>CM054804.1:0-659401 GCA_028984105.1 Lavandula angustifolia | reverse complement strand
TCTATCATATCTATTTGTTCTTGTTGCATGGCTTCAATCTTCCATTCAAAATTGGTCATAAATGTTGCTAGCATTTGGTGCACCATCCTATATGCCAACGGTAGTCCGGGACAAATTATTATTCCGGCTCCGAATGGAATTAATTCAAAATCTTGACCTTGAAAATCCACGTTGTAAATTAAGAATCTCTTAGGTATGAACTCGAATACGTTAGGTTCTCTCCCGCTACGTTAATTAGAATTTGAGCATTTTCGGGTACAATGTAGCTATTGATTTCAACGTTGAATTCAACTCTGTCTTCCGAACTAATCTCATGGTCTTCAAGCCTTAATTGTGTAATTAAATCGTGGAGTTTTTAATTGGGCTTTTACTATGTGGGTGTTCATTTCAATTTGGGCCCAACGGTGTTTGCCAAAGTTTACGATTTGCAGCAGAAAAAATTATTTGCGGTTATATCAATTGGTACACTGTAAACTCAAGAATCACTCACTTAATAAATTATTTGCGGTTATTTAATATTTATAGAAGTGATAAAAATACATGTCCTAATAATAATTGAGATGGTGTCCTAATAAAGTAAAATAAGCGTGATGATCATATATAAACTAGTAGTGCCGTGTCCCCATGAGATGGCGTAGTAATGAAGGTGGGTGGCCAGAACCGATAGGTCATGGGTTCAACTCGCATAAGGAGCGAGCTTTATCTAGAAAAATACTTTTAGGCCAAAAAATAAGCGAGTTGCGGGTTACATAAAAATAAAAAAAAAAAAAAAAAAAAAAATTGTAGTGCCGAATTAGGTATCATGCTTTCATTGGAACGGCTCTTAGAGCAACGGCCTTATGCAAAGTAATTCCGGATTTTTCTTTAATGTCTATGTGATCTGGTTGGCCTTCAATCTTCCAATCAAAATGGGCCACAAATATCACTAGCATCTGGTGCACCATCCGGTACGCCAACGGTAGTCCGGGACAAATTCTTCTCCCAGCTCCAAATGGAATCAACTCGAAATCATTTCCTCGGAAATCTATAGGGTTATCTTGATTTAAGAATCTCTCAGGTATAAACTCGTTTGGGTTTTGTCCATATGTCGGGATCTCTACCACTAGCCCACGCGTTGACCAGAATTTGGGCGTTTTGGGGTATGATGTAGCCGTTGATTTCGACGTCGGTTTCAGCTTTGCGAGGTAATAAGAAAGGGGTAGTATGCATCCTCAACGTTTCCTTCACAACTGCTTGTAAATACGGGAGTCGTGGGATGTCCGATTCTTGCAATTCTCCGTTTTCTTTGGTGAAATTTGTGACTTCGTTTCGGAGTTTTGACATTTTCGTAGGATTACGTATGAGTTCTGCCATTGCCCATTCTACAGTTCCGCCAGTTGTATCTACTCCAGCTACAAATAAGTCCTGCAATCGTAATTCAAAAATACGAGTCAGAGGTCCCCTTGGATGGCGTAGTGGCGGGGTTTATCCATCGTGACCGAAAGTAATAATCACGGTTCCACGAATAAAAAAAAAAAAAAAAAAGAGAGTCAGAGATCTAAAGTCGAGTATGCCGTGTATGATTAGGCTAAAGAGTTACCATAAGGAGATGTATTATCCCGTTCTTGTCGAGTTCAGCTTCGTCTCTTTGGCTTCGATCAATCAAAGCTTCAAGCATATCATTCTTCTCACCTTTCGATTTCATCCTTTCTTCAATAATCTCATCAAATATCGCTAGAAGCTTCTCGAAGTAGAACCTTGTCTCCTTCAGTATCCCCTGAGGATCAACAAATTTCAGCACAGGAAAAAAATCAGCCAAATTAGGGCTTCCGGTGCTCTTCATCACCCCCCAAATCAAATCCCTTCATCTCATGCGACGATTCAGTATCGAACTGCGCGAACTCCATCGAGAAGAGCGACTCCGAGATCTGATTCATCGACGTCGTAAACGAAGCATCTGCGATATCCACGGCCCGACCCGTTTCAGAGCTTTCTCTCACAAATTCATAAAGCTTCTGCAGCTTCTCTCTCCTCAAACTCTGGCTCGCGTCGAGCCTCGCCACCGAAAACATCTGCTCTCTGCATATTCTCCTCAGCTTCCGCCACTGAGCCCCCGCGGGGAGCCACGCCACGGAGAACTCGTAGTGACTCAGTGACTCAGATGCGCACGGGACAGCCCGATTCGCGCAGGACGCGTCGTGCTTCTGCAGCACGACTCTCGCGGTTTCCGGCGACGACACGACGACCGTCGTGATGCTCCCCAGCTTCAGCGACATCACCGGACCGTACTTGCGCGAAAGTTCGGCGAGCGAGCGATGGGGATGGGGTCCGAGACTGAGAACGTTTCCGATGATCGGAAATCGGTACGGTCCGGGAGGAAGGTTGGATGATTTTCGTGCCCTGGAATTTGAGATCAGAACCGCGGTTAATATCGACGCAATCGAAATGATGAGGAGCGAAGATGTAAGCAAATCCATCACTCGCTTTTCTCGAAAATTAATTTACTTTTTTTTTTTTTTTTTTTTTTTTTTTTTTTTTTTTTTTTTTTTATAACTATTCTTTTTTTTTTTTTTTTTTTTTTTTTTTTTTTTTTTTTCTTTCTCTTTTTTTTTTTTTTTTTTTTTTTTTTTTTTTTTTTTTTTTTTTTTTTTTTCTTTTTTTCTTTTTTTTTTCCTTCTTTTTTTTCCTTTTTTTTTTTTTTTTTTTTTTTTTCTTTTTTTTTTTTTATTTTTAACCCAGACAATACGAGTTTTTTTTTAGAATAGGTTTTTTTTTTGTTCTACACAGTCGATGCGAGTTTCCAAATATGCAGAAACGGTCCTTTTATAGCCACGTCGGATGCCTAATGTAGGAACGAAATTAAAGTGGCTTTTTTAGTATTTAACGGCGCCGTCCTCTTTGTGCTACTTTTTTAATTACTCTTAAAGTGCCGTCCGTCTTACGCTATCTAAAATTGAGTTTGTGAAAAGGAAACTTCGAGATTTAATGTTGTACACCTATAGTAAGATTTTTTATTTTTTATTGTTTTTTTATTTTTTTTAACTCGATTGAAAGTAGTGTTTTGTGGTGGGTAGTTAATTTTTGTTCATATATATATATCTATATATATATATGTTGTTATTAATAGAACAGAGAGAGTAATAAATATGTGTATGTGTATAGATATATAGAGAGATAAGTAGTCGATCATATGAGAATCGACATTTGCGGACGACCATATTTGAATTTGAGCTTTAAAATCGTGTTATGCATATATTTTTTGTATTTTATAGTACGTGTACATTTGTATTTCCGTTATGCATCCCATATGTAAAAAACTTAGAATACAAAATATATAAGAAATATACAAAGCGCATTTTTAGTGAACTCCAATGTTGTCAAATAAAATAACATCTTTTGTTGCCATCTTTTAAAGTCGGTTCCACCAAACTTCGTCGGCTTCTCGGCAACGGGCAACACTCTATCCGGTTTCCGCGGCTTCTCCGTTTTTGCCTTCCCTCTCTCTTTCTCACGCTTGCTTTTTTTTTTTTATTAGGGAAGGCCTGTCATTTGTTATGAATAAATGTGTAATTTATTATAAATAAAAGTGTCATTTCTCGAGTATCATTTATTTCGAAAAAAGTGTTATTTTGTTTGGAATGTCATTTTACCAATATTGACGGAAGTTTCATTATTTAAAATAATTTGTTTCGAACAAAAATATCATTTATTTTAAATAAAAGTGTCATTTGTAGATTGTCTTTTGTTTTGAAGAAGAGTGTTATTTATTATTAACAAAAGTCTCATATATTTAGGAAAAAGTGTCATTTGTTGAAAAAGAAACTGTCGTTAATTTCTATTAAAAATATCATTTATCAAGTATCAACTATTTTTCGTAAAAGTGTCATTTGTTTTAGGAAAGAAGAGTTAATTGTTGTGAAGAGAAGTATCATTTGTTTTAAAGAATTTTTTTTTTGTAGAGTATCATTTGCTTCAAAAAAAATTGTCATTTATTTCGGAAAAAGTGTTATTTATTCACAAAAAAAAGTGTCAATTTATTTTAAACAAAAGTGTCATTTTGTAGAGTGTCTTCTGATTCGAATAAGAGTGTCATTTATTATTAACAAAAGTCTCATATATTTTCCTAAAAGTGTCATTTGTTCCGAAGGGAAGTGTCATTTATTTTTAACAAAAAGTATCATTTATTAAGTATCAACTATTTTTCCTAAAAGTGTCATTCGTTTTAGGAAAGAAGTGTTAATTGTTGTGAACAAACGTGTCATTTATTTTGAAGAAAAGGTTCGTTTGTAGTGTATCATTTGCTTTGGAAAAAAGTGTCATTTGTTTCGAAAAGAATATCATTTGTTCACGAAAAAAATGTCAATCGTTTAAATAAAAATGTCATTTTTTTCAATATGAGTTGTTATAAACAAATGACACTTTATATTACAAGAAATGACACTTCAATAATCTAGCTAACCAATAAGCCCATAGCAAACGCAGGGATCTCAATATTCCAAACAATTGACACTCTACAAATTAAACTTCAATGAAAACCAAAACGACTTAAAACCTTGACTTACAACAATAGAAAAAAATAAAAAAGTTGAAAATGTATAGTTATCCAATCTGCAATTTCAATTTAAGAGTTAGAAAATATTCTCTTTTGTATCTAATGGATCGAATGGTTCGTACATGTACATCACACGGATATAATAGGAAACTCCAACCCCCCCCCAATATGATAAGAAGATCTCAACGATTGGATACAAAAGGAGGCTATACTCAGATTACATAAGTCTCTAATTTTTACTTTATTGGAGCAAGCAACTACACAATCAAAATTTTAAAAAATAATACACTCACGGAATTGCGAAAACGCATACATACCTCCTCGTCGTTTCAATCAAACATAATATCTATCACAAAAGGTGAAAACCGAATCTTCAAATCTAAACGAAGGAAACAACAGGTACTGCTTCAAGTGTAGGTTGTTTCTCGCTCAAGTTTTAAGAGAGGCGAGAGAGCGGAGGCAAAGAGAGGCAAGAGAGAGGGACAGAGAGATATGAGCGGAGCGGAAGATAAGTATGATTTTAATTATTTATTTATTTTTTAATAATAGTCAAAAGTTGGATCATAATTGGACCAAATAGAACTTGTTACACCAACATCATAATCATGATAATTGTTGGTCCGGAGACGATAGTCAGGTGTAGAGGGGGGGGTGAATACACCTGATCACAGTTTCTTTTCTCAGAACGTGAAGGACAACTGAGCTGTAAGTTGCAACTGATGAACAATGCCAAATGGTAACCTTTGATCGCGGGTCGGAAGTGTGCAATCGAGCTCTCCTGCGACTTTGTCGACTTGAAACTCGCGAAAGTTGTGCGGATAAGAGTGTAGGGCCCGGAGATTCGTCGGTTGAAAACGTGATTTCGCAAGTTTAAGTATTTTGGCTAGTGCGCTTTGAAAATACGTTTTATGCAAAGATATGATTTTTAGTCAGTTTGTATGCTATGCAATAAAACAGCAAATAACACAAACAATTTTTAACGTGGTTCGGATACGCAAGATCCTACGTCCACGGTCCTGATGAATAGGAGTACTTTTTGATTTATCTGAGCAAGTCTCGGCAAGGAATCTCTCAGACCTGGGCAGCATCCTTCTAAGTTATAGTCTTTAGCGACTTTACAACTCAAACCGAAGTTTGAAAGGGAGGGGATAATCTCCAACTAAGAAGGAGTTTTTACAATAAGAACAATTCACGTAAAGTGAATTCCTTCGAGTTTCTAAGCTATAAATTTGGCGATGAGTTTAGCTAGAAGAAGAGATCTAAAGAACTCTGCAGAGAAGAACTAGTGATTTTCTATGTAGGCAAGTTCTTCGCTGGAATGATCTTTAAGTTTGCTAAAGTCGTTTGAATGCTTGAGCGTTTTCCCTTGTGTATCCCGTGCGTGGAGCTCGATTTTCTTCTCTATTTATAGTTGTGAGCAGACATATGTCCGTTGGAGAAGACGATGTCACGTGTCACAAGCTTTCAAAGAAAACGGCCATATTTTCGAATTGTCGCAGCAGGGCAGTTGACATTGTACATGAGAGCAGCTTTAGTTGGTCAGAGCAGGTAAAGCGTTGTCGGCTTCTCATTGGTCGAGGTTTGTGGTAGGTGAGAATGTGTCAGTCGTTAGAGTTGACTATTCCTCAACCTCGTATGATCTTCTGCTGAGTTTGATAATGACTTTAGCGGCTGGGTCGTTTTCTCTCGGATACAGTAGACTTAGGACAGTCTCTGTCTTCTTCGTCTGAGTCAGCTGACAAGGATATATCTCCAGAGTAAGGTCAGCTGATACCTGCGAATGTACTGAGCTTGCATGAAGTTCTTCTGCTGATGTCTATCAGCTGATGAGGTGTCTTCTACTGAAAGTGAGGTTCAGCTGATGATAGAAGAATGCAAGCAATTGCACTGATGACGTGGGGTTCTGGAAAGTAACTTCGTCAGAAGATCAGTCCAACATTTTACCCCGTACAGGACTTAGACAAAAAGATAAACAATTCAAAAAGTCTAACCTATACATCAGTTAATCCTATCAAGACACTACACTACTGATATCAGCTGGGTTTTGGGATTTTCAATTCCATAGTACTACTATGATTTCCCCCAATATTATTTTACGCGATAACATGCTGAGTATCATCTACTGACTCATAACCCAACAATAATATAACACCCTAATCCATCTCAATATAAAATATTAGTTAAAATATTAAATATATATTGTAAAAATCCACACCTATCTTTAAGCTATAGAGATTAGGAATATGACTTTGGGTAGGAGTAATCTGAGTGAATTTCCAAACTAGTATTCTCAAAAATATTAATTACCAAACTAGTCTTCCCAAAAATATATATCCCAAACTAGTCTCCTAATCCACATAAGCTACCAATATGTAAATTATTTTATTTCTCAAATAGTCTTCTTAGAGAACTATTTCCTAAACTAATCTTATCTAAATAAATATATTCCAAACTAATCTTCTATCGCACATAGTAAATAAAAATTATATTTTATAAAAATATCAACCTCACAGTAAATATAAAAAATGTAAATCTTCAATTTGTACTAAGAATAAAATTTATCTTTCATTTAATCAAAATATCGACAAAAAAATTCTAACTAATAAAAATGTCAAAATCAACCCAAAAAATTACTATCTTTTAGAAAATAAATTTATTAATTTTCATTTGATTGAAAATATTTTTTTAATTTCAATATTTAAATAATAAAAAAATTTAAATTTATTGCGTGCCCTTGATATTTATATTAATCAAAATTTTTTATTTTTTAAATTTCATATTTGCCATTGACACCTCTTTTAATTAAAAATTTTATTTTTAAGTAAAATTAAAATTTATTTTTAATAATTTAATGCATCATATCGATATTTTTACTAAATACAGATATAAATTATTTTTACATTTAGGAAAAAATATATGATAAATAAAATAAACTTAAAATAGAAAATAGAGATATTCTATACTAAATAAAATAATAAAATAATTTCCATGTTGTCTAGTTATATGTGGTATAAGAAGATTAGTTTGGGATATATTTTTTTTGGAAGATTACTTTGGGAATTAATTTTTTCAGAAGACTAGTTTGGCAATTCACTTGAGTAATCTACTAATATTATAGGATTCGGATTTTTATTAGATTTACTCTTGATGTAGTTATTATAAATAGTTCGATTAAATAAAGACTTGCTTCAACACAAAAACGCGGGAGCTCTCCGAACGTAATACTCCAATGATCACCGCCACAGCCGCCACCACCGCAGCCGCCGTCTCGCTCCTCCCGCCACCACAATCCCGCCGCCGTCCAGGTACAATACAGCTATGCACAAAACCTACCTTCTCCCCGCTACTTCGCCTCTCTCCTACCCCTCTTCTCACCATCCGCCGCTCCACCACTCGCTCCGTTGTGGCTTCATCTCTGAAGGTACGAATTTTACCTTGTTATCAAGTAATTGGTTATGATAAATTTGTTAATTCAAGTTTTTCCGGATTTTGATTAAAAAGTAATATTCGTCGTAGGAAAAAATTGGCGGGATTAAGAAAAGGTGGGTTGATTTCACCGGCTTATATCACCATGTGGATAGAGATTATAGTGATTACTACAGACTTGTGGATTTTGTGAATGCGTTTGAACCTCACTTTCAGAAATTCTCGGATGAACAGGTTTTTGTCAATTGTGCAGTTTTTTTTTTTTTTTTTTCTTCCCAATATTAGTATCTTACTTATTTGATTTTTTGAAATATAAGTAGTTTTCATCTCTTTGTTCTTGCAGTTGAGGGCAAAGACGGAGGAATTTCGCCACCGGTTGAAACAGGGTGCAAGTCTATCTGATATACAAGCTGGTAAATGGAACTACCTACCTACTCTCTCGCATTAGTTCCTTTATTCAGATGTTATATTGATTATCTTTTCATGATACATATCCCTGTAGAGGCTTTTGCTGTAGTTCGTGAAGCAGCGAAAAGAAAGCTTGGAATGCGTCATTATGATGTCCAGGTCTGCTATACTTACTAGTTATTCTGAATCTTAAAGAACAAGGATTTGGTTAGATCTTCCTTTTTGCCCTTTGGAATTATGTATGACGGAATATTATTTATTTAGTAAGTGTTGTATTTTGCTTCCGATGTTGTACACACCTCCATCTAATGGTTGTTTGATTTATACTAAAACTAGAATATGATGGTTGTTGGATGTAGTTTAAGAAATTTAATATTAGAACCAACTTAATTCTGACTTGTTTGGATCCTTCTTGTAATTTTATTATAGATTGTTGCTGGAGCTGTGCTTCAAGATGGGTCGATTGCAGAGATCAAACCTGGGGAAGGGAAGACCTTAGTGTCCACTTTAGCAGCTTATCTTAATGCTCTGAGCGGGGAGGGTGTTCATGGTATGATGTTTCTTGTCTCCATGCAGATATAGAAATGCTAACAATGCTTCCTGTTGGAGCACGCCGTACAAATGTTGGTTTTGGATGTTGAATGTGCCATTAGTTTGAATATGGGTGTCTTAATTGTTGAATTGTTTAAAATTCTGAAGGTGTTAATAGTTCAATATATTCACAGGCCTTGTTATTTGGTGTTCTGTGGTCTGTTTTCTCATACGTGATATTTCATGTGCAGTGGTTACAGTGAATGACTATCTAGCTCGACGTGATGCTGAATTGATGGGTCGTGTGCATCGGTTCCTTGGTCTCTCAGTTGGACTTATTCAAGTAATTCTCTACTATCCAAATTCTTTGCATATGCAGTGCTTTCTTGCTGAAAACAGCTATATGGCAGCTTAGCTGTAAGATGTTATACTCTATTTTTAACATTTACTCGGGCTCAGTTAATATTCAATTCCTCATCTAATATTTGGGGATCCTGTACTCTACTCCAGAGATCATGAACAGGAATGCACTTTAGAGAGGATTTGAATGTTCTGAAAGTTTGACTTTACAAATGCTAATGTTGCAAGCAAGTCTCTATCTTATACTGTTACTTTTTGCGTAGAGAGGGATGACAGGTATGGAGCGAAGAGATAACTATGCATGTGACATTACATACACCACTGCTATGGTAAGTTGATAATGCTTTCATAAATCGTACGGAGAAATGCTTCTACTTACATCATTTCTGCATAGGAGTATTATGGGGATAATATATTTAGTTTCAATGGCAGTTGGTTTGAAGCTCACCTTCTTATCTATGTATGTTTTCTTTCTTTATGGCCCCAGGAACTTTGTTTTGACTATTTGCGAGATAACCTTGCTGGAAGTGGCGAACTTGTGATGAGATGGTAATCCTTCAGTCTTGATAACTTTTATGGTATCGTACACTCATTTTTATAATTGACCAACTATTATATTATGGAACAGGCCAAAGCCCTTACATTTTGGGATAGTTGATGAAGTTGATTCTATCCTTATTGATGAAGGAAGATATAATTTAAAGCTAAGTGAAAAGGTAATTTTATATGTTCATGAGCAATATGCACGAGTATCACATGATTCACATCTATTTTCCTCCGTAAGGTTACCGCTCTAGCATTTTATCAGATCTTACTTGTCCTTTCAAAAGTTACTTCTCTTTATGCATCCTTTTCCAACTTTTTTTTTCTTCCAGACAAATGAAGATGAGACAAGATTTCTAGTTGCTGCAAGAATAGCTGATTCTCTTGTGCAAGGTTTGGTGAGTCTCAATTTTTGCCTTTTGCCACTAATCCACCTCACCTTATTTTGGAAAAAAACCTTTCATCTTCTGAGACAGGAAACTTTGATTAATTTTCTATGTTCAATTCACAGCACTTCAATGTAGATGTTAAGAAAAACTCTGTGGAACTAAGCGAGGAAGGTATATTATTGGCTCAGGAAGCTCTAGGAACAAGTGACTTGTGGGATGAGAATGATCCTTGGGCCAGGTGAAAGTTGATCAAGTTATATACTCCCTCCGTCCCATTCATACTGTCTTGTATACTATATTAGGTTGTCCCGCTCATACTGTCTCCTTTCCATAAAAGGAAATAAAATAACATTACAAATCACAAAAAGTCATATGGGCCCACATCATTTATACACAAAAGTCAAACTTCTTAAAATCCGCGCCGAAAGCCTGCAGGATGGTATGAATGGGGCGGAGGGAGTATCTGTTTGCTTACATTTTAGGTTCTCATGCCTCAACTTGGCCATGAATAACAGTTTCTTTAGGTTCTTCATGCATCGGCTAAATAAAACCTTAGACACTGTCTTTCAATGTTTAATCCTTGCAATTTTTCTACCATCTGGCAGGTATGTTTTGAATGCATTAATAGCTAAACACCTCTACTGGCGAGATGTTCACTACATCGTTCAAGACGGAAAGGCTCTTATGATCGATAATGTACTCCCTAATTGTCTTTGCTTCTTCATGTTCTTCATATTCATAGTATGATTGAGAAAATGGAGCTGTCCTAATTCAAATATTTGATTGTAAGAAAACTACCTGAGGTCTAAACTAACCTACTATCTATACAAGAGTATAGCAATAAGTGGGACTTGTATCGAGGATTTCCCGAATTAATTTGTTATCACTTAGATTGGTTCAAATATTGTATCTTGTTGCATTTGTCTCCTAATTTGTATCATGGTCTTAGGGTTGGTTCAACAATGTGTAAATGTTCTTTTATTTCAGGCTACTGCATTACAAAAGTTTAGTGATAACATTCTGTAAGAACTGAAATCTGGTTACCATAATCATGGTCATAGGTGTTGGTTCAACAATGTGTCCATTTTATTTTATTTTAAGTTGTTGTTTCGGTCTTTTTTTTTGTGTATACTCTGAGGATATTAAACATTTCATGGGGCAGTTTGATTTTTTGATTTTTTAATACTATATTTAGGTATATTTATATGCAAATGAAACTTTTCTTTCTATGCAGTTGACTCATAGAGGGGAAGATACCATCCGGTGGTCGAATGACTTCCATCAGGCAGTGGAGGCCAAAGAACAGGTGCTGCAGTCGCTCTAATTTCTTTGGCCTTCTTGATTTTGTTTTGGTTTACCTTCCAAAATCTCATTATAGAACTTCCTCAAATTTGTTAGGCTGGTTCTGCTGTTGTGGCCCAAATCACTTACCAATCGTTTTTCAAGCTATATCCCAAGCTCTCAGGAATGATTGGGACTGCAAAAACTGAGGCTAGTGGTTTTTCATAAACAATATTGTAATTATGAGTGATGCTTGAAGTATCTATTATTTGTAAAATTCTATTCCTTTTTGTCAATCCAGGAGAAGGAATTCTTCAATTTTTTTGAAATGCCAGTTATTGAGATTCCCACGAACATCCCAAGTGTTCGAGAAGATCTACCCCCTATGCTATGCGTAGTAAGATATCTTATTAATAACTCTTTTGTTGTTCTAGAGGCCATCAATTCACTTGTTCATATTTGGGTGCTAGACTGCTGGAGCGAAATGGAAGTATGTTTGTACAGAAATTAAAAATATGTTCGAGTTAGGTCGGCCCGTTTTGGTTGGGAGTACCAGGTACTTCTGTCTCATTGTTTTTGTTAGTTTAATGACTCTTTTTATGCCAATCATCAAACGTAGCCAAGGTTTGGTTTTGAAGCTGAGTATATAGCCAACCTACATCTTCTACACTTATCCAATCTTTTCTCTTTACAGTTCTTTTTAGCTCCTAATGTCCATAGGCTTCACCGTGGCGTTTCTATTTTTGATGCAGTGTCAAAGACTCTGAGCATCTTTCCGCTATGTTGAGGGAAATAAAAATCCCGCATAAGATCCTTAATGCTTTGCCGAAGGTGCATATACCTCGTTAACTTTAATTTAGATTTGTTAATTTTGCATATCTGTATATTTGGGCTTTGCCAATGTCCTTTTCAGTATGCTGCTAGAGAAGCTGAGATTGTCGCCCAAGCTGGTCGAAAAAATGCAGTCACTTTGTTAACAAATATGGCTGGCAGAGGCACTGATATTATCCTAGGAGGAAATCCTGAGGTAGGTTTTACATAGATGAAAAGATTCAGGGTGTAGTATGTTATTCCTTTTAGGGAGGATACTTTAGACCTCTGTTTCTAGTTCCTTACGACGGTTTCAATAAACAGTCCACATTTGCATTCCCATTTTCAGATTCTCGCAAAAAATATCGTGGAGGACAAATTACTTTCTATTCTCACTGATAACCTTCCTGATGTTGAAGTCGATCGGACACAAACTTTAGGAGAGGTGATAACTGATTCTTCCATGATGCAACGAATAAGATAATGATTCACATCAGCCCCTAACTGTTCTTTTTGGTGTAGGTCGTTGGACCATCTTCATTCAGCTTGCTAGATGAGGCTACTCTTATGTGTTAGTATTCTTCTAACTTCTTATTTAGTTTTTTCAATGAGGAACAAAGGACAGTTGGGCTAAACTATTAATATCTTTGAACTTTCTTTTTGTTAAAAATCAGCTAAAAATGTTCGCAAACGTGAGGGTAAAAGGTGGACTTATGATGAGGCAAGTAAACTAATTGCGGAGTCCATTGAGATGAGCCGATCGGTGGGATGGATAGAGTTGCAGAAGCTTGTATATGAGCAGGCGGAGATGCACCCTCTTGGCCCATGTATAGCACTTGCCTACCTATCAGTTTTAGAGGATTGTGAATCTCACTGTTTCGATGAAGGGTTAGAGGTAAAAAGGCTTGGAGGTCTTCATGTGATTGGAACTTCTCTACATGAGTTTAGGAGGATTGATTGCGAGGTAATTCATTCATCTGTTCAAGATTTTTGAAGCTATATGTTTGTATATTATTTGAGAATTAATTGATCTTTCTCCTATTTGTGATTCTTCAAGTAAGGAGCTTTTCCTTAGGAATTTTCTTCCCTTCCCTTCCCTTCAGATCATCATTTTATTGTTTTATTGTCTAAGCAATGAAAGTATTTACTGTTTGCTTCACTAGCTCCGAGGCAGATCAGGGAGACGAGGGGATCCTGGATCAACACGGCTTGTGGTGAGGTATAATCAAATACTCTCTCCATCCTGCTATTACTGTTCTCTTTGGTTTCGGCACGGAGATTAAGAAATTAAAGTTTTAATTGTATTAAGAAATTGTATTTTATGAGTTTTAATTGTGTATATAAGTGTGTATTTTATGAGTTTTAATTGTATTTTATGAGTGCTATTAAAGAAATTGTGTATTTTAAGTGTGTATTAAAACTATGTTTAAGTGTGTATTTTATGAGTTTTAATTGTATTAAAACTCATAAAATACACACTTAATGGTTTCGGCACGGATATAAGTGTGTATTTTATGAGTTTTAATTGTATTAAGAAATTAGCACAATTTTCGAGGAGTGGTTGGTGAAAGAAATAAGAATTCATCCAAATCTTTGCTAAGGCATAGTTGAGGCAATCTATTTTTTTTATGTTTTCTTCTTTCATATTGTATTTTTTAAGAAATAATTTAAAGTTTCCAAAAAGTTAAAAATCATAAATTTCTGAGTTCGGAGTGAAACGAAAATCGTGAGAGAGATAGATTTTTGGAAAGAGAGTATGTGTGGATGAGTAGTAAGTAGGAGGGGCTCACTTTATTTTTTTTGTTTAAGAGTATTTTTTGCTATTTTAGGAAAGATGACAGTAATAGCGGGACAACCCGATTAGAAAAATAGGACAGTAATAGCGGGACGAAGGGAGTATACTAATTCTAGTAACTACCTTACAGCTTGCAGGATAAGATATTCCAAAATTACGATATCGTCATGGAGAGCGTGCTAAAACTTATGTCGAGACTAATAGATATCGAACGTGCTGCTGTAGATGGTCCTTTCCTCACGAAACAAGTTAAGTCAAGTTCTATGTTTATCATTCAGTCTCACTCCCTTCAATGTGTTATTGGCATTGCTATACATACTATGCGTCAGTTCACATTTCTAATCCTTCGATATCGATTTCCAGATCTCAAATTTTCAAGTTAATTCTGAAAAGTACTTCTTTAAGACAAGGAAGAAGCTCATCAAGTTTGATGATGTTTTTGAGGTAACATGTTACTTTGTAGCTTATACTAGTTTCTGTTACCTAATTAATACTCCCTCCGTTCCGCCCGACTTGTCTTGTTTCTTTTCGGCACGGAGATTAAGATGAGTGAGTGATTGTGTGTAGATGAGTGGGTGGTTGTGTGTAAAAGGTAAGTCCCACAAAGAAAAAGTTGTAGGTTGTGTAGTAATTATTTTCTTTTTATGGAAACAAGACAAGTCGGGTGGGAAACAAGACAAGTCAAATGGGACGGAGGGAGTATATTTGATTGGAAATTGTAGATACTCACCTTGGATTCATATGTTATGTTCTTGTTGGCTAGGTGCAAAGGAAGCATGTCTATGATCTTCGCCAATCAATATTATTTGGCGATTACTCACAACAAAATATTTTCAAGTAAGTGCCTTTCACTTCCGTACTATTATTGTACTCCTCCGTCCCGCTATTACTATTCTACTTTCCTAATCGGATTGTCCCGCTATTATTGTGCTCTTTGCTTGTAAAAACAAAAATAAAGTGGACCCTTTCTACTTACTACTCATCCCCATATTATAATACTATCTCTCACACGATTTTCGTTCCACTCTGAACTCGGAAATTTATGATTTTTAACTTTTCGGAAACTTTTGATTATTTATTAAAATACAATATGAATTTAAAAATGGGAAAAAAAATCGATTGTCTCAACTATGCCTTATAAAAATTTGGATGAATTCTTATTTTTTCCACTAACCAACCTCGAAAATTGTGCCCATTTCTTAATACAATTAAAACTCATAAAATACACACTTAAACAAAGTTTCTTAATCTCCGTGCCGAAACCAAATGGAACAATAATAGCGAAACGGATGGAGTATTAAACAAATCTAGCTTGTAAATGAAATCGGAAAAGATTTAACCTTCTATGTTTTCCTTTCTTAAACACGTTTGTGCTTCTATTTACATCTTCTATTGTAATCACCATTTATATTTCTAAATTTTGTCTTTAGGAACATGCAAGAAGTGGCATCCGGAATTGTTTGCAATAATGTGGATCCAACAAAGGTTATATTATATGACAGCCTTCTCTTGCCATTGCATCATTTTATAGCTATTTTCACTCCTTTCTAAAATGGTACCCTCAATACTATAGCATCCAAGCAGCTGGAAGTTAGGAACAATCTTAGAGGAGTTTATCGGGATTTCTGAAAACGTGTTAAATGGTACTCCCTCCGTCCCATTTATATTGGGCCCCTTTTCCATTTCGTTCCGTCCCATTTATATTGGTCCCTTTCCAAAAAAAATCAAATAAAATACTACATTCTCTCATATTTTATTATTTCTCTCACCTACTTTATCATCCACTCTCTCACGGTCTCACCATCTCACTTATCTTCTCTCTCTTACTTTATCACCCTACTCTACTTTATTAATTCTCATGCCGGAAAGGTAAGGGGCCAATATAAATAGGATGGAGGGAGTAATTTATTTTGCATTTTTGTCTCATTTACACTGAGGATTTGGACTGTATGTAGACTCATTTTCAGGTATTACTGAGGAAAATATGCTGCATTCACTCGAACAAGTTCGTCGGTCAAGTTCCGTGGGCGTTGATGAGTTTCACCTTCCGTCCTTGCCTAAACCTCCCGGTTCCTTGATCGCATCATCGGAACTGTGGCAAACGATACGTTCCGATGATTCGATAAAGTGAGTTTTCTGTGTTATGTACACATTTGCAAAGTCATTGAGATTATTATCCTTTGTGTATTTTACTCACTCTGTTCATGGCTTCTGCTAGAGAAGGGAAATTCAGATCATCAGTTAACCTTCTTTGCAAGTACCTTGGGGACTTTCTCATTGCTGCTTATCTAGATGTTATTCAACGCTCAGGCTACAGCAATGCTTATGTGGAGGAAATTGAGGTAAAACATGAATCTTCTTGCATATAAATGATATAATCTCATCTGGTTGTCTCACTATTAATCTAGATTGCACTGACATGGACACGTGACATGAATATTTCTTAGAAAATTGAGGGAATTTTTCATTATTTTTATTAGAATTAGGTGTTAAATGTCCTGACACGTATCGAACACAGCAATTGGAGGTGCCGATACTTTTTTATGTGTAATTTTTAAACTTTTTTTTTTTTTAATTTCACCCCTGGAATTCCGAACTTGGCTCACTTCTCCCCCGAATTTCCGAATTCCGTCTCCATTCTTACCTAAAATTTTGGATTTTATTTCACCCCCGAAATTCCAAACTTTGCCCCCCTTCTCCCCCGAATTTCCGAATTCCGTCTCCCTTCATACCTAAAATTCTGGTTTTCGCCATCCTCTTGCAAAGCTTGATCCGCCCTTGGTGCCTGACACAAAATACATTAAGGTTTTTAAAGTGTCCGTGCTTTCTAGCTATTAGTTCTATAAATCCCTTTTCTTTTGCATCCGACACGGCAATTAAAGTGTCATATAATTTTTCTTCTCTCGTGTGTTTGTTTAGAGGGTATGTCTTCTGGAAAGTATAGACAAGTCATGGAGTGATCATATTGGGAAGATGAACAGACTAGAGGAGGTATGCTCATCATCACTTTACCATGTATATTACTATCTCCGTCCCGCTATATCCGGCACACTTTATTTGGGCACGGAAATTAAGAAAGTAGGTGATTAAGAATGAGATATGAGTAGATGATAAAGTGAGAGAGAAGATGAGTGAAAATAGATTATAAAGTAAGAGAGAGAAGATGGTAAAGTAAGAGAGAAGATAATAAAATAAGAAAAAGTAAGAGAGATAAGATAGTAAATTATGAGATTGATAGTTATTTCCAAATTATGAAGTGTGTCAAAAATAGCGAAACGTCCATTTCGTGAAAGTGTGTCAGAAATAGCGGGACGGTTGTAGTATTTTCTATTGATTTAAATAATGCAACTTAATTTAAATCCTCTTGATAATTCTTTCTACAGAAATTGGAATCAATATGGAAAGGAAATACACTTGAGGAGTTCAAACTTAGTGCCTTTAGATTTTTCATTTCAATGCTCAATGACACAAAAATGGCAGCTCTGCAATCTCTCCTACAGCACTTGACATCTCCTACTGCTGTGGAGTCTGAAGAATATCTCTCACACAAGAATTAATAATTATTTTTTTGTTTTAAAAATTAAACTTCTATTTCTAGCATTTTGTGCTGTTGCTTAATTAGTTAGAAGTAGATTTTTCTTGGACTTCTAAATCATTATAGTGCTTGTAAATTAGTGTCAATCTAATTTTTCATTCCATGAGTTTAATACTACTCCAACCCAATAATACTCCATCTGTCTTGCTATTTTTGTTCTGTTACTAGTTGGAACAGTGATTAAAAATCGGCGGATGTTTGTTAAGTTGTGGGGTTCATTTGTTTAACTTGATTTTTATCTATATGTTTGTAACCAAAGATTAATGAGACAACTCAATTAGAAAAAATAAAATAACAATAATAAGATGAGAGAGTACAAAGTAAAGATTCCATTATGGATTGGATACACAAATAATCCACAATCTTTTTTAATTTTAATTTTATTTTTATTTTTTTGTCTGAGAGCCAATTAACCAGTCAAATCATTGGCTCGATCCATTTAACTAAAACATATTTTGGGCTTCAATTTTTTTGAGCCCATCCTATCTCAAACGATAGGTAGGGTTTACGCCTTTAAAAGAGTGTTTTAAAATGGAAATGCTATATTTAATCTACTTTAAAATAATCTAAAATTAAACTATTAATATGTGTAATACTCCTCTCATAATAGAGGTGTATGCACAAAGGCTTTAATGTCACACTTCTATACTTTTATATGTCACATTATATGAATATATTGATATATAGCCCATCATAAGTAATTATGATTTTATTTGCTAGCCACCTTCTAGCAATAGGCATAATTTCTAAATAAGTCTTTGAAGTAATGTTTCTCTTCCATCCATTTTCTTGCATTGTAGTGGGAGCACCCACATCCACTCTTTTACATTGACAAAGATGGATGGTCAACAAGGTTCCAAAGTCCTAATGCTTATACTGTCCCATTTAAAAATGACACGTTTTCCTTTTCGTGACGTTCCACTTAAAATGATACGTTTCCTTAAAAGTAAATAATTTTTAAAAATATTAATAAATTATCTCTTATTTTTTTATTTATTTCTCCTACTTTTTCATTTCTCGCTCTTAATTTATTATTTACTCTCTCACAAACTCATTCATCTTCTATCTCTCTTACTTTATCATTTACTCTCTCTCATACTTTATCATTCACTTTCTTAATTTCCACGCAAAAAAGAAACGTGTCATGTTAAATGGGACGGATGGAGTACTATTTTTGGATCAAAGATAAGAGTGTAACTCAAACCTAACAAACATCTTCCTAGGGAATCTTCTTTTGTAGTGGGGACCAAGTTTGATATAAGGAGACGAAATTTGCAATTTTAGATTGATAGGGAAGGGGGCACCAACATGCATATCGCCTAAATCCGCCCCTGTATCCACCTATGCATATGATATATGTATGTACAAGTATTTCCTCATTGTATTGGCTATGTAGCATAAGTATGAATTACTTGAGGAATTGGATTGAATTACATATGTTATCATTTCAACTAAGAAATAAACTCCAAAAATATTCCACATTGCTACATACGTTACGACCCTCTTTCCTCCTCTTACAAAGTGAAACCATACAACCCTTTGGGTTTCCTTTATGAAAAACAAACTAATTAACTCGTAAATCATTTCTTCTTCTCATCCAAGGGAAAAAAGAGCAAATTTTCCCCTAAATCTTGAATCAATAGCTAGTCTTGAAAGGCTTATAAACCTTAAGATCTTCAACAACCCCAGCAAAAGAGCCAGCAGCAGCAGCAATAGAAACCATCAAGCAAGCCCCACTCAAGATCTCAAGACTAATCCACCTTGCACTCCACTTAGGAATCTTGTTCCGGCTTATATACATCTCCACCGGAAAATGTACGGTAAGCGGCCAAAACCCGAACGCGCCAAGAATCCCGACCACATCATTGAAGAAGGGCAAGAGCATGGAGATCACAGTAGTAATCACCACAAAAATGCTCCTCCATATAACCCTAAATAGGTTGAGCTTGTAGGGCTTGAAACCCGGGATTGGGACCGCGATTTCTTTGGTGATAATCTTGCTATTGGGGAACCATTCTTGAGCTGTTTTCTCAATGAAGGCGTATAAGGGCTGGCAGTAGACTTGGTAGGCACCAATGAGGTGGATGACTATGGCTGCATTGGCTATGTCTAGGAGCCAGAATGGGTTGTAGAATCCGAACCCGGTTAGGAGGTTACCCGGTGACATGTCTCCGAACGCAGCGTAGCCGAAGCAGCCACATAACATGTAGAAGATGGTGGTTACAGCTACACTTATGAGGGTGGCATTCTTCATTGTCTTGTATTCTGATGGTGGAGATTTCACCGTGTCCTAAATGTTCAGTAATTCAAAGATTACGGTCAGAATGGTAAAAAAAGTATAGGTGAAAATGCGTAAAACTATTATATATATTATTTTTTCAGAAAGTGTTGCATGGGACCCTTCTGTCAAATTTAACCTCACTCCGTTAATTTATTAGTAAAATTACGCTTTCGCCCTTTGATCGGTCAAAAAATGAGATTTTTTTTTGTGTGTTTTATATATACCTGAATTTCAATGAGGATGAGGGAGTAGGAATAGGCAAAAGCAATGGCTCCAAGAGCTTGGAAGCTTCTCCAAACCTTCTGTGTTTCAGTTACTACTCCAATGCTTACTCCAGTAAGACTTCCCTTGATTTTCCCATTTTCTGATTGTAAGAAAAAGACATACAGTTAAAATTCGATAAAGTAATAATTTTAGGATCGAGAAAAGATATTCATTTAACGAGGTTATTATTTTATCGGACATTATTTTAGTGTATTGACCCTCGATACCGAAAAAAATTATTATCTTAACGAGATTATTACTTTATTGAATATTACTTTATCGAGATTTTACTGCAATTCTCATTAAATAATGTCTTTCAAGAATCAAGAATGAAGAATCAAGAAAGTGGGAAGCTTGAGAAATTCAAGTACCTGCAACTTTGACAATTCCAAGGCCTAATCCAATGGAGGAGTAAGTGAAGGACATGATTGAAGCAACAATTGATAGCCATGAGATCTGATCAAAATCTGGGATTTGTGACAATAATATCTGCACAATACCAAATGCAATCATGTATGAATTGCTGGAGACTTGGCATGGATCTTCATGCCCTTTTGTGTGGAAGCAGTTTGACCTCTCAATAGCCCTGTTCCAAGATTTTAAGACAACATTAGCAAGGGCAAACACGTCATGTAAATAATAATTTCATATAATAATCTTAAATACACACACTACTTACATCATGCTTATAGATGCGGCTATAGTGTAACCAATAGCAGTTCCAAAAAGATTCAAGTACTGCACGGCCCCACAAAGCTTAACCTGGACCCCACCTAAAATTCAAGAAAAAGAACAACACAATTAGCTCCAAACTCAAAGACTCAAACTACCTTAAAATTTTTGAAATTTTTTTCAAGAAAACCAACCTAGATTGGCCCTAACAGCATCCATGTAAGTATAGTTCCTCTTTCCGGTGACCGGGTCGCCGGAGCGGTAGCAAGAAGAGAGAAGGGTAGAAGTGTAATATGTGACAAATGAGAACAAGAACAGAACAGTTGGGCCAGCAATCCACCCCAACTGGGCAGTAGACCAAGCTAGGGATAAAACTCCAGAGCCAATCACAGCAGTTATGATATGTGCACTTGCAGTCCAAACAGTCCCTATAATTAAACATACCAAGATCAGCAAAAATGGCAAAAAAAAAATTGAATCTTTATGTCAAAAATGGCATAAAAATGGAATATTTATTACAAAAATGAGAGATTTCTTACCAGTTCTTTTGAGGCGGCCATCGTCATCGTACAACTTGGAGCCACCTTGAGGCACATCAATTGAAACATCAAAGACTTGGTTGTTATGGGGCCAAGAATGATCGCCCATTTTGATTCTCTCTCTTGTGTTACGACAAGTGGGAGTTAAGAGTGATGTTTAAAAGACACAAACTTGGGACAGTTTCCCGAGGTATGTGCAAGAATTTCAGGGGCTTTTCTCTCTCTATCAAGAACTGGGTGTTGGGAATTGGTGAGTTGATGAAAATGGCATGGGGTGGCAGGGTATTTATAAGGGTAGGAGAGAGAAAGTGGGAGTGGGCTAAGGCAAATCAAGAAATGACAGCAATTGAGATGTAGAGAGAGACTATCCCACCTTTGTGTTGCACAAACTCCCACTTGTGCAGCAGAGTCAGTCCTAACTAACGACTTGGATTTTTTCTGTAATAAAATGATTCAAAAATAATAACTGTAATAGTCACTCCGACTCAGTCGACTTCGACTTGTCTTGTTTGATTTTGATACAAATATTTTAGTGAGTAGTGGTTATATAGAGAAGTAAGTGATTACGTGTAGAAAATACGAATTTATATAGTAATTATTTTCATTTTTAGAAAACAAGACATGTAAGGCGGGACGATCCGAAAAGAAATGCAAGACAAGTGGGGCGGGAGGATGAAGTATGAAAATCTTTATTTTTTGAAGATATTATAGGCCTAATGTATGAGTTTCAATACTTCCTTGCTAGTTAACAAACCACCGAAACAAAGGGAGTTCGATTTCGTTGGACGATATTCATATTCGAATTCAAGTAAATAAAAAATCATTTTTTTGAAATAAATTGATGATGGGACACCTCATAACAAGTGGCACTATAAAAGGAAATTATTATACACGCCTCTCAATGAATTTAAAACACGTGTTCCTTTAATGATTTTATGCAGGATGGAAACGTGTGCCCTCTTTACCTAAAAGGGAAAATTATCAATAAATTTAATTTTTTAATTAAAATAATGATATTATTTTGCAAAAAAAAAAGTGTAGTTATTATTCGATGTATGTGTAAGAAAAGTGAAAAGATTTTATTGTGTAGTTATCGAGATATTTTGTCACTACCTTTCTTTCTTTTGTTCGAGTAGTGTGAGTTTGGTAAGGGAAATAATGACTAATGTAGGTATCAAATTCAAGATAGATACAAAAGTCGGCATCAAGTTTACTTAGCTGGAGTAAAATTAATATAATTATACATGAGCGAGTTTTATCTAACAATACAAAGAATCAGATTCCTCTCCCTTTACGATTGGTTTTCATATGAGTTTGGTGCATAAGTAACTCAGTCGACTATTATTTATCATGGATTTAGAAATTAGAATATAGTCCAAAATTGGCGTTACATGAGCATATCATATATATCTCATTTATTTAAATAAATATGTTTGCTATTATTGGATGGACAATTAGGCAGTATCATATTCTCTCATGTCTGGTTCCCAAAGTCAGAGGAAAGAAGGGTTATTATATATAGGCAATTAATTACCCCTATTTGAAAAAGAAAATATGCTTCTTTATATTTATATTTTATAAAATAAATATATTATTCAGGCGTAATAATCTGCAAATTATAAAAAATATTCGAAAATTTAGAAACCTAGGCCTACATTTTTCTTACTGGTAATGATTCATGGAATCTAGCTAGTTAGATGGAAGAGATTTAAAGAGGCCAACCTGTAATTAAATTCATTTTTATAATGTTTAAGTGGAAAAAAATAAATAGGAAAAAGCACCACTTTTCCACTTAAACATTATAGCGTAATTATATTATATTAAAGCATTAACGTAATCATGATGGATAGATAATTAGATAGAAAGAGATTTTACCTTTGTTTCTGGTGGGTATTTTCTGTTACATACTATTAATTTTATAATGAAAAGTTCCGCGGTTACATATGATAAAAAAGGTTCTTTTGAAATACTCAATTAATTAATTACTTTTTCCAGGTTAATTGGTTTTTTTTTTTGTTTTTTTGGCTAAGTAGATTTATGCAATTAAAGTAAATAAGAAAATAGTACTCCCTCCGTCCCGCCCGACATGGCTTAATAGGTTTGGGGCACGGTTATTAAGAATAGTGGGTAGTTGTATGTAAAGTGGTATAAAGTGGTGGAACCCATTAGAATTTATTAGAGTATTATTTTAGTTAGTGGTCGAGTCAAGTGGGACAATGAAAAAAGAGGAAAAGAAGGCATGTCGGGGCGGGACGGAGGGAGTAATAAATAACTAGCACAAATTAATATAATACAATGAAAAATGTAATTAATGGATTCGCAGTTATAAAACTAAACACTTTTGCAAGTTGCAACTCTAATGCTGGACAGAAAGAACAAAAAAATCATTCCCATCTATGTAAAATAAATTAAATGGCTGTCAACTTGAACTATTTTTGATAAAGTTGAATCATTCCCATCTCTATATAAATGGCTGTCAACTCGAACTATTTCAGCACATGTCCAAAATAAAAAAATTGCTAAAATTTTAGTTGGACATAGTACGAGAACAGGTAAAACTGATATTTTATTTAAAAATTTAAAATAAACTACCGATATCGGTCGTTTTTTAAATACTATTTTTCTTCACTTTCAAGAGCCTTTCATCGCTTATTTTCAAACATCTACAAATTTTCAAAAAAAGCCGCTACTTTCAGCCGCTTTAAGACTTATCAATAAAGATTCAATTTACTTCAAACACCCAGTAATTATATCTGAAACCAATAAAGATTTCATTTTCGATTCATCCCTAGCCTCATTTGTTCGGATCCACCTTTTCTTCCGAAAAAAAAAGGAAAGAGAAGGGTCGTCTTCGGTAGCGCATTCATCATAGTTAGCGCCCACTCCGTATCAAGGTCACGATCGCTGGCATTAACTTGGAACCGCGTGCATCTAAAGAATTAATATTCATATATATGATATATCATTGAGATTATATCAAGTAGTCAAGTAGACAATAAGTAGATGAGTTGAACCATCCAATCCCTAGTGTTATATTACTATTTAGTTAGGTTTGCTTTATTGTTCCTCAGGATAAACACAAAATGTTTATCTAAAAGAAGTTAAAGAAGATACAAGCAGTTCAAACTAATTTACCAATAGGAATATGATCTGCATATCCCAAATCGTTTGAAAACCCGTTTTACATTTAACTTTTTGAGTGTTTTTTAACTTCTCGATCCTGTCAAAATTTCATGCCGCTCATCTCTCCCAAAATTCTTTTACTTTGTCTCTTATTTTGTATTATGGGAATAAATATGTGAGGATTGCGATGTTAAAATGATTTTTAAAAAAATCAAGAAATTTGAGAACATTGTAATATAGTGACAGTTGTAATATAGTGACAGTTTTTTTTCCATTAATAATTTTTTTTCGTAGAAGCGTTAGGGGGAGATTCTAATAAGTGTTAATATACAAAATTAGCCAAATAGGTTAAATTAAACAAAAATATAGCCTATTACTATCTAAAAACACAAATATAATCATAAAGTACATTTTAGGACAAACATAATGATTGAGCAAAAAGTTATCAGGGACAGATCTCCATCGACCCTCAACATGTTAAAAAAAAAATCAATGAATATTTGTGTTGAGGGTCAATCTCATGACTTATGCATCAGCCGTCAACATTTTTTTAACTCATTAACTTTTATTTTTATTATTATTATAATATTGAGGATCGATGGCCCTTTATTAACTTTTATTTTTATTATTATTTGAGGGTCGATGATCCTTCATTAACTTTTTATTTTTATTTTTGTAACATATAGTATTTTTTTAACATGTTGAGGGTCAATGGAGATCAACCCATCGCTCCTCCCGACAACTTTTTTCGCCTAATCGTTATGTTTGTCATAAAATATTTTTTATGGTTATATTTGTATGTTTAGATATTAATATACTATATTTGTATTTAATCTAAGTTATTTGGATAAGATTAAAAATGCCTTTTCTATTAAATACGGCTACTTTAGAACTAAGTAGTCACTAAATTCCTCTAACATTGGACGGTCAAGAAATGTTCTTGGCGGGGCCAGCTGAGTCAAATCATGCGGTCAAGCGATGTAGCCTATCAGAATCCAGCGTCGCATCTTGAAATGGAAGTGGCGCGACTGTGGGCTCATTGCACCGCGACTCTTTTGACCTTCTTCTCGATTCTTTTGACTGGCACGCACGCACGTGAAACGGTTAAAGGCAGATGGACGCGTGGCGCACGTGGCGGAGACTCGGTGTTGACTCGGTGACGCGGCGAGTCGCTTAGATTTTTTCGGTGGATAGGTCACTACGTCGTTAGGGGCGTTTTGGGCAAAACAAGTAGATCCATCTGCATGTAGGCCGGTTGACCAAATTCAAATGACAACTGCATGTAGTGCGGATTAAGGATTACTATACAGGAAAAACGAAATTTAAATTTTAGAAGATAAAGTGTTGAAGTAGAAAATTGGAATGAAATAGAAATTAAAAAAAAAAAGTACAAAAATCAAATTTTGGAGGAGGAAGGGGCCTTACATGCATACCTTGTACTTCCTCCGTCCATCTATTACTGTACCATTTAGCTTTGACACAAAGATCAAGAAACTTTGTTTAAGTGTGTATTTTATGAGTTTTAATTGTATTAAGAAATAAATACAATTTTCGAGAAATGGTTGGTGGAAGAAATGAGAATTTATCCAAATTTTTGCAGGACATAGTTGAGGCAATCGATTTTTTTTTCTATTTTTTTTATTTTGTATTTTAAGAAATAATCTTAAGTTTTCAAAAAGCTAAAAATCATAAATTTCTATTACGAAGTGGAAAGAAAATTGCGTGAGAGATAAATTTATGGAAAAATAAATGTGGGGATGAGTATTAAGTAGGAGTGACCTACTTCATTTTTTGTTTAAAAGTAGTTTTTGTTATTTTAGGAAAGAGGACAATAATAATAGGACAACCCCGTTTAGGAAAATAGGACAATAATAGCGGGATGGAGGAAGTATAATACATATGAATTTTTCGTTGTCATTAAAAAAAATGTAAAATAATTCAAATCAAGCAAATTATCAATATCATTTTACTCACTTATTAATCTGGTCTCACTTTTTATAATCGAACTGTCTCACTCATCTTGCCGCATTTAAAAAATGATAAATTATTATACACAACTACCAACTCTTCTTTTATGGGATCAATTTTTTAAACACAGTTTTCAACTATTTTTAATAATCGTATAAAAAAAAGTGACTCAAGTACTAGAAATTGGATATCCGTAATAGAATTGATTTGGAATGATTAATAGCAATTGGGCCCAATAAGAAATTCAACAATAGTGATGGCTTTTTATATAACGGGCTGATCTTGGATGGATGCATTATCGGCAAAATAATCAGAAATCAGGACCAAGCAAATTATAACAACAAATGATTTAACAACAATTTTAATAAACTCAAAGGGCCTAAAAAAAAAAACTGGATGAGAATTCAACGAAACACTTTATTATTATTATTATTATTATTATTATTATTATTATTATTATCATTATCAGAATTTGGATATCCCCTACTAGAATTGGTTTGAAATGTCCATCTAGTATAATAATTGGGGTTCAATATAAAATTCAACAATTTGATGGGTTTTTTATAAAGTGGGTTGGGCTTGGATGGATTTCAAGATGGGCTATATTAATATAGTGAGTTGGGCTTGGGTGGATTGAAAATTACAAATAATTAAATAATAGGACCGGACTATAATATTGAATGTTTCAGGGTATTCAAATGAAAATACCAAAAAAAAAGCACAAAAAGAAGAAAATGGTTAAAAACGTAATAACAACAAATTTCACCACCCCTTCGCTCCCCTTTTCCTCCATGTTCGCCCCTCCGCCCCTCCGCCGCCGCTTCTCCACCCAAACCAACAATCTAGTCAGCCAAATTCTAGCCGCGGTAATCCAAAACAGACCCTTCAACATCTCCCCTCCACCCCACAAACAAATTTGGACCTCAGAAACTGTAATTCAAGTCCTAAGATCAATCCCATTAACCCTCTTCCAATCGCCGCGATCAACCGGCCGCCAAGACTCCTCCCGACACCGATCGCCGCTGCGTCAAAGAAACCTCCGGCAAGAAGCGATTAAGTATCAGACGGGTTCTCTCGTTCTTGGCCCAGCTGCTCATAGAGACCCTAAAAAATTGAATCTTGGCCTCGAGAAAGCGTTGGAGTTTTACTATTGGGTAGAAACCCAATTTGGGTTTCAACATGATGAACGAACTTGTAGAGAAATGGCGATTGTGTTGGTTAAAGGAAATAGGATGAATTTATTGTGGGATTTCTTGAAGAATATGTCAGGAAGGTATAAAGGGTTGAATCTTGTTACTACTTCAACTATGACTTGTTTGATTAAAGCATTGGGGGAAGAAGGGTTAGTGAATGAGGCGATGTCTGCATTTTATAGAATGAAACAATTCCACTGCAAGAAAGATGTTTATGCTTACAACAATGCAATTTATGCCCTTTGTAGAGTTGGGTTCTTCAAGAAAGCCAAGTTCTTGTTTGGGCAAATGGATTTGCCCGGGTTTAGATGCCCACCGGATGTGTTTACCTACACTATCTTGATTAGTTCCTATTGCAGATACGCGATGGAGACCGGTTCAAGAAAGGCGATTAGGAGGCGGGTTTGGGAGGCGAATCACTTGTTTCGGTTGATGATTTTCAAAGGGTTTGTTCCGGATGTTGTGACTTACAATTGCTTGATCAATGGTTGTTGCAAGACTAATAGGATTGGGAGGGCTTTGGAGTTGTTTGAAGATATGAAGAAGAGGGAATGTTGGCCTAATAAGATTACTTATAATTCGTTTATAAGGTATTATAGTGTTGTGAATGAGGTTGATAGGGCTATTGAGATGTTGAGGATGATGCAAGAATGTAATCATGGTGTACCGAGTTCGAGTTCTTATACATGTATAATTCACACTCTTTGTGAGGTGGGGAGATTGGATGAGGCAGTTGGTTTCATGGTGGAGGTGGTTGAGGGAGGGTCGATTCCAAGAGAGTATACTTATAGATTGGTTTGTAATGCTTTGGAGAGAGAAGGAAAAATGGATTTGATGGATGAGAAGTTGCGAAGACATATTGAGAGTGGGATTGGGAGTAGGATTAGACAAGTTATGAAGGTGAGACCAAATTTGAGGATTGAGAAGAATGTAGGGGATGGGTGAGTTCTATAAAGTGGGAGATTTGGTAGGCAATCTTAGTGGGAGGCGCGTTGTGGATGGTTCTCGACTCTTGAATCGAATGTTTATTCTCGGATGATTTAGTGGTTGAGTCGTGGTATTTGAGAAGATTCTAGGAGATGGGAATACAAAAATTGTACTACTAGTCCCCATGTGATGACATATTGGTAAAGGTGGGTGACCTGAGACCGAAAGGTCATGGGTTCAAATTTCACTGAACACGCTATGTTAGTCTGTCACTCTATCACGATTTAACTTTACTGTGTGATTTGCATGCTATTGTACAAGAGTGAAGTTTACCATGTACTTAAAGTTGTACTACTACTCTAATGAAACACGAAATTAAAATATACTCCCTCCGTCCCGCTATTTGTGGCTCACTTTCCCGAAAGGGGTGTCCCATTATTTGTGCCCACTTTCCTAATTTGGTAAAAAATTACTCCTACTCTATCATCTTCTCTCTCCTACTTTATTACATTATCTCTCATACTTTATCATCTTTCTCTCATACTCTCTCATTATCTTACTCATCTTCTCTCTCATACTTTATCATCTACTCTCTTTCATACTTTATCATCTACTCTCTTAATTCCCGTGCCGAAACCAATTGAGCCACAAATAACGGGGGACGGAGGGAGTAATATTTTATGATAATTTATTTTATTTGTTTATCATGTACCACACTCTCTCTTTCACGTTTTATTTTTAGACCAATATATAATCTTCAATTTCGATGATCAAATAATAAATTTCAATAAAATAAAAAGGAGAAACAAATTGATTATACAATTTGATGGGATTTAGTAAATTAACCCCAAAAATATAAATTTGACATTATAACGTCAAAATTAATAACCAAAACCCTAAAAGAATTGAAATTATTAATCAATTTTGTAAGAAAAGCGAAAGTATACATGCACCATCTCTCGCGACCGTTTTCTCATTCTCTCTGTCGCCGCTCGACGGTGCTGCTACCCGCCGCCCCTCCAGCCACTCCAGCCGTCGCTCGCCGCCGCCCGTGGTAAGTTTTATCTGCTATTGTGTTATCTTCCCTCCAATCCTTATCTATATTTTCGTGGGTAGCCTGTAGAATTTAGAATTCCTCCAAAGAGTAAGAATTTTAGTTACTGCGCCTTCAGTTATAATCATGTTTATAGCCATTATAGTCGACTATTGTAGTCTGTAGAGTAAGAAATATACAAGGATAATGAGAACAATAAAAAATTTAGCTTGCCTTCTCTTAAATTAGATGCTTCCCTAATTGTATAATTTGTATTGATATACTATCGAGATTTCTTAGTCCTCTAGATATGAAGAACTAAAAACATTAATCGTTGATTTGGACAAATATTTGATATTATGGGTTTTTATTTATGTATACATTTTTATGTTATTATGTGTTTATTAGAAAAAAGAATTGAATTTAGTCGATAAAGTAATATCGATAAAGTAATAATCTCGCTAAGATAATAATTTATTCCGGTCTCGATATGACTCAATGCACTAAAATAATGTTCGATAAAGTAATAACCTCGTTAAATGAATATTTTTTCTCGGTCCCAAGGTTATTACTTTATCGAGGTTTAACTGTAGGTTAAGCCTCGCGGTACTTTAAAAAACACTTCGAAAACCATTTTGGATTTTTGAAACATTGGATGTTATTGTGCAACATTGTTGAATTTATATCTTCTTGTTGCATATAGATATGGATGATGCTGTTGACACTGTTTACCAGCCAGGGGCGAAGTTTGTGGAGGAGAAGAAGGATTCGCTGATTGATCTCGAGTTGACTGACTCGACTGAGCTATTACTCTTTCAGTGGCCAATTAATCAAGTACGATCTTGTGTATGTGTGCAGTTTATATGTATTACTGGTTGTAGGATGTTTAAATTATGGAATGGTTGGTGTAAATCTTGGGTGTGCGGATAAACTATTGAGATTATTTGCTTGATATGCAGAGTATATTTTACTCCATCCGTCCCGCTCCAAGTGACCCGTTTCTTTTCGGCGCGAGAATTAAGAAAGTGGATGATAAAGTATGAAAGAGGAGTAGATGATAAAGTAAGAGAGAAGATTAGTGAGATTGTTGGAAAGAGAATGATAAAGTAAGGGAGATAAACGATTAAAGTAGGAGAGAGAATGATAAAGTATGAGAGAATTTGTGATTTTTTTTAAAAGTTATTTCCATTTTTGGAAACGGATCACTTGAGACGGGACGCCCGAAATGAAAAACTTTCACTTGGAGCGGGACGGAGGGAGTACTTGTTTATCTTGTTTGGATCAATATGAGAATCAGTTAGTTCTTAATGTTTTAGTCCCCATTTTGTCTTAGTGGCCGATTAATCAAGTCGCTTGTGTATTTGTGCATTGTATGTACAAGTTGTAACATGTTTAGATTGTCCCTAGTAACTTATATGGAATGGTGGATATAATCTTATGGGGAGTCGATCGACTATAGAGATTATTTGCTTGATGTGTGGAGTAGTTTATACTTCTTTATCTGTTTGGATCAATTATGAGCATAAGTTGGTTCTTAATTCTTTCATCCCCATTTTATCTTAGTGCAATCCAAGTTTCTGATCTAAGCTTTTTGTTGCCTGACTTTATATAGTGTGTATTTGAGTATAACCTCGTTGGGTTATCGTTTGTTTCAGGCTCCCGATTTCAATGGCAAACAACTATCCATTACGCTTAAGGATGGACATATGGGCGTCTTGGAGAGTTCGTGTGGTAATTTGGCATGAACCCCGATCTCACTTGTTTTGATCCATTCAGTGGTAGTGTCTGCTTGTTCACTATATTCAAACTGACTGTTTTGGCAGGAAAATCATACGATGTGTTTAGTATGAAATCCCAAAGTCATCAAGAGACTGTCTTCTTATCTTCAGCTTCAGAGCCAAAGATCGGTATGATGATAAAAATACTTGTCCTTTGAATTTGTTGATACATCTATGCATCTCAATCGAATGAAGATGTGAAGTGATACGGATACCCATTGAGTTAACGCATCACTTATGTTCTTCGATGCTTACGCCTCAATCTACATGTTCATATTTTGAATGTTAGCAAATTTAGTGCGGATAGATTGTTTAATCGTGTTTGTTTGTTTTGATTTTTTTGAATTTATTTAGGTGTCAATGAGGCTTATGCCTCGGTTCACCCCGTGCCATAAGCCTCACGGTACGATAGGAAAACACATAGGTTTCCAATTTTTTTGAAACATTATAGCATTAGAAATTGTGTTTCTTGAACATATGTTTATATACTTGCACTTCGATCACACGAAGCGGTACAATAGAAAAACGCATCAGTTCCCGAATGAGATTTTTACTACATTATATACCAGCTGATAACAATAAGTTTATTGGCATTGCTCTGATTTATTTGCGTTGCAACAGCTGGGAAGATCTCTAGGCTTATTTCTCTGATCCACTACCCGGATCCAAGCGAACTGCAGAATCGCAATAGCTTGTTCCCAAGCCACTCTCAACGCTCTTCCTTGACATCAAGTTTGTCCGGCCATCGTATGGCTACTCCTCCGCATAGTAGCAGGCCTAGATCACAAGCAATGAGTGGTTATACAACTCCGAGTAGCAGAACGAAGAGCGCGGTTACTGGATCAGGCGAGCGTTCAAAGCGTCCGAAGAGAAAACGCGACGATGAGGGTAGATCTGCTGATCATTCAGCTCAAGATTCTGGTAAAACTAACAGTGCTGTTACCTCTACTGATTCTATGGAGCAGTCTCAGGAAAGGAAGTCCAAAAAGAAGAGGAAGAGTGAAAGCTAAAATATGTGTTTATTTATTGATAAAATATTTGGTGTTTGTATCCTTGCATATCAGTTTGACTTGTGTAGAAGGTTAAAATCTATGTTGCACGGACACTTCAAAAACATCAACGTACACGATACGATTAATCGAGAATTTGATTCAATTAAACTTAATTGACAGTTAATGTCAAGAATCAACCACTAGTTCAATTAAAAAAAATATATAAGAAGTGCAATTGAAACATTTTCAAGGTCTCCTGCATCTTCAACAATCTGTACAGCTGAATAGTACAATCCTAAAACTCCACTTGCTTTCATCATTTAATTAGTAATGGTCTACAATCAAATTAGTTGTTGAAAACTCAAACTTCTAACATCAAACATAGCCATCATAAGCAACCAACCAGTTGATCTCAAGCAACCAAGTCAGGTCTGCACATCCAAGCTGCATTCGTTAAACCCCGCTCCACTCCAAGCACGGTCGAACCAAACCGAAATATTCAAGTAGACGTCGTACCTTCATGGTAAACCCGATTTAGCCCCGGATAGTGGTCTGAGCATGGGATGGCCAAGAGACGGCTGGGAGTTAGACGCCGGGTTGAACGGAGCTGAAGAAGACGGGTGTATAGCCGAGAGGGGCAGCCTAGGGCCGAGGCCGTACATCCCCTGCGGCTGCATTAGAGACATGTGTGGATGCATCGGTTGGTTGTTTCCGTATCCGGAGATGAAGGGCTGTTGGGAGGTTGAGCTTTGCTGCCTGCTGTTGCTGGGGGAAGTGTTCATAACAGCATTGTTGACGCCGGCGGGTTGTCCCATTGGCCGGGTTGCTGCAGCTGATCCGAACTGACCCGACATCATGAGGCCGCGCTCAGCTGCAATCCTTTGCCTTGTTCTTTCCATCTGCTCACATTCTCTCATTAGTAGGGTCTCTATTTCTGCAAACTGCTTCAGCTTTAGCTCTAATCTCTTCAACTGCAAGAATTAAGTTTGAAATATCAATTATGGTGGTCATAATTTTGAATCTAATGAAGATAACAAATCAACCATGTAGGAGATTTTGCATTTGGAATAGGAATTGATTAGTAGTAGTACCTGGTGATTTATGATATTAGCAGATAAGCGTTGGATTTCACGTTCTTCGTGATCAGCGAAAAGCTTTGCCTTCATGGCTGCAGCAGCAAGGCCATCTTTTGCAGCAGACATTACTTTTTCTGCAGATAGTGTAGAGCCTTCAGCATCATGCTGACTCATTGGACCTTCAGAGAATGAAGCTCAGCAGTATTAACACGAGAATTTAAGGGAGATAAAAGCTAAGCTATACCATTCGTATTAGAATTTCTCGTACCTCCTCCATGGCTACCTTCCTTGTTATTTTCGTTTGACAATGAAGCCAAACATGCATGGGCACAGGCTGCAGCCACTCTTGGCCCCAATGCTGAAGCAAGAAACGCCACCTTAAAAACAGCAGGCCACTCGTAAGAAAGGAGAAATTCAGACTTCATAGCTTCTAATGACATATAAAGCAACAAGGATGAAAATGGAGCTTAGATTAGGATGGGTAGCTGTGGTATTTCCAGAACCAACTCCAGGTGAAACCATAGACATTTCGATAACTATTAGTACAAATAATGATTTTCATTTATGATAATGACTACTGGCAAATCAAGGAGATATTTCAGTCCCAACCATTCACAAGGAACAGATTTAGAGCTTCCTTTCACATCCGTATGCAAAGAGAACAAGTTCAACCAAAAAGGAATCAATAATCATGAATTAATGATCGGCATGATTTGGGAACAATACCAGAGACATCACTGGGTTTCCGGAGCTCGAGAAAGGAAATTCCATTTCAGTGTCATCCCGTTGCAAGCATATACCTGGGTCATAAATTAAACGTGGACTTAAGTCGTTGAACTCGATCTTATATACAGAATATATAACTTGGATAACATCAACCATTTGAATTTGGCTGCGATCTTCCATGACTATCATGGTTGGGCAAATTCGACGGACCGGGTGTGTTTGGAACATCAATATGTTCCAAGGGAGCGCCATCTAGAGGAAGACGGACAAAATGGTGAATGCACTGTGCTTTCGACTTGGAGCCAACATGCTCTGCGATTTTATTCCAGTTTTCTTTGTAAAGCTGCATTCCCTCGAGCAGGAGAAGTGTTTCCTGGTCAGACCAATTATCCCCATCCATGTCTCCATAATCTTTCATGGAATTCTCTTTCACAAAATCAAGGCCAGAGTGACCGGCAACAAATCCTCCCTCGTGATAACAATCCAAACACAGTCTTACATCAACCTGTCAAGATTAAGGGTCAGCCACACACGCTCCTAATAACCCTTCTCTTGTCTGAAAACTAAGCGTTTTTTTCTTTTTCCCTTCAAAATGACAAGTACGGGTTCTCATGAAAGATGTGAAGCTGCTATAATACACAACTAATACCTACTAATATGCCACGGTTTTAAAAGATAAGTATATTGGGTATTACCTCATCTAAACATCTGAGAATTAAAAAGGCATTGGTATATGTCGGTTTGAGTAACTTAAACTACATGTATCATATAAGAACAGAAACCTATCAGCATCGTAAAAACACGACATTTAAAATAAAAGCACAGTCAATGACATGCCACCAGCAAAAGATAATAACACAGAGTTATTCAAAAACCCTAAACTCAATTACCTCCTTCTGCGACTGATAGTATACTGTAGGAATAGGTCGGCAACAACAATTGCACTGTTGCTCAGATAAGTGTTCTCTAATAGTACTGTCAAAGTCAGATTCCTCATCCTGCTGACATGCAAGTTCTGGATAAACATCACCTGCCTTGAGCCTACACTTTGGCTTGTCAAATTTGATTAAGCTATCTATAGATTTCAAAGCAGCCAAAGGCACTCGAAGTTCATTGTTTGGGTCCTCACACAAGTATGTTCCATCCTGTGGGGCCTCATGCTTGGGAGGGGTAGCACAGTAGTTAATAATACCCCAGTGATCAAGAAACCTCACAATTCGGGTTAAATCATCACTATCAATACCAGCTACTAGGCCCCGGCAGTCAGCAACTGATAAGTGCTTTTCAGGGTTTTCCATGTACTTAGCAACAATGAAATTTCGACACTCCATGTATTTTTCAGGTGTATGTTCTGTGGATTTTCCAGAGAAGAAATGCGGAACCACTTGTCTCTCCAATCTATGAACGGAATTTGGGGAAAACCATTCTGTTTAAAAAGAATGACATAAAAATCAGAAATGGAATAGAGTCCCTATTCATAAAACATAGATGGGTTATTCCAAAAGAAGCAGCTAGATAAAGTGTAGTCAGACTCGGATGCATTAAACTTCTAGTGAGTAAATACCATATACTGACTTCTAACAAACAATAAAACTACATAGTCAACTGACTTCAACAAAAGCAGAACAAAGTAGTTACCAATTAAACCAGAATAAACATATAAAAACAGTTTCTAATTTAGGCCAGACTACAGTGCGAGGTTTCAAGAAATGCAAACTTGAATACCTATTAAAACAAATCCAATATTAAGCATCAACACAATTATCTGAAGACGATGCACGTGCCACAGCTGAACTTGAATTTTTCCTTAAAAGCATATTAAACAGGAGATAACCTGCAGGCCTAGATGAAAACATGTTCAGTTTATATAACCTTATTTGAACACTCCTTTTAATATTAACAATCCAATCATTCGGTAAGATTTTAAACACATTTATTCTATAAACAAGTCTGGACAACACATTCCTAGTATCCAACCATGATAACATAAGAATAAAATGAAGGCAATAAAATGCATATACACATGCTAGTCAGGGAAAATTGAAACACCTGAATGCATCGGCATAACATGAACTCGACCTGCACTTCCAAACCTTTTAGTAACACCACAGCCTGCTGTGATCCTGGGTGGTCTAATCACATATGAACCACCCCCCACTACCACTTGCAGTCTCCTCTGAGGGAGCCCCTAAAAGAGCTTGACTGTCTAGAGGCACAGCGGAAAGTGCCTGGAGCTGCCCATAAGAAATATTCTCTAACAATGGCACCCCACTCTGCCCCTGGCCTCTGCTATCCCCATATCGTGCAGCTCTTTCCAATTCCACAATTCTAAAGACAGATGAGTGGGGCCTATTTACCTCCCTCTTAATTGCAACTGGAAACTCACATAACTTCAATCCACCGGTAACCAACTTTTCGTCCGCTCTATCTCCTGTTATATGGGATGACCTATCAGCTCTATGAATTTGGGGATCATCTTCAGCCTCCAGATGGTCGTGCGGTGGGTCCAAATCTGGATCATCATCGTCCTCATTATCCTCAAGAATGTCATCATTCTCGTCATCTTTCAGCTTGGACTTGCGCGCAACTGATTGATCCCTTTTCCGCTTCCTCCATTTTGCTCTTGCTTCTTAACAAAGATGATACAACCACAAAAGGTAGATGAATAAAATAGTGGACTGGCATAGAGCTTTTCTATGTTTCACAAGTACAGCAATAACTAATAATTAAATCTTTACTACGCCTAGCAATAGCTATAACTAAAAATAAAATCTTTTCAACGCCTAGAGCTTTTATTTAGAATTAATTTCTGAAAAAAAAAGTATGTGCCGCATTCCTAACATAAATCTGCATGAATTGGCTATAAATGCATGAGCTACGTCTATTTTAGGGTCAAAAAGCTATAAAAAAACCAAAATAAAAAACCTAATTTTGCTAACAAACGCAGAGGAAAAAAGGGAAAATATTATCCCAAAACACAAATAATTCAAACAGCTTCAACAATAATTTCAAAATCGGCACCAGAGGCATGCTCCCCGCATTTTAAATCAAGTCAGCTAAACTTCAATTTACACAAACAGTTCACAGGCATACAAAACATGGCAGGGATTTCCAAGATTCCACAACCCGCAGATCAAATCGACGCAACAAATGGCAAAGACGCATCAATTACAAGTTCCGCACAACAAATCAGACAGCACATAAGCAGATTCAAGCACTGAAAAGTAGAATTTTGGGGTTTATAAAGAATTACCTGAGGAGGAAGCTGGCATTGCTGGAGAGAAAATCCGGGGGAGAGATTTATGGCGGGTTTGAGGTTTAAGGGGAGGGAGGAGAGAATTGTGGGGTCTCTGTGATTGGTGAGGTGGAGAGCTGAGATTGTGGTGTGCGAAGTGTGTGTGTTGTGCGTGAGAGAGAAAGGGGGGAGAATTGGAGGATTTGTAGTCTTTTTCTCTCTCTAGAAACTGTAGTGTGCTTTTGGGGTTGGAGCAGCTTCTATTTTGGGGGAAAATGTTTTTTCGATTTTCTTTTGCTAATAATTATTTTACGGATGGTTATTAATCGCGTAATTTACTGGAGGAGATGAGAAAATTACACGTATGATCCCTGAGGTTTTCAGTTATTCTGATTTAGTCCCCTCGGCTCCCTTTATTGTCGAATACCTCCCTCATCTTCCGCTATTCAGTATTCACAGTGACGACGACGTGAGTATCTTAATGGGCTACTTGATGGGCTTAGCCAATTTCGAGAGCCCATTTTAAAAGAGCCCGACCAGGCCCATTTACGTGTGCTTAGCACGGTATTGGTGTTTTACCGGGAAAAATCATTTTTGGTTCGTTATCATGGCACTTGATTATTTTATTACCTATTATCTTGGCTTAGTTTAGTTTTAGTACATTAATTTGGTAAGTTATCCGTTTTTAGTTTGTTTTGCAAAATTGGTCAAATTTGTCCAATTTTGTGCCACTGAATTAATTTTAAAAAATATTTATTTTTTAATATTAAAAGATATTTGTAGTATTATTAATTTTCATCATTTACATTATAAATATCCAGTTTAAATTCATTATATATTTTTTTAAAAATAAAAAATAGGGTTGATTATTTTTCTTAATATTTATTATTAGAATTTTCATTATTATTTGGGTCTATCTGCGGGCCGGAATTTCTTTAATAATTCGACAAACAATATAAGCAAAATAGACTCGGATATTTTTTGGTATCTATTTTGCTTATGCTATTTGTTGAAGATTTTAAGAAAACTGGCTCAAAGATAGATTAAGATAATTAAAAAAATTCTAAAAATAATATAAAGAAAAATAATCACCAAAATTTGGATTTTTTAAAAAGTATAATACATTAAAGCTGGACATTTATAATACAAAGAATGAAAATTGATATTATAAATATGAACAAATATTAAAGAATGTAACTTTTATTTTTATTTTATTTAACAAAAGACCAAAATGGATAAATTTATCAAATTTTGTTAAATAGACAATATTTACCAAATTAATATATACTAAAATTAGATTCGACACCCAAAAATGATTTTTCCCCATGAGTCCTCCCTGGCGCCAATCGCCGTATATACAGAGAGAGAGAGATTCATTAATTTTCCGAATATTGTAATGAAACTTTAGTACTCCCTCCGTCCCATTGGAAGCGTCTTGTTTTCCATTTTGGGCGTCCCATTGAAAGCGTCTTATTTCTAAAAAAGGCAAGAATATGTGGACAAGATTTAACTATCCAAAAGTCAAACAATATACACCACACATTATCATTTTCTTACCATCCGTGCCCATTGAAAGCAAAGACGCCCTCCGATGGGACGGAGGGAGTATTTTCCAAAGACCCAGGCGAATCACAAAGTAAGATAAAATCTAATTGTACCAACTCCCGCCCATTGACCGTCAGCTTCAACATTGAAAAAATCACGTGTAATATATATAACGTCAGCAGACCTGCAGATTAACCCACTCGAATTGGACATCGAAGACTTTTATCGAATGGAAAACATATTAAATACGAAATAAGGAACGGGCGTAATGCACGCATGACGCAACTACGATTTAGAAGCGGTTGAAGACTCAAAGCTGACGGTGCATTAGTAGTCTCGTTACAACGCAATTCTTAATAAGAGAGAGAGAGAGACATAATAAGCAAGTGTTTTTGAGTTCGATACTAACGAGGACGGGTCATTTTTCGCAGAAAGTTTGAGTTTTCAGTGAGAGAGAGAGAGAGAGAGAGAGAGAGAGAGAGAGAACCATAATAAGCAATTGTTTTTTGAGTTCGACACTAACGGCGATGGGTCATTTTTCTCAGAAAGTTTGAGTTTTTAGTGTGTGTGTGTGTGTGTGTGTGTGTGTGTGTGTGTGTGTGTGAGAGAGAGAGAGAGAGAGAGAGAGAGAGAGAGAGAGAGAGAGGGGGGGAGGGAGCCATAATAAGCAATTGTTTTTTGAGTTCGACACTTTTTGAGTTTTTAGTGAGAGAGAGAGAGAGAGGGAGGGAGCCATAATAAGCAAGTGTTTTTTGAGTTCGACACTTTTTGAGCTTTTAGTGAGAGAGAGAAGAGAGAGAGAGAGAGAGAGAGAGAGAGAGAGAATGAACCATAATAAGCAAGTGTTTGAGTTCGACGCTAACGGTGATGGGTCGATAAAAAAAACTGGTAGGTCATTTTTCGCATAAAGTTGTTTTTACTTTTTAGTGATATTAACAAAGATTACTTTTTTACGTAGGGATAGTAGGTTTGATTGGAATTGCTTACATCTTAACTACTGTGATTGGCCCTGGAGCTTTATCACTACCTTGGGCTATTGCACAACTCGGCTGGTCTCTTGGTCCACTTGTAATAATCTTCTTCTCAATCGCATCTTATTACACTTTTAGCCTTCAGGCCCTCTGCATCCGCGATGACGGCGAGAGTAACTGCACCTACGTGGATGCCGTTAGGGCCTATCTAGGTTTGTCTTCTTCATGTGTTCTGGAATTTTAAGGTTGCAGGATAGTAAATAGGCTAATATAGTTAAACCTCTATAAAGTAATATTCGATAGAGTAATAATCTCTTTTGATCCCCACTTCAGTCGATGAACTAAAATAGTGTTCGATAAAGTAATAATCTCGTTAAACGAGTTATTACTTTAAAGAGGTTTAACTTGGCTGTTCTGTTTCTTCTCGAATTTCAGGTGGGTTTGAGGTTAAACTGTGTGAGGCGATTCAAAGCATCAACTTCTATGGGACCGCTGTCGTTTACACCGTTGCTTCATTAACAAGCATGATGTGAGATTATTACATGTGTTCGTTTCTCTTTTAACAAAGGGTAGTTTTACGTATTTTCACCATGAGCACGATGCTTTAGTAATTAATTTATTGTTTTTTATGAAAAACAGGGCAATGAAGAGGTCTAATTGTTTCCACTCAAATGGACAGGAGTCACAGGACAACTCTTGCAATGTTTCGGACACTCTTTATATGATTGGATTTGGTGTTGTCCAAATTGTAATTTCACAAATCTGGGATTTTGAAAGAATATTATGGCTGCCTGTTCTTTCTGCACTCATGTCTTTCTCTTACCTCGCCATAGGTTTTGCCCTTGAAATTGCAAGAATTGCAGGTATGCCAACTTCAGTTTGCTTAGTTTATTCGAGGATCAAGAAAGCAAAATATGCTTCAATTCCTAAATTAATTATCGAATTAGTGACGATTATTTTTTATGTGTTTCTTCATCACTTCTTCAGAAAATGGAATAAGAGGAAGTCTAACCAGTGACACAGAAATCTGGTCAAGTTGCCAAGCTCTTGGGATTCTGGCTTATTCTTATTCAAACCTATTCAATCTCAATGAAATTCGGGTATAATTCTTGAATTTTATCATCATATTCAAGGGCAGATCCAACATTTAGAATTTTTGGCCAAATTAATTAGGATCAAATTTATAATCCGGTGGGATTTTAAATTTAAAGAAAAAATAAAGGTTCGCAATTTGATGTGGGTGGACCCCATACGCCCCTTGAATCGGCCGATGAAATATTCGAATACAAAATCTTTTCTACGGTATAACGGGACCTTCTTCTTTTCGGTGAAACAGGGGAATTTTCGGTGTTAACTTGATTAATTAACAGGATAGAATCAAATCTCCACCGTCCAACTACAAGATAATGGAGAAAAACCCCCTTATATGCGTAGCAACAACTTCTACATTCAAAATGTTGTGTGGCGTCTCCGGCTATGCAGCCTTCGGCAATGCATCTCCCACAAACCTCCTAACCGGTTTCGGGTTTTACAACCCGTACTGGCTAGTCGACCTAGCCAACGTAGCAGTTGTGGTTCACCTCGTTATTGGTTACCAAATCATTTGCCAACCGTTATTCGCCTCGGTTGAGAAAATCGCACAAGAATGGTTCCCAGAGAGCAAGTTCGTATCCACGGAGATCGCGGTCCCAATCCCGGGCTTTAGGAAGGTGAACTTTTTTAGGCTTGTTTGGAGAACTATATTTGTGATCATGACAGCGTGTGTTTCTACGCTTGTAACGCCGTTTGTTAACGACGTCGTTGGGGTACTCGGGCCGTTGAAGTTTTGGCCGTTAACGGTTTACTTCCCCGTCGAGATTTACATAAGCCGGAACAAGATCTGTAGATGGAGCTCGAAGTGGATCGGCCTTCAAAGTCTGAGCTTTGCATGTTTCATTGTCTATTGTTGCCGTTGTTGGTTCGATTGCTAGATTTATTACTCATTTCTGATTTATTTGTTTGGTAGTAATTTTGTATTCCCTCTCTCACTACAAACGATACGTTTATTTTGAGCGCGAGAATCAGAAAAGTGGTGTTATGTGGTGTAAATTGTTTGACTTTTTTAGTAATTAAATATGATCTACACAATTATTACCATTTTAAGAAACGCATCATTTCTAGTGGGACGACCTAATAAGGGAAACACGTCGTTTCTAGTGGGACGAAAGGAGTATTTTGTACTATACCGATTCAATATTATTTTTCTTATCACAACAAAATGATCAAAACTAGAGTATGACTTAACCCTCGGCCACTAGAAAGTACGATCTCCATAAAATCTCAAGATATCGTATTGGATATAATTTCAATAAGACACAAACTCATCATCATATGCGACAATCGAACATATTATCACAAGTTTAACCACCATTTATAGCTAGGTTTTTCCGTTTTTGCTTTATTAATGCCCAATTTTATTATATGTTCTCACTATTGTTATTATTTTACTTATTTTTGCTTGTTCTTATTATTGTACACTTAATTATATAAATATAATCGACGTTTTTAAAAATATTGTAACCCGTGTTCGCATCATTCCCTATCCCATGTCATTGGAGTATTTTTTTTATTTATTATTTTTCTCCCGTATGTTGAAATTGTAAATTTTTGCTTCCACATATTTAGTACCATCTTGGTCAGTCATGCTTTCATGTTTATCAATAGTTGGTATTGATCATCTATGTAATTGGAGTTAAATTTTTTAATAAACGGCCTTTGATGGTATAATATTATTTAATTACCCAATATGATAATGCCGACCTGAGCATGAAATATTCTTCTAATAGTAATATCTTAAACTACTTTTAGAAAAGAAAAAAAAATTGCGATTCAACATGATGTTACCTGCTCGATGTGACCGGAGACGATTTATTCCTTCCGACGCAAATGCAGTCTACGGGCATCATTGGTGGAATATCTAGATATTATATACAATTAGTTTGCAATCTACACGACGAAAGTGGATGCTTGGCTTTAGAACATAGACAACATAGTTAACAATTGTTTATAAATAAATTTCGTTTGACTATTGCTTTTAATTAAAACAACCTAGAATGGAAAAAAAAAAGCGCCTACTCATAGCAGAGTGGTAGAGGTGGGTGGCCCCTTGGGATGGCAGAGTGGTAGAGGTGGGTGGCCCGGGACCTATAGGTCCTGGGTTCAATTCCCACTGAAGCCATTCTGTGTAGCCTGTCACCTTAGGGTGGTTGAACCTCCTGTGTGGTTTGCGGGCGACTGCGCCGGAGTTGAGGTTTACCCAGAGCGCACCGAAGGTAGCGGCTGCGGGTTCCTCAAATCAAAAAAAAAAAAAAAAAAAAAAAAAAAAGCGCCTACTCATTGGAAATATTTTGGATTTTTATTTTGGTATTTATAGTATTGTGGGGAAATGGTAGTGGTGGGAAAAACGAACGGCTATCCGTACCCATCCTGTTCGGGTATTTCTTGTTTGAATCGAAAAAAGAGAATATGGGTACCCATTTCGATGGTATCCGCAATTTTAATGTCGGGTCAGGTATGAGTATGAATATTATTTTTCATTACTCGTTCTTATTTGGGTACCCGCATTCTATACATATATATAATATAATATATATTTATAACAATGTAAATAAATATGTGATTTTAATAGGTTTAGAAACTTAGTGATATACAACAAATTAAAATTTGAATGTTGATGAATTTATATTAGATTAATTTAAATGTATGTGGTTTTTTTTGAAAAAAATTAATATTTTTTTGAATTTTATATAAAATGTGGTAATTTTTCATGGGTACTTACGTTCCTGTCCCGTACCTGTGCGGGTACCCGCATGTGGGTATCCGCTCTATGTGGGTATGTGTTCGGGTAGGAAAAATTATCTCCCCACAAGCACAGGTATCCGACCCGTGTCCACCCCTAGAAATGGTAAGGGAGGAGAATCGTCTTATAGGCGATGCTTGAAATAATTTTAATAAATAGTTTTTAGTTATTTATGATTAAAGTTATTAAATTTATTTTAACAAAAAAATTATTAGTGTTTGCAATATTAGAAATAAAAAAAATTAATTTAAAAAAATAGAAATACAAACATTTTCATAAGTTTTTTTTTTTTTTTTTTTTTATCTTCACCCCTAAACAACTTATGTGTTTCTTCTAACTTATTTTAAACTTAAAAAAGCAGAAACATACATTTTAAATATTAAAAAAAAATCAGTGGGGAAAAAAACTCAGAAAAACATATTGATCTTTTAATCGAAACGACACGATGATAAGTATCCTTTTATAAGCTTGTCCAATTTTAAGTGTTAGTAGAAGTATCCAATTCAACTTAGCTAATGAATGTTCGCTAATTTTGTTCAAAATCACAGTTTTTGATCAATTACAAAGTGAATATTTTTAGTTGAAATCCTGAGTAGACTAGAATCCAACTTTAGATATATTACATTAAAATACAATCAAACTTATTTTTCATCATATTTTTAATAATGTATTATTTGATTCCAACACAAGAAGTAGTAGTTTTAATTGTAATTGATGCATTAACAAGAAAATTCATTATTTAATAAATAAAATTGAATACAAGTTTCTGAATGGGCTACGTGACGTATAAACATTTCCAATGGGCTTAGAAAAAAATTCGAGTCCAATTTTAAAAAACCGGCCCGACCCATTTACGAGTGCTTGCTTCAATTCCATAGCGGGGTGGAGTTGGTCTCTCTCTCCTCCTTCCCGCCATAGAATCACAAAATTTCCCCCTCTGAAAACCTTACTTCCCTAAAATAGCTGATACTGATTTTCAACAATTCGACGTATCTCATCAAATCTCGGTAAGTTATCAGATACATTTCATATATTTTCCGTGAGGCTAGAGGATTGTGATGGCGTGTTGTGCTTCACGATTGTTTCCTCTTTGTCTTGTGTTTATGTGACTATGTTGATTGTGATTGCTTGATTCGGTTTTGGAAGGGAATATTGTTGGCGTTCTTGGATCGTTGGGAAAATGGTAAAATTCTGTTGTTTTTTATTCTAGCTGAGGCTAAGGATGAAAGCGACGTCTTAATATGGTTGGTGGTGTGTGGGGTTTTTTGTGGATGATATTATTGTGGCTGAGATTATTGTAAAGTCTGCCGTTCCTTATTTTTTGTGACTATTATTATATTTAATGCAAGAATAAACGTGTTTGAAGAGGTTTCATCTATATATACATATATATAATTCTCATGAAGAATCTTCTTCAATAATGAAGATGGACAATTCATTGCAATTTGCTATTTCCATATCAAGAAACTGAAACTGCATAAATGGTAGGATGAACAGCTACGGTTAGTAATGATTGTACAGCTCAGACTACAAAGGCAGAGGCTTTATAGATATTTCTGCAGTTGAAGAAAGTGTGGGATTTCAAGATTTATGCAGATAATGGCGGCGGATGCGGCAGTGATGGTGGTGAAGAAGCTGAGGTCCACCTACACCAGCGGCAGAACGAGAAGTCTTGAGTGGCGTGTGTCTCAGCTTGAAGCCCTTCTCAAAATCGCCACCGTCCATGAGGGAGAATTAGCTGAAGCCTTACGCCTTGATCTCAATAAGCCAGAAGCCGAAGCTTTTCTTCACGAGGTTTGGTTCTTTACTTTTGCTTCTTTATCTTTAGGGCTTTGCTTTTGCTCGATTTCACCAAATCTACTTGTTCTTGATGTAGATAACTCAAGTAGTATCAGCCTGCAAATTTGCACTGAAGGGACTAAACAAATGGATGGAGCCAGAAAAGGTAAAAACAAAATAAAACTCTCAATCCTTTTACAATTCTCAACATGACAAAGATTTCGTATCGTTGCAGGCAAAAACCACCATCTCCACCTTCCCCTCATCAGCTGAAATAGTCCCAGAGCCTCTTGGCGTCGTATTAGTGATTTCAACTTGGAATTATCCTATTCGTACGTTTGCTTAATTCACTTGTTTTGGTTGTTTATGTTCTAGTCTTGAATGTTACTCTGGGCTGTGATGAACTGTTTCTGCTGTAGTGCTGTCACTTGAACCAGTAATTGGAGCCATCGCGGCTGGCAATGCCGTTGTGTTGAAGCCCTCAGAGGTGGCCCCGGCCACCTCTGCCGTTCTTGCAAAACTTCTAGGGCGGTACATGGATCCGTTGGCTGTTAAAGTTGTAGAAGGCGGTGTATCCGAAACCACAGCATTGCTTGAGCAAAAATGGGATAAGATATTCTACACAGGTCTTGCTAGCTTTTTAGTTATGAGATCGTCTTAGACTAACTCGACGAATTCTTCGTTCTAATCTCCACCGTTCGAAACATACCTATGCAGGGAGCGGCAGGGTGGGGCGGATCATATTAGCAGCAGCTGCAAAGCATCTTACTCCTGTGGTTTTGGAGCTAGGAGGAAAATGCCCAACAGTGGTTGATCCAAACACAGATTTGAAAGTAAAATCTCTTTTGTCTAAACTCATCAACAAAATGGACTTCATTTATGGAGCTACGGTGTTAGGGTTATAAACGAGTCGAGCTACTTGTTTGAAGGGTACTGCAAGGCGGATAATTGGCGGGAAGTGGTGCTGCAATAGTGGGCAGACCTGCATTGCACCTGACTATGTGATAACAACAAAAGATTATGCCTCAATTCTTGTAAGCAAATCCCTTACATGAAGAGCTTTTGTCATTTGATTTTACTTCATCTTCCTTTGTGTTAAGTCATGGTGGGCATCGCAGGTAGAGGCTATGGCGGGCGAACTCAAGGTTTTCTTCGGGAAGAACCCGTTGGAGTCGAAGGATTTATCGAGCATTATTAATCCCAGGCATTTTGATCGACTGATGAAGCTATTGAACGAAGTTTCAAGTAGTATTGTTCTTGGAGGCCAATCCGATCGAGCCAATCTGTGAGTTTCTATCTTCAATACTATTTTGCTACCTTGCTCTATACGGGGCTATTTCGTCTTACGGGAAGAGGATTCAACTCTCGGCTCGACTTTCATTTTTGTTACAATTAGGGATGGATCTAAAATTAAGATTTAAGGGGCAAACATGTAATTTAGAGGGGAAATAGTAAATTAGGAATTCTATAAGATTGGAGGGGCGGTGTCCCTCGTGCACTCCTTAGATCCGTCAATGATTGCAACCTATCAACAATTAAGTAGTAGTACTAAGATTCAATCTTACCTTTTTGTAGGATGATTGCTCCTACCATAATGTTAGATGCACCCGGAGATTCTCTCGTCATGAACGAAGAAATTTTCGGCCCTTTACTTCCAATCGTTACGGTAAGTCGTGCTTGTTTTTTTTCGACGAGAAAAATCTGTAATCGTTACTATTATTTCCCCTTCTCGCAGGTTAACAGAATTGAGGACAGTTTCGACGTGATAAACGCCAAGGAGAAACCCCTCGCTGCATACCTCTTCACAAACGACAAGACGATGAAAGAGAAGTTCGTGAGGAGCGTCCCGGCCGGCGGCGTCACCATCAACGACACTGTCATACATGTAATTCCTTCCCCATCAAAGCAAAATTAAGAAATTAAATAGCAAATTTGTAATCTAAAATTCAAGTGTGTGATGCTCCGACCAGGTTACGGAGCGCGGTTTGCCGTTCGGAGGCGTGGGGGAGAGCGGGATGGGGGCGTACCATGGGAAATACTCGTTTGATACTTTCAGCCATAAGAAGGCGGTGCTGAATCGGAGCTTCTCCGGCGAATCGGATCTGCGTTACCCGCCGTACACGGTGGAGAAGCAGCAGCTGCTAAGGACGATTATGCAAGGGAATATGTTTGGGATCCTACGAGCTTTAGTCGGTTTTAGCTAAATTCGGCTAAGGCTGAAATGCTTAGAAACTTATACAATTATACTCATAATACATCATACAAGATTTTATACTATATAATAATAAATAATAATAATGGTGATATATGATTTTGGATAACAGTTGGAGACTGATCGGTAAACTTGTCATGATATTTAGGAAGCCCATTATTACTGACTATCTTTCTTAATTCGAACATCCTGCTATAAGTGGCACATCCCATATTAATAAAAATTAATATTCTCTTTCCTACTTTATCATCTTATCTTTCCTACTTTATAATTTATTTTCATTATTATACTAATTTATCTTTCCTACTTTATTATATCATCTCTATTACTTTATCACTTATACTCATTATATCATTCATCTTCTATTTCCTACTCTCTCATTATCTCACTCATCTTCTTTTTTCTACTTTAGTATCTATTTATCTCATTTTTTTTAAATCTTAGTAAAAATCTTAAACTATTCTCTTAATTCCCGTGCTGAAAAAAAAAACTGCCACTAATAATGAAACGAAGGTAGTATAATCTTAGTAAAAATCTTAAACTATTATATTAGCAATATGACTCGGATTTACGATTAATAATATATCAACTCTAATTACAAATTTACCCTCATACACCGAGTAGAAAAGTATTCAAACTACGAACCCAACAAATTATCATCAAGTTTGTATATGGTTTTAAACCAACAGTTAATAATTACACGTGAGATGGTACTTACCATTTTACCCTCATGATACCCGAATTCGGCTCACGTGACTCCTTTTCCAACTCATAGATACTACTTTGTATAATGGCCCGTTAACGGCCCAATAAGAAATACTGAGCCCATTATACGATTTCTCGAAGTATGCATTTCTTTTTTTTTTCTTTTTTTTGGAACAAAAGAAAACTTCGTTTCGATTTCTCATCTTCACCGGCGACAAATTTCCTCAATTTCCTTCTCCGGTAAGCTACTCTCTCTCTATCAGTTTCTCCCTTTCGATTTCTGTTCGCAAAATCAACGGTTGGAAATGGGCATATATGGGGCCTTAAATAGGATCTGAATCCGTCCTGGTTCGGATCCAGCAGCTTCGATCCTGGTGGGTTATGCCGTATGGGGGTTATGTATGGTTGTTGTTTGCCTTTTTTTGTTGAATATGTGGTGGAGATATATGTGTTTTTCAATTTCGGTTAGGTTTTAACTGGTGGGTTATGCCGTATGGGGGTTATGAAGGGGAATACCAGATTTTTGAGTTGGAATGATTTTGAATTGGGGTTTTAATCAGCGGAATCTTACTCTGTATTTAACTTGAATACTAAGAAAGTTTAGTGGTTGAATTGTGCTGGCGTTGTTTGGCTTTTCATCTAGTGGGTTGAGCTTTGGGATTTAGGTTAACTTAAGCTCTCATTGATTTATGTGACGATTCCATCAATAAGTAATGCAATCACATTGAGATCTCCACGGTCATTGTGTTTTTAGTTTCCTTTTCTTATATGTTAACAATTCCTGTTCTTAGCATCTGGTTTGTTGTTCTTGTAGTTTTTGATTGATTCCGGGAAGATGTATGATAATATTGGAGCACAGCCTGGTATGCCTCGGGCACCTAATGCAGCGCCAAATCCATTTGGGAATACATTTTCTGGTGCGGGTTCAGGATTCATGCGTGCTGGATTGGGTGCTTATGGAGAAAAGATTTTCGGATCTAGCTCGGAATACGTGCAAAGCAATGTAAGTAGAAATGGGGGCTTGAAGCTGGCATGCCTTGTTTTTGGCTTTAAATGAGTCAATTAGCCTCAATTTTTTGTTGTCATTTCTCGTTCTTTGATTGTTCTGAAACAGATCAGTAGGTACTTCTCTGACCCGCAATACTATTTTCAAGTCAATGATCAATATGTGAAGAACAAGTTGAAGGTTGTTCTATTCCCATTTCTGCACAGGGTAATGTTTTGATCTTCTAAGAGTTATTTTCTGTTATTGACAATTCTGTGTGGTGAATTTATTCTCTTGTTACCAGCATTATCACTTAGTTTCATCTCATTCAGGGCCATTGGACAAGAATCTCTGAGCCGGTTGGTGGCAGGCTCTCCTACAAACCCCCGATTTATGATATAAATGCTCCAGACTTGTATATCCCGTTCATGGCATTTGGTACCTATTTGGTTCTTGCTGGACTATCATTAGGCCTTCATGGAAAGTGAGTTTATTCTTTTAATGTCTGGCATTCAACTTCTTGTTTATATTCCTTTTCTACTACCATTCCTGCATTTAGAATTGGCCTTCTGAAATGTGAGCTTCTTGCTTGTTGGTGCTATACTAGTGAATTGACAACTGAGTCGTTTTATTCATACCCGTACATGTCAGCCATTTAGTCTGTATTTCAAGTTAAATGTTGGGTGGTGCTACATATGAGTACATGTGTTTTTCAAATTTCCTACTCCACACGTTCATCTGGGACATTCCTTTTATTTGATCCTTGCTGGTCTATCATTAGGTTTCATGGAAAGTGAGTTTATTATCTTAATGCCTGGTATTCAACTTCTTGGTTATATTCCTTTTCTACTACCATTCCTGCATTAAATGAGCTTCTTGTTTATTGGTGCCAATGTGCTATACTATAAAATTGACAAATGAAGGATTTTGGTCATACCCGAACATGCACGAATGGTATACCATTCGTGCATTAAATGAGCTTCTTGTTTATTGGTGCCAATTTGCTATACTAGAAAATTGACAAATGAAGGGTTTTGGTCATACCCAAACATGTCTGCCATTTAGTCTATATTTTTAGGCTAAACGTTGAGTGGTGGTATAGTAGTGAATTCTTTTACTCATACCCGAACATATTATCCATTTAGTCTGTATTTATGGCTCAATGTTGAGTTGTATTGTATATGATTTCATGGTTTCTCAAGTTTCCTACTCCATGTGTTCATCTGTGACATCCCTTTTTTGTGTAATTCTTCAACATTGCAGGTTTAGCCCCGAAGCTCTTAACTGGTTATTCGCCAAGGGACTAGTCGGCTGGACTTTTCAAGTCGCCCTTCTCAAAATGTCACTCTTCTCCTTGGGTAGTGGAGAGGCACCTTTACTCGACATGGTGGCGTACGCTGGATACACTTTCACCGGTTTATCCCTAGCTGTCATCGGCAAAATATGTTGGGGCTACTCGTACTACTTCTTGCTGCCATGGACATGTCTGTGCATGGGGATCTTCTTGGTTAAGACGATGAAACGGGTCCTTTTTGCAGAGGTTAGAAGCTACGATTCGAGTAGGCACCATTATCTGCTGCTGTTCATCGCCTTGGCGCAGTTCCCTCTCCTCATTTGGCTAGGTAACATTAGTCTTAACTGGCTCTTTTAGAATCTATGCCTTCAAGTTGTGTATCAAAGAGATGTTGTGTTTTTGTTTCTTGAGGGAAGAAGGCACAATTTGGTGTCAGATATATGTATTATTGTTTCCCCTTTTTGTTTCCCCTTTTCGTTTGGGAAACAATTCTAATTATCGCTTATTTAACATAAAACTATTATCAATATCTCATGAAATTAAGCTAAAGAACAAGCTTACGTTTATAAGTTATTTTAATAAATTCTCGAATACGGGCATAACCACTTATTTTTTTTTAGTATAAGTTCAAATGGAGTCTTTAGTTGGTGTCGAGAACCAATTTGTTATTAGCAATTATAAGTCGTTTATTGGTATTTATCTACTCATACGAGAGTGATTAGGGTTCGATAACTCCATCTCGTTAGAGTAGATTTTAAAAGAGGAAAAAGACCTTCATATCATGTTAGAAACAAAGAAAAAGAACGACTTGCCTCTTAAGCCCTCATCTTCATAACTGCTTATAAAATTTGACTTATGGCAATCTGTGAATCCCACATCGGAAGAAACTTCTCATCAAATCATGTATAAAATAACATTATTACATCTACCGGACGCCGAGCTTAGTAACGAGGGCTTGTAACCCAAGTGGGGGCGATAAGTTGAATGAATGTTGGGCCGGTTCATTAGATTGGGCTATGCAGTGCAAATTTCGAACCGCCCGTTCCAAGCTGGGAGTTGGGCCATGTGGCCCATACGAAGGCGTGGGCTTCGTGGCTCCTAAAGTGGAGGGCACCGCGCCAGGCTGGCTTAACAGAGCAGCGCAAACCTCCCTCTCTCTGCAGTGGAAGGACAACGGTTCGTTGCGTTCGTAGCCCACTGAAGTCGAATGGCCCGGCCTAATTAAACATTCTAACTTTTTTTTTTAAATTTTCTTTTTTTTAAATTCCATCACTATATAATTTTTAAAATTTTATCCGAGAAACGTTTCTTTGGTTTGAAATGGGTCCGTAATCGAAACTATGTGAGTTAATAATTCTCTTTTTGAGAAACGTTTGTTTGGTTCATATTTTGAAATGAGTCTGGAATCGGAACTATGTGAGTTAATAACGAATGCGAGTTTTTGTTAAAAATCCATCAATTACTAGATGTTTAAGAATCTCACTTTAAATATAATTCTAAACTATCGAGTATCTATCCACGTTAAACGAGTTACATATTAAAACCTAATGTAAACTCGCTGTCACATAAAATTAAATACACCAACTTCAACTTAGGCCACTCCCATACATGTCTTCCATGTAATCCTGTATCTATTTAACCGATTGCAGTCATCAACCTCAATCAACTCAAGGGTTGAAACATCTCCAATACTCTCCGGAATCGCCTTCAAACTCCCACAGCGATGAAGCACCAACAACTTCAGTGTGGCTACCATCATCAACTATCCAATCTTGCAAACACGACTGATCTATCAGCAGAGACTCCAACCGCTGAAATTCTCCTTCACTCGTTTCACCAACACAAGCGTGGTCTCGCAGTTTAAGCAATCCAAGACTAGGCAACAAACTGACAATCTTCATGTCCCCCCAAGGAAGTCCCACGCCGCTCAGACTCAGATTCTTCAGTATTTTCGGAAAAGCAAGGCTGAGGAGGCTGCTCTGTTTCTCGACAAATTCGCAAACCTCAATCTTTAAAACTCTCAAGTGTTTGAAAAGCATGAAAGATTGCAGAGTTCATAGTCTTTCCCATGTGTTTCTTCATCTCCCCTATACAGAATCCCCAGTTTCTTCATGTTCGGTATCTTCTCGATGATCTTCTCCGAACAAACAAAATTCAGCGCCGTATAAAGTGTCTGCAGATTCTCAAGTGCAGATACTGCACCCTGTCTAGGAAAGACACAAGAGACAATGAGAATGTGACTCAACAGCGGTAACTTCCAAATCTCCTCCGGCAGATGAACAAGATGCTTGTCTGAAGTTACGATTAATGTCTGCAGATGCCGAAGGTTGGCTATGGCAGCAGGAATGCTAACTGGATAATCCAAAGCAAGATATCTCAGATGAAATAGCCCAAACAGATAGTCAGGCAAATAAGTAGATGAGGAGAAGTATTCTTCAGCATCTATCAAATCCAGTACCCTAAGAAGACTACAATGCATCTTTACTCTTCATAAGTAATCAGTCAATTTATACCTTCTTCACAATACTAACTTCAAGGATATCATTTCCCAAACTCTGTTGATAGTCTTGTATCCGTTTGGCTGACTCCAGTAGAGATTTGTTCCGATCATCCACCCCGATGAACTCGAGTGTTGGAATTTCTCCGACACCATTTGGGACCTCTTTCAGGCGCCAACAGCGAGGAAGAAGTAGACGCTTGAGTCTTGGAAAGTGACTAGTTTCAGTAATCCAATGCTTAAGATCTGATCCAAATATCTGCAAGAAGTTAAGCTGAGAGAATCCTCCTTCATCTGTTTCCCATGTGCCGCCAATGCAAGCATTCTTTCTTAGTTTAAGCACTTGAAGATTAGGCAAGAAACCAACCATTTTCATATCCTCCCAAGGGAGTCCCAGACCTCTCAAAGTTAACTCTTTCAACGTCCGACTAAAAGCAGGGAGACTCATACTACGCTGTTTCTTAAGAAAACTATATGCAGTTATCTTGAGAATTTCAAGTTTTTGCAGAAGTATAAGATTGTGGAGCTGACAATCTTCCTCCGAATCTCTCCATGCCACAAGGGCGATAGCCAGTTTTTTCAAGTTTGGGATCATTTCGAGGGTCTCTCTTGAACAAATAAAATCTACTGCTTTAGTAAGCGTTTGTAGATTTTCTAGAGCAAACATCGTTCCCCCCTCTTGACTCGGTAAAACACAAGGATGCACGACAACATGCCTTAGCTGCCGCATCCTCCATATTGCCACCGGCAACTTAACAATCTTGTATTGAAGATTTGGTGGTAGAATGATTAAGGTTTGAAGATTCTGAAGGTTTGATATGGCTTCCGATATATCTAATGAATAGTGGAGAACAAAGTATCTCAGATGAATGAGCTCATACACTTGGTCAGGTAAGGAACAGTTACTCAAGAAGTTATCAGCATTCGACAGATCCAATATTCTGAGCAATCTAAATTTTTTTAGCAACCCTTCAACACCTTCTTGACCGCCCCCAAGACATACTAGAGTACGGATGGTTGAGTCATAAGCATTATTACAGAAATGACCTTCATACTCATAAATAATTAAACGGCGCTGATGCTTTATGCCGTCAGCCTGCAGAGAAAACCGACTTTCATAAAGAAGAAAGTGTTCTTGACGGGCTTGTTCTATGCAGAGATCACGAACGAGATCATGGATGTCAAAACACTTGATTCTGCCATTAGACTTCCTCCTGGTGACAAAAACAAGATTTCTCTTAACCAGTTCTTCCAAATGTTCTTCCCCTGTATCTTCAAAGCTTTTACTCACACTTTCATTCAAGAACCCCTCAGCTACCCACATTTTAATGACATTTGAGACACTTATCTCATGATCTTCGGGAAACATCCCCAAATATAAGAAACACGCTCTCAAATGATGAGGTAAGTATGTGTAACATAGACCGAGTATGTGTAAAACATGCTCAGAATTATCACAGTTAATAGAATACTCCATGTTTTCCAGAATATCTTCCCACGCAGCTTGAGTCAGATCAGCAGCAAGAATTCCTGAAACTACCTCAATAGCAAGTGGAATCCCCCTGCAGCCTCTTGCAATCATCTTTCCAATGTACTCCAATTTAGGCGGGCAACGATCCTGATTAAATATTTTATGTTTAAGAAAATCCCAACTACTATCGACATCCATCAAACTCATCTCATGAATACGGCCGTAAGTAGCGGCCCCAGTAGCCACATCGCTGAGCCTTGTGGTTAACATTATTCGACTTCCATTACGGTTATTAGGAAACATAAACTTAAATTTGTCCCACGCCTCTAAAGACCATAGATCATCGAGCACAATAAGGTATCTCATGCCAAATAAGATATTGTACACACGGTGAAACAGTGGCTCTGGCATCGACATATCATCAGGGTTCAACATATTCATGGAATTCAGGAGCCCTTGAACAGTCCCCCGCACACTAAACTGCTGGGATACTGTAGCCCAAGAACGAATATCAAAATGCTCCACAACAGAAGAATTATTATAAGCTTTTTTGGCTAGGGTTGTCTTACCAATTCCCCCCATACCGACGATTGCGACGATTTCTAGCTCAGACGATCCTCCGTTGAGTCGAGAAATAATTTCCATCAAGTCTTTATCGAATCCGCCGGGGGCTTCTCTGCGTCCCTCCTTGACTCCTGTAGCGATTGACCCAATTTCCTCTGCTACTCTTTCCAGATCGTCAAAATCACAACCTATTGGAGAGCTGGAACCAAGGCCTGATGATCCAGAGGTCGATTTGAGCAACGAACCCGTCAGAAGATGCTCAATAATATCTTCTGCAGCACTTGCAACCTCTCGAGTTCTTTCTTCCAAATCGTCGGCTTCATCTGGAAAGTCTTCAAAAAACGATTGCAGAAAAACGACGTGTTCATGGAGTGAGGTAATTCGGTTTTTGAATTGAGGGGAAATGGAATTTTGGGGATGATTGAGGACGAGTTTTATCGTCTCTGAAAGCGAGGTAACAGCAGCATAAGCCATTTCTTCCTGAGTTTGGAGATGGATGGTATGAAATGAACAGCGCCAGATTTTGACTTTTAAGCGGTTGTTAGGATGAGTGATGTTGGGCCGACTCTGAAATTGGGCTGTGCGATCGCTTGGGCTTCGTAGTCCATTAAAATCGGATACATTTAAAACTTTTTTTTTAAATTTTATAATCTTACTTTTTAGAAAAAAATAGTTTGGTTCGGAATGATTCCGAAATCCGAATCCTATACGGGTTCGTAACAAATGTGAATTTTTGTTGAAAATCCATCAATTATTAGATGCTTGAAAACCTCATGTTAAATATATTTTTAAACTATGATTTCTGACGAAACCACTATATATTATATATTGATATATAAGTATAATTTTTACTTATACAATGCCAGATTTTGATTGCAGAAAATGGTATCTATTGAGCAAATCTCCAATAGAATTCATTCACATAGAATTCATTGCTGAAAAATTCACTCACATAAAAATTAAATAAATAGCAAATTTAGTTCAATTCTGCTCTCCCTCCTTCATTTGCATAATCACATAGCATTTGTCTTTTCATCAGCTCCCTCATCATCATCATCATCAACACTCCGAGACTGAAAAAGAAAACAAATAACAAGAATCAGCCAAGAACACATATTTGGCTCCAACAAACAGTCTATAAACCTCTAACCTTCTCCACTACACGAACTTGGACCATTCCACTCCCATACATGTCTTCCATATACTCCTGAATCTCTTTAGCCGACTCCAGCAGTTCCCCATTGCAGTCATCAACCTCAATCAACTCAAGCGTTGAAACATCTCCAATACTCTCCGGAATCGCCTTCAAACTCTCACAGTGATGAAGCACCAACAACTTCAGTCTTGGGAAGTGGCTACTATCATCAACTACCCAATCCTGCAAATGTGACCGATCTATCATCAGAAACTCCAATCGCGGGAATTCTCCTTCACTCGTTTCCCACGTTTCACCAACACAAGCGTGGTCTCGTAGTTTAAGCACTTGCAGATTAGGCAACAAACTGACAATCTTGATATCATCCCAAGGAAGCCCCACGCCGCTTAAACTCAGATTCTTCAGTGTTTTCGGAAAAGCAAGGCTCAGGAGACTGCTCTGTTTCTTGAGAAACTCAATCTTTAAACTCTCAAGGGTTTGAAAGCATGAAAGATTGAAGAGTTCATAGTCTTTCCCAGAAGTCTCTTCATCATAAGAGATCCCTAGTTTCTTCATGTTCGGGATCTTCTCGATGATCTTCTCTGAACAAACAAAATTCACTGCTGTACAAAGTGTCTGCAGATTATCAAGTGCAGATACTGCACCCTGACTAGGAAAAACACATGAAACAATGATAATGTGTCTCAGCAGTGGCAACTTCCAAATCTCCTCCGGCAAACGAACAAGATGCTTGTCTGAAGTTACGATTAACGTTTGCAGATGCCGAAGGTTGGCTATGGCTGCAGGAATGCTAAATGGATAATCCAAAGCAAGATATCTCAGATGAAATAACTCAAACAGATAGTCAGGCAAATAAGTAGAAGAGGAGAAATATTCTTCAGCATCAATCAAATCCAGTATCCTAAGAAGTCTACAATGCCTTAAAGATGATTCATCACCTCTTCTTCAATCATCCAGGCATAAAACAGTATGGATCGTGTTCGGGCCATGGACAAAATCAAGATCAGAGTGAAAAACACTAACCCGACGAGGAATCTTCGTTCCTTTCTCAAGAACCCCACGAACATGTAGCAAAAAGTTGTGTTTTTGAGCTTCGTTTACGCACATCTCCCTCATCAGATCATGGAGACTGAAACTCTTAATCCCACCATTATACTTCCTTTTAATCACCAACACAAGATTTCTCTTCACCAGATCCTCCACGTACTCTTTTGCAACCTCTTCCAAGGCTTTACCTGATCGACTTTGTTTCAGAAAGCCCTCGGATACCCACAGTTTGATGAGCTTTGAGACACGAATCTCGTAGTCATCTGCAAAGCCTCCTAGATACATGAAAAGAGGCCTCAAATGATGAGGCAAGTGTGTGAAGCTCAGAGCAAGTACCTTGTAAAACTGCCTATCGTTTTCGGATATGGCCGATTTTACATTCTCCGCGACTTTCTCCCACAGAGCTACAGTCTTCATGTCCACGGATTTGCTCTGGTCGACATGAAGAATCCCGGAGATCACCACGATGGCAAGAGGTAGACCTCTGCAGCTCGTGGCGATCGTTCTTCCTACAGACTCGAGTTCTTGAGGACAAGGCTCGTCTCCGAAGATCTTCTTCCGAAGCAAATCCCAGCTATACTCCTCTTCCATTAAACTCATCTCATGAGCAGTGGTAGAAGAATCCACATATTTAGCCACATCTAACTGCCTTGTGGTGAACATGATTCGGCTTCCGTTACCGTTATCGGGAAACATATGCCGCAAGCAGTCCCAATCTTTTTCGCTCCATATATCATCCAATACAATCAGATACTTCCTCACGAATAAGCTTTGGTAGATGGTTTCTTTATCCATTGAAGCGTTCTTGGCTCCGGATAATACCATGGAAGCTCGAAGGCTCGAAACGATGCTTGAACGATCGAAGTTCTGAGAAACTCTGGCCCAAGCTTTAACATGGAAGTGCTCCTTGATGCAGTCATTTTCGAACACGTATTTGGCAAGAGTAGTCTTGCCGATCCCGGGCATGCCCACGATCGGGACGAATTTTAGCTTGGATGAGCCTCGGATAAGCTGTTCAACTATCTCTTGAGATTTTTTGTCGAAACCAACCACGGCTTCTTTGTGCCTTTCCTTCAAGTCCTTGACGATTCCTTCGACTTCTTTTGTTACTTCTTCAAGATTAGAATATGAATATCCGGCGGAGGAGCCTCGAACTATTTCCGCCCACGAAACTTCAACAACGTCTTCTGCTCTGTATGCAACGTCTAGGATTGTGCCTTCCAAAGTGTTGGGCCTTTTGGGGAAGTCTGGAAGAACTGCCTGCAAGAAAGTAGCGTTTTTATGGAGTGATTTGATTTGGTTTCTGAAGGGAGTTGGGATCGGGTTTTGATGGTGGTTTAGGATCAGGTTTATGGTCTGGGCAAGTGAAACAAGAGCAGCATAAGCCATTCTGAATCTTGAAGAGAAAATGTATGCAAGGCGATCTAGAGAGACGAAGAAGGAAATGATTTAGAGAGAGAAATGGGGTAGGTAATAACATGAATCAAGTCAACGGCCGAACAGATTTTCGGCTTTTTTTTTATTAAAATAGAAAACTCTATTTCCTCCGGTTTGGTGGAACCGGGTCAAAAATTGAATTATATTTAAAAGAAATAAAAAGCAATTGTAAAACCATATAAATGCTACCAATAACTGATAAACTATGTTGCATACAAAAACTTCAAGTGACTTATTTAAATAAATATTTTGTAAACAATAAAATAGATAACATAAAAAATGTGTATATAATTATAAAAGTAAAAAAAAAAAAAGCTGAAAATACATAAATTTACCGGAAAAACTGAATAATATCTATCAGACAACAAAACTATTAATACACCAGAAAAATGCTGCAGCTGATGAGAAAACTGAACACAAATAAGTCACAGTTGATGAGAAAATTGATCACCATAATCATCTGTTGTCCCATATACAGATCCTTTCTTCCTACTCCCTTCTTTCAATTGATCCAAATGAGCAACACTGATCAGAATTCCTGAAAACAAAAACATAAATCAGCAGAAAATACATATATATATATATATATATATATATATATATATATATACTAGTTTACCTAATAGCTCCACCTAAGAGCATAAAGATAATTGATGCATCCTTACTCTTCATAAGTAATCAGTCAATCCATACCTTCTTGACAATACTAACTTCAAGGGTATTATTTCCCCCACTCTGTTGATAGTCTTTGTATCCGTTTGGCTGACTCCAGTAGAGATTTGTTCCCATCATCCACCCCGATGAACTCAAGAGTCAGAATTTCTCCGATACTATTTGGGACCTCTTTCAGGCCCCAACATTGAGGAATAAGTAGACGCTTGAGTCTTGGAAAGTGACTAGTTTCAGTAATCCAATGCTCAAGATCTAAACCATCCATCAGCAAGAAGTAAAGCTGAGAGAATCCTCCTTCATTTGTTTCCCATGTGCGGCCAATGCAAGCCTTCTTTATTAGTTTAAGCACTTGAAGATTAGGCAAGGAACCAACCAATTTCATATTCTCCCAAGGAAGTCCTAGACCTCTCAGAGTTAACCCTTTCAATGTCGGACTTAAAGCAGGGAAACTCATACTATGCCGTTTCTCAAGAATACCAGATGCATTTATCTTGAGAATTTCGAGTTTCTACAGAAGTATTGTGGAGCTGCCATTCTTTCTCTGAATATCTCCGTGCCACAAGGGTGATAGCCAGTTTTTTAAGGTTTGGGATCATTTTGAGGGTCTCTCTTGAACAAATATAACCTTCTGCTTTCGTAAGCGTTTCTAGATTTTCTAGAGCAAACATCGCTTCCTTCTCTTGACTTGGTAGAACACAAGAATGCACGATAACATGCCTTAGCTGCCGCATCCTCCAAATTGCCACCGGCAACTTAATAATCTCGTATCGATACTTTGGTGGTAGAATGATTAAGGTTTGAAGATTCTGAAGGTTTGATATGGCTTCAGAAATGTCTAATGGATAACTGGAAGCAAGGTATCTCAGATGAATTAGCTCATACACTTGGTCAGGTAAAGAACAGTTACTCCAGAAGTCCGCATTCGATATATCCAATATTCTGAGCAATCTAGAATGTTCTAGGTAGCCTTCAAGACCTCCTCGACCGCCCTTAGGACATACTAGAGTACGGGTGGTTGAGCCATAAACATTATTTGCAGTCAGTTAAATAAAAATTACATTCAAAACCATGAGCACATATAATAAACTTAAGTTGTGCACAAATACAGATATCATTCACACCACTAATTATTCAGTTTGACATGGATGGGGCCAGTAATGGACCCAACCCAGCATGAAGAAAGAGAGAATTTTATAGGTGAACTTACACCTTGACAAAATGACTTCTCGAAGTCGATAATTCTCAGCAAACTTGATGTGACGGACAACAAAACCTCTGCCTGTTGCTCGATAATGGTAAAGAAACACATAATTAACATAATGACCAGCAAGAGCATAAAGCTTATCCAAAATAACAGCAAGAAAACTCAGATACCTTTGCTCCTCCATGAAGGATAGTGCGACCAAAATAAGGAGTTCTTGTCCCTAATGAAAAGTTAAAGAAGACAGAACAGAGCTGAAACTGCATTGTGATAAAACTGAAAACAGCCTACAAAGGACAAAAGTTGGGGCATATAATATAAGGGATCTTTTTTTTTCTTTTTTTTTATTTTTTTTTTTATTTGAGGAACCCGGTGCAGTAGCCTGCAAACCACACAGGAGGTTCAACCACCCAAAGGTGACATGCTCACACGGAATGGCTTCAGTGGGAATTGAACCCAGGACCTCTCGGTCCCGGGCCACCCACCTTCACCACTCCGTCATCCCCTAGGGGACAAACCACACAGGGATCTTTAAATATACATAACAATGGGTAAGGGATTATTATGTAATAACAAGAACAAACATGATTAATATAAAATTAAGGCTTGATTCAAGGGGTTTCGGTGAAATAGAGCATGAAATATAGTCAATTTGCAATTTTAACACGAACTTCAAAACTTGGGAATTAATGCATTAACTTTTGAATTTTTGGAATTGAAAGCATGTGCAATTTCGCTGAGTCGGACCTGACTACCACATTTTTCGACGTTATTTTGATGCCATATCACAAAAAAAAACTCATACCCAATAAATGAGATAAAACACCTAAATCTAACCCTAAATTAGACCGTCGTTTTGTGCCGACCAAGTAAGCGTCCAACACAGCACTCCGACGACCGAAAAAGATTAGGGATCACACAATAATTATAAAGTTCACCAATAACTCCTGCTTCAATGATGCAGTAAAACTTTGATGCAAAAAAAATATGTTGCCAATCAACTTTCAAGACAAATTTCTTAGATTTGTAATAAAATATTAAAACATACCTGCAGCAATCCTAATTCAAGTATAAAACCCATTATCATGGGTACTGCAGTGAAAATACCAATTTGGACCAAAAACTGAGCATTCAGAACAACACTCAAAGCTGTGTTACCCAACAACTCGGCTTCATTTGATATTCCTTCATCAAGTCCATAAAATGCTTGAGAAATAACAATCGCGAGTACAGGATTAGATTAAACAATCACGAGTTTTGTGGATGTACCTCAGCAGCATGAATTTCTTTAAATTATAAAACTTAACTATTTGAAGGACCAATCCAGAAGATGGCCGGTCTAATTTTTTATGATAATATATTAATGAGCAACGGGGAGTTACCAGATATGCTCTTCCATAGAGGAAACACGTATACAATCAGAACAGTCATCTACAGTGAAACACAAAATTAACAAGATGGTTAAGCAAAGTTTTCAGCAACTGTAATCTTGATTCTGCAATTCAAATAAACGAATATCAGCATCATACCATTGTGTAGACATAGTAACCAACCGTCGTGAAATAGAAGGATAGCATTCTAAAGAAATCAAAAAGTTGGCCAAGCCTGTATACATCCCTGCTCAATACTTGCTCTCCATTCCCTCCAGCAACTTTGCCTTCGAACAAGGCAATTTGATTCAACCCAACATCTCTCCCCTTTCCAACCTAATTAATAACAATAAAATTTCAATGCCAACCTGAATATAGTCATGGTGGGTGATGTTTCACCATTAAATGCATTAACTTTGTTACCAACCTGAATATATTCGTGGTGTGTGATGTTTCCTTGCCTCAATGTAGAATTGAACCCTGCAATTCCGGTTTAAGTGGTTTCAAATGCTAGGTTTTATAGGAAGATATGATCAAGAAGCATATGATCAAGAAGCTTACTCTCCACGAAATTCATTACAGCAAATGTTGGGCCAATGCTTAACAGCGATTTAAAGTTATGACTATTAAGTTTGCCATCATTGAAAGCAACAATAGCAAGAGCCTGCAAAATGATAAGGGCATGAAGGCCAAATAAATGCATAGCCACCAAAATGAACATCTCGAAGACAACATTGTATATTTACCTGAAACATTACAGCCAAAAAGATCCACATACGATGGAAACTCCGATATAGGTGAAGAAAAGTTTGATGTTCAACAAATGAACTTTTACCAGTCTGTTTTTTTAACAAAGAACAAAAGCATTAGATAATAAGGATCCACATCAACTAGGCAATCACATAAACATTTATCGAATTTAATTGGATAAATTAGAACCAACCCGTTTTCCTTTTTTTTGGCTTCAATAGAAAATATGATTTTTTATTCATAGGCCAACCCAAATCAAAGCAAGTAGGCGACCTACAAGTGAGCTAAAACTGAAATTCAAGGTAAAAGAAAGCAATAGAACAACGTAAAATATGGATATTATAAACAACGTAAAATATGGATATTACCAGAAATACTCATTAAAGTCATCATAATTCCGCCATCTTGAGTGGGCAGCTTTCCCATTATTATTCTCGTCAGCTTCCTCTTGATAGAGGAAACAGTGAGTGATACAAAGCACGGTAAAGAAATATAGATTGGGTTCTAGAATTGCAAAACAAGACATTATTACTTGCAGGTAATTATGTGCATTATCTCTTGTAGAAAAATTTGAACCAAGAAAGAAATGTCTACATTATTAAGTAAATTCACTGAGAACCCAATAAAATGGATCAATCAAGTTCTTTGAAACCCTGCAACGCGTGCAATCAAATTTAAGCACTAAATAATGGACCCACCTTTTTCAAGGTATCATAAATAGGAAAAATGATTTGATCTAGAAAAGACACGGAGCCGTCTTCACTAATACAACTTGAAGCATGTGTCGCCACCCCATGATCTAGAATTGCATCTAAATCCTTTGCCATCTATACAAGAAACATTTAAAAATATAAAAATGCTTACAAGCAAGACAATGAAACTCAAAATTGTTAAATTTAGTCAAAATTCAGAAAAATATTTAAACAAAGCACCAAGATACCAAGTTAAAGCAATTCTGCATACAATACTTACTACCTATTTACATATAAGGTGCAATGCACTTTCTACAAAAGGAACTAAACAAGATGAATAGACAGTAACAATACATGGTCAATGAAAGGCAAGGGAAATGCTACACAAACTAAAACATGGAAAAAATTAACATAATACTTTCTAACAATCCAGCATAGAAAACAGGGATAAAAGACTTATACGGTGGAACATGTAGCATATGCATTCAGGAAGAAAACGGATGTTTCTAAAACCTCTCCTACAGCTCTTTCATCTAGTTTGTAGATACAAAAATAATAATAATAATTAGCTTTCATAAATTTATACCCTTAAGTCACAATCATAAACCTGATAAAAGCACTCACTGGATCAGCTTCGACCGGTATGCCAAGTCGAGACTGTGCATTGGCTAAAGTGAGGACAACATGCTCACGTTGGTTCCTTATGTTGTCTTTCTGCAAAAGGCAAGGTCGAACCACCAACAAACGAATGTAAAGCAAAAACCAAGAATGTAATAAAAACAATACATATCAGTCGTACTGCAAGCATCAGGCAACCTGCCCTATTTTCCAAAACCTTAATATACTTAGAAAACCTTCATATACTTAGAACTAATACCAACAGATCCATATGTGAGAATCTGAGAGCTGAGATCTAAGTTGAAACAGGTAGACGAGGACAGCAAAACTAGTAAGGTCCTTTCATAAAGGTGCTATCGTGCTAGAATTGATACCAAGAACACTAAGACACTAAAGTTGAGCAGATTATTAGCCTACAACATAAAAGTAATCAACAATTCTGTTTCATCAGTTTAATTGAATAATCGCCTTAAACATGAATAGAAACACAAGCTAGGACAAATAGATGATAATTCATCAATAATAATATTAAATGGACAAACGTACTTCCCCATATCAGTACTGTAAGTGCCTGATTCATGCAATTTCTGCTCCTCTCTCTCAATGTCATCCACTCTGTGTCGCCTTTTGAATCAATTATAAAAATCCCATAACAGCTCCATATCACGACTACGATCAATTGCGCCACCATCTTTTTTAGCAAGCTTTTGCTGCAACAAAAGTAGAGCACAATCACTCAGAATACGACTAATTAAGAATCAAAAGTAGCAAGATGTATAATACCATAGAAAAGATACCTATCTCTTACAAAATGAAATACAAGAACTACATATTATATAATCTCCATCTTTAGACAAGCACCTGATAAGCTAGAAAAAAAGGGTCTTTCGGATTTTTAGAAGTTGTACATCTAAGTGGATATTATCTATCCGTAAAAATACACAATTCTCTGTTTATGCCTGTGGAGCTACCAACAAGTGAATCAAATTTCAATTTCCTTTTCTTCCACTGTCGATTCGGAAACAATTATTTCCTCTAAGGTTTATCTAAGTTTTTATCAAATAAAAAACACGAGGAAAAAAGTAAACCAGTCTCAATACCTTGATTACAAACATTAGACCAGTCTTAAATTGAAGAACACCTCTACCATCGCTGCTGGGGTCCAGATTTTGAGCCATACTATATGCCTGCTCACATACTTGAGGGGGAAAATTAAATAACATCAATTATACTTTGAAATAGCTGAAAATTAATACTGTTCCTCAAGAGTAAATATTAACCACGGAGATTTAAAACATCCACTCATCTCTAAAGACCACTAGGACAAAAATGCAATGGAATGAAGTAGTCAGAAGTCAGAACAGTGGATAACAGTAAAACACTCATTACGTGGATCTGAAACATAGAGCAATTCCACTTCCATCAACCTTTTTAACAACAATATTCGAAATAGTTACTTGACGTCTAGAGAAAGTGTTAAGAGTAATTGCATTTACTTACGAATTCTAGCAACGTTAGGGTCCTCCGACTGGATTGGTGCTCCGTTGAAGCGAATCCGGAACTGCACCGGCGATGCCGCTGGGCGTCCGCTCGTGGCATTCACGCTGCTCGCTCCGCAGCACGGAGCGGACCAACCTTTCCCAATTGCCTTGATCCCTAGCCATAATTCTTCTTCCGCAAACGAATCCAATTCGCAAGGATCTCGTACGAGTTAGTACGAAATTGCGATGCTACTCATCTGCAGACGCTGGCGCCGGAGAGGACGATTTGAAACGAAGTTTGAGAAAGATTTTGTATGTAGGTAAAAACCCTGAGCCTTAATAAAAAAGGAACCACTCTTGACTCCCACGATTCAAATAATTAAGGAAATAGACTGACCGTTTTGTTTACACGTTGTGGATTTTGCTAATCAGATCTAAACCCAATCCGACGGCTGAATTGCGTTGTTGCAAAGCTAGGCGCGGGATTGACCGTTTGACTCGGATAAGGTAATTATGGAAATTACGGTTATTTCCTTATTATTAAACCTATAAATAAATAATCCCAGCAGGCAACAGTTGGGCTTTCCTTATTGCAAGTACAGCAGCGCGATTCACCGTTTGACTTAAGAGAATATTTATGGAAAATTCAATTACCTATTTCAATGAAATAATAATATAATATTACTATATATTATCAACAGTAGTTTTATAAATTATATGGAGTTTTATAAACTCCATAAAAGTATTTGGATACAAAAAATATTGGTAAGAGGGTTTTTAGAATTAAGAATTAATTTATATTTTTTATTAGGTATTTTCATAATTGAGATTTTAAAATCATATTCATAAAAGGTTTATCAAATTTCTATAACTTTGAGACTTTTGTCGAAATCAAAAATAATAAAAATAAATAAATTTACGGTTCGGTTTCGACTCAGTTCCCTTTTGGAGTACAGAACGATAATCAATCAGTCGGTCGGTTTGGTTTTTCGATTGAATCGCCTTTGAACAAGAATACAAATACATCAGCAAATTTAAGGATGTATACCAGATCAAAATAGTTGCAAACAAATAGACCAAAATCCAAACAATTCATTTCAGAGGGGGAATCACTAAAAAGATGAACAGAGTAATGGCATTGTTAGCAAACAACCAAAAACTGAATAATACTCTAACAAACAATAAAACTATTAATAAACCAGAAAAAGGCTGCAGCTGGTGAGAAAACTGAACACAACAAAAGTCACAGTTGATGAGAAAATTGATCACCATACTCATCTATTGATCCTCTCTTCCAATCCCCTTCTTTCATTTGATCCAAATGAGCAACAGTGATCAGAATTTCTGAAAAACAAAAACATAAATCAGCAAAAAATACATATATATAATATATATATACTAGCTTACCCAATAGCTCCACCTAAGATCATAAAGATGATTGATGCCTCTTTACTCTTTATAAGTAATCACTCAATTGATTCGTCTTTCACAAGACGAACTTCAAGGGTATTATTTCCCAAACTCTGTTGATAGTATTGCATCTGTTTGGCCGACTCCAGCAGAGATTTGTTCCCATTATCCATCCCGATGAACTGAAGTGTTGGAATTTCTCCGATACCATTTGGGACCTCTTTCAGGCACCAACAGTGAGGAAGAAGTAGACGCTTGAGTCTTAGAAAGTGACCTGTTTCAGTAATCCAAAACTCAAGATCTGAATCATCAATCAGCAAGAAGTTAAGCTGAGAGAATCCTCCTTCATTTGTTACCCATTCACTGCCAATGCAAGCATCTTTCGTTAGTTTAAGCACTTGAAGATTAGGCAAGAAACCAACCATTTTTATATCCTCCCAAGAAAGTCCCAGACCGCTCAAAGTTAACTCTTTCAACGTCGGACTAAAAGCAGGGAGACTCGTACTATGCCAATTCCTAAGAAAACCATCTGTATCTATCTTGAGAATTTCAAGTTTCTGCATAAACATAAGATTGTTGAGCTGAAAATCTTCCTCTGAACCTCTCTTTGTCAGAAGGGTGATAGCCAGTTTTTTCAGGTTTCGGATCATTTTGAGGGTCTCTCTTGAACAAATAAAATCTACTGCTTTAGTAAGCGTTTGTAGATTTTCTAGAGCAAACATCGCTTCCTCCTCTTGACTCGGTAAAACACAAGAATGCACGACGACATGCCTTAGCTGCCGCATCCTCCAAATTGCCACCGGCAACTCAACAATCTCGCCTTGATTGTTTCTTGGTAGAATGATTAAGGTTTGAAGATTCTGAAGGTTTGATATGGCTTCAGAAATGTTTAATGAAAAGTTGAAAGCAAGGTATCTCAGATGAATTAGCTCATATAATTGGTCAGGTAAAGAATAGTTTCTCCAGAAGTTGTCAGCATTCGACAGATCCAATATTCTGAGCAATTTAAAATATTTTAGCAAGCCTTCAAGACCTTCTTGACCGCCCTTAGGGGATACTAGAGTACGGGTGGTTGAGCCATAAACATTACCATCAGACTGAGAAATAATTACACGGCGCTGATTGTTTATGCCGTCGGCCTGCAGAGAAAACCGACTTCCATAGAGAAGAAACTGTTCTTGACGGGCTTGGTTTATGCAGAGCTCATGAACGAGATCATGGATGCCAAAACACTTGATTCTGCCATTAGACTTCCTCCTGGTGACTGAAACAAAATTTTTCTTAACCAGTTCCTCCAAATACTCTTCCCCTGTTTCTTCAAAGCTTTTACTCACACTTTCATTCAAGAAACCCTCAGCTACCCACATTTTGATGACTTTTGAGACACGTATCTCATGATCTTCGGGAAACATCCCCAAATATAAGAAACACGCTCTCAAATGATGAGGTAAGTATGTGTAACCTAGACCGAGTATATGAAGAAGATACTCAGAAACTTCATAGTTAATTGAATTCTTCAAGTTTTCCAGAATATCTTCCCACGCAGCTTGAGTCAGATCAGCAACAAGAATTCCTGAAACTACCTCAATAGCAAGTGGAATCCCCCTACAGCTTCTTGCAATCATCTTTCCAATGTACTCCAATTTAGGCGGACAACGATTCTGATTAAATATTTTATATTTAAGCAAATCCCAACTACTATCAGGATTCATCAACCTCATCTGATGGATATGGCCGTAAAGAGCGGCCCCATAAGCCACATGGAAGAGCCTTGTGGTTAACATTATTCGACTTCCATCAACATTATTAGGAAACATATGCTTTATTAGGAAACATAAGCCACATCGCTGAGCCTTGTGGTTAACAATATTCGACTTCCATTATTGTTATTAGGAAACATGAACTTTAAATTGTCCCACGCCTCTAAAGACCATAGATCATCGAGCACAATAAGGTATCTCCTGAAATATAAGATGTGGTACAGACGTTTAAACAGTTCATCCTCTCTATTCGACATATCTTCAGGGATATTCATTAAATCCAAGAGCCCTTGAACAACACCAAGCTCTCCAGGGTTCAACAGATTCATGGAATCCAAGAGCCCTTGAACAACACCCGGCCGACTATAATCTTGGGATACTGTAGCCCAAGAACGAATATCAAAATGCTCCACAACAGACAAATTATTATAAGCATTTTTGGCTAGGGTTGTCTTACCAATTCCCCCCACGCCGACGATTGCGACGGTTTCTAGTGCAGACGACCCTCCGTTGAGTCGAGAAATAATTTTCGTCAAGTCTTTATCGAATCTGCCAGGAGCTTCTCTGCGTCCCTCCTTGACTCCATTAGCGATTGACCCGATTTCCTCTGCTACTATTTCCAGATCGTCAAAATCACAACCTATTGGAGAGCTGGAATCAAGGCCTGATGATCCAACGGTCGATTCGAGCAAAAAACCCGTCAGCAGATGCTCAATAATATCTTCTTCAGCACTTGCAACCTCCCGAGTTCTTTCTTCCAAATCGTCGATTTCATCTGGAAAGTCTTCTAAAAACGATTGCAGAAAAACGATGTGTTCATGGAGTGAGGTAATTTGGTTTTTAAATCGAGGGGAAACTGAATTTTGGTGATGATTTAGGATGAGATTTATCGTATCTGAGAGTGAAGCAACAGCAGCATAAGCCATTTATTCCTGAGTTTGGAGATGGATGGTATGAAATGAAGATGGATGGATGGTATGAAATGAATTTTGGTAATGATTCGGGATGAGATTTGGACTTTGAAGCGGTTATTAGGATGAGTGGATGCTGGGCCTATCTTGAATCTGGGCCCTATGATAATTGGGCTTCATAGCTGATGACACACTTCATAGCCCACTAAAATCGCATACATTCATTTCTTTTTCTTTTTCTTTTCAAATTTTATAATCTATATACTTTTTAAGATGAAAAATGTGAGTAGGGATGGAAAAAATATCGAAAAACCGATATACTACACTTACCTATCGAAACTATCGATGAACTGCAATTTTCGATATAATAACAGGCATTACTAAAAATTATCGTATCTTATCAATAATAATAAAAATAAATTGGGCCGGTTCTGAAGTTGGGCATGCGAACGCTTGGGCTTCGTAGCTTTCATAGCCCACTAAAGTCGGATACATTCATTTTTTTTATTTTTCAATATTCTATACTACTTTTTAAGAAAATATTGTAATAATTAGGGATGGGAAAAAATATCGAAAAATCGGTATGCTACACTAACCTACAGAAACTATCGTTCTACTATTATTTTTCGATATCACAACATGCATTACTGAAAATTACTGTATTTTATCGATACCGAAAATTTAATTCAATGATATGTCGCTTATATAGTGTATTAAGTATAACTACATGTCTGGTATGCCGTAAAAATATGGTATAGTAAACTTTGATACAGTATATACAAAAGAAGGGTATGGTGTTGATATATATTATACTCCCTCCGTCCTAATATTTATGACTTAACTAGTTTCGGCAAATAAATTTAGAAACTTATGTAATGTGATGTAGATTGTTTAATTTTTTAATAATTAATTTCGGCAAAATAATTTCGGACCGCGCCGTTCCAAGTTGAGAGTTGGGCCACTAGACTCATGCGAAAGCATGGGCTTCGTGGCTCTAAAGCGGAGGGCACCGCGCCACGCTGGCTTCACAGATCAGCGCAAATCTCCCTCTCTCTCTACATTGGAAGGATAACGATCCCGTTACCCTCGTAGCCCACTAAAGTCGAACCTGTCGGCCTAATTAGACATTCATCTTTTTTCCCTACATTTTGGAACAATATAATTTATTAAATTATTTTTCAATATATACCACCATCCTTCATAAACAGAGAAACGCTTATTTGGTTCATAGTTTGAAATGGGTGCGAAATTTGGATCACTATGTTTGTTCGTAATGAATGTGAGTTTCTGTCCAAAATTCATCAATTATTTGGTGTTTGAGAATTTCATTTTAAATTTAATTCTAAACTATCGATTCTGATGAAACCATGCTATATGAGTTACAAGCTAATACCTAATTTTCAAACTCACTTACCAAATACACAAAAGTATTAGTATTTTCTAGTATTCCCATTTCCATCTCTCTCTCCTATTAGCTAGAAATATCAACACCTTACCTAACAAATTTCTACCCCTCCAAGGCCAGATTTTGATAGTTGAAAATGGTTGCCAAGGAATTGATGGTATTATTAATAGAATTCATTGATGAAAAACTCTTGTCACATAAAAATAAATAGGAAGTATTAAGGGTCGTTTGATTCACGGAAGAAAACGGAAAGGAATCAAGAAAAATAAAAGAAATGAAAAATTTATAATAATTATCCATATACCTTCGTGTTAGGCTCGGTCCCAAAAAAGGAATCGATTCACCTTCTTTCCCGCCGTTTGGCTTAAGTAGGGGAATCATTTTTTTTTTAATTTAAAATTTAAAATTGCAATTATATAAAAATCGTATGAAAAATAACATCAAATGAAAAATAACATTGCAAAATTCATTCAAATCAACAATACGAACATCAAATCCATAATTCACAGCCAAATCAACAATACAACGTCAAATTAAACCAACAAGCTGAACCTCGATGGCGGTGGAGGAGCAGTCGCAGCGGCAGCGGTGCGTTGCCGGCGACTAAGAGAGGAGATGATGGACGGTGGTGGCGACTAATAGAGGAGACAGGAACGGTATTGTCGTCGAGATGAGAGGAGAGCGAGAGAGATGGTGAAAATTTTCTTTCAAAATGAAAAATGAAAGCGAACGGGAGAGAGAAGGGGGAAGCGAAATGAAATCCCGGGAGGAGGGAATGAAAATGGCATTGATCAGGGTTTTGGATTCCCTTTAGTGGGGAATCAATTTTTGAAAAAAACGAATCAAACGGTATATAACGGAGTCAACCCTCTAATTTCCCTTTCCGTTTCCTCACTCCCCCCAACCAAACAGCCCCTTAGTTCAATTCTCCTCTCCTCCCTCCATTTGCATAATCACATAGCATTTGTCTTTTGATCAGCTCCCTCATCATCAACATCAACAATACTCCGAGACTGAAAAAGGAAACAAATAATAAGAATCACCCAAGTACACATAATTGGTCCAACAGTTTATAAACCTCTAACCTTCCACAACACGAACTTGGACCATTCCACTCCCATACATGTCTTCCATATAATCCTGCATCTCTTTAGCCGACTCCAGCAGTTCCCCATTGCCGTCATCAACCTCAATCAACTCAAGCGTTGAAACATCTCCAATACTCTCCGGAATCGCCTTCAAACTCTCACAGTGATGAAGCACCAACAATTTCAGTCTTGGGAAGTGGCTACTATCATCAACTACCCAATCCTGCAAATGTGACCGATCTATCAGCAGAAACTCCAATCGCGGAAATTCTCCTTCGCTCGTTTCCCACGTTTCACCAACACAAGCGTGGTCTCGCAGTTTAAGCACTTGCAGATTAGGCAACAAACTGACAATCTTGATATCATCCCAAGGAAGCCCCACGCCGCTTAAACTCAAATTCTTCAGTGTTTTCGGAAAAGCAAGGCTAAGGAGGCTGTTCTGTTTCTTGACAAACTCAATCTTTAAACTCTCAAGTGTTTGAAAGCATGAAAGATTGCAGAGTTCATAGTCTTTCCCATATGTTTCTCCATCATATGAGATCCCTAGTTTCTTCATGTTCGGTATCTTCTCGATGATCTTCTCCGAACAAACAAAATTCACTGCTGTACAAAGTGTCTGCAGATTCTCAAGTGCAGATACTGCACCCTGACTAGGAAAGACACAAGAGACAATGAGAATGTGCCTCAACAGTGGCAACTTCCAAATCTCCTCCGGCAAACGAACAACATGCTTGTCTGAAGTTACGATTAACGTTTGCAGATGCCGAAGGTTGGCTATGGCTGCAGGAATGCTAAATGGATAATCCAAAGCAAGATATCTCAGATGAAATAGCTCAAACAGATAGTCAGGCAAATAAGTAGACGAGGAGAAGTATTCTTCAGCATCAATCAAATCCAGTATCCTAAGAAGTCTACAATGCCTTAAAGATGATTCATCACCTCTTCTTCTATCATCCAGGCATAAAACAGTATGGATTGTGTTCGGGCCATGGACAAAATCAAGATCGGAGTGAACAACACTAACCCGACGAGGAATCTTCGTTCCTTTCTCAAGAACCCCACGAACATGTAGAAAAAAGTTGTGTTTTTGAGCTTCGTTTACGCACATCTCCCTCATCAGATCATGGAGACTGAAACTCTTAATCCCACCGTTATACTTCCTTTTAATCACCAACACAAGATTTCTCTTCACCAGATCCTCCACATACTCTTTTGCCACCTCTTCCAAGGCTTTACCTGATCGACTTTGTTTCAGAAAGCCCTCGGATACCCACAGTTTGATGAGCTTCGAAACACGAATCCCGTAGTCATCTGCAAAGCCTCCTAGATACATGAAAAGAGGCCTCAAATGATGAGGCAAGTGTGTGAAGCTCAGAGCGAGTACCTTGTAAAACTGCCTATCGTTTTCGGATATGGCCGATTTTACATTCTCCGCGACTTTCTCCCACAGAGCTACAGTCTTCATGTCCACGGATTTGCTCCGATCGACATGAAGAAGCCCGGCAATCACCACGATGGCAAGAGGTAGACCTCTGCAGCTCGTGGCGATCGTTCTTCCTACAGACTCGAGTTCTTGAGGACAAGGCTCGTCTCCGAAGATCTTCTTCCGAAGCAAATCCCAGCTATACTCCTCTTCCATTAAACTCATCTCATGAGCAGTGGTAGAAGAATCCACATATTTAGCCACATCTAACTGCCTTGTGGTAAACATGATTCGGCTTCCGTTACCGTTATCAGGAAACAAATGCCGCAAGTAGTCCCAATCTTTTTCGCTCCATATATCATCCAATACAATCAGATACTTCCTCACGAATAAGCTTTGGTAGATGGTTTCTTTATCCATTGAAGCGTTCTTGGCTCCGGATAATACCATGGAAGCTCGAAGGCTCGAAACGATGCTTGAACGATCGAAGTTCTGAGAAACTCTTTCCCAAGCTTTAACATGGAAGTGATTCTTGATCCAATCATTTTCGAACACGTATTTGGCAAGAGTAGTCTTGCCGATCCCGGGCATGCCCACGATGGGGACGAATTCTAGCTTGGATGAGCCTCGGATAAGCTTTTCAACTATCTCTTGAGATTTTTTGTCGAAACCAACCACGACTTCTTTGTGCCGTTCCTTCAAGTCTTTGACGATTGCTTCGACTTCTTTTGTTACTTCTTCAAGATCAGAATATGAATATCCGGCGGAGGAGCCTCGAACTATTTCCGCCCATGAAACTTCAACGACATCTTCTGCTCTGTATGCAACGTCTCGGATTGTGCCTTCCAAAGTGTTGGGCCTTTTGGGGAAGTCTGGAAGAACTGCCTGCAAGAAAGTAGCGTTTTTATGGAGCGATTTGATTTGGTTTCTGAAATGAGTTGGGATCGGGTTCTGATGATGGTTTAGGATCAGGTTTATGGTCTGGGCAAGTGAAACAAGAGAGGCATAGGCCATTCTGAATCTTGAAGAGAGAAAATGTATGCAGATCGAGGCGAGGAAGAAGGATAGGGTTTAGAGAGAGAAATGGGGTAGGTAATAACATGAATCAAGTCAACGGCCGAACAGATTTTCGGCTTTTTTTTATTAAAATAGAAAACTCAATTTCCTCCGGTTTGGTGGAACCGGATCAAAAATTGAATTATATTTATATTTAAAAGAAATAAAAAGCAATCATGAAACCATATAAATACTACTCCCTCCGTCCCATTCTACTTGTCTTGTTTCTTTTGGGCACGGAGATTAAGAAGAGTGGGTGGTTGTGTGTAGATGAGTGTGCGATTGTGTGTAAAGAGGTAGGCCCCATAAAGAAAAAGTGGTAGGTTGTGTAATGATTAGACTTCTTTTTTTGGAAACTAGACAAGTCGAGCGGGCAGCCCAAAAAGGAAAACTAAACAAGTCGAATGGGACGGAGAGAGTACTTAATAACTGATAAACTATGTTGCATACAAAAACCTTATTTAAATAAATGTTTTTTAAACAATAAAATAGATAACTTAAAAAATGTGTATATAATTATAAGAGAGGAAAAAAAAAACTGAGAAATACATAAATTTACCGGTTCGGTTTCGACTTTCAGTTTCCTTTTTGGGAATACGGAACGATACGGTCGGTCGGTTTGGTTTTTCGATTGAATCGCCTTTGAACAAGAATGCAAATACATCAGCAACTTTAAGGATGTATACCAGATCAAAATAGTTGCAAACAAATGCACCAAAATCCAAACAATTCATTTCACAATAACTAAAAAGATGAACAGAGTCATGGCATTGCAGAGTAATGGCATTGTTAACAAACAACCAAAAACTGAATAATATCTTTCAAACAACAAAACTATTAATAAACAAGAACAAGGCTGCAGTTGGTGAGAAAACTGAACACAAAAAAGTCACAGTTGATGAGAAAATTGATCACCATACTCATCTATTGATCAGAATTTCTGAAAAACAAAAACATAAATTAGCAAAAAATACACACACACATATATATATATATATATATATATATATATAAATATGCACACTAGCTTACCCAATAGCTCCACCTAAGATTATAAAGATGATTGATGCCTCTTTACTCTTTATAAGTAATCAGTCAATTGATCCGTCTTTCACAATACGAACTTCAAGGGTATTATTTCCCAAACTCTGTTGATAGTCTTGCATCCGTTTGGCCGACTCCAGAAGATATTTGTTCCCACAATCCATCCCGATGAACTGAAGTGTTGGAATTTCTCCGATACCATTTGGGACCTCTGTCAGGAGCCAACAGCGATGAAGAAGTAGACGCTTGAGTCTTGGAAAGTGACTAGTTTCTGTAATCCAATGCGCGAGATCTGATTCATAAATCAGCAAGAAGTTAAGCTGAGAGAATCCTCCTTCATTTGTTTTCCATGTTTGGCCAATGCAAGCATCGTTCATTACTTTAAGCACTTGAAGATTAGGCAAGGAACCAACCATTTTCATATCCTCCCAAGAAAGTCTCAGACCTCTCAAAGTTAACTCTTTCAACGTCGGACTAAAGGCAGGGGGACTCGTACTACGCTGATTCTTAAAAAAAACATATGAATTTATCGTGAGAATTTCAAGTTTTTGCAGAAGTATAAGATTGTGGAGCTGCCATTCTTGCTCTGAATCTCTCCTTGCCAGAAGGGTGACAGCCAGTTTTTTCAGGTTTGGGATCATTTTGAGGGTCTCTCTTGAACAAATAAAATCTTCTACTTTCGTAAGCGTTTGTAGATTTTCTAGAGCAAACATCGCTTCCTCCTCTTGACTCGGTAGAACACAAGAATGCACGACGACATGCCTTAGTTGTGGCATCCTCCAAATTGCCAATGGCAACTTAACAATCTCGCCTAGATGCTTTGTTGGCAGAATGATTAAGGTTTGAAGATTCTGAAGGTTTGATATGGCTTCAGAAATATTTAATGAATAGTTGAAAGCAAGGTATCTCAGATGAATTAGCTCATATACTTGGTCAGGTAAAGAACACTTACTCCAGAAGTTGTCAGCATTCGACAGATCCAATATTCTGAGCAATCTAAAATATTCTAGAAAGCCTTCAAAACCTTCTTGCCCGTCCCTAAGAAATACTAGAGTACGGATTGTTGAGTCACAAACATTATCATAGCAATTATCATCAGACTGAGAAATAATTACACGGCGCTGATGCCTTATGCCGTCGGCCTGCAGAGAAAACCGCCTTCCATAAAGAAGAAAGTGTTCTTGACGGGCTTGTTCTATGCAGAGATCACGAACGAGATCATGGATGCCAAAACACTTGATTTTGCCATTAGACTTCCTCCTGGTGACTGAAACAAGATTTCTCTTAACCAGTTCCTCCAAATATTCTTCCCCTGTCTCTTCAAAGCTTTTACTCACACTTTCATTCAAGAAACCCTCAGCTTCCCACATTTTGATGACTTTTGAGACGCGTATCTCATGATCTTCGGGAAACATCCCGAAATATAAGAAACACGCTCTCAAATGATGAGGTAAGTATGTGTAACTTAGACCGAGTATATGATGAAGATTCCCAGAAACATCAATTGAATTCTCCATGTTTTCCAGAATATCTTCCCACGCAACTCGAGTCAGATCAGCAGCCAGAATTCCTGAAACCACCTCAATACAAAGTGGGAGCCCTCTGCAGCTTCTTGAAATCATCTTTCCAATGTACTCCAATTTAGGCGGGCAACTATCCTGGTTAAATATTTTCTTTTTAAGCATATCCCAACTACTATCTACATCCATCAAACTCATCTCATGAATACGGCCGTAAGGAGCGGCCCAAGTAGCCACATCGCTGAGCCTTGTGGTTAACATTATTCGACTTCCATTACGGTTATTTGGAAACATAAACTTAAAGTTGTCCCACGCCTCTAAAGACCATATATCATCGAGCACAATAAGGTATCTCCTGCCAAATAAGATCTTGTACACACTTAGAAACAGTCTCTCTGTCATCGACATATCTTCAGGGTTCAACATATTCATGGAATCCAGGAGCCCTTGAACAGTCCCCCGCACACTAAACTCTTGGGATACTGTAGCCCAAGAACGAATATCAAAATGCTCCACAACAGAAGAATTATCATAAGCTTTTTTGGCTAGGGTTGTTTTACCAATTCCCCCCATACCGACGATTGCGACGGTTTCCAGCTCAGGCGATCCTCCTTTGAGTCGAGAAATAATTTCCATCAAGTCTTCATCGAATCCGACGGCGGCTTCTCTGCGCCCCTCCTTGACTCCTTTAGCGATTGACCCGATCTCCTCTGCTACTCTTTCCAGATCGTCAAAATCAGAACCTACTGGAGAGCTGGAATCAAGACTCGATGATCCAGCAGTCAATTCAAGCAACGAATCCGTCAATAGAAGCTCAATAATATCTTCTGCATCACTTGCAACCTCCCTAGTTCTTTCTTCCAAATCGTCGGTTTCATCTGGAAAGTCTTCGAAAAACGATTGCAGAAAAACGATGTGTTCATGGAGTGAGGTAATTTGGTTTTCGAATTGAGGGGAAATGGAATCTTGATGATGATTGAGGACGAGATTCATCGTCTCTGAGAGTGAAGCAACAGCAGCATAAGCCATTTCTTCCTGAGTTTGGAGATGGATGGTATGAAATGAAGAACAGCAGCGCCAGATTTTGACTTTGAGAGGTTGTTTGGATGAGTGGATGTTGGGCCGACTCTGAAGTTGGGCCGTACTATCTCTTGGGCTTCATAGCCGAGGACACACTTCATAGTCCACTAAGTTGGATACATTCATTTCTTTTTTTTCTTTTTAAATTTTATAACCTATACATGTTAAGAAAAAATTGCAAGTACGGATGTCAAAAATATCGAAAACCCGATATACTACACTTATCTACCAAAACTATCGATGTACTATGATTTTCGATATTATAACAAGCACTATTAAAAACTAATGTATCTTATCGATATCGAAAATTTAATTAAATAGTAAATCGAGTACCATACAAAATATGGTATGTCGATTGTATAGTATATTCAGTATAACTGTATGTTCAGTATACCGAAAAAAAATATATATGTATTATTGTCTCCCATTTTATATTTTTTCCTTGGACCTTCCTTGTCTTCTTCAATATAAATTCTCTCCACTTGCCGCTTTGGAATGACTTTAGGTCTCGTTTGGGAAGTATTTTTAATAATCGCTTATTTAAACAAAAAACCTATTATTAGTATTTTATGAAAATTAGCTAAAAACAAGTTTATCTAATGGTTATAAGCTATTTCAATAAACTCTCAAATACAAGCATAAGTTCAAATAAGCCTTGAAAATGGAGTCTTTAGTAGTTGGGCTACGTGGCCTCATCATTCGACTGTGCTTTGCAGCGCAGCTCTAATTTCGGATCGCCCGTTCCAAGCTGGGAGTTGGGTTTCGTGGCTCCTAAAGCGGAGGGAACCACGCCAGGCTGGCTTCATAGAGCAGCGCAAACCTCCCCCTCTCTGCAGTGGAAGGATAACGGTTCGTTGCACTCGTATCCCACTAAAGTCGAATGGCTCGGCCTAATTAAACTTCCATCTTTTTGTCATTTTTTAATCTAATAATTTTTCCCCCTAAATTGTTAGAACATATTAGAATGTTCTTTTTAATTAAAAACGAAATTGGACTAATAAAGTGAGACGATCCGAAGAGAAAAAATGAACTAATGAAATTGGACGGATCAGAATATACCCCTATGTATATTATTTTCTAGTGTTCCCATTTCCATCTCTCTCTGCCATTAACTAGATATATCAAACACCTAGGTTGCACGAATACTGTGATACGACGCGGGTGCTAATTTATCTAGACATATAAAATAATGTGTAAAATAAATTATTTTATATATTTAGAATTAGATGTAATGTGTATATAAATGTACTAGATAAGGTAATTGGAGTGTCGTGTCATGTCTGAACGTCCGACACGATACGTGCAACATAAATCAAACACTTTATCGAACTAATTTCTACCCCTACAAAGCCAGATTTTGATAGCAGAAAAGGGTGCCCAGGGAGCTGGTGGTTTTATTAATACTCACATAAAATTAAATAGCAAATCTTAGTTCAATTCTACTCTCCTTCCTTCAGTTGTATAATCACATAGCATTCTTTTGATCAGCTTTCATCTCCATCATCATCAACACTCCGAGACTGAAAAAGAAGACAAATAACAAAACTCAGCCAACAATACATATTTGGTTCCAACAAACAGTCTATAAACCTCTAACCTTCCACAACACGAACTTGGACCAAGCTAGTTCCGTACATGCCATTCAAATAATCCTGCATCTGTGTGGCCGAGTCCAGTAGATACCCATTGCAGTCATCAACCTCAATCAACTCAAGGGTCGGAATATCTCCAATACTCTCAGGAATCGCCATTAAACGCCGACAGTGATGAAGCACCAAGAACTTGAGTCTTGGGAAGTGGCTACTACTATCAACTATCCAATCCTGCAAACGTGACTGATCAATCAGCAGAAACTCCAGCCGCGGAAATTCCCCTTCAGTCGTTTCCCACGTTTCACCAACACAAGCGTGGCCTCGCAGTTTAAGCACTTGCAGACTAGGCAACAAACTGACAATCTTGATATCCTCCCACGGAAGACCCAAGCCGCTCAGACTCAGATTCTTCAGTGTTTTCGGAAAAGCAAGGCTGAGGAGGCTGTTCTGTTTCTCGACAAACTCAATCTTTAAACTCTCAAGTGTTTGAAAGCAGGGAAGATTGCAGAGTTCATAGTCTTTCACATATGTTTCTTCATCATATGAGATCCCAAGTTTTTTCATGTTGGGTATCTTCTCGATGATCTTCTCCGAACAAACGAAATTCACTGCTGTACAAAGTGTCTGCAGATTTTCAAGTGCAAACACTTGAAAATCTCCTTGACTTGGAAAGACACAAGAGACAATGAGAATGTGTCTTAATTGTGGCAACTTCCAAATCTCCTCTGGCAAATGAACAAGATGCTTGTGATGGTTGTCTGAAGTAATGGTCAAGGTTTGCAGATTCCGAAGGTTGGCTATGGCTGCAGGAATGCTAAAGGGGTAACCCAAAGCAAGATATCTTAAATGAAATAGCTCAAACAGATAGTCAGGCAAACAAGTAGAAGAGGAGAAGTATTCTTTAGCATCTATCAAATCCAGTATCCTAAGAAGTCTACAATGCCTTAAAGATGATCCATTACCTCTTCTTCTATCATCCAGACACAAGACAGTATGGACACTCGAGCCATGAATGAAATCAAGATCGGAGTGAACAATACTAACCCGACGAAGAATCTTTGCTCCTTCCTCAAGAACCCCACGAACATGCAGAAAAAAGTTACGTTTCTGCACTTCTCTTACGCACATTTCCCTCATCATATCATGGAGACTGAAACTCTTAATCCCACCATTAGACTTCCTTCTAACGACCAAAACAAGATTTCTCTTCACGAGATCCTCCAAATACTCTTTTGCCACCTCTTCCAAGGCTTTACCGGATCGACTTTGTTTCAGAAAGCCCTCAGATACCCACAGTTTGATCAGCCTCGAGACACGCATCTCGTGGTCTTCTGGAAAGCCTCCTAGATACATGAAAAGAGGCCTCAAATGATGAGGCAAGTGTGTGAAACTCAGAGCGAGTACCTTGTAAAACTGCCTATCATTTTCGGATATGGCCGACTTTACATTCTCCGCAACTTTCTCCCAAGCAGCTACGGCTTTCATGTCCACGAATTTGCTCCGGTCGACAGCAAGAAGCCCCGCGATCACCACGATGGCAAGAGGAAGACCTCTGCAGCTCGTAGCGATCGTTCTTCCCATGGACTCGAGTTCTTGAGGACAAGGCTCGTCTCCGAAGATCTTCCTCCGAAGCAAGTCCCAGCTAGAATCCTCATCCATTAAATGCATCTCATGAACAGAGGTAGAAGAATCTACATATGTAGCCACGTCTAACAGCCTTGTGGTGAACATGATTCGGCTTCCATTAGCGTTATCAGGAAACAGATGCTGCAAGCAATCCCAAGCGTCGCAGCTCCAAATATCATCCAATACTATCAGATATCTCCTCCCGAATAAGCTTTTGTAGACGGTGTCTTCTTCCATCGAAGCGTTCTTGGCTCCGGATAATCCCATCGAAGCTCGAAGACTCGAAACGATGCTTGGAAGATCGTAGTTCTGAGAAACTCCTGCCCAAGCTTTAACATCGAAATGCTTCTTGATCCAGTCATCTTCGTACACGTACTTGGCAAGAGTAGTCTTCCCGATCCCAGGCATGCCTACAATCGGGATGACTTCTAGCCTAGACGAGTCTCGAATAAGCTGTTCATGTATCTCCTGAGCTCTTCCGTCGAAACCAACCACGGCTTCTTTGTGCCTTTCCTTCAAATCTTTGACTATTGCTTCGACTTCTTTTGTTACCTTTTCAAGATCAGAATATCCGGCGGAGGAGCCTTTAATCTTTTCCGCCCACGAAACTTCGACGACGTCTTCTGCTTTGTATGCAAGTTCTCGGAGTAAGTCTTCCAAAGTGTTGGTTCGTTTGGTTGAATCTAGAAGAACTGCCTGCAAGAAAGTAACGTTTTTATAGATTGACTTTATCTGGTTTCTGAAATGAGTTGATATTGGGTTTTGATGATGGTTTAGGATCAGGTGTATGGTTTTTGCAAGTGATACAAGAGCAGCATAGGCCATTTTGAATCTTCAAGATAGAAATTATATGCAGAACAGAGCCACAAAGGAGGAAATGATTACAGAGTAGACTAGATAACACCATGAATCAAGTCAACGCCATTTTGGTATATCCAGCCGGCCGAACCGGACTGAATAAATTTTGAGAAAATCGATCCGATCGGTTTTTCAGAATCTTTGGGTCCGGTTTGATTGGATCGAATCGAAAACTGTATTTTATTTAAAAGAAAAAAACAAATATAAAACTAAAAGGAAGACCCCCAATAAATGATAAATCTGTGGCATACAACAACTTTTAATCAGTTGACGAATTGTTTTAAACACCAAAATAGAGAACATACAAAATGTACTACCACCGGTTCGGTCAACCAGCTGGTATTAAACCGAAAACCAAACCGATTATTTTAATTCGATTTTCAGTTACTTTTAGGGAATACGGAACAATCGTTTAATCGGTCGGTCGGTTTGGTTTTTCGATTGAATCGGCTGTTTGAACAAACCTACAAATATATCATCAAAATTAAGGATGTGCACTAGATCAAAATAGTACTACCTCCGTCCCGCTATTTCCGGCACATTTCATTTGGACATGAAAATTAAGAAAGTAGATAATTAAGAATGAGATTGGGTAGATGATAAAGTATGAGAGAGAAGATGAGTGAGAGTAGATAATAAAGTAAGAGATAGAAGATGGTAAAATAAGAGAGAGAATATGGTAAAATAAGAGAGAAAGATAATAAAATAAGAAAAAGTAGGAGAGAATATGGTAAAGTATGAGAGAGATAATAGTTATTTCTAAATTAATGTGACGAAATAGCGGGACATCCATTTCGGGAAAGTGTGTCGAAAATAGCGGGAGGGAGATAGTAACAAATAAATGGACCAAAATCCAGACAAATCACTTCAGAGGTGGAAAATCACTAAAAAGATGAACACCCAGTGGCATTGTTAGTTCACGCCCACATAATTCAACCCAAGACTGAATAAAATCAAACAACCAAACTCAGCTGCAATCTTTTCCGACAATGGGGTCAACTAATGAAATTTTTAAAAATAAATTAAACAATAAAAATATTTATATAATCACAATACCAATACCATTTAAGTTGGATTACAATACTAAAAACTAAAAATGAAAACGATTACATCACAACATCTCTCTTCTATTCTTCATCTTTTGAAACCTTTACATTAGCTTCATTCGTGACATTATATATTTTATTCCACAAGTCAACTATAGAATATTATATAAAATAGTAGTTTTTATTTTATTTTATCAAGAACTTATCGAAATATTTCTATTAATTATTTTTTAAGAAAATTCCAATTGGGGTCATATGACTTCACTGGTCCTATGCTCCCTCCGCCGCTGACCAAAGTAATAACAAACCAGAAAAAGGCTGCAGTTGATGAGAACATTGAACACCACAGATTATAGATGGTTTGGTGACTCACCTGTTGTCCCATATACAGATCCTCTCTTCCTACTACCTTCTTTCTTTTATCCAAATGAGCAACAGTGATCAGAATTTCTGAAAAACAAGAACGTGAATCAGTTGAAAATGCATACTAGTAAAGAACATAAAAGATAATTGATTCCTCTTTACTCTTTATTAAGTAACCAGTCAATTTATACCTTCCCCACAATACGAACTTGAAGGGCATTATTTCCCAAACTCTGTTGATAGTCTTGTAAACATTTGGCTGATTCAAGTAGATAATTGTTCCGTTCATCCAACCCGATGAACTCGAGTGATGGAATTTCTCCGATATCATTTGGGACCTCTATCAGGCGCCAACAGTGAGGAAGAAGTAGACGCTTGAGTCTTGGAAAGTGACTAGTTTTAGTAATCCAATGCTCAAGATCTGATTCATCAATCAGCAGGAAGTTAAGCTGAGAGAATCCTCCTTCATTTGTTTCCCATGTGCGGCCAATGCAAGCATGGTTTTTTAGTTTAAGCACTTGAAGATTAGGCAAGGAACCAACCATTTTCATATCCTCCCAAGGAAGTCTCAGACCTCTCAAAGTTAACTCTTTCAACGTCGTACTAAAAGCAGGGGGACTCATACTTCTTGGTCTCTTAGGAAAATCATAAGTATTTATCTTGAGAATTTCAAGTTTTCGCAGAAGTATAAGATTGTGGAGCTGACAATCTTCCTCTGAATCTGACCATTTCAAAAAGGTGACAGCCAGTTTTTTCAGGTTTGGGGTCATTTTGAGGGTCTCTCTTGAAAAGATAAAATCTTCTACTTTAGTAAGCGTTTGTAGATTTTCTAGAGCAAACATCACTTCCTCCTCTTGACTCGGTAAAACACAAGAATGCACGACAACATGCCTTAGCTGTCGCATCCTCCAAATTGCCACCGGCAACTTAACAATCCGGTCTTGATGCTTTGTTGGTCGAATGATTAAGGTTTGAAGATTCTGAAGGTTTGATATGGCTTCAGAGATATCTAATGAATAGTTGAAAGCAAGGTATCTCAGATGAATTAGCTCATATACTTGGTCAGGTAAAGAACAGTTACTCAAGAAGTTGTGAGCATTTGACAGATCCAATATTCTGAGCAATTGAAAATACTCTAGCAAGCCTTCAAAACCTTCTTGACCGCCCTTAAAACATACTAGAGTACGGATGGTTGATCCATGAGCATTATTATAGAAATGACCATCAAACTCAGAAATACTTACACGGCGCTGATGCTTTATGGCGTTGACCTGCAGAGATAACCAACTTCCATGTAGAAGAAACTGTTCTTGATGGGCTTGTTTTATGCAGAGATCACGAATGAGGTCATGGGTGCTGAAACACTTGATTCTGCCATTAGACTTCCTCTTGCTGACTGAAACAAGATTTCTCTTAACCAGTTCCTCCAAATACTCTTCCCCTCTCTCTTCAGAGCTTTTACTCTCACTTCCATTCAAGAAACCCTCAGCTACCCACATTTTGATGACTTTTGAGACAACTATCTCATGATCTTTGGGAAAGATCCCCAAATATAAGAAACACGCTCTCAAATGATAAGGCAAGTATGTGTAACTTAGACAGAGTATATTAACAACATGCTCAAAAATATCTAAGTTAACAGATTTCTCCATGTTTTCCACAATATCTTCCCACGCAGCTTGAGTGAGATCAGCAGCAAGAATTCCTGAAACCACCTCAATAGTAAGTGGGATCCCTCTGCAGCTTCTTGCAATCATCTTTCCGATGTACTCCAATTTAGACGGGCAATGATCCCAGTTAAATATTTTCTGTTTAAGCATATCCCAACTACTATCTACATTCATCAAACTCATCTCATGAATATGGCCGTAAGAAGCTGCCTGAGTAGCCACATCTTTGTGCCTTGTGGTTAACATTATTCGACTTCCATTGATGTTATCAGGAAATATATACATCAACTCGTCCCACGCCTTTATACCCCATAGATCATCCAGTACAATAAGATATCTCTTGCAAAATAAGATATTGTACACACTTTCAAACAGTTCGTCTACTGTATTCGACATATGTTCAGGTTTCAACTTTTTCATGGAATCCAGGAGGCCTAGAATAATCCCCCGCCCACTAAAATCTTCGGATATTGTAACCCAAGAACGAATGTCAAAATGTTCCACAACAGACGAATTATTATAAGCATTTTTGGCTAGGGTTGACTTACCAATTCCGGCCATTCCCACGATTGTGATGGTTTCTAGACCAGGTGATCCTCCGCGGAGTCGAGAAATTATTTCAATCAAGTCTTTATCGAATCCAAATCCACCGGCGGCTTCTCTGCGTCTCTCCTTGACTCCTTTAGCGATTGACCTGATTTCCTCTGCTACTCTTTCCAGATCGTCAAAATCACAACCTATTGGAGAGCCGGAAACAAGTCTTGATGATCGAGCAGTTGATTCGAGCAACGAATCCGTCAACAGAAGCTCAATAATATCTTCTGCAGCATTTGCAACCTCCCTAGTTCTTTCTTCCAAATCGTCGGATTCATCTGGAAAGTCTTCGAAAAACGATTGTAGAAAAAAGATGTGTTCATGGAGTGAGGTAATTCGGTCTTTGAATTGAGGGGAAATCGAATTCTGGTGATTATTGAGGACGAGATTTATCGTCTCTGAGAGCGAGGCAACATCAGCATAAGCCATCCGAGTTTGGAGATGGATGGCATGAAGAAATTAAGAATAACAGCGCCAAATTTTACTTTTTCATTTTCAGTTATAATGATTGGATGTTGGGTCGATTTTGAATTTGGGCCGGTTTCGAAGTTGGGCCGCTTGGGCTTCGTAGTTCCTAAACTGCGGGCACCGCGCCAGGCTGCTTTCACAGAGCACACCTCGTAGCCCACTAAAGTCGGATGCATTCATTTTTTTCCTTTTCTTCTTAAATTTTATAATTAATACTCGCTTCGTCCCATAATTCTTATTTCATTTCTTTTAGAACCGTATTTTAGGATAGTTGTTAACTGTGTGTGGAGATGTGGGGCCTCAAATAAAATATTTGTAATAATTTTCTAATTTAAAAAATGTAACAAGAATTATGGGCTGACCTGAAAACGAAAGTGGAACAAGAATTGTGAAGGGAGTACTACTTTTTAAGAGAGAAAATGTAAAAGGGTAGGGTTGGCAAAGTAAAAATAATGAAAACTCTGTATACAACTTACCTACTGAAAGATATTGAAAATACGAAATCAACTGATATATTGTAATTTTCAATACCGTAACGGACATTACTAAAAGAGGGGAATGTCAAGTATACATTTCCATGTTTGAAAATGCAAAAATATACAAACTTTTCCATAAATGCAATAATATACAAATGACCCTACTTCACCTCCAATGTGTGTGCAGTGTGTGTGCAGGTGTGTGTGCAGGTGTGTATGCAGTTTGTGTCGGAATCTTTTTCTTGAATATGTAGTCTCGAAATTAGCAAAATAAAAGTTGGTGATTTTTTTTAAAAAAAGCTAAAGTTATTTAAAAAAAAATTCTTTAATTGAATATTTTCGTAAAACAAAAAAACTAAACATATTCGTTTAAATATTTTAAAAACCCGAGTCGACCACCCCGCCGAAAATTTTATATTTTAAAAACCTCGATCGAAAATTTAATATTTTTGTATATTTAATTTAATTTAACGAAAATTTAATATTTTGTTAATTTAATTAATGAATTGAATTTGAGGAAATTTTAATATTTTAGTAAATTTAATTTACAAAATTTATGCAATTTTGATAATTTAATTTAAGCAATTTCATTAATTTAATTTAGGCATTTTCGTTAGACAATTTCGAGAATTTATTTTTTGCAATTTCATTAATTTAATTTAGGCAATTTCATTAATTTAATTAGGCAATTTTGATAATTTATCGAAAAACCGGTTTTGTTAATTAGGTAATTTTGTTAATTTAATTAGGAAATTTTGAAAATTTAATATAGGAAATTTTTGAATCATAATTTAATTTAGGCACCTTCCGATCGATCGGTTATAATTAAAAATATATATATATATATATATATATATATACATAAATTAAAAAAAATTATTTGTGCCCGATCGGACGAAAATAAAATTATATATAAAATAAAAAAAATTATATGTGCCGATCGATCGGCATCGGCACTATATATAAAAATATACATAAATTTTAAAAAAAGTATGCGATCGATATAAAAATATATATAAAAATTATACGGCCGATCGAGCCCGATCGATCGGGCACATATAGATATATATAAATATAAATATATATAATAAAAAATTATACGTGCCGATCGATCGGCACGGCCACGATCGATCGGCACTAGTTAAAAAAATATATAAATTTCGTAAATTAAAAAAAAATTATACGTGCCGATCGATCGGCACAGCCCGATCGATCGGCACATGATACATAATATTTAAAAAAAAATTAAAAATATTTATATATATATATAAATGTCGTAAATTAAAAAAAAAAAAAAATTTAAAAAATATATGTGCCGATCGATCGGCACAGCCCGATCGATCGGCACAGAAATTACATAATATTAAAAAAAAAATTATAAATATATATATATATATATATATAAATGTCGTAAATTTAAAAAAAAAAAATTATACGTTCCGATCGATCGGCACAGCCCGATCGATCGGCACTATATATAATATTTAAAAAAAAATTATAAATATATATATATATAAATGTCGTAAATTAAAAAAAAAAATTAAAAAAATATATGTGCCGATCGATCGGCACAGCCCGATCGATCGGCACACAAATTATCAATATTAAAAAAAAATTATAAATACATATATATATATATTTATATATCGTGAATTTAAAAAAAAAAAAAATTATACGTTCCGATCGATCGGCACAGCCCGATTGATCGGCACGATATAATATTTAAAAAAAAATTATAAATATATATATATATATATATATATATAAATGTCGTAAATTAAAAAAAAAAATTAAAAAAATATATGTGCCGATCGATCGGCACAGCCCGATCGATCGGCACACAAATTATCAATATTAAAAAAAAATTATAAATACATATATATATATTTATATATCGTGAATTTAAAAAAAAAAAAAAAAATTATACGTTCCGATCGATCGGCACAGCCCGATCGATCGGCACGATATAATATTTAAAAAAAAAAATTATAAATATATATATATAAATGTCTAAATTTTAAAAAAAATATATATATATATATGTGCCGATCGATCGGCACGGCCCCGATCGATCGGCACACAAATATATTTATATAATATTTCATAATATAAAATATATATATATATAAAATATATATAAATACAATAAAAAATATATATATAAATATACATATATATATATATATTCATAAAAAATATATATATATATATATATATTATTAGCACACACACACCGACACTAAACACACACACACCATCGGCACACACCGATCGGCACACACACACACCACACTTCGGCACACTCAAATCGGCACATTGAATCGACGGCACCAAAGCTACTTACATCGGCACGCCTAAGATCTTTCAGACCGCTCGAAACCGCTCGTAATAATGGAAGAGGTTAGTATTTATTTTGAAATAAAATTAAATTTTAGATGTGAAATTAATGTATAATTACATGTTTAAAAGTGATTTTTTATGAAATATATATGTTGGGTTTAGTGTGTATAATATAGATTTGTTTAGATTGGGTGAAAATTGGTGAAATTGAGTAGAAATCGCCGGAAAAAATGGTTGAAGCGGCGGCGGCCGATACTCACCTGCCCGGCCCGGTCGGCCGAGTCCGAACCGGCCTGACCGGTCGCACGTATTTTTTTTTTTTTTTTTTTTTTTTGAGTTTATTTTTAATTATTATAACTGTTAATTATAATTTAATTGCGTATGCCCATTACTGAAATTTGTCTTTGCTATGTTCATAGAGAATTGACATGTGGATCGAAAGATTGAATATTTTCTCGAGGGATTTGCTTGAAAGCCGATTACTGCTATACTTAGATTTCATAATTTAGTCTTAAGAAATTTAACGTGTTGATTTAAGATGATTGCTACTTTTGAAGTTTTGCTCGTTCTTTTAATGTTTTTTCTTTATGCCATATTTCTATGTAAGTGGCCATTGTGCATCATGTCTATCCTTGCTTATTGTGAATTTAACGAAATTGGATCATTGGGCGATACTCACTTTGCCGACCGGTCGGCCGAGTCCGAACCGGTCCGACCGGTCGGCACGTTTTTTTTTTTTTTTTTTTGAGTTTATTTTTAATTATTATAAGCTGTTAATTATAATTTAATTAAATATTAATTGTTATATATAGGTCAATTTTAAACGACTAGCACTACGAGACGTTTCTCCGAGGATCACAATATATTATAAGCATAATTTAGGGGCTTTGATTAGACAGAAATTAGGTTTGCAGGGTGGTGTGGATTTAATCAAACGGTTTGTTTGCGGGCAGTTCGGGGGCATAGTGGGTTGGCCAGAAGGTAAGAATGCTATGCGGGCTCTTCACCGGCTATTATGCTATGAGATTTCGGTACGACCTTCGGAGGTTTGGTTTAATTATGTTGGTCGAACATCCGTTTCTCTCATCCGGAGTTTGCATTGGTTCTTGGGCTCATGTTCGGCGAGTGTAGTTTTGACATGTCAGCATTTTATCATCCTACTCAATCCGGGGTCTACGATAGATTCAATGGTGGGAGACCGATTGAAGCAAAGCACTTGTTAAACTGGTTTTGTAACTATGAGCCCGATGGCGTTTCAGATGATGACTTGATTAAGTTGTCGAATATTTTAGCTCTTTTCTTCCGGTTCTATGCTCCTGCGAGACTAAGAAAATTGATACATGGATATGGGTATTGGGCGATGATATGGACCAATGGAATGCGTTCCCATGGGGTGCTTTTACCTACGAGGCCATGTTGCACTACCTCAGTTACGTGCCAAATTCCTTGGACCTCGTAGGATCTAAGTATAATCTCTACGGGCCGATTTGGGCAGTACAGGTATAATATTTGTTGACAACTTAATTATTACTAATTTATAATTTTTTATTAGTTGAAATAATTCGATATATTTATATTGTAATATAGGTGTGGGCATATGAGGCCATTCCAAGTTTTGGAGCTCGTTGTGCGACCCTTCTAAATCCCGATGGTTATCCTCGTTATTTACGGTGGTCGTTTAATGACGCCGATCAGCGTGATATAGCCCGTTTTTTTAAGCGCCAGGTAATAATTTTTTTATTATTTATTAAGCGATTGAATATGTTATGGATTTTCTTATTAATATTTAATGCACAAATATTACGTATTTCAGATGAGAGACTCGGTAGTGTATGAAATGTTAGTACCGACCGAGATTGAGGAGAATTGTCCATATTGGCGAGTGCGGTTGGTAGTAATCCATTTGGTCTACACTTTCCTCGTGCCCTTGAATCCCCTACAATACGGCGCAATATGACCAAGATGGACGGCGTATATTGATCGGGCGCACCGAGGAGAGCGGGGCGTAGTTCGAGTAGAGGAGTTGTCGGTGAGGAGGAGGAGCAAGAGGAGGAGCACACCGTGGTAGAGAGTAGGAGAGTTCGGAGGCGGGCCCGCCGTACACAAGCATCTTCATCGGCGGCTAGAGATGCGTCGGGTAATAAACTTAAATTAACGGTAAAAATTTTACGGTCAATTCCTCTTTTAATAACCGTCCTCTTACGTGATAATTATTAGCCGTTGGTGAGACATCTAGTTTTCTTGACCCAAGAATAGAGGCCATGATACGTCGATCTATTGAAGAAAATTTTGAAAGATGCGAGCAAAATATGATGAATAGAATTGATGATTATCATCGGACTACGAGTCGGGAGCTAGTCGGTAGGTGTGAGGAGGCTGCTTGGATAGAAGTAATATGTCATTTCGGTCTGGATATAGGCGGCACGCTCGAGGCTACGCGGTGGCCCGGTGGGATGAGCCCGCACCACCGACCTTTAATCGGCATGGTCGAGGTATGGATGTAGAACTCGGCGGCGAGTTGGTAAGAGAATTTTTCAATTATTTTAATTTCTTTTCCTAATTTAATAATTGTCTTTTGTAGGATATGTTTGAGCCGAGTAACTCGTTGGCTCAGAGTTTTGAGCAGTATTTGTCCAGTGAAACCTTGGCCTTTCGACGTCCAGATGGTTTTCCACTTCAACGAGAATGGTTCAAGGATTTTCTAAAAATTGATTACGAAATGGATTGTGAGATGATAAGCTGCTATATCCGGTCGGCTGCGGGGTCGAGCTAGCTCAAGGTAACCTACCCGTGACTCCGGATGCCCAATACACGATCGTAGCGGACTCTACGAGTATTTGTAAGTATATTTCATATTCGAGTATTTTTTGCCGATCTGGTATTTGTTTAGTTTAATTTTATCATTGAATAATTGTTTATAGATGAGTATTGTGAATGCGTGGGTCAAGGGCGTGAAGAATCCAGAAAGTAATTGTTTATAGATGAGTAATTGTTTATCATTTGCCAAATTACACAATATTAAAAAAAAATTATAAATACATATATATATATATATATATAAATGTCGTGAATTTTAAAAAAAAAAAAATTATACGTTCCGATCGATCGGGCACGATATATAATATTTAAAAAAAAAAATTATAAATATATATATATAAATGTCGTAAATTTTAAAAATATATATATATGTAAATGGGTATGGCCGATCCATCGGAACATATATATTTTTATTTTTTTATTTTTTAATTAGTGAATGTAAATCTAATTAAATAGTCCGATCCATGGATCAGCAATTTAGTGTTTCGTTAAACAACCATACCGGATTAGGGTTTCAACAATTTATGGTTTCGTTAAACAAACTTCATACTTCAAATAATATAGGCACAAATAAACTTGAACTAAGACACCACAAATTTAATCTTGTGTCTCCCTCGTTGAACATGTCCTCCTTGTGTGGCCTCTTTCGTGACAAACACCACACTTTACGCTACGACCTTGAGTTGAGCTTGTGGAGGCCTCCGCTCCCGATCGGTAACGTCTCCGCTTTGGGCGACCGGCCCGACGCTTCGCTAGGGGTGGTAACAATGGATCTCGCATCTCGAATATGGTCGGGAATGGTCCAAAGCTCCAATGCGAGTAACGAATTAAAGTGATGTTCGTAAATATCCCCGTGGTTGCTTGTAGTGTACATCTTTGTGGACATAGTTGTAAAATTGGTCTCCGGTCTCCCTGTTGTCAAACAAAAAATGTGTTAGATATATAATAAGTGATTAAAAAGTGTAAAAGAATTCATACGAGAATCGCGGCGCGGCGTGGGAGCATGGTATTAGGTCCATATCAAATTCGTGACACGTGCACGTTTGGTTCTCCAAATCCACCTTATAGTTGTGATTTCTCCCGTCGTTGACTTTGTATCTTCCTCGGCGGTTAAGGTGACGGTATATGAGCGTGCAAGTTCAATCTGCGCGCTTAACTTCCTCTTCGCAATGTCCACCAACAAATGGCTATTCTCACTCGGCGGTTGACGCCTTTCATCCCACCATGACTCCATAATTGCTCGTATCGTGTCTATCATCGAGCAAATCGGCAATCGACGGGCCCACAAAAGTCTTCCGTTGAAAGACTCGACACAATTTGATGATAGAAAGGCGTAGCGACGCCGCGGACATTGCGAACGTGCCCAACGTTCGGGACCAATCTCTATCGGCTTGTTGTATGCTCCTTCACTCGCCACGAGGATTGATGCCATGTACTTCCTAAACTCCGACTCACGGTATGCGATGGCTGCTTTGACGGAACATGTAGGGTACTTCATTCTTGTAAGAAGTGAGCTTGTTATTAAGATGGACGTTGCAAAGCGCAATGAGGAACTCCGGAAACACTGCTTCGACAGCATTTTTAATACTGACGTGCTGGTCAGACACGATCAGTAGGTCACCGCTCGAACCGTACACTCGCTTAAGATTCTGTAGAAACCACGCCCATGAGTCATTGTTCTCAATTGGTCCAATGCCAATGGCGAGCGGTACAAGCTGTTCGTTGCAGTCTTTAGTAACTGCAGCAAAGAGAATGCCGGTATTCTTTCCCTTCAGGTGAGTTCCATCAACTACAATCACCTTCCTTAAATGCCACATAAAGGCGGGGATGCACTGGCCCCATGCAACAAACGCGTACTCGAACCTCCCGTCGCTGTCGACACGAAGATTAGTTACCGTTCCGGGGTTTACCTGCTTCAACATGTGCAAATATCGAGGGAGCATCTTGTACGAGTCTTCGTGACTCCCATAAATCAATTGAATCGCATTATTTCTAGCACGCAGGGCCTTATAATACTCCACCTTCACACCAAATTTCGGGCGCATCTCATTGATCATGTCTCGAGGTCGCAACATCGTTCCCTCCATACGCATTCTTTGCCCAAAATAGGCTCCGATAGTCTTCGCAGTAACAGTGATCGGTCCGGCATTATCAAAGTCGTACTGACATCTGTGCTCCGGCACAAAATCGTAAATTGTCCAATACATACCATTATGTCGTGCACGTACTCTGAATGGACAAAGATCGCCCAACAGACATTCAAACCAGCGATACCGAGGACTTGCCCTCTTCACTTTATAAGACCGTCGACACTCTAAATGCCAGAGACCAACGGCTATTGTTAGGGCGTCCTTCGTCCAAAAGATGTTGCCGTTTCCGAGAATGCCCTCTTCAATCTTCTCTATATCCGTACAACCAATGACACACCTTGACTGGCGGAATAATTGGCACTAGCCAATTTCGACTTCGTCAACAACTTCATTATCTTCGTCTTGTAGGGCAACCGCTGCGTTGCGTGGTCGCTCTCAGAAGTGTCATTAGGCCGGTTTAAACCGCCTTCCCCACGAATCCATGATGCAAACTCATACATGGTTCCATAAAAGTTTTTAGCGAGAACATGTTCGTCTTCCTCATCCTCTTCCTCTTCCTCTGCCGTATAATCCTCGTCATACGTATCATCATCATCATCGTTATTATCATTCGCACCTTGATCCTGTCGTTTACGCTTCTTCTTGCTCCTCTTGTTGCTCTTCTTCTTCTTGCTCCGGTTGTTGTTCTTGCCTTCCAAACTCATATGCAGCTCCGCTTTGACCATATGCATCACCAAACATATTTGGGAAACTAAATTGGTAATCAAATGAAGGGACGTAATCTCCTTGTTGTGATGTTCCGGCACGATCAGCCGTCAAAACGACGCAAACAGTTGGATCGGTCTCTAAGTTGATAAGTCGAACCAAGTCATCATCCGTCATCATTAATGACTTAATCAACTTTCCAGATCCAGCATGCTCCAACGAATAAAGCGCATAGGGGGTAAGCCGTGAGTTAATTTGTGTACGGGCTTCGATGCTTGCCCTTAAGGATAACAATGTTAATTGGTCGATCCGAAGTGGGGCAAGCTGTTCATCCCCACCTTTGTAATCCGAACCCAAGAAACAACCTCCATACTTTACAGCTTACACGTGTCCGGGTAGCCATCCGGAAAGAATTAAAAAAGAAAAAACTATCTTAGTACTCCAGCAAAACCAAACTTAGTACTCCGTAAACAACACATAAGATAAGCTAACATGCGGAGAGCAAAGATAAGCTAACATGCGGAGAACAACACATAAGATATTTTATAACTAATAATACGTACATATTTACTCCTCGAATCAAGCAAAATCAAGAAAAAAATTCGTTCAAATCAAGCATAGATATTTACCCTCAAATAAAGCTAAAATCATACGTACATATTTACTCCTCAAATCAAAGAAAATCATACGCCCTCAAAATAATACATAGATATTTACCTAAAATCAAGCAACAAATATAACAATTTATGGAATAGGTTACCTTTAAAATTGTTTCACACTCTCGCTCCCTCGCTCTCGTTCTCTCTCGTGTTTAAAGGACCCTCGCTCCCTTGCTCGAAATAAAATTTTCGCTCTCTCGCACCCTCCGTGTCTTGCTCTCCTTGTTATAGAGTTAAATTTTTTTGCATCCGAAAATAATCATAGAAGAGTATACTTGTGTTGCGTGTGAAGAGGAAAAGAATCGATTCCTCCTACGTGTATAGAGTTCGGTTTTTTTCGCAACTTTATTGCATGTCACTAGGTAAAAAGGTAAGTGAATATCTTTTCCAGATTTTTTTCTCTCTGTAAATATACTATTTATAGAAAATTCTTGATTAAAAAACTAAAAAAAGCTGCATGAGGACGAAATTATTCTGCATGCATGAAGACAAAAAGGCCGGCATGAAAATAAAAATGTAAAAAAAAAATAAAAATGCTCCGATCGATCAGACTTAAAAAAATTGGTCCGATCGATCGGCCTATATTTTATTTTTAAATTATAAAAAAAAAAATTAAAATGTTGTCCGATCGATCGGCCAAGGCCGATCGATCGGACCATATTTTATTTTAATGCTATATGTCCGATCGATCGGCCAAGGCCGATCGATCGGACCATATTTTATTTTTAAATTATAAAAAAAATTTAAAATGCTGTCCGATCGATCGGCCAAGGCCGATCGATCGGACCATATTTTATTTTAAATACCATATTTTATTTTTAAATGCAAAAAGAATACGTTTTTTTTTTATAATTTAAAAAGGCTGCAAAAGGAAAAAAAAAATCAAAGTCAACAGAGAATTAAATAAGTAAAAGACAAGACAAAGTAAGAGGAAATAAAAACCTATTAACCTACCTAACTTTATAGGTTTCAGAGGACAAAATGTACATTTTTGCAATTATGGAATCTCATGTATATTTTTGCATTTTCACATGTTTGTTTTGTACATTTCTGCACATCCCCCTTACTAAAATTATTAATGGAAATCGAAAATTTAGTATAATGGTAACTCGGGTACACTAAAAGATATGGTATATCAAATTGTTGTATAATATATGCATTGCAATGGTATGCTGGATATACAGTAAAAAGTATGGTATACTGAATTTCGATATGATATTGGTATATTTGTCGGTACGTAGAACATTTTAGCATCGTATCGATTTGATATTTTTCATACAATAAGTTCTATACGGTGTGATAAAAAAAAGTACGGCATACCGACCTACCTAAAGAGCTAAGAGACATTACCTGACACCACTTTGTAACAAGGAACATGTAATGTAATTGTAATGCAACACTTATATGATTGACTCCAAAATCAAAATAGGCTTCACTCCCTGTCCCTCTCATAAAGCCCTTTAATTCTTTTTTTTTTATAACGAGGAACCACATGGTAAATCTCGCCCCCATGCAATGCAAACCACACAGTCTTTTTTTTTTTTTTTGCATAGGGTAAACCTCGCCCCGGTGCAATAGTCTGCAAACCACACAGTGTTTTTTTTTTTTTTTTTTGCATAGGGTAAACCTCACTCATGTGCAATAGTCTGCAAACCACACAGGAGAGTTAAACCACCCTAAGGTGACAAACACACATAACATATTCAGTGAAAATTGAGCTCATGACCTTTCGGTCCCAGACCACAACCTTAACCACTACGCGATGTCATGTAAACAAAGCCTTCAATTCTTGAATTGCCTTATTGGAGCAACGTGAGCCATATATATATATATATCCCTAATTGTAAGTACTTTTTCTAGCATTCCCATTTCCCTCTCTCTCTCTCTAGCTATATCTACACGTTACCAAACTAAATTCTGCCCAAAAAAGGCACCATGAACGAGTGGCGATCGGACGGCAGAAAGTGGTGCTGCTTCCATCCAAAGGAATTGGTGGTGGGGATTTGCGCTCTGTGCTTGAAACAAAGGCTCTTGGTTTTAGCAGCCAACAGAAACTCCCTTCACAAAACTCTCACTCTAACCACGAAGAAACCACCCTCCTCTCTCACTAAAATCTTTGCTCTCACAAGCTTGCTCAATCGTTTCGAGATTCAGCATCACAAACCTTCTGTTAATCATGATGATTATTGCCACACTTCATCTCCTAGCCCGGATGGTAAGACTTTTTTCTTTCTTTTTTTTCTACTTCAAAAGATGAAGATTCTTCTTTTCTTTTGGTGGTTTGCTTTCTTGAAATTGTTGTCGATCAAGAAGGGAATATAGTGGTGGGATTTTTGATGGGATTTTCATTTTTAATCAAGAAATTTGATGGGATTGTCTTGTATATGACGAAATAATAAAAATGGGACTTAAATTCTATATATTCTATTATTTTATATAAAAACGCAGCTAAATATGATTTTCGTTAGTATATTTGTATTTTGATTTCCAAGAGGTTTGATGTTTGAATATTATTAACTATAATTTATATAAATTCGAGAATTTTGATATCCCTAATTTTAAGCGGTCGCCCCGGCTCGGCCCCGTTTAGAGCACAAAAGTGTGTGTCTCACATTTGTATACTTCATTTGTGTCTGCCACATCACAAAGGTATTGATATGTGGTAAATGTGGCCCACCTATTTTAATGAAAAATATCACATGTCATTATCCTTATGGTGTGGTACATACAAAGGTATACGAATGTAGTACATATAAGCCGCTCCGCATTTAGAGTCGGCCCTCACTTCATTATACAATTATTTACTAATCTAAAAAAATTAGTACGAGAATAGATTAAGGGACCCTTTAGGGCCATACTTAGTATCCACATCTTTATATTAGTTTTTACCTTAGTAAAAAAAACACAAATTATGAGTATATTTAATCACTAATTAATATTGTTGATTTTTTTGCAGACTCCTTCATATCCATCAAGTTTGAAGACAATGGTGTTTCCTCATGGGAGAAGGGGAAATTCTCTGAAAAAAGCCATGATCAGATGACTTGTAATGAAAGTAATGCAAAGAAGGTCAAGAGCTTGGTGGAGCATCCGAAACCGCGCGGTGCGCTGAGGTGGCGAAGGCGGATTGGCCACCTCCTCCATCTCATAAGGTTGAAGAGGTCCAACAAGGGGAATATATGCCACGTAGGCACAAAGCATAGAAAGAGCAAAGTTAAATATGATTGAGAAATTAAAGTATAGATAGATGAATTAAACCATCTCTATTTAGGGTTTTTATTTCATGTGTTTATTTGATGATGTAACGAAACAAATTGTCCAAAAGTGTTTGTTTTCATTATGCAATGAAAATGATTTGTTATGTTTCTTTATACCTCTCGAGTTTCCTTATACGTCATGGGTTCAAATTTTCATCGAAACCACTATGTCTTCTCACCTACTATGGTTAGCTAGGTGGTTGAACTCTCCTATGTGATTTACAGTGCTACGCACAAGGAGGGGGGTTTACCAATCTTGCACCAAAGATAGCGGTGCCGGGTTCCACAAATAAAAAAACGTACGTTGATGTAACGAAATGTCGAAACATGAGATGAAAGCACGTTTTTTTAACGAATAATTGAACACTTTTTGGTGCTTTACTAAAAGAAACATAATAAAGGAAGAGGGGCCAAGCTTATCCTACTAGATATTGTCCTCTCATTGTCTTCTTGGAAAAAAATAATTAGTTTCTTTTAATTGAAACAAGATTATTTTTATATTTTTCTTAAATTGTTTTTTTCTTATGTGACAAAGATTCTAGATCGTAAAATTACCCTTTTAACCCCACAAATGCAAAATGGGAAGCATGTGCAAAAGGACTAGTATAGTTGGCTTTGTTTAGTTGAATCATTGAATAGTAGAATAGAAGTTTGTAGGGCATTGTGTCCCCTTACTTGGCTCTAGCTAGTCATGGGTCGAGTTTTCTTATTATGATTTGTCTTTCGTGTATAATTTAAAGATTAAAGATTGCTATATTTATCGATAATTATTTTTAAAAAAAAAAACCCCATTTAAATGTCATAACTCTTTTTTCTTCTTTCACAAATGGAAATGAAATCGACATGACTTGAATAATATGAGGAGTGAGGCCACAAATATTTTTAATGTCAAATCATGTCTACAAATAATTTATGAGGAGATGGGATTTTTAGCATTAGCTGCTCAATATTGTAGATCTATGTCTGCTTGTAAATCTACAATTTCGGGGAGCGAAATATCAAGTTTTTAAAGAAGTACAGTGAAAATTCGAGTGAAGTATACAATATGGGAATGATGATCTAGTCTAACTGTAGATATCAGTATAGCCACGCGTGGACCCAGGAATATGAATTGTGGTAATACCTTGTTGACCAAAACCGAAAAAAAATACAAATATGGCCTTGAACTTAAATAAAACACAAAAGTAGTCGTTTTGTCTTTTATTAGGCGGGGCGATGGGAGGGCCGATCGGTCCATCAAACATTCATTTTTTTTTTTTTTTTTTTTTTACTGAGGGCCGATGGCCCTCTATTTTTTTTGCTTTGTTTTTTTGTTTTTTTTCTTCTCTGACGATCGGCCCTCCCTCCTTCATTATATTTTTTTTATTTTTTTTTCCTTCTCACTTAGACTATCCTTTATTATTAATTTTTGTGTTTTGTTTTTTTCTTCTCTGACCATCGGCCCTCCCTCCTTCATTATATTTTTTATTTTTTTATTTTTTTTCCTTCTCACTTAAACTCTCCTTTATTATTAATTTTTTTTTCCTTCTCACTTAGACTCTTCATAAAAAAAAATGTTTTTTTCTTCTCACTTAGGCCCTTCACAATGAAGAGGGCCATCGGCCGATGCCTTTTAATTTTTATTTTTTTTTTTAATGGAGGGGCCGATGGGTACATCGGCCCTCCTATCGGCCCGTCGGATAAAAAGACAAAAATGGCTATATTTGTGTTTTTGTTTTTAACGAATTGGCTATAAATGTATATATATATCTCTTGTTTGGCAACGATAAAAAATCTCCCATATGAATTTGTGGCGAAATTTGTAATTTTGAGATAAAATGGACTAAAACTACAGTCTCAAAACCTGAGATTTCTCACGGTTTAGATAAATGGGGTGCGTATAGCAACTACTGAAATGATCATATCGCACACTTATAGTAATCTTGCATCTAAGATGAGATTTTCTATTCTCGATCGTGGTAAATTCTAAATTTGATGGGGGATATATCCAATCAGGGTGAGATCTTCTATCACACTCTATGTCCCACTACATATCTCACCTTCAAGGTTGGCTCAACTAAAGATTAGATGAAGACATGTAGTTAGATCAAAAGAACATATGTCCTCATCTTAAGGGGTGAGACATATAATTGGAGGGATAGAAGATCCCCACTCATCCAATCATTATGAGAAGATTAGTCCATCCCAACTCTTCCAACTTTTCCAAACCTAAAAACAAGGAAGGTGCATGAATATGTAAACATGGCTTTTAAGAATATGTATAAAAGCAAAATCAACATGCAATCCATTTAGTCAAAATAAATAAATAAATTAGGCCCAAAAGAGGAAAAGGGAGTAATAATGAGATTATGGAAAGAATTAGTGAAATTGGGATCATTTTCATGTGACCACTTAAGATATAACAAAGTGGAGCAGCCTTATTTTGCTTTCAATTCCTTCATATAGTTAAAAAAAGGGCCCTTTTCTTAAGGCCCAATTCAATAAAGGCACATTTTTTTGTCAAATCATGTACTCCCTCCGTCTCACCCGACTTTACTCATTTCTTTTCGACACGGAAATTAAGAAAAATAGTTAGATGTGTATAGAAGGGTGGGTCCCGCAAAGAAAAAGTGACATTTGATGATTAATTATTTTCCTTTTTAAAAAGTGAGACAAGTCAAGTGAGACAATCAAAAAATGAGAGTGAAATAAGTCAAGCGGGAGGCCGGGAGTAAAATAAAATAAAATAATTTGGAGAGTTTAATGACTGGACTAAGACTTAAATCAATTTAATGTTTTTTTCTAATATTTAAATTTAAATAAATATCTATTGCTAATTACCAAGGCCCTTATTTAAATTTATGTTAAATATTACTCCTCCTCGTCCGCCGACATGAGCTTTCTCTTCTTTTTTCATTATCCCACTTGACTTGGTTCTAACTAAAATAATACTCTAATAAATTCTAATGGATCCCACCATCGTATACCACGTACACACAACTATCCATTATTCTTAATAACGGCTTCAAAATCTATTAAGTCGTATGGGGACGGAGGGAGTATATTATATTAAACAAAACCAAGGCCCAAAAGGTGATGAGAAAAGAATTAGGTTTTCTGAAATAACTGCGAATTGCGCGATTCTTTCAAAAAAGAATTCGCAGAAGTCAAAATCCCTAATCCCCAAATGGCGGAAACGAAGGTGAATACTATTGGAAGACTCGCTCAGTGGAGAATCGAGAGTTTCGGGCAAGTATTTGAGATGAAAAGTTCCGACACTTTCAAAATCGGCATATGGAATTGGTATCGACGCCGTCGCCTTCATCTCTGCGTCAAAAGTGATTTATATATATATTTACTTCAATATGGGTTTTTTTCCTTTCTTTTTTGAACTCTCAGGGGTTTAGCTGTAGTGAAGGGCCGGTTCTTCAGCATCATGCTTGTCCTTGACTCGAATCGCCGGCCGCCGCTCGGCCGTGTCGTCGTCCGTCTCACCGTCGCCGACTCTAACCGTAGATCGCATACCTCCCCCACCCCCAGTATGTGTTTTATCCTGCTACTTTTTGTTTGTTTCGTACATTTTACTTCGTGATTTGATTTTGGGGGTTTCTCTCTGCTTTGGTTTTTTATATGCTTATAGACTGAATTTTGAAGTTTTGACATTCTCTTATTCATGGATGTGTATTGAAAGTTCGACCTAGAAATTAGTAAAGTATCTTGTTTGAGTATTTCGTTAAACTAAATCTTTGAGAAAATTGAATTGTTAAAACTTGCATTGTCCTTATGATCTTATTTATTTGATGTTGATCAACCATGAATCTTTGAAAATATCGAATTGTTAAAGTTTGCTTTGGCTGTGATTCGTTTATTTGAGTAGGATTGTTATTTTTCGTGATGGTCTTATTTATTTGATGGTTCCATTTCTCAATGATCAACCATAAATCTGTGAAATATCGAATTGTTAAAATTTGTTTGGGCTGAGATTCACTTAGTTGAGTATGATTATTATCTTTCTTTATGATCTTATTTATTTAATGTTTTCATTCTCAGCTGATCAACCATAAATCTTTGAAAATATCGAATTTGATTCGCTTATTGATTAGGATTGTTAGTTTGCCTTATGGTCTTATTTATTTGATGTTTCCATTCTCGACTGATCAATCATACGAGTTTATAAGCAGCTTAAGCAACTCAACTGTTTCATGTAAATTTGGATGCATGAATCTGTTTGATCATATGTTGATATGGTGGCTGCTTGCACTGAAATGGATTTTGCTAATATTGTTTTCTTTATGTGCAGCTCATGAGGGATTGATCAGTTGCGTCAACTCTAAATTTGACATTGATCTTACTAACCAAGATCGATTCGTTATTGATGTTGAGTTTTTGGACCTTAAGATCTCCCCTTCTGATGTAAGATATCTTCCCTTATCTTTACTATTAGAATCTGGCTTAACTAATATCGACTGGTGAAGTATTCATTGGCTTCAAGATTCCTAATATGCTTGTGCAGACATTTGAGATTTTTTGCTTAGTCAAATACTCCCTCCGTCCCAATATTAATGTCCCCTTACTTTTGGGCACGGAAATTAAGGAAATTAGCAGAAAAGAATAAAACGTGGTGATCTAATATAGTGGTGGGATCTGTTTAATTAGATTGATTACATTTATTTCATTTTTCGAAAAGGGACATTTATAATAGGACGGGCCAAAATGGTATACGGGATATTAATATTTGGACGGAGGGAATATGTCTTGATTAATTTGCTACTGACTCTTAGGGTGGAGAAGGCATTCCCGTATGGCCCAACGGAGGCACGGTGCAAAACCTAGCAACCCGAAGTTCAACCAAATGCCTCTCCCACATGCTGAACGAATCTCTTTTCACCGACATCACCATCAACACATCCGACGGGAAACTACACGCCCACAGAGCCGTTCTTTCCGCAAGCTCCCCCGTGTTCCACTGTATGTTCGTGCACGACCTCAAGGAGAAACAGTCATCGACGATCGACATAGAGGACATGACATCCGGGTCGTGCACAGCCCTCCTCGGCTACATATACGGAAGTATAAAGCAAGAAGATTTTTGGAAGCACCGGTTGGCGTTGCTGGCTGCGGCTGACAAGTACAGCCTTCCGGACTTGAAGGATGCATGCGATGAAAGTCTAGTCGACGACATTAACTCGGAGAACGTCCTTGAGAGGCTGCAGGAGGCTTGGCTCTACCGGCTCGACAAATTGATGAAGGGATGTAAGACGTATTTGGTTGATTTCGGAAAGATCTATGATCTTAGAGAAGACATGAATGATTTCTTTGAGACGGCGGATAGGGAACTTGTGGCGGAGATGTTCCAAGAGATGCTTGGCCACTACGAGGATGTTTGGTTCAAATTGGGAGAGGCAGAGGAATCAAGTAAAGAGGGAAATGATTCAAGAAAGATCACGAGAAAGAGAAAGAGAAGGAAAAGAAATGAATGATGGTTAAGGCAGCTTATTAGGGAGCCCTTTTCGTCTCGATAGTTATTTTTTTTTTATTTTATTTTTAATGACGAGAGTAAACTACAGCCGTTATCGAAATGCGAACTAGATTAAGAGTTTTTGTTTTAATAACATTAATAGTAGTACGTATTAAGAACAAATATAGGGTCAAATAAATATATCTTACTTTTATCTTATAGTCATATATCAAGTTAAATATTACTAATTTTTTGGATGACGAGCGTAATTTGCAATCGCTATCGAAGTGCGCATTAAATAAATTTCGCTCTCGTGCTCTTATCTGCAAACAACTTAAGAGAATATCACTATTATTACAAGTGAATCGGCCTGCAAAAATATATCAAGTCAAATATCACTATTATTACAAGTGAATATTGTTTTTGGCTTGTATCGTGATATGTTTTCGTTTGTAATTTTATACTATGTTCTCTTCAATTTTTCGTCTGTTAACATTAAAAATTATATATTTTTAATTATTCGACGGAAAATGTGCCAAAAGTGCAACTTTTTCACTGAATGACCTTTTCAATCATCTATCATCGATAAATTTAAATTAATTAAACAATAGAAAAAGATACTTGAATTTCATTTCTCTTTCGCTGCATGACCTTTTGCCTTGTATTATTGCCTCTGTTATTTTTCGTCCATTAACTTAAAATTAGTTTATTTTTTATCATCTAACAAAAAATATAATACATTTTTTTTGTCGCATTACATATTTCGGATTAGTAATGCATGGTTATAATACTCCCTATTTCCCACTCCAGTTGTTCAGTATTCATTTTTTTGTCTCACTCCAATTGTCCATTTTTCTTTTTTTAAGTAAAGTAATACTCTATAAATTTAGTAAACCCTACTACTTTATCACTCATCTACTCATAACTAACAATTTTCTTAATCTTCGTATTGAAAAGAAATTGGATCATTGGAATGGGACGGAGGAAGTATTTGCTACTTGTAACTCTTTTAGATTATCGATAACGTACTAAATCAATAGTAAATTAGGTGACAACAAGTGGCGGAACCAGAGCTATGAAGTTGGGGGTCGAAATAGAGGAACAACGATGGCCGAAAGCAGAGAAAAAAATCGAGAGTTGCTAAATATAGTTTTAAATGGTTCGAACACAAACACGATATGAAAGATAATATAATATAATATATATTATTTCTTGTGTTTTTTACACTGAGAAAGATACTTATATAACTAATAGAAAAAAGAGAGAGAAATATTTATAATATGTGAGAGAGAAAAACTAGAAAAGAAATAATTTAAAAATCTAAAAATAGAAATCAAATGAGTGCATTGGGTTTCGAACATGAGACCTCTCTTAAATAAAATAAAGTCATTAACCAACTGCACTACAAACAAAAAGTTAATTAAATTTTTTACTAAAATTATCTATAAGCAATACGAATCATATACCCTATTTAGTCGAAGTTCAGTAGTAGGGGTCTGGTCGACCCTCCCGACCCCCTCTAGTTCCGCCAATGGGTGACAAAAAGGGTGCTAAGAGGATAAAATTGAAGCCTCTATTATTTTTCATCCATTAACTTTAAAATTGTCTATTTTTATCATCTAATAAAAAATATATTCCCTCCGTCCCGCCCGACTTATCTACATTTCCTTTTTGGATTATCCTATTCCACTTATTTATTTTCAAAATAAGATAATGAGTCTTACACCTTTATCACTTTAAATCAACTTTAAACAATTAAATATATATATATATATATATACATATATATATATATATCTCACATCTCTACTTCACAAATTAATTTCATATAATTATTTAATTATATGGGTCCCAAATTTTTATTATATAAAATTAACTACCAAAAATATCCATGATGAAATCAAATCAAACAAGTCGGCTTGGACGGAGGGAGTAATAGAGATGCTTCTTTTTCTTCTTCAATTTCATACAATTATTTAATTATATGAGTCCCAAATTTTTATTATATAAAATCAACTACCAAAAATATCAGTGATGAAATCAAATCAAATAAGTCGGCTGGGACTGAGGGAGTAATAGAGATGCTTATTTTTCTTCGCATTACATATTTCGGATTAGTAATGCATGTTTATAATATTGTGTTACATGTAACTCTTTTAAATTATCTATAACATACTAAATCGATAGTAAATTAGATGACAAATAGAGTGCTAAGAGGATAAAATAAATAATTTTTTATGTTACAACACTATAATTATAATCGCAACAATATGTGACTAAAAAATAAAACAAACTCCTACTATTTATACTTTTTTTTTATACGTGGAACCCGCAGCCGTTATCTTCGGTGCGCAGTGAGTAAATCCCGCTCTATGTACAATAGGCTGCAAACCACACAGAAGAGTTAACCACCGCAGACTAACTATAGGTGATAGCTCCACAAAGTTAGCTTCTAAACCCACCTTACAACTTTGCTTCTAACAATATACGAATAGGGTTTCTCATATAACTGCGATTGAGCGAAAACTCAAATTCACCGCAGTCAAAATCCCTAAATCCCCAAATGGTGGATACGAAGGTGGAGACTTTTGGAAGACTTGCCCGGTGGAGAATCGAGAATCTCGAGTCATGCACGTATAAAAGATCCGATCCTTTCAAACTCGGCATATGGAACTGGTATCCACGCCCTCTCTTTCATCTTTTCTCTCTATCTACTAGTTGAGCAGCAGCTATTTATGTATGGTTACTTCAATATCGCTTTTGTTTGTCTAAACTCTTAGGGATTTATGTGTGGAGAAGGGTCCGAACGTTCGCATCCTCCTCTCCCGTGAATCAACCCGGGTTTCGAATTCGAAGGAGCTGCCGCCGGTCGCTTGGGTCCTCCTCCGTGTCACCGTTGCCAGCTCTAACCGTAAATCGTTCGCCATCCGCAGTATGTATTTCGTTCTGCTACTTTTTGTTTGTTTTACATTTAGATTTTGGTTCTCGGATCGATCGAGATGTGGTGTTAACTGTTAAGTTTGTTATTGATATGCTTATAGACTAAATTTTGAGGTTTTGCCTTTTGCCTATTTGTAGATGATTCATGATTATTTTAATAGTTCTGACCTAGAAAATGAAGTGCTTCATCTCAACTGTAGGTTGTAAATTTGGATGTATGAATCTGTTTGGTATGGCTAAAATGCATTTTACTGATTAGGTTGTTCTGTGTGCAGTTCATGAGGGACCGTTCGACAAAATCTTCCGCTTTGTTCCTGTTGATAAGTCTTTCGGGGTCGAATGATTATTGATGTTGAGTTTTTGGACCTTAAGATCTCTCCTTTGGACGTAAGATATCTTCTCTATGTTTTATATCAGAATCTGTCTGCACATGATAAAAGCTTGTGAAGTTTTAACTTCATTGGATAAATAAAGCTTGACTCGTGAAGTATTTGTTGGCTTATTCCTATGATTCTTGTGCTGATATTTATGAGTATTTGCTTTAGTCTGTAGTTTCTTAATCTAATGCATGGGCCATGTATAAAAAGAAGTAAATGCATTATCATGACTATCTTTACACTAACAAACGGCTGAGAAAAGAGGGAAGGAAATTTGATACCGATACTAATGAGAACTCTGAAAGGATGCTAATGGCCAGGGTGATTATGAAAATCTGAAGCTACTACTCAATGAAAAGTTCAGTTCTGGGTAGCTAATGTTTCTACGCGACGTTTTGCACGTAGAGGAAGCTGGGCAAGATTTTATTATTATTATTATTATCTCATCTTGTTGTAGATTCATAGACCACCATTTTTATGGGAAGTTCCATAAATGTATAGCTAGCAATATTTGTTGTGGATTATCGTTCTTCATTTGCTACTGAACCTATCATTTGTCATGGGAAGTTGCATAAATGTATATATGCTAGCAATATTTGTTGTGGATTACATTCTTCATTTGCTACTGAACCTCAGGGTGGAGAGGCCGTTTCGATATGGCATAGTGAAGACACGATGAGGTGTCTACCAATCAAGAGTACACCCAAATGCATCTCCCATATGTTGAACGAACCTCTTTTCTCCGACATCACCATCAACACATCCGACGGGAAAAAACTGCACGCCCACAGAGCAGTTCTCTCCGCAAGCACCTCCGCATTCCATACCATGTTCCTGCACGACCTCAAGAAGAAAATATCATCGACAATCAGCATAGATGACATGACATCCGAGACGTGCGTGGCCCTCCTCGGTTACTTATATGGAACTTTAAGCAAGGGAGACTTTTGGAAGCACCGGTTGGCATTGCTGGCTGCTGCTCACAAGTACAAAATCCCGGACTTGAAGGGTGCGTGCGAGGAAAGCCTACTCGAGGACATTGGCTTCAAGAATGTCCTTGAAAGGCTGCAAGATGCTTGGGTCTACGATCTCGACAAACTGAAGAAGGGATGTATGACTTATTTGCTTGATTTCGGAAAGATTCATGATCTTAGAAAAGACATGAATGGTTTCTTGAAAAGGGCTGATAGGGAACTTGTGGAGGAGATGTTGAAAGAGGTGCTTGCAGCCTGGCAACCAGCTTAAGCAGCCTTCTTATCTAATTAGTTTAGTTATTATTTTATGTGATTATTAGGTGAATATAGCCTTAGTTTTTTGCGTAGGTTTGAATACCTTTTGGGCGCTACAAATCGTCTGTCCCAACACCGGTGGCCCCTTCGGTGGCCCACCAATCACGCCTCACCACGCGTGCATTGGTGGGTCATCTTTTATAATTTAAATATTTTTTTATTGCTAACATGGTCCACTAATGCACGCGTGGCGGGGCGTGATTGGTGGGTACCGAAAGGGCCATTGGTTTTGTGTCAGAGGAAGCGGATTGCCTTTTGGGGGATTTTAGTAATATAGGGCTTTTTGGGGACCCTTTTCCTCTCGATTTTTTTTTAATTTTTCTTTTGTACCGCAGTTTTTTTTCTCAAATTCTCGGAAATTGGTTGTTTTAAGTTGCAATCAAAGGTAAATTCGACGATGGAAATTAGATGCTTGAATTACAAATACATTATCCATTTCAAATTTATATGCCTATTTTATTTTTTCATCTATTTGAAATTTATATGCCTCCTAATATTTCTTTTTTTGTATAATTAAATATTTCACTAAATTTAATAAGTGGGTCTAATTAAATGATAGTATAAAAAAACTATTTTATCTAACTTTTGCAATAAAAAAATAATTGTGTCATTAATTTTTTAATAATTTATTTTAATTCCTCAAATTCGAATATCAACAAGTTTATTTAACTTTCATATTATTAAAATAAGGACAGAGATAGTATAGGACAAAACAAAATAGGCAATATTAGAGGAACCAAAATGAAATTTACTCCTATTTTTTTTATGTTGAGGATCTCGTCGTCGTTAAATTCCATTCATGTGCAATAGCATGCAAACTATATAAGAAAGTTAAACCAACTTAACATGACAGACACACATAAATTTTAAACCTATGATCTTTCGATCCGGACCAACCATACGTCATCCTTACTTCTATTATTTCTATATATATGCAATTGGCGGGTAAAAAAAAGAAACGCCATTCACAGAAGTCAAAATCCCTAATTCCATTCCCAAATGGTGGATACGAAGGTGGAGAGTCTGGAGACTCTTGGAAGACTCGCTCAGTGGAGAATCGAGAATCTCGGGCCACTCTCGTGCAAGACATCCGATCATTTCAAAATGGGCATATGGAATTGGTATCCGCGATTCCGCGCCGTCTGTTTATCATTTCTCTCTTCACTAGTTGAGCAGTGATTTATGTAGATTTACTTCAATATCGTTTTTGTTTCTTTAACCCGTAGGAATTTAACTATTCAGAATGGCCCTCAAGGTCACATCCTGCTAACCCGTGAATCAAACCTGGTTTCTAAGGACCCGCCGCTGATCACCCGCGTCTTACTCCGTCTCACCACTGCCGGCTCGAACCGTAAATCGTTTTCCGCCCACCGTATGTATTTTATTCTGCTGCTTTTTTTTTGTTTATTTTTACATTTTAGCTCGCGATTTCATTAATTTTTGAAGTTTTGCTTTTTAGTATCTGTTGTGCGCATTGAGAAGCTCGACCTAGAAGATTAAAGTAGCTTTAAACTACATCTTTGGAAATATTGAACTGTTGAAGTTAACATTGGCTTTGATTAGCTTAGCACGGTTTTTAAGGAGATTTGTTAGCCTTGTGTAGAGGGGTTTAAAGTTGTGGATCCATAAAAAAATCGCGCGTAATGATTTATTTAAAAAAATGCTATTTTGTCCACTTTGGTTGTGATACGGTTTATAAAGAGAGTTGTTAGTTTTGTGCAGAGTGGTGTAAAGTTGTGGGTCCCATAAAAAGTTATGCGTAATAATTTGCTAATATCGTTGCTTTATGTGCAGTGCGTGGGGGACCGTTTGAAACAACGTTCAGCTTTTGTTTCGACCTTGATAAGACTTACCAAGGTCGACTCGTTGTTGATGCTGAGTTTTTGGATCTTACGATCTACCCTTCGTTAGTAAGATATCTTCTCTATGTTTTATATCAGAATCTGGAATAAGATTGACTCATGAAGTGTTCGTTGGCTTGTTTCTAAGATTCTTGTGCAGATATTGATGAGTTTTTTGCTTATTTTGAAGTTTCTTTATCTAATGCATGAGCCCGTTTATAGAAATCAAGGGGTAAATGATTCATATGGAACTTGCATTGCATGCTCCCAGAAGGAAGTAGATGCATCATCATCATGACTATCTTATACTCCCTCCGTTCCATAATATGTGTCTTACTTTCTATATCGGAGTGTCTCATGTGTCCTTTTTCCAAAAATAGTAAATTATTATAAATACTTTATTTGTGGGGCCCACCACTGTACACAACTTCACACACAATTTTCAACTCTCCTTAATAAATGTGCCCAAAAGAAATAAGATACATTATGTGGTACTGAGGGAGTATCGTTTTCTCGTGGGAACTTATATAAATATATACTTCTTCTGTCCCAATTATCTTGTTCACTTTGCATCTTGCGCGGTAATAAGGATGGTTGTTAGTTGTGTTTAGAGTTGTATAAAATTGTGGGTCTCACTAAAGAGTTTGTTTGTAATAGTAATTTACTATAATTAGAAAGTGGACAAGATAATTGAGATAGATGGAGTATATGCTGGGAAGGGATCTTCTATCCCACTCTCTAACCCCACTACATGTCCCACCACTAAGGTGAGGACATGTGTCATGTAGTGGGTTAGATGTAGTTAAGTTAAAATAACACATGTCCTCACCTTAGTGGTGGGACATGTAGTGAGATTAGGGAGTGGGATAGAAGATCCCTTCCCGTATATCTAGCAATATTTCTTCTGGATTCTCATTCTTCATTTGCTACTGAACCTCAGGGTGGAGACCTTGTTCCCATATGGCCTAATGAAGACAAGTTTCAACATCTATCAACCCAGAGTAAATCGAAATGCCTCTCCCGCATGCTGAACGAATCCCTTTACTCCGACATCACCATCAACACATCCGACGGGAAACTCCGCGCTCACAGAGCCGTTCTCTCTGCAAGCTCCCCCGTGTTCCACAGTATGTTCCTACACGACCTCAAGGAGAAACAGTCATCGACAATCGACATAGAGGACATGACAACCGAGTCATGCACGGCCCTCCTCGGTTACATATACGAGACTATAAACAAGGAAGTCTTTTGGAAGCAACGGTTGCCATTGCTAGCCGCCGCTAACAAGTATGACATTTCGGACTTGAAGGATGTATGCGAGGAAAGCCTACTCGAGGACATTGGCTTGGACAACGTCCTCGGGAGGCTGCAAGAGGCTTGGGTCTACCATCTCGACAAATTGAAGAAGGGATGTATGGCGTATTTGCTTGATTTCGGAAAGATACATGATCTTAGAGAAGAAATGATTGATTTCTTTAGAAGGGGTGACAAGGATCTTGTGGGGGAGATGTTCCAAGAGGTGCTTGGTCACTTAGCTTAATTAGTGTATATGTAATTGTTAGGTGATAGCCTTACTAAGCTAGGGCTTCTTTGAGTTATATACTTATAAAGAGAGTCAAATGTGAACATGTTATCGTGTAAATACTGCACTTGAAAGATAAATGTATTGCACTTTAAAGACAAATATATTGCATTTTAAAGTGCAGTATATTTGTATTTAAGTGCAGTTAGTAAAATGTAGTATATTTACTAGAAAGGTAAATATGTTTGTCTTTAAAGTACAGTATTTATACATTCATAGTTGTTTACACATGAACTATTCCCAATACTTTTATATATATATATATATATATATATATATATATATATATATACGATAAGAGCTGTTCACACATAAATAGCTCCCTATACATGAAATCATCCCCTCACCATGAGATCCTCTATTATCAACTCTTTTAAATTATCAAATTGATGTGCCCAAAATCGTGAGAAGATAGACCAAAACAAATAAGTAAATTAGCACCGAAAATAAAGGAAAACTTGAATCAATTACCACGTCAAAAATTTGATTGTATTATATTATAATATGAATTTATTAATAAATAAATAATACTCCCTCCGTCCCAATTTAAATATCCACTATTCCATTTTTGGGTGTCCCAATTTAAATGTCCACTTTTCTTTTTTGACAAATTTTTACACACAATTTTTTTGTAGGACCCACACCTTTATACATCTCTACTCACAACTACCAACTCTCCTTAATCCCCGTGCAAAAAGCAAGGGAATATTTAAATTGGGACGGAGGGAGTAGTATAATTTATAAACTATAATTCAAAATGTCGATAACGGATAGCAGTCGAATTTCAAATAGTTGTTAGGGAATAGGATTTAGCCATAATTCCATATATAAATAATACTTCTAAAGCGCATAATTATCATATTCTCCAGTCCACCACCCCCAACTTCAAGACTAGGGTTTATAAATACCTGCAAATCCTGCGAAGATTCACACAAGTCAAAAATCCTACGTGCCAATGGCGGATACGAAGGTGGAGATTGAAGCCGGACGCGCGCAGTGGAGAATCGAGAGTTTTATGCCAGGTTGTCCGTACAAAAGATCCCAACCGTTCAAACTCGGTATATGGAACTGGTATTTCACGCTTCTTTTTCTCCATTGATCTCTTAATTACTCCATCTTCTGCGATTTATATACATTTTCTTCGATATTGATTCCGTGAAAATCGTAGGTATTTAACTGTCGAGAGGAAGGGGTTCGTCTGCGTCCGGCTCTTCCCTCAATGGTCCCCTTTTTCAAAGGAGCCGCCGCCGCTCGCCAAATTCTCCCTCCGTGTCACTGTTGACGGCAAAAACACCTCCACCGGTATGAATTTTATCCTGCTACTCTTTTCGTTTACTTTTTGTTTCCTGATTTTAATTTTTTTTTTTTTTGGGTGCCCTCTTCTTTCCCGATCAATGGTTATAAGCTATTTATATTCTAGTAATCCGTCCGTCTATTCATAGATGAACATAGAATAGTTCGATCTAGAAAATAGTGGAGTAAACTTCTTTGGTTATGTCAATAAACTAAACCTTTGAAATATTGAATGGTTAAAGTTTCAATTTGGCTGTGATTGGCTTATGTGAACAACCTTGTTATTGTTTTGTGATTTCTTCAATGTTCATAAACAGCTTTAGATTTTATAATTAGATCATAAAAAATCTTGAATTTGAGTGCATGCAGCTGAGTTGTACCCTGTACATTTAGATGTATGAATCTTTTTGATCAAATTTGGATGCATTTTGCTGATATCTGCAGTTCATGAGGGCCTGCTTCGCACGGGTGATGACTTTGCTTTTCATGTGGGTATTATTACTTCCCAATCACATTTCGTCATTGATGTTGAGTTTTCAGAACTTAAGATCTGGTCTTCGAATGTAAGTATCTTATCTATGCTTTGTATCAGAATCTGGTTTCACATAGTAAAAGCCTCTCAAGTTTTTTACTCTTGGTATAAGTGATTAAGTATAACTAATATTGATTTTGGAAGTATTCTTTGGATTGAAGTTTACATTCTTGTGCAGATATTTAAGTTTTTTTTGCTTAGTCTAATGTTTCTTTGAATATAATGCACGAGCCATGTATAAAAACCTAGAAATAAATGCTTCTTATGTAGTAAGAAAGGGTGTTCGTATGAGAAATCTTTACCCTTTCCTTGTTGTTTTTTATATTCTATTTTACTCTTCTTTTGATTGGAACTGGTTTCACTCTTAAGTTCCAATTCTCTTCTTGCCAAATCTCTCCACTTACTATTAGTAGAACATTGGTATGGGTGGGTAGATTATGTATATATATATATATATAGATATATAAGTGTAGGGAGTAGAATCCAAATTTAACGTGAGAACTAAGAACCATGCATAATCATTATATGTTTTATGCGGAAGGCAAACGTATGAAATTACAGGTTTTTTTGCATAAAGTATACAAGGATTATGCATGGTTTGTACTTCTCGCGTTAAATATGGGTTCTAACCGGATACACGTATATATATGCTAGCAATGGTTTTGTTATTGATTCTCATTCTACATCTTCTACTAAATCCCAGGGTGGAGAGAGCATTTCCATATGGCCTAACGACGACAGGATGAAGCGTATAGCAGCGCCGAATACTCTCAAATGCTTCTCCCGGATGCTGAACGAATCTCTTTACACGGACATCACCATCAACACAGTAAACGGGCGACTACGCGCTCACAAAGCCGTTCTGTGTGCAAGCTCCCCCGTCTTCCACACTATGTTCCGGCACGACCTCAGGGAGAGACAGTCATCCATAATCGAGATCGAAGACATGACATCCGAGACATGCACGGCCCTCCTCGGCTACATATACGGAAACATAAGCTACGGAGATTTTTGGAAGCACCGATTTTCACTACTGGCCGCAGCTAACAAGTACGACATTGCACACTTAAGGGATGCGTGCGAGGAAAGTCTAGTCGAGGACATCGACTTGGAGAACGTCCTGGAAAGGCTGCAAGAGGCTTGGCTCTATCAGCTAGGCAAATTGAAGAAGGGGTGTGTTGGCGTTTTTGCTGGGTTTTGGGAAGAATAATGATATTAGAGAATATATGAAAGATTTCTTGCGAAGGGCTGATAGGGATCTTGTGGTGGAGATTTTCCAAGAGGTGTTTGCAATCTTGAGACAAGCTTAACCATTCTTTACCAATCTTATTCTTTGGGAGAATTCCCTTATTCTTTTTACCTCTATCCTTGTCCATTTTAGATGTCCGTTGTTTATTATATACTTCATCCGTCCTATTGATCTTATCATCTTTCTTTTCGGCACGGTTATTAAGGAGAGTTGGTAGTTGTGAATAAGTGGGTGAGTTCCATAAAAATAGAATTGTTAATTGTGAATAGAAAAATTACCATTTTTAGAAGAGGTGAATATGAATTGAACAATCAAAAAATGAAAGTAAGACAAGATGAATGAAACAGAGGGAATACTAGTAAATAACAAAGTGCCCTTCTTTTTAAAGCCTAAATCAACACTTTCCCAAACATATCATATAAATACTATTCCCCGTTTATAAATCGTCTTTTTTTTTTTTTCCTCTCGTGTGTCTTATAAATTAGAGCAACTTATAAAGATATTATTATCATGTGACCAGGGACGGAGATATGTGTGGGCAAGGGATGGCAAATGCCATCCTTTATTTTTGTCCATGAAATACCTCCAATATTCTTAAGTTATGAATTTTGGATACCTAGTTTGGTAGAGTCAACTTATATAACTTGATGCAATTAATATACTATGTTTTATTTTCTTTTTTCTCGTACTTATTGATATAAAATTAAGAACATTTGAAGTATAAATAAACTATCATTTAAATACTTATTAATTTCTCAGTTATATATTATTATTCTTCATAATTTCCTCTAACTAAATTTAGAGTAATGTCAAAATAGGATTGTGTACTATATTTTTCGAATAAATATAAAAAATATATGAGTTATTCATGAAAGAAGAATATAATCCTTAAATAAGCCATAAAGAATAAGTATAATTAGATGTAAGTAGAAAAATGTGCTAAAAAAAAATTTTCGGGGGCTCCGGCCCCGAACCCCCATTCAAAGAAAACTCAATCCCCTGATTGTGCCCTCCCTTCATATAAATCCTAGCTACGTCCCTGCATGTGACATTTTTATTAAAAATTGGCACATTTACCAATTACCACTATCACTATTGACGGAGAGAGTTTATATTAAGAAATATGGAAAGATGGAGGGAATTGAGGGAATATATGCAATTTAAGAGTAAAATATGCAATTTCGGTTGTTACATACTAATCTACAAAGTTGAAGGTAAAACTTTGCAGTTAAATATGATGAATTTAGTAAAATTTTCAAAAATCATAGTAGCCGGACGGACATAGTAATAGTTAAGGCTCATTTAGCTGTTGAGAAGGTAAAGTTATTGAGGAATATAATTATACGTAATATGATTCCGTAGATAAATGATTTAAGAAAATAAAATTATGAAATATAATTTTGTAAAATATAATTATGAGGAAAATAGTTTTATTTCGCAGTGTTGGACAAATATCAGAAAATTATAGGAAATTTAAGATACGATATGATTCCAATTACGTTTCGTATTAATTTTTTAAAAAATTGGTCCTAGATATTATACGATACAATATGATTCCAATTTCCAAAAATACTCTTTTATTATTTTATTAATTTTCTTAAAAAGTTCTGAAATATAATTTCCCATAATTTCGAGAACGTTATTTCGATTTAACTAGGGTTTATTTAGAGTAATACTACTTTATTTATCATTACTTTGAAAATTGAAATCCAGCGCGAAAATTCAATTCACAGACGTCAAAATCAAATGACGGCTACGAAGGTGATGACTCGAGGAGGGCGCGCGCAGTGGAGAATCGAGGATTTCGGGCCAACCTTTAAGTTCAAACAGTCCGAACCTTTCGAAATCGGCGTATGGAACTGGTATCCACGCCATCTGTTCATCATTCCTCTCAATCCACTCCATCTTCTGCTCCGATTTGTACAAAGTTTTCTTCGATTTTATGTTGTTGAAAAATCTCAGGTATTTATCTCTTGAGAAGAAAGAGTTCGCCTACGTCCGCCTCTTCCCTGAATCATCCCGGGCTTCGAAGGAGCCGCCGCTCGTTCGGTTCTTACTCAGCGTCACCCTTGGCGACGACAAAAAGGTCTCCACCTGTATGTATTTTATTCTTCTACTCGTGAGTTGAATTTAGGATTAATTTCTGTTTCTGATATGCTCGTAGACTCAATTTTGAAGTAATCCGTCCGCTGTTCATAGATGAGCACTGGAATTGAATATTTAGATCTAGAAACTAGTAAAGCAACTTGTTTTGGGTAGCTAATTTGAGCAGAGCATTGTTATTTTTCCTTATGATCTTATTTCTTCGATGTTTCGAAGTTTCTGTTGTCAACTTAACAACCATATGAGTTTGAAATTGGATCAGAAACAAGCTTCTGCCCCTGAATTTGAGTGTATGCTTGTAAATCTGGATGTATGAATCTGTTCGATTATATGTTGATGTGGACTATATGGTGGTTGCTTGCACTTGCTGGTATCTTTGCTTTTTATGTGCAGTTCATGAGGGGCTGATTCGCACACCCGACGACTTTGCTGTTGCCGTTTATACTTATTTCGGAACTCAATTAACCTACAATGACTTTCCTATTCATAGTCAATATCAAGTCATCATCGATGTCGAGTTTTGGGACCTTGAGATCTCCCCTTTGGATGTAAGATATCTTCTCTATGCTTTGTATCAGAATCTGGCTTCACTTAATATAAGCATGTCTTGTTTTCTACTGCATTGGTATAACTACTATTGACTTGTATTCATTGCCTTGAAGATTTGTAGGGTTCTTGTGCAGACATTTCAGATTCTTTTGCTTATTCTCTACTTTCTTAATCTAATGCATGAGCCATTTATAGGATTGTAATGCATTGGTATAACTACTATTGACTTTTGAAGTTTTCATTGCCTTCAAGATTTGTAGGATTCTTGTGCAGAAATAAGTTTTCATTGCCTTCAAGATATGTAGAATTCTTGTGCAAGCATTTATTCTCTACTTTCTTAATCTAATGCATGAGCCATTTATGCTTCATATGAAGCTGGCATGAGATGAGATCTTTTATGAGTGATGATGAAAATCTCAGATAGGAATTTTCTTTATATCTGAGTTACTTCTCTTCTCATGGGATTGTTAATATATATACATGTAGATATGCTAGCAATGGTATATATGGCTCTGCATTCTCATTCTTCATTTGCTGCTGAATCTCAGGGTGGAAAGGCTATTCCGGTATGGCCAAGTGATGACACGATGAAGCCTCTAGTAAACCCGAACCCCCCCCGCGTACCTCTCCCGAATGCTGAACGAATCCGTTTTAACCGACATCACCATCAACACATCCGACGGGAAACTACTCGCTCACAGAGCAGTTCTCTCAGCGAGCTCCCCCGTTTTCCACAGCATGTTCGTGCATGACCTCAAGGAGAAACAGTCATCGACAATCAACATCGAGGACATGACATCCGAGACAGGCACGGCCCTCCTCGGTTACATGTACGGATCTATAAGCCAGGAAGACTTTTGGAAGCAGCGGTTGGCCTTGGTGGCCGTGGCTAACAAGTACCACATCTCGGACTTGAAGGATGCGTGCGAGGAGAGTCTGCTCGAGGATATTAAGTTGGACAACGTCTTTGAAAGGCTCGAAGCGGCTAGGCTCTACCGGCTTGACAAGTTGAAGAAACAATGTATGGCGTGTTTGATTGGTATCGGAACGATCCACGATCATAGAGAAAAAATGGATGCTTTCTTTAAAAGGGCTGATAAGGAGCTTGTGGTGGAGATGCTCCAAGAGGTGTTTGGCTGTTTGCATTCTTGGATAAACCTTGAGCAGTCATCTTATCATTAACATTGGTATATAGTTACTACTTTTTTTTTTTTGGATGACGACGATGGTAGCCGAATTAGCACATTTTGTAGTGCGCTATATGCACAATAGGCTGCATAGTTAGCACATTTTGTTAATACATCTCTTGGACATAGTTATCAACTCTTTGATTTATCTAGATTTTTTTTTTATTTATTCTTTTATTTACATTGTTGGTTGCAGTAGAGCCCACCGGTACCGGGGAATTGCAGTCATGGGCGGAACCGAACTGTAAACCATATAACATGGTTGAGCTATGATGCGGTACCGCCGGTTTTCCAATGATGCGGAATAATGACACGACACAATCTAAACTATTGATTTCTAACATTATACATTAGAACCTTGGTAGCCTGTTCCAATTTTCCCTGTTATCAGGTCACCAACTTTCTTGACCTTTCGGCACTGGACAGGCATCAGCCCCCATACATGGTCTTATGACTTTGCGGAGTTCTATTTTTTTGGTAAATAGTCACCCGAACCTGGTCACTGAGACCCCTTTGCGGAGACCTGTGTTTTCAACAGACTAAGTTGCAGTTTAGTGAAATGGATATAACAAAGTGGAGCATCTTTATTTTTGCTCCTTAATTTCATGATATTTAAAATGGGCTCACTCCAATTCCGATAAAAAATGAGTTTGAGTACAAATTTGAAATTTGAATTAAGTGTAAAAAACAGATTTTTTATAAAAAGTAATACGAAAAGTTTGCACACTCATATTTATCTAAAATAATATACTAAAATAAAATTTATCCTATGCATATTTTGGATACCTTAAACCCTAATATGTACAGCACTTCTTCTTAAACGCATATACTAATCATAAACTGCAAGAGTAGGGTTTTTGCGCGAAAATTCGTTTCACAGAAGTCAAAATCCCTAATTCCCAAATGACGGATTTAAAGGTGGTGACTCGAGGAGGAGACGCGCAGTGGAAAGTCTATTTTTATTGCCTGACTGGTTTCGCCAAACAATCCGACCGTTTCAAAATCGGCATATGGAATTGGTATGCTCGCCTTCTGTTCGTCAATTTGCTCTCTTCACTGTTTGATCTGCTGAACCACGAATTATATGATTTTTCTTCAAATTTGTTTTATTCAACTCTTAGGCGTTTATCCGTTGAGAAGAGCGGCTCCGTCTACGTTGTGCGCCTGTTCCCTGAACCGTCCCTGGTCACGGAGGAGAAGCCGCCGCTCGCCCGGTTCTTCCTCTGTGTCGCCATCAACGACAAGAACACCTCCACTGGTATGAGTTTTATTCTTCTACTTTTCACTTTTACAATTTTGTTTGTGATTTGGTTTTTTGGGGTTCTTTCTGCTTTTCCGATCAATGGCTGTAGACTAAATTTTGAAGTTTTGCTTTTTACTCCCTCTGTCCCGCTTGATTTCCTTTTCTGGAAACAAAACAAGTCGGATGTGATGGCCCGCTTGATTTGTCTTGTTATCCTTTCCGGGCCATCACATCCGACTTGTTTTGTTTCCAGAAAAGGAAAATAATTACTATACAAACTTCGACTTTTTCTTTGTGGACCTACCTCTTTAGAGACAACCACCTACTCATTTTAATCTCCGTGCCGAAAAGAAACAAGACAAGTCGGGCTGTACGGAGGGAGTATTGTTTAGATGAGCATTTGAATATTAAAGTAGTAAAGTACCCTCTTTGAGTAATTCATTAAACTAAACCTTTGAGAATATTGAATTGTTAAAGTTTGGCTGTGATTAGCTTATGTGAGTAGCATTGTTATTTTTCTTTATGATCTTATTTCTTTGACGTTTTGACTCTCGAATGAACAAAATATGAGTTTATGAGCAGCTTCACCTCTTAAAAGTGCAATGCGGCTCAACTCTAGCTTGTAAATTTGTATGTATAAATCTGATCCATCATATTTTGATATGGTCGGTGCTTGCACTAAAATCCATTTTGTTGTATTGTTGCTTTATGTGCAGTTCATGAGGGACTGCTTCGTACATGTGACGACTTTGCTTTTTCCTTTGAGTATGTTTCACTTTCAGCGTTTCAATTCACCATTGATGTTGATTTTTGGAACCTAAAGATCTCCCCTTTGGATGTAAGAATCTTCTCCATGTTTGCATAAGAATTTGGCTGCACTTAATAAAAGCATGTCTAGTTTTCTACTGCGTCGGTATAAATTAAACTATTTTGAAGTATTCATCCAATTCAAGATTTATAGGTTTTGTGCAGACATTTAAGATATTTTGAAGTTTCTTTATATAATGCACGAGCCATATGTGATAAGAATTTGGCTGCACTTAATAAAATCATGTCTAGTTTTCTACTGCGTCGGTATAAATTAAACTATTTTGAAGTATTCATCCAATTCAAGATTTATAGGTTTTGTGCAGACATTTAAGATATTTTGAAGTTTCTTTATATAATGCACGAGCCATATGTGTAAACCAGGGGATATATTCTTGATATGGAGCTTGCATTAGTCGATATCTTTTATGGGTGTCGATGAAAATCTGAAGCTGGGGAAAGATTATTGTTGTCTCATGACTCTCATCTTGCCGTAGACTACCAATATATCTGTATCATTTCTCAGAATCTTGAAATATGTATGCCATATATGCTAGTATTTGAAGATTATCATCCTTCATTTGCTACTGAATCTTAGGGTGGAAAGGATATCTCGGTATGGCCTTGTGATGACACGGTGAAGCCTCTATCAACCCGGAGTACTCCCAAATATTTCTCCCGCATGCTGAACGAATCCGTTCTAACAGACATCACCATCAACACGGCAGACGGGATGCTACTCGCGCACAGAGCGGTTCTTTCAGCAAGCTCCCCCGTTTTCCACAGTATGTTCACGCACGACCTCAAGGAGAAACGGTCATCAACAGTCGACATTGAGGACATGACATCCGAGTCGTGCACGGCCCTCCTAGCTTACATCTACAGATCTATAAGCGAGGAAGAGTTTTGGAAGCAACGGTTGGTGTTGTTAGCCGCGGCTAACAAGTACGACATTTCGGACTTGAAGGGTGCTTGCGAGGAAAGTCTACTCGAGGATATTAACTTGGACAAGGTGTTTGAGAGGCTCCAGAAGGCCAAGCTCTACCGACTCGACAAATTGAAGAAGGGATGCGTCGCGTATTTGCTTGATTTCGGAAAGAAGTATGATGTTTTAGAAGACTTGAATGGTTTCTTTGGAAGGGCTGATAAGGAACTTGTGGTGGAGATTCTCCAAGAGGTGCTTGCAGTCTGGTATAAAGCTTGAGCAGTCATCTAACAATGGTATGTAAGCATATATTGGTAATTCATCTCTTGGACATTTTATGAACTCTTAGATTCTCTAGGAATTGTTTTAATTTCTCAAGTTAGTTAGACTACGTCCATCCCATTGTAATTAGCATGGTATATAGTTAGTTATACGAACTACTAGTAGTCGAAAAAGTCTTAGGATCTACCGACTTTAGAATTGCAAGTCAGTACGAACTACTAGTAGTCGGATGGAGCAGTTTGTACACATCTTTGCTCATTTGTTAATTTCTCTAAATATTGCAGACTCCTTTTACGGTATATGTTAGTTACATGAGCCACTAATAGCGGGACAAATCTCGTCCAGAAATTGGTCCTTCGCCTAATCATATATTTTTACAGTGGTAAATTGAAGTTGGTGGCATTTTTATAGTAAGGAGTGTATACGGCGGAGCTAGGATTTTGACTCCACAGGTGCTAAGCAGGGTGGATTCATGATTTAAAGTTGGGGCCGAAACCTTTCTGGGGGTTCGGGGGCGGAGCCCCTGAAAAAAAAAAAAAAAAATACCGTACAAAGAATACAAGATTTAAAATCGAATATGTATTGTTAATTTTTCTTTCCTCGAATGTACGTTGATTTAAAATCGAATATGTATTGTTAATTTTTCTTTCCTCGAATGTACGTTGATTAACAATTTATCAGTAATACGTGAAATAAAGCTTTTTCGATAATTCCTCCCAAAACCTTCCAACTTCTGTATCTGTCGAAAATAGAGTTGACAAGCAATTTGGTACTGAAAAACCTTTGTCTTTCTCAAAATCCTATTCGATTTCAATTTCTTGCGAATTTGGTTTTGGAGATAAATAACCTGCTGCAAAATTGCCATAGAGCGCTACCGCTGGGTCACGATGTAATTTAAGAATAGTATTAAAAAAAATTATCTATATTTTCGGGGGTGCTATAACACCCCCCACCCTTAGCTGGCTCCGCTTCTGCGGGTAATGGAGGTTGAAACAACCTGTCAAAATTAACATGTATATTAAAGTAAAAAAGTTTTAAGATCTACCGACTTTAGCAATTGCAAAGCTTCATCTTTACCCCCACACGTGACGGCGTTCGAGTAAAATTCTTGTACAATTCCCTTCTTGAAGCGAGAGTCTTCTTGAAACTCACCCAAATCAAGAAAGTCTGCATGCAAGGGTGTATCTCCATTTTCGTACATCTCTCTAGAAACACGAACGAACATCTTATTTGAAGAAAGTTCAAGGTGTCGAAACTAGTGTATAAGACTTCTTCCAGAGTGAGTTGATAATGTAGATAAGTAAGAAAAATATTCTGAGAAACGAAAACTTATTGTCTAGTTCTATAACTTCTTTAAAGGGGTATAGTGGACATCCACAATAATATTAATTAGATTTAATTCTAATATTTTTACATAATGGGTTGGAGTTTGTGCATAATTTATTTAGTTTTTTAATTTTTATGACGAAGAATTGTAAACATTATTTTTTATTTTTTATGCGTACATAATAAATCTAAATGGATATAACTAAGTGGAATAGCTTCATTTTGCTTTCAATAACATTATAGTTTAATTTAAAAAGGGCCTTATTTAGAAGCCCAAAAATTTAGTGGTGGAAAATTTTAATTTAAATACTATCGGTTGAGAAAACATTGATTTACACAATTTTGAGTAATTATTAACAATAAAGCAATTTCATTTGGATCATTAGGGGTGTAAGTGGTTTCGCTCCGAACCACGAAATCGATTAAACCGAACCGAACCAAACCGAAAAATGTGGTTCGGTTTGGCTTCGCGGTTTGGTTCGGTTTATTTTTTTAGGAACCGTTTACATTCGGTTCGGTTCGCGATTTCAAGAATTTTTGAACGGTTCGAACCGAACCGAACCAATATCTTTTTTTTTAATTTTTTAATTTAATATTTGTCTTTCTTATATGAGAATGTTATTTGATTTAAATATTATATTTAAGTTAATATCAATTCTAATCTATACAAAGGAAGAAAAATGAGTAACAACTCTATACTTATAACTTTGGAACGAGTGACATCCTATAAACTATTATTCTTGCATTATTTAGAATTTAAAAAAAAAATAAAAAAATAAAAAGGTGAACCGGTAAATCGAATCAAACCATTTATAAGCGATTTGGTTCGGTTCGATTCCGATATTTAAAAACACATCGAACCGAACCGAACCGAACCGAACTATTTCTATGTGTTTGGTTCGATTCCTAAAATGCATAAGAAACCAAACCAAACCAAACCGTTACACATCACATTATCACGCCACCACTATCCCGAACTGAAGGCTAGGGTTTATCAGCAGCTGGAAATTGTGGAGATTCAGTTCACAGAAGTCAAAATCGCTTATTCGCAAATGGCGGATTCGAAGGTGGTGGTGACTCGAGCAGGACAAGCGCAGTGGAGAATCGAGTATTTCTGGCTGATTTGTTCGTACAAAATATCCGATCCTTTCAAAATCGGCATATGGAACTGGTATGCACGCCATCTTTTCGTCATTCTGCTCTACATGAGCTTCTGCGTCCACACATCTCCTGCGATTATCATAAATTTACTTCAAAATTGTTCTATTGAAATTCGTAGGTACTTATCTATTGAGAGGAGCGGGTGCGTAACCTTCCGGCTCTTCCCTGAATCGTCCCCGGTTACTGTGGAACTGCCGCCGCTCGCGCGGTTCACCCTCTGCGTCACCGTTGCCGGAAAAAAGTTCTGCATTGGTGTGTATTTTGTTCTGCTTCATTTTTCTTTTACGTGCTAGTTTGTGATTTAATTTTGGGTGTTCCCTCTGCTTTTCTGATCACGATATGCTTATATACTAGATTTGAAGTTTTTCCTTCTACTTTTAGTATTCTGTCTGCCTATTCATAGATGAGGATTGAGTATTTTCAACTTAGAACATAGTAAAGTAGATCTTTGATAATATCAAATGGTTGAAGTTTAATTTGGCTGTGATTAGCTTACTTGAGGAAGATCATTATTTTTCTTCGATGTTTTCCATTCTCTAATGACGAACCATATGAGTTTATAAGCAGCTTTAGCTCTTAAAATCAGATCACATACAAGTTTCTGCACCTGAATTTGAGTGCATGTAAGCTGCAGCTCAACTGTAGATTGAGAATTTGGATTTATGAGTCTGTTTGATCATATGTTGATACGTTAGCTGCGGGCACTAAAATGCATTTTGTTGTATGTTCAGTTCATGAGGGGCTACTTCGTACAAGTGCCGACTTTTCTTTCCCTGTTGATATTACTTCCCAAATTGAATTCGTCGTGGATGTTGAGTTTTCGTACCTTAAGATCTCCCCTTCAGATGTAAGATCTCTTCTCTATCCTTTGTATCAGAATCTGGCTGCACTTAACAAAAGCATGCCTTGTTTTCTACTGAATTTGGTATAACTAATATAAACCATGAGCCATTTATAAAAACCAAGGGATAAATGCTTCATATGGAACTCTTGCATGAGGTGCAGGATCTTTTGGCGACAATGAAGATACGAGGCTATTCCTCGATTTTCTAACCGAAAAATTACGTGTATGTGTTAGCAATGGTAGATTTTTTGTTCTGGTTTCTCATTCTTCGTCTTCTACTAAACCGCAGGGCGGAGAGAACATCCCCGTGTGGCCTAGAGATGACAAGATGAGGCTTCTAGCATCCCAGAGTACTCTCAAATGCTTCTCCCGCATGCTGAACGAATCCCTCTTCACCGACATCGCCATCAACACGTTAGACGGGAAGCTAAACGCTCACAAAGCAGTTCTTTCTGCAAGCTCCCCCGTTTTCCACAGCATGTTCCTGCACGACCTCAAGGAGAAACAGTCATCAACGATCGACATTATGGACATGACATACGAGACGTGCATGGCCCTCCTCGGGTACATGTACGGGAGTCTAAACCATGAAGATTTTCGGAACCAAAGATTGGGATTGTTGGCCGCGGCTAACAAGTACGACATCTCAGACTTGAAGGACGCGTGCGAGGAAAGCTTACTCGAGGACATTAGCGTGGGGAACGTCCTGGAGAGGCTGCAAGAGGCTTGGCTCTACCATCTCGACAAGTTGAAGAAGGGATGTATCGCGTATTTGCTTAATTCCAGAAAGATCTGTGATCTTGGAGAAGACATGAATGATTTCTTTGAAAGCGCTGATAAGGAACATGTGGTGGAGATCTTACGTGAGGTGCTTGCAGCGTGGAAACAAGCCTAAGCAGCCGTGTACGGACACTTCAGAAAACCTCAACGTATCGTGTCGTGCACGTGTTGGAGTGTCCGACACGATATCACACTCCAATTCTCGTGTCCCGTATGTTTAAGTATACGTATCTTATGTTCTTAGAAAATTTCGTGACCCGTGTCCGTATCGTGTCGTACTTCGTGTTGCGTGTCTCGGGTTCATGCAACATAGTGGTGACATACTAACGTGGCATATAGATTTAGTGAAATGTATATAACTAAGTGGAGCTGCTTTAGTGAAATGTATATAACTAAGTGGAGCTGCTTTAGACTGCTTTCAATCCCATCTTTAGTTAAAAGGGCCCGCTTTTAAGACCAAGTCAATAAAGGGTCAGTCACTTTCCAAGCACATTGTGTTGTGACATTATTTATTACATGAAGAGTCTATGATTGCTATATAATAGTACAACATTCTCTGCCGACTTCAATTATTATTTTTCTTTTTAATTATTCCACCCTAATATTTTATTTTCCTTTTCAATTTAAAATATTGATTTAATTATAGTAATACATTACATTATACTTCCTTCGTCCTATTTGAAATGATACACTTTGTTTTTTTAGACGTTCCACTACAAATGACACGTTTTCAAAAATAATTAGAATTATGATGACTATATTTAAAAATGTGTTATTTCAAATGAGACGGAAGGAGTACATAAATAATATTTTTTTTAATATCCATGATCGAAATAAAAATGAATAGTTAGAATATGACAGATTAAGTAATTAGTAATCGTTGATTTAAATAGTGTTAATATACAAATTTAGCCAAATAGGTTAAGTTAAACATAAATATAGTCTATTACTATTTAAAAATACAAATATACCTAAATACACTTTATGACAAACATAATGATTGGACGAAAAAAATTGTTAAGTGTCGATGGAGGGCCGATATATGTTTTTTAAAAAAAATTAATAAATAGGCTTATAGAGGGCCGATGGAGACATTAATCTCATGACCAATGTATCGACCCTCAATAATTTTTTTTACATGTTGAGGGTCGATGCTCTTCATTAATTTTTTTTATTTTTTATTTTTAAATATATTGAGGACCGATGATATCGGTCCCTGACAATTTTTTTCACTCAATTATTATGTTTGCCATAAAATTTATTTTATAATTACATTTATATTTTTAAATAGTGATAATTTATATTTATGTTTAAATTAATCTATTTGGTAAGACTATAAATGTCTCATTTAAATATTATCTTAGGACAGTATCAAGTCGATCAGCAGTACTGCCCCGAACACAGTTTCTCAAAAATCTGGAAATTGAGAGAAAATTCAATTCACTCAAGTCAAAACTCAAAACCCCTAATCCCGAAATGGTGGAGACGAAGGTGGAGATTTATGGTAGACTCGCGCAGTGGAGAACCGACAACGACAATTTCGTTACAACCAACAATTTCGGGACAAGTTTCGCCATCAGCAACGGTTACGGGAGAATCGACAGTTTCGGCCAACAAACTTCGTGCAAAAGATCCGACACTTTCAAAGTGGGCATATGGAATTGGTATCTCCGCCATCTGTTCTCATCATTTCTCTCTTCACTAGTCGAGCTTCTGTTTTTCTTCAATGTTGTTTTTAAAACTCTTAGGCATTTATCTATGGAGAAGGGCTTGTCGGTATCGCTATGCCGTGAACCGTCGCAAACGCCAACGCACGCCCGGTTCTTCCTCTGTGTCACCGTTGCCGGCGCTAGCCGTAAATCGTACGCCTCCCCCAGTATGTATATTGTTCTGCTACTTCCTTGTCTTTACATTTTTGTTCGTGATTTGAATTTAGGGTTTCCCTCTGCTTCTCCGATCAATCGGAATGTGGTGTTAGCTATCAACTTTGGTTTTTGATATTTTGAAGTTATGCTTATTGATTTTTTAGTAATCCTATAAATGTTCATAGAATCATGGATGCGCTTCGAATAGTTCGAACTCGAAAATACACCCTCGGTCCCGTGGCTCACTTTCCTTATTGAGACGTCCCAATATAAGTGAATGGCTAAAGTTAAATCTTCGAACCTTCTTTGAGTATTTCACTAAACTAAATCTTCGAAAATATAGAATGGTTAAAGTTACATTGGCTGTGATTAGCTTATGTGAGTAAATCTCCTTATCATCTTATTTCCTTAACGTTTCCATTCTCAACTGATATTGAACTGTAGCATGTAAATCTGGATGTATGAATCTGTTTGATCATATGTCGATATGGTGGTGGCTGCTTGCGCGAAAATGGATTTAGCTAATATCGTTGCTTTATGTGCAGTTCATGATGGACCGGTTCTCCCAAGCCACAAGTTCACTTTCCCCGTTGATAATACTTACCAAGGTCGATTGATCGTTGATGTTGAGTTTCTGGACCTTAAGATCTCCTCTTCGAAGGTAAGATATCTTCTCTAGGCTCTGTATCAGAATTTGGCTGCACTTAATACGCTTTCTGCTGCTTTGGGTTAACTAATATTGACTTGTGAAGTAATTGATTGGCTTCAAGATTCCTATGATTATTTCCCTTTTTGTTCAGAAGTTTCTTGATCTAATGCATAGCCATGTATACAAATTAAGGGGTAAATGTTTAGTTCGAACAGAAAACGCAAGCATACGAGGAAGCTGGGAAATATTTTATTAATGTCTTATCTTGATCTTATGACTTAACTACCTCCGTCTCTCTATTGTTGACCACATTTTCTGATTGGGACATCTCATTAATAATTTTCTGAATTTGGCAAATGGTTATCATCATCTCTTCTATTTTATCATCTCATCTCTATTACTTTATCATCTACTTTTACTCATCTTCTCTCTCTTGCTTTATCATCTATTAATGTAGATATTTGTTCCTCAGGGTGGAGAGTGTGTTTCCATATGGCCTAGTGAAGACATGATGAAAAGTCTAGCAACCCAGGGTACTCTCAAATGCTTCTCCCGCATGCTGAACGAATCCCTTTTCTCCGACATCACCATCAACACATCCGACGGGAAACTCCTCGCCCACAAAGCAGTTCTCTCCGCAAGCTCCCCTGTTTTCCACAGTATGTTCGTGCACGACCTCAAGGAGAAACAGTCATCAACGATCGACATAGAGGACATGACATCCGAGACATGCACGGCCCTCCTTGGTTACATCTACGGAAGTATAAGCAAGGAGGAGTTTTGTAAGCAGCGGTTGTCGTTGCTAGCCATGGCTAACAAGTACGACATTCCGGACTTGAAGGATGCGTGCGAGGAAAGCCTACTCGAGGACATTGGCTTGGAGAACGTCCTCGAGAGGCTGCAAGAGGCTTGGCTCTACCAGCTCAACAAGTTGAAGAAGGGATGTATGACGTATCTGCTTGATTTCGGAAAGATACATGATCTTGGGGAAGAGATGAATGATTTCTTGAAAAGGGCTGATAGGGAACTTGTGGAGGAGATGTTCAAGGAGGTGATTGGCCACTTAGCTTAATATTATGCATGTAATTGTTGGTAATAGCCTTACTTGTATTGTATGTGTAATTGATAAGTGATGGCCTTGTAGAAAATACTTATGTAAATTTTGTAACTTGTTAGGCTGTGTAATTGACTATGTCCAGGCCCATATTCATTTTGCTATGTGCAGGCCCAGTTTACAATGCCCAGACCCGTATTCATTTTGCTATATGCAAACCCGATTTATTATGTCCAGAGTCCAGACCCATATTCATTTTGCTATGTGCAGGCTTGATTTACCATTGTCCAGGTACAGATTCATTTTGATGTGCATGCCCGATTGACTATGTCCAGGCCCAGATTCATTTTGCAGGCCCGATTTACTATGTCCAGGCCCAGATTCATTTTGCAGGCCCGATTTACTATGTCCAGGCCCAGATTCATTTTGCTCACTAGAGTTCAGCCCAACGTGTAAATTACACTCCCAATTCTTTTCTACGTCGAGATCCAATTTACTGCTATGAGCAGGTAAAATCTTGCTAATTCCAAGCCTAATATTTCTGCTATTTCCAATCCCAATCTGGGGGGGGACCAGCCCCTTTAAATCAAACAAAAAAAAATCAATATTCACACCATGCAGATCTGTACAAAAAAATCAAGAACCAACAATGGCTTGCAGCTACATCAAAACTGTGTTTCAAATTTCCCATCATGATTTGCCGAAGGGTTCCAGCTCAGACCCTTCCTCAACCGAGTCTCTCCACAGCCGATACCGAACTCCGAGCTTATCGTACGACACCGGTAAATTCCATATATTCGCTCCGTTCACCATCCGCTCTTGCTGCCCTACTACCAGCCTCAGATCCTCATTCAAAACCTACCACCACAACAAAAGTATCAAGATTCCGATCATGCTCGTTACTTGTACCTGTTGAAGCAATAGTCGTACCTTTTCGGCGAAGTGTCTCCACAGATACTGCATGAAAGGGACATGCTTCAGAATCGGAGCGAAGTCGAGCGACATTCTGTATAACAGTCTCGTCTTGTTTCTTGACGAAGGCAAGCAGACATGAAGCTGGTGGAGATGCGTCGAGCATTCCCTCGTGCTCTGCCCTTCGAGTTTGCCCGGCTTGGAGATTCCGATGGTCGATAGAACCATGCAAGGTGGCCGGAATTCCATGTCAATCGGGTACGGGTCCCAGTAGCCTTGCAGGCCGGTTGAAGGCGTCAAGAACTTCACCATGCTGGGGTAAAAAGAGCAAGATCAAGATAGAGAAATGTGTTAGTCCCTTCAGTGGCGGATCCAAGGGGGCAGCCCCGAATTAGTGTTGAAACGCGATTTTATACATGTAATTTTTAAGAATTTTCGTATTTCCCTCCCCCCAAAAGTACAATTTACCCTCTTCTCTATCGAATTTTTTAGTTTCGCCCCTCCCTCGTAATTCTGGATCCGCCCCGTCCCTTTTCGTAATATTCCTTATTTTTACGCTTTTTTTTTTTACGTAATTTTTTTGCGATAAAACAAACCTTGGGACACTCCAACCCTTGGCGAAGGTGGAAGTGTGTGTAAAAGGGGCGTGTGCAAGATCCAAGAGGTTGTCCAGAAGGAGTCCATGTTCAACTGGAAGTTCCATCACAATCTGTCGTTATAATTGATATCAGGATAATGATTCTGATATAATTCTCGTTCCACTTTCATTTAACTATCATATTATAAAGGTATCGACACGCAATTTTAATACAATTCTCTTTCCATTTTCATCTAGAAAGCACCAATACGGGTACAGAAAACCGATACGCAAAAGATACAACATTTTTGAAAAAACTAAGATACGGATACGTCTAAAATAGTTTTTGTTTGTTTGTTTTTTAAAATATATATAATGCCATTTAATACTTAAAATAAGTTCAAAGTAACATTGCAAAATAAACCAGAAAATAACCAATAAAAGTCTACAAAATAAACATGTTGTAAAAGTCTACAAAATAAGCAAAATAAGCAACATGAAAACTCTTATTTACCGGGAAATAGGTGCCCAGGGTAAAAAAAAAGGGATGGATGAGATCACATGTCCAATAAATTAGTGTCCAATTGATGTACGATTAAAAACGACGTAGTTTTGTATTGGAAACTACAAATTAAAATGATAAGATTGAAAAAAATAATTTAATAAATAATTAAGATTGTATTTTTTCACTACAAAACTGTCTTTTTAAATCAAACACAATTGAACATGAATTTATTAGACAGATGATCTCATCCCGTAAAAAAAATAGGGAGAATAGGTAAAAATAGGAAAAAACGTTTCCCATACCTTTTTTTTCAGCTGTATCACAAACTTATTATAATTAATAGATTCTAATACAAATAATTAAAATTAAATCTAATACGTATTTTTAGGTGCATCGGATGTATATCAATACCCGAAATGCCTCCGATACACATACGGTGACCTAAAAGGAGTATCGATACTTCCTAGTTTTTTCATCAACTCTCCTATATAAACGCATCAACACGCAATTCTAACACAATTCTCGTTCCACTTTCATCAACTTTCTCACATTTTAAGGGGATCAGATCACCTGTCCTAGAAACTTTGTCCCAATGTTGTCCCATAAAGTAAGCATTTAGATGCCAACTATACAAATCGTAAAATTATTCCGTAGCCATTTAGATGCTTACCCTTATAAAACAGCATTAGGACATGATTTCTGAGACAGGTGATCTTGTGCCCATTTTAAGTAACAATTGCGGGTAAGAAGCATTACCTCGGCATGTATTTGGAACCCGACCGGCGGTAGTAAAGAAGGAATGCTTGCAGTAGGAGGATCACTTCCCGGCCAAATCCATATCATCCCATCTTGTTCAAAGCATGGAATTGCCTTGATTCTCACATTAAGCAATTTAGTAGAGGGCATTTTCTCACACTTCCCATCAGTTGAATACTCCCATCCTACCACACTCCACAACAAAAGTCATTCACATTTCAAGAGTCATCACCCACAAAGCCAAGAATCAAGAATCTCCTCATCACTCACCGTGATACGGGCACTGGATCCGCCCCTCACTAACCGAGCCAAGGTCAAGCGGGCAAGCCCGGTGAGCACACGTATTCTGCACACAACCCGGTTTGCCATCTTTCCCTCTAAACAGAACCCATGGCTCCTCAAAGCAATCCAACGGGACCTAAAAAAAACAAATCATCACATCTTATACTAACTAATGAACCACTTTCAGTCAGTGAACAGTATTCAGTATAAAATTATGCGAGTTTAGGTCAACTTGAAGTACCATAGTGTCATCCTTTAGGTCTGCAGTGAAGGCAACGGGGTACCAGAAGTTCTTGAGACACGGGTTGTAAGGCTGGACCGGGCCAGACACGTTGAGGCTTCTCCGAGGTTGTCTACTCTTCGTAGTTGTCGAAGTACTAGGATGTGAGATATTGTCTTCATTAGTGTTTCTTTCTTGCAAGATCTTGTCATTAACTAGTGTCTCCATGTATGCTAGCTTGTCCACTGCGGTAGAAACTCTTGCTTCTGATATATGCACCTATAGATACATAATGTACACACATTTTTACTCATTCAATATTATCCATAACTTCAATTAGAGAAAATAGATTGCAATTTGTGACAATTCTTGAAATTAGAAACTCTTGCTTCTTATATATGCACCTATAGATATACATTTATATAAACATTTAACTTCAATAGTTCAATTAGAGAAATAGATTGTATCATGTGACAACTCTTCATGAAATTAGAAAATATATGCACCTATAGATACACATGTTACACATTTTTACTCATTCCATATTATCTTTAATTAAATTAGAGAAATAGATTGCATTAAGTGACACTTCTTGAATTACTACCATACCTGATTGTGGGCTAATGAAAGTTCCTCCTGCAATTCTGCAAGTTCCCTTTTCAATGTGCCTATTGATTTGAACTCACGAGCAAGAGGATTTAAAACTTCCACAACCTGTAAATTGATACAAAGTCAAAAGACATCCCGAGATAGAAATAAGATTTAGCGAGTGTTTGCAACTGTTTTTTTATTCGTATTAGTAGTTTTTTAATATTTGCAAAGTGTAATTTCTTTAATATCAAGCCGTACAACTGTCTAAAGCTAGAAGCATGAATTCATATTTTTTAGTTGCTTAAAGTAGTATTGATGCCAAGATTCATCCGATTTCGCTAAAAATCAGTTTTTTTTTAAACTTTAAACAAAAACAAATAAAATGTATTTCTAATAAGCCGTTGCAAACACACTAGTACGAAAATCAAGATAGATATTGACCTTTTCGTGTAGGAGCATGATTGTGAGGACATCTTGTCGAGCCTTCCAATCGCAATACTGTATATCGTACCGAGCCACCTCTAGAGCTTGATAGGCATCCAAGAACTTGCCTTTATTATATTGGGGGGTTTTAGACCTTGGATCCTCTACTTCAAAGAGTGAACTCCATGGAGTTCTCCTCTCTATAGATCCACTTTCTTCACCAAGTATAGCAAATACTCTAAAGCTACCTCCAAATCCAATTACCTAAATTAATAATTATTAGGATTACAGTTAGTAAGCAACTTGAACACCATAAACATTCCAAGATTCAAGATTTTAAAGAACCCTTTCCATTTAATGTAGTAATACTTATATTAATATAGTCATGAATATGAAACACAATTATTTCGATTCTATTAATTATTCACGTTAATACGATGTAAGGATAAAACAATCGAATTGATTATACCTTTTTTAATTCATTCATTCATGAACATCATAAAGCTCAAATTTAAAAAAAATAAAATAAAATAAAATAAAATAATAACTCATGCATATGAAATTGGGAGAGATTCTTTTAGATGAGTGGCATGCATTAAAGGTAAAAAAATGAAGTACCCTTTTGGTGTTAATCTTGGAAGAGCGAGAGAAGGAGATTGGGAGAGCAAGAGCAGCTGCAGTAGCAATGGCGGCAGACATTTGAGTGGGTCCTGGTCGGGTCTAAATTTGTTAAAATAATCAAACCCGGATGAAGAAGTAAAGGAAGAGAGAAAAAACCAGAATGAAAATGAATTACTAACAGAGAGGAGAGAGGGAGAGGGAGAGGGAGAGTTCTTGATAAGAGGTAGGCTAGAGCGCGATCTCCACTGCCCTTCAATTAGTAGCCACGTGGAAGAATGTGGGGTTTCTTCAGTTTTACACGTGGCAGCTCGATTCTCCACATGATTATCTGAATTTGCTGTCTTTTTAAAACAAGAAACTGAAAGTAGTGGTGGTGGATTTTGATATGTGGTATTTTTGTTTGTGGCCACGTTGGATGGTGAAATCTATCTTTTGCTAGATTTTCTTCTTTTGTACCCTTCTCTCCTATTGGTGGGTAAACTCAATCATCCATGGATAAACAAATAGGCTTGTTCTCATGGGTGGCGTAGCGGTGAAGGTGGATGATCCGAAATCGATAGGTCATAGGTTCAATTCCTACTAACACTATTATCTCAAAAAAAAAAAAGACTTTTATTATCTAATTGATAAAAGGTTAGTGTTTCTATTAAATTAAATAAGAATTTGAAAATAAAAAATACTCCTTCCATCCTAATATTATTAACTTGTATTTTTTTTCGAGCAGTCTCATTAGTATTGTCTTTTTTGGCATTCCTCTGTATGACGGAGACGCTGGAAGGGACAAAAAAAAGATATAATTTATGGATGCAATAACTTTAATTTGCGGACACCACCATTTTAATTCATTTACACCCACTTTTATAATCTTCATATCGAAAATAAACAAGTTAACAATAATGGACGGCGGAGTCATTTTCTTTTTTTGGTCATTTTCTTAAATGGGCTCAAGACTTTGTGCTCATATAACATTGGGCCTTCGAATGAGGTTTGGCCCATAAGTATTGAGGTCCAAATTGTTAGCATTTTAGGATTCAAAATTGATTAATGAACCGAATCAAACCGATATATGATCCAAAATTGGTTTATGATCGATTATGGTTTTATCGAATCTAATGAAAATAAAATTTTATTTAAAAGAAAAAACAGCAACAAAGATTCCATGCATAAGTGATGATTATGTTGCATCAAAAAATACTACTTGCTTTTCAGATAATTTTTAGTTTAACTTATTTCATAAATAAATAATTATGCTTTTAAAATAAAATAGAAAATAATAAAAATGTATGTATTTATAAAAATAGAAATCGGCACTTAAAACTGTTTGTTAACTGATGATTTTTCGAACGAACCGGACTTTGAACAACCCTAGTTAAAATAATGCAAAGATGAAGAATTACATCTTCAACATAAATGAAAGAAGCATTCAATTAGAGGGAAAAAATAAAAATAAAAATAAAATAAAATAAAAAAGAATTTTCCCTACTTTCTACCTAGAGAAAATTCTACTCTCTTCCTAAACTATCCTCAACCATTTTCATGTTCTACCACTCTTACTCCGATTAAAAAGCTCCGGAAAACTGTTCCATTTCTTGGCCGCCGTCACATGATTAGTTGATGAAGATGATGATCCCTTATTCCCATTTGCAAGAATGCTATAGCTCTCCCCATCATAGCTTGAAACACACGCGCCGCCGTTTGAAGGCAACCTCCAAATCTCCCCTCCGGCATCCGAACCCAATGCCGGTATACTTGAAGTGTCAATGAAGAAGTCTTCTAACGTTGCAAGAGACTCAAGCTGCCTCCCTAGTGATGCAATTGTTTGTTGGCATTCTGCAAGCTTATCAGCAGCCATGGCTAAATCCTCCTGCATAAAGAATTGATTTTTATGTGATATAATGTATTAATGTTAAAAACCCATGATGTAATAAACATATGTAAGTGTAAATATAAGAAAAATTACAAAAGTATAAGCATAAGTACAAGTATATATATATATATATATATATATAGGGAGTGAATCATGTGAGAACCTGCATTTAACGTGAGAACTGCGAACCATGCATAATCCTTATATAATTTATACATAATCGTTATATATTTTATGCAAAAAAATAAATAATTTACATTATACATATTTTTATGTAGAAGGATAAAAGTGTAAAATAATACTCCCTCCGTCACGCTATTTGTGGCTCATTTTCCCGAAAGGGGTGTCCCATTATTTGTGCCCACTTTTCTAATTTGGTAAAAAATTATTCATACTCTATCATCTTCTTTCTCCTACTTTATTACATTATCTCTCCTACTTTATCATCTTTCTCTCACACTCTCTCATTATCTTACTCATCTTCTCTCTCATACTTTATCATCTACTCTCTCTCATACTTTATATCTACTCTCTTAATTCTCGTGCCGAAACCAATTGAGCCACAAATAACGGAACGGAGGGAGTAGATTTTTTGCATAAAATATATAACAATTATGCATAAATTATATAAGGATTATGCATGGTTCGAAGTTCTTACGTTAAATGCAGGTTCTCACATGATTCACTCTCTTTATATGTATATGTATAAGTGTAAGCATAAGAAAAAGTAAAAGTATTAACTCTACCTGCTTGACTTTTACTTCACTATTTGAGTGAATGCTTTGCTGAGCCTCATACTCTTGGATTTCGTTTTCGAGTTCTTCGTACTTCTTCTTTAGCTCCGCCGATAGCTTTCTTTCTCCATCGATTTCTTTCTTCAATGCACTGAGATTTGAAGAGAGGGTTCTTGATTCTGCTTCCATGGTGATAAGTTGGGACTCGAGTGATTCTTTCGCCTTGTAGGCTTCGGTTAGCTCGGTTTGCATCTCCTCTATCTTAGCATGTGCTGCCTTGAGAGAATCTAAACTTTGGTCTAAAGCATTATGAAGTTCTGCACTTTGCGCTGCAGATGACTTCCTTTCTTCCTCTATTTCTGCCTGTAGTGAATCTATAGTTGAAGAGAAGCTTCTAGATTCATCTTCCATGGTGTTGAGCTGAAAAGAAAGCGATTCTTTCGCCTTGTTTGCTTCGTTTAACTCGTTTTGCAGCTCCTCCAATCTACTACTTGCTGCTGATAACTTCCTCTCTTCCTCTATTTCAGCCTTTAGTGAATCTATAGTAGAAGAGAGGGTTCTTGATTCAACTTCCGCGGTTTCAAGGTGAAATTCCAGCGATTCTTTCGCCTTATATGCTTCGTTTAGCTCGATTTCCACCTCCTCCAACCTTCTGTGTGCTGCTTTTAAAGAATCTACAGTTGCTTCTAGAACATTCTGAAGTTGTGAGTTTTGTTCCTCTGTCTTGTCAAGCATAGTTTCCAAGTGGGCTACTCTCATCGTCATCGAATCAAGCTCCGATTTTGATTCGGGTTTCAACGGATTATCCGTCAACGTTGCCAACGGGGCGTTAGGTTTAGCCTCGGGTAACGAAACGAGACGCTCCATTTCAAGAAAATCATCCATCATGTCTATTTGAAGGGAGTTTGCAGCAAGAGTCTTGGTTGATGGCTTTTCGCTCTTGAATTGGTCGATATCTGAGATTAAAGTCGAGGCCCACGAATCTACATCGGTAGAGCTATCATGATCCATAGAAATGATAGAATTCACCCTCTCCCCACTTTCTGATCTCAGAGATTCACCATGGAGAGACCTGTGGTTGCTAAGAGGAGGCGATTTCCGCACTAAAGATTGGAGTTTTCGACATTCAGCCTCAAGCTTAGCGACCTTCTTTATACTATCAAGCTGCAGTTTACTTGCAGTTTCTGCAGATTTGGTGCTGAAATCCCTCTCAACTCTCACAACTTCCAACTCTTTATAACAAGAAACCAACTCTTGCTTCAGTAGTGAGTTCTCTTTCTCCAAATCGAGAATTCGCTTCTCCAGTTCAGCCCTTTTCGTCTCCAATTCCCGGTTTCTCTCAACTACACCATCCGAGGCTCGCTTCTCCTGCTCGTCCCTTGCTTGCCTCAGCTGCACTACACATTCTTTGAGGGCCCCATCAAGATGGCTGTTTTTCACCTCTAGGCTTAAATTCTGCTGCACTGCAGCCTCGAGCTGCTGCTTCAACGCGGTTACTTCGTTTTCTGCCTTTTCCCATCCTAAAATGTGAAAAAATAGTAACCAAATGTTGATTGAATTACCATATTTTTAGCTTGATAAGGCCCTTTTTAGAAGTTTGTTTCACTAATTATCCAAAAAGGGATGCAGAAACACGAAACAAAATCGAACAATTAGGGATAGAATTGCAGAATTATTACCAGCAACAGCTTCTTCTGCAACTTTCGCATGCTGCTTAACTAAGTCTTCTTTTGCACTGACATTAACAAGAGCAGCTGATAGCTTCTCTGCAAGACTCTTCATGCTTTCCTTTACTTCATCATCGGATACCGTAATGTAGGACGTTACTTCAGGGGAATGCGTACTATCATTCCCGGTTTCTTTCATTGATTCCTCACTTCCCCTCTATAACAGAAACATACCTTAAATTACTCAAAAATTGAAAGGAATGTGAATTAAAAAGAGCTATAAAACGTTGAAGCTTTATATGATTTTCAAGAATTGCAAAGGGTGGAATAACTATTGATCAATCATGGCTTCTTCATAACTCATAGTAATCATATAATTTGCTAGGAATTCATAATCCCATTGAAGTAATAAAGATTTCTCAAGATTAGCATTGTTTCTTCATAACTTATATTATTCATATAATTTGCTAGGAATTCATATTCAAGATAAACATTGCTTCCACCTGTTCATCAGAAAATCTCTCAGAATGAGAAGAGATTGATTCTGAGCTCTCACTTTCACCACCACTCCTCTCAGAAGATCTCTTCTTCCATGGCCATTTCCTCGTGTCCATCCTCGTACTCGAACAGCATCAAAATCCTACTAAAATGTACTACATTTATAGATGCCCCCCACATTCAATCAAGATTACCAGAAAGAAATCAAAGTTGCATCATAAAATTCAAATAAACAACCACCAAAATTTGATTTAGCCACAAATCTTGGATGATTGGATGAAAAAATTGTAAGAACTATTATTATTTCAATATTTACTTCCAATTCAATATCAAGAAAACAAGAAAGTAAACCACCACCAAAATATAGACTTCAATTAGTAACAAATCTTGAATAATCTGACTAATTGATTAATCTTTATAAGAAATGGCTATGACTCTAATTGCTTCAATCTTTACTACCAATTCAATATCCACAAAACAAGAAAGAAAATTCCCATATCAATGAAAGAAAGTAGCAAGATATCAATGATTAAAAATAAAAACAAAAAAGATTTACCTCAAAAACTGCACCCTTCAAACCCCAATCAGAGATGAAAATCAATCATTCAGATGAAGAACAACACTTTCTTGACAAATCAAGAAAACCCCAATTCAAAAAACATCCAATCTTGGATACCAATCAGGACTGAATCAAAGAAATTTCAGTTTCCCAAGAATTCAAGAACTCATTCAACTTCTGGGCCTCAACAAGAGGTGAATAAATTCAAGTAAAGATCTGAACCCCATCCAGTAAAGCTTCGAGAGAGATAAAATCATTTAAAAATAATAATTTTTTTCTTTTGAAGCAATCGAGGAGCGGAGCATGTGATGGCGACTTCTTACATGTTTTCAAAGCCAAGAACGAGATCACTTTTTGCAGCTTTTTCACGGCTGTGTGTTTTCTTATTTAAATAAATTAAATAAATACTTTGAGTAATTTAAACATGAATTTAATTCGGAGTTAAGGTGTGATTTCCCGCCCAGTAAGGATGATTACAGCGCAGTTATGAACTGGGAATCCTCATTGGTGGTGGTTGCCAATCAGACTTTGGTGGGTTGAATTTATGGTTCTTGAATATGCTGCCATGTAATTCCATTTCGGTGGTGGTTGCAGCTTTGTCATGGGTTTTTTTTAAATTAAATTCCATTTCGGTGGGTAAATTGAATAGATCTCGTTACTATATTTGATGTTGTTTTTAATAAATATTTTTTGTATACAGTTAAATTTCTAGATTATGAACATCCATGATCCATCTCATTATTAATGTCTCACTTTTCTTTTCGAATTGTCATAATATTTATGTCTCATATCAAATACGGAAATAAATGAGTAGATCACAATCAATCTATACAAGTGGATCCTACCACTTCATAACTTTAGACCACAATTTGTATCTTTATACACACTTTCTTAATCTATGTGCTCAATTTCAATTAGACATAAATAATGGAACAGAGGGAGTATATAATATAACATGTCAGCGGATTTAATTAGATGGCCGGTAAGGGTTGGATTGAGTAGGTTTTCAATAGTCCGATTCATTTTTTAATTCGATCGGACCGAGCCATACACTTTGACCGCTCTAATTATATTGAGTAGGTCTTCCGTAGTCCGATTCATTTTGTAATTCGATCGTACCGAGCCATACACTTTGACCGCTCTAATTATATATACTTGACAGTTGATACTACCTCCCCCCACCCCATTTGCTTTAGTTCAATGTTATAGTATGGTCTTGGATATGTAATGTACATGAATAGTGTAGTAAATAAACTAGTAATAGTAGAATATGATCCAAAAATTCAATTGATTTTTTGGGCTCAACACAAAATAGTGATCTTATTATGCCCAATTTCCTTTGGACCACAAATGGGTTTTGCTTCTAATATGTTAGTTCAACTATGGGCTAATCTATTAATTTCGAATTTTATTTATGAAAATGAGGAGATATCTCGAAATTCAACATTGATGAATGATAACTAGTTTATTGATAAATTTCGATAATTTTTATTTTGAAAGCTTCCATAATAATCTTGTATTGGGTTCTATATCATCTGTAAAATTTGAAAATGAAGAAAGAGAAAAAGCAAGAATTGAAAAGAAGATTAAAAGTGAGAACAAAGAATAAGCATGGTACATAGAAAGATTTGCAAATCTTTGATTTCAAATCATACACTATTTATGTAACTATTAAAAGTATTGCCAATTTAGGGAAACTTGAAATTACATTTACATATATTTCTCTCTCTCTCTTAAAGAGAGAAATTGAAGCCACAAAATGCATCCGTCCTTCCCAAGGAAAAGGGGGGAGTGGGCTCAATGGAAGAATTTGTCCTACAAGTAATAAAGAGCAAATCTTGTCCTCATGGTATGGCATAGCCGTGAAGGTGGGTGGCTCGGGCCCGATAAATCATGGGTTCAAATTCTATTTGAAACGTTATGTGTGAGTTTGTCACTCTATCACCTTAAGGGTGGTTTAACTCTCATGTGTTCAACAAAGGTAGCGGCTGCGAGTTCCTCGTCGTAAAAAAAATAAAAAAAAGCAAATCTTGATCAATGAGAAGAAAACTAAGGCATGCTCCAAATATTGACATGATTGAAACCCGCTACACAAATTTCTTTTCTTGACATGTAAATCACATGTGATTCTTCTTTATATATGTAATTCTTCTCTCTTTTGTTCGACTTGATCACATGTCATTCTTGGATGACATGACAAAATGTCGGAAAAAAACAAAGAAAACAAAAAAAGAAAAAAAGGTTAGGATAATAAATCAATAGGAAGATCCTTTATATAATTTGGTGATATATGTGGCCCCATATTTGCTTCTTTAAGTCAAGATTTTAGCTTAACAAAATCCACATAAAAAGTGCATTATAGTCAATCCAAGATCAATTAAGGGAAAAGTTGGAGCATGCTAGCTTTATTTTGAAGATCATACAAAAGATTTATTACGATAAATTATTCGATATCAAAGATTTTCAAACTTCATATTGAGATCAACCTTAGGTAGTAAGTTTCTTATTTAAAAAAACTTACGGATTTATAGGGCGCGTATAGGTGCAGTCGTCCCCAAATTGTGTACTATTATTTTATTTATTTTTATATATTGGTGGTGATTTTCTTTATATTTTCGAAAATTTTACTAATAGGAACTTAAAATTTGAAAATATTAATTCATTCATAAAAGAGTAGATTTATATCCAAAAAAAAATCATATCTACCTCTTCTAATTATAATAATTTTTTTTATTTCTTCTATTTCTATAGAAAATACAATAAGATATGTAAGTACAATGGATTACCAACACCACATGATAGTAATTCTGTTACGATGCACGCGCATGCACTTTAAAATAACCCATGTTCGTACACACGCGCGCGGATTTGCTCGGCTGTCGGCCTCATGATGAAGCCTAAACGCTGAAGGCTCAACACGTGGCAGTAAAGAAAAATTGGAGGTAATTTTCACTATGGAGAAAAGAGTCATTTTAATTTTGGCATGAGGGAGAAAAGTTTAGATAATTGCAAACCCACCCCTCTTCCCGTCACCCACGGCAAGATTCCATTAATTTACACTACAAGTCAGGGACCACAAAAGATTTGTTTATTTTGAATTGACCCCACACAGATTTACGAAATATTTGCTGGTGGGTCCCTGCACGTGTACCTTTTCTTTTTTTCTTGTCTCCATCAAGTATAATTGCATAAGATTTGTGAGATTGATTCCCAATTTCCAAATCCACCTTTCCATCCGGGTGAAATCTGCGATTTTGAGATAGAGAGTCTGAAATCAGTAACATTAGGAGGTAAATTAATAGTTTTACAAAAATACATAAAAGAAGCACATTTTATTTATTTTTTTAAATTTTGATATGTTTCTTCTACGTGGATTATTATATATAAGCAATTTATTTGTAATGCATTGATATATTGTTTATTGTTATCTGGTGAGTATCTTATTTCATTTGTAACATTAGTAACCCATAATTAAAATAAATAAATCTACTGCATAATAATTAGGTAAAGACCTATGAGTGTAGCCCACAAATAGGCCTAACAGTCAAAAAAACGTTCCAATTTTCTACTTTTGGTGATCCATTTTTTTATTCCCACGAGAAATTGGCACTAACCCAAATATGAATATATATATATATATATATATGAGTATATATATATATATATATATATATAGTGATTTCAAAAAAGAACAAAAATATACGTTTTATCGCTGATACGTGGGCCGAATGGAATCTATAGCCTTTTTAAGAAAAAAAAAAAAAAAAAAAAGGGGTTAAGCGGAGGGCATCGCTTCAAAAAAAATTTAAAAAATTATTTTTCTTAAGCAAGGCATCGGCCCTTAAAAGAAAAATTAAAAAACTTTTTATTTTTTTAAAGTTTAGTTTAGACCATTAAAAAAAATTTATCTTTAAAGTGCATGTCATAAAAAAATTTATATGTTACAACAATAACATCGCCCTCTCACAATTAAACATCTTTTTTATATATATATATATATATATATATATATAATATAATATAATATATATTAGTTTTTCCATAATTCTTAGGCAACAAATTCGTGTTGAGTAATGTGGAGGTATGATTGGTTGTTGGGAAAATCTTTTAGTTAGTTGTGATGCATTCAATTGGTTAATTAGTTAATTGGTTGATTGCTTAATTAATGTGAAACAAAAGAGTGAATAAAAGTCAAGAAGTGTACAGTGTAGACTTTTTTTTTTCTGACGAAGAAAAATCAACCATCGCTACTATACTATACTATCTATATATAAATCGGTTTTCGTGTGACAACTTAATCGTGAGAAATTAATTTTAGTGATTTTTAACGATCAAAACGGTATTGCAACTTTTAATATAATAAATATTAAATATCTTTTAATAATACAAATAAATAAAATAAATAACTTAAAAATATAAAAAATTTAATATTAATATAATTTGAAGTCAAAAATTAACCTAGTATTTTTTATGTCCAAACTTCATAAATAGAATTTATACATTAGAGATTTAAAATTTGAATTTAATTTTTTCTAATTTTAGCATATTAGGTCGAGTAAAGCGGGGTCAACGATTGGTTGTTGGGAAAATCTTTTAGTTAGTCGTGATGCATTCAATTGGTTAATTAGTTAATTGGTTGATTGCTTAATTAAAGGCCAAAAAAAGATTTATATAAGTCCAAGAAGTGTACAGGGTAGACCGTTTTTTCTGACGAAGAAAAATCAACCATCGCTACTATAGTATATACAGGTTAAACGCATTTTATAATGAAATAAATTGCAAACCTAAGTAAAAAACACAAAAGTTTATATGTACCACTTTCGTATATCTTTGTGTGTACCACACCATAAGGGTATTGACATGTATTAAATATGACCCACCTAATTTAATAAAAAATGCCACGTGTCAATAACATTGTGGTGTGGTATACACAAAGGTATACGAAAGTGGTACACACATGCCACTCCGAATAAAAAATACGAACCACAGTATAGACTAGATACGTGAACTCAGACCGAGCCGCGTCGGTGGAATTCGGAAAGTGTACTTCTTTTTGGGGATATACGCATGTATGTATTACGTTAAAGTGGTTGCCTTAATTTGGTAGTCAAATCACTTTTAAAAGTCATACGATTGGGATCTCACAAAATCAAATCTTGATTCTATTCTTAAGACAAAAATGAGCACACACACATCTCCCTTGATTTTACTTGAGAATCAATCCTAAGATCTTTTTAAGGATTTGCAATTTGTCCCATTTTCCTTTTGTCATCCTTTTAGTCATCATGTACAGCAATACGTGAGACATCAGTAAGACAGTAACAAGTCTACCAAAATTTCAAAAGAATTGATTTTACTGTAAATTAAAATTAGAATTAAATTACTCTCTTCGTTCCAATTATAATGTCCACTTTGATTTTTTGCACGATTTTTTAAGAGAGTTAATAGTTATGAGTAGAAATGTGTAAAAAGTGTAATAATTTGCTAAAAAGGGAAATTGAACATTATGCTTTGAGACAACCCGAAATAAAAACGGAACATTATAATTGGGACGAAGGGAGCACAATTTTAGGGGGTGGGCCCACAATCCAAAAAAGAGAATCTAGTGAGAAAGATCACTCACACACATTGTTTGTGTAGTAAAACACTATCCCGTAACCATAAACCAACATATTCTGCACATGCAGATTTTGCTTAATTCTCAACTACTTCCTCCGTCCCATAAATAATGTCTATTTTTCCTTTTCGTGACGTTCTACAAATAATGTTCCATTTTCTAAAAAAATAAATTTTTATACACAATCGACCATTTTATTTTAAGGATCTCACTATCTTTATTCACAACCTACCACTCTCTTTAAATTTCGTACGGAAAAGATAAAAGACATTATTTGTGGGACAGAAGAATTACTTCATAAATCCTCTCTCTCCCTCCATCTCTCTCTCTATTGAGCATAATAAGAAAGAAAGAAACACCCACCTCAAACACACACAAACAAACACACAAATTCTTGAAGAATATATTATGGATGGCACAAGTGATGAAGAACAAAAACAACTCTTCCATGTATTGGCTGTGGATGATAGTCATATTGATAGAAAGCTTTTGGAGAGACTCCTCACAGTTTCTTCTTACCAAGGTTATTTTCTCTCTCTCTCTCTCTCTCTCTCTCCCTCCCTCTCTCACTCTCTCTTAGAGGTTAGTGGTAGTAAACTAAATTTTACTATGATTCAGTTACTTGTGTGGAATCTGGAGATAAGGCTCTTGAGTATCTTGGGTTGGTAAATATTCATGAAGATAATGAATATGAAGGAGAAGGATTATCACCAACATCATCATCTTCTTGTGAATCTTCATCACCAAAATCAGAGGTAAGAATGAGTAATCAATTGAATATTTATTGAGGAAAAACAATTAAACTCATATAATATTCAAGAATTTAAAATACATTCTTTAAATAGAATTAATATTTTTTGTAGGCATAATTTAAGTACACATCCTTTATGACTAGATTAATTCACAAGATTTGCATAATGGTGGATTCAGAAATTTGAATTCGAGATAGAGATGGCGAAATGAAATTTATCTGAAAAATACGCTACAATAATTGGATTCTGCATGCCCATTTGAATCCATCAATGTACTAAAAATGTGATCAAGATTGCAATATTTTTTTATTTTTTTATTTTTATTTTTGGCAAGAATAATTCATAGTAAAAAAGACGTTTGAATTTACCATGGTACTATAGAAATGTGCAGTGGTAACTTTTCTAGGTTTTTCTAGTTCTCCAAAAAGAGGCTACAGTTTCCATGATTGAAGGATGAAAATTTTGACAAAGTTAACATGCCAAAACTGGTAAAAAAGTTAAAGTTGGTAGTAACTTTTAGCTTTTAAAACCTAAAGCTGCTCCATTTTCCTTCCTTTTTAAATTTATTACTGTAGTAATATTCTCTCACTGACATTTGATGTACAGATCAGTACAGTGACAACTTTCAAGGAAAATCTAAAGAAGCATTTGCTCAAATTATCATTCTTACTAAAAAAAAATACAATACTACCCACTTATTAAAATTATATTTACTAAATATCTAAATTACCAAATTAGCCTCACATTTTCGTCAGCGTGCATGGAGGAGTGCAAACAAAGCAGTCAGTGCCGATCGCATAATTTAGTCTATCGGCACTGGTAATTATATCTATGTCTATCGTAGTGCTTATCGCAGACTCGCAATGCCTATCGGCACTACTAATAATATCTGTGTCTATCGCAGTGTCTATCGGCATGCCTTTATTTTTTCAATTTTTCAGTGCTTTGTATAGTAAATCGGTACTAGTGGAATTCGATTGGCACCCGTAGGGTCCCCTCGGCACTCGGTGGCAGTTGAATCTTAGATAAAATAAGTGAAAAAGTGAGGGTAAATTGGTAATATTGAATATTCTATAACTATTGTTATAATGAGTGAGTATTTTTGTAGTTTTTTAATGAGAATGAGTAAAAACATATATTTCCACAAATCTAAATATCTAATCCTAATTTATAAATAAATTAAATCATTTTATTAGTATTCTGCAATTTATGCCTTTTTTTTGATTGAATTGCATGCAGGTATCAAAAGTTAACCTGATCATGACAGATTACAGCATGCCTGGAATCACCGGCTATGATTTGCTAAAAAGAATTAAGGTCCGTTTGTTCGAACACGTTCATTATATTCATTTTTTGTAACGAGAGAAATACGAGTATTATTAGTGAGCGTATTCAAGAAATATTGTCTTCTTGATTTAAAATAGACAAATTTAAACGTACTCATTATATAATTTATTGGAAATTAATTTTGTGCAGGACTCTACTTGGAAAGATGTACCGGTTGTGGTCATGTCATCTGAGAATGTACCTTCAAGGATCAACATGTATGCAAAATCAGAAACTCTCTTTTTATTTAATTTAATATTCGCTTCGTCCATTATTAGGGGCGTCTTTCTTTTCGACACGAGAATTAAGATAATATGTAATAAAATAGGAGATGAGCGCAGATAATAAAGTAGGAGATAGATGCGTGTGATAATGAGAGAGTAAGAAAGATAAGATAAAATAGATAAATGATTATAATAATGAAGTGGATACTCCCTCTGTCCCACAATTCTTGTCCCTTTTCTTTTACACATGATAATTTAGGAGAGTGGTTGATTGTGAGTAAGATGGTGGGACCCTTAAATAAAGTGTGTGTAATAATTTGCTATTTTAGGTAAAGTGACAAGAATTATGGGACGTCCCGAAAAGAAATAACGGACAAGAATTATGGGACGGAGGGAGTATAAAGTAAGAGAGATAAAATGATAAAGTAGGAAAAATGGTTGTAACTTTTTATCAATTTAAGACATTGTCACTAATAGCGGGACATCCGAATAGGAAAGGTGGTCACTAATAATGAAACGGAGGGAGTAATAAATTATTTACATAACAAATTATAGTTAATAATACAATTTTGATTTTATTAAATTCACCTAATTAATCAAATTATTAAAGTTCCAAAGTTATATTCCAAATTCTACTATAGGGCGGGTGATTTTTTTAAAATTTAATTATAATTTTAATATTCAAGTATGTCATGCATGTTTACCATTTCTTTATATATCGAACGAGCTCGATTTATTGACGTGTTGGTTGTTACGTGGTCGAATGTATAGGTGTTTGGAAGGAGGAGCGGAAGAGTTCTTGTTAAAGCCGGTGAAACTATCAGACTTGAGAAAACTCCATGGCCATCTTCTTAACGCAGCAAACATTCCCTCCAGTTGCGAGATTGAGAAAACCAATATTACTTACAAGGAAGCAAGTGAAACCGATAAGAACTGCAGCAATGCGAACAAGAGGAAGGCGGCCTTGGAAACGGACCTCTCCGACAGAAGGCCACGTGTCCAAGAGCTGCCCGTTTCCTAGACAAAAAATATACGTATGTAATATTTATCGTTTATACACACACTCGATCATATGGAAATGTGTGCTACTATGTGTACGGGCGACTGATACTACATACGAGATAAATCGTGTGTTTTTTAGGTGAGTTATGTAAGACTCGAATTGAGATTAATTGCGTTGATATAGAGTTTGAAGTTGATATTTTATTAAGTAATAAAATTTTTATATTTTTAAAAATTTCGAATAGTTGGAACGATAGATTTTACGATTCTACGGTTCCATTTCAATTCGTGTTAATTTTGAACCGTCGATTACACGATTGATGATACCAAAATACCAAATCTCGATTCAACCAGTGGTTTCGAGTCAATTTAATCCGGTCTAGCTATTTCATCTTGTACTCTCTTCGTTCCACAATTCTTATTTAAAAAATTTTCGATACATTATTAATGAGAATCTAGGTTGCACGGACACGGACACGGGACACGGTACGACACGGAATACGGCATTTTTTGAAAAATTTAGGACACGACACGGGCGCTGATATAAATAATATTAAATTATTAATATATAAATGATTAAGTCAAGTTTTTCAATATCAAACTCATTGTTCACATGATTAACTCAAAACACATAAGTCATAACTCATAATTTACAATCATAGCATAAAAATGTGAAATACTAAAATAAGTAGATAACAACCATAAACATTAGTCTTAAAAGTCATAATAAGTCATAATAATCTAAATAAAAAGTCTAATCTTTCAAGTTTTATGAATCGGTGTAGAGTACTTCATCCAACAAATTCTTTTTCACTTCTGGCTCATCAAGGGTGAGATTTGCAATATCTAAAATCCCAACATCACCATTCAACTCAAAACTGTCAGTTTATTGAGCTGTTAAGAGTCTAATTTTTTTTTGCTGTGGCCGTGTCCGGGAAGAGTCGGACACTTAAATTCCCGTGTCCGGGAAGTATCCAATTTTTTTTTTTTAAATTTTGTGGACACGTTTTTCCCGTGTCCGACACGTGTCGGGCGCGTGTCCGAGCGTGTCCGTGTCCGACACGTGTCCGACACAGTACGGCGGACTTTTTCGGAGTGTCCGTGCAACATAGATGAGAATTATTGATTGTGTACGTAAAAATGTAGATCTTAAATAAAATATTATTAATAATTTATTATTTTCGAAAATGGAGTATTATATTCGATTCTGACGATACCACATGAGCTAAGTTATTATGAGACAACCAAAGTGTGAACTCAGTAACATAACTGCTTTGTGCAGATCATCGGAACTAGACATCCAAGTATCCAACTCTATCTACAGACTACTTGCATCGTGTACGATGTTAGTTCTTGACTTGTCGCCCAAAAACAAATCTTTATTTAGTAAACAAAGATTTGTGTTGCCTGTCATCTATGGTTATGGGTTCAAATCCCACTGAAACTGATAGGTGAATGGTCCGGGATCGATAGATCATGAGTTCAAATCTCACTGAAATCATTATGTGTTGCCTCTCACTTACGGTTAGCTTAGGGTGGTTGAACTCTCCTGTGTGGTTTGCAGGCTATTGCACGGAAGCGGGATTTACCCAATGCGCACTTCGGCAGCGGCTGCGGGTTACCCTCGTCATCCAAAAAAAAAAACTTTATTTAGTAATATAATGGTAGCGGCTGCGGATTTACCCAGGCTATTACAATATGTTCTTTATATTTTATTGGGCACGAAATCACCTGCTTCATAAACCTATTCCAATGTTGTTATATAATGGTAGACATTTAGATGATTATGGTATAATTTTGTTATTTATAAAACAACCGTCTAAATATCTACTTTATAAGACAACTTATAATATAATATTTAAAACATATGATCTGATCCCGTTTTATTAGTATATGGTGAAAACCACCAATGAAGGTATCACAATGAAATAGTACAAAAACCTATCTTTTCGTTTTCCACACTAATTTATTTTTTATCTTTGAATAGAGTGATGAAACGACAACAAAGTTTCAACAATAAACAAACTCGAATATCAACAAAAACTGTTTGGAATTGAATAGAAACGGGAGAGAGAGAAACTATAACGTTTATGTACAAGCAATATTAAAAAAAACTCTTTCCGTCCCACTCATCTAGCAACGTTTTTCTTTTCGAGCTGAACCACTCATCTTGCAACGTTTCTTTAAAAAAAAAAAGTGAACCACAATCGTTACAAACAAGTGGATTCAATTATCGTCCCCTTGGGATGACAAAGTTGGTGAAGGTGGTTGGCCCGGGACCGATAGGTCCTGGGTTCGAATCCCACTGGAAGCAACTTTGTGGAGCCTGTCACCTATGGTTAGCCTTAGGGTGGTTGAACTCTCTGTGTGGTTTGCGAGCTCTTTGCACAAGGAGCGGAGTTTACCCGGTGCGCACCGAAGGTAGCGGCTGCGGGTTCCACGTATCAAAAAAAAAAAAAAAAAAAAAGTGGATTCAATTATCTTTTACTTACACTATTACTTTATACCTTTACCCCACTATCTTAAATTTCGTGCCCAATTTCAAATGCTGCAAAATGAGTGGGACGGAGGGAGTAGTATTTTATCCGTCCCATTAAGTTTGTTTCACTTTTTTCAGTATGATTATTAAAGAAAGTTGAAATTTATGTACAAATAAATGGGTATTAGAGAAGAAAAGTTGGTAGTTGAGTGTAAATAAATTACTATTTTTAAAATAAAAAAGATGAATGAAACAACCCAAAAGGAAAGTAAGATGAATGAGAGGGAGTATTTATGTAGTCAAGTTAACCCCTTAGCGAATTAAAAATTACTTAATGGCGTGTATCGATTTAGTTCCGAGACAATTCAATACTCCTATAATCGAATATAAAATCTATTATTTAAAAGAATCATTCACAATTTAATTTAATTTAACCTAATGTAAGTCCAATTTATTTTTTTCAAACAATAAAACGTTCACAAAACATTCTTAAACCCAAATATATAAACTCAAAATCTTGTAGTGTATGTAGCCCACTTTTTGAATGAAAAGCGTCACATGTCGACATCTTTATGGTGTGGTACACACAAGGGTATATATACAAATCGCTCTGGTGACCGACACTTTAGAAATATGCTTGTCGTTGCGTCCATGCAAATATCTTACACTACATAGACTTCTATAAATCACTATATACGTATCGTCTACAATTCGAAGAAGAAGGCAAAAAAAAGGACAAATATGGAAAACGGGAAGCATAAAACGTTTCAGGAATTCTACAGAGAGTGGAGAGACGAACAAAAGCAACAGCTCCACCACCTCGTCGTCGCATCCAAAACCGATTCATCGTCGTCCGACTCGTCTTTATCTGTTCTAGTCGCTAGCGTCCTGGCTCACTACGAACACTACTACACGATCAAATCGAGATGCGCCAAAACCAACGTCTTTCTCCTCCTATCGCCGCCGTGAATCACTCAGCTCGAAGACGCCTTCATCTGGGTCGGCGGGTGGCGCCCCACGACCGCCTTCCACCTCCTCTTCTCCAAATCCGGCCTCCAGTTCGAGGCGAAATTTTCAGCCATGGACAGCGGCGCCGCCATCCCTCTTGACTTGGGAGATCTGTCTTCCGATCAACTCGTAATTATAGACAAATTGCAGAGGAGCACGATCGCGGAGGAGAGGAGGATAACGGAGAAGGCCGCGAAGCAGCAAGAGCGGGTGGCGGAGACTGAGATGGTGGAGCTGAGTCAGATTGCGAGCGAGTCGACTCGAGTTGACGCGCTTGATATTGGACGGGTGAAGTCCACGCTGAAAGGGAAGGAGGAAGGGTTCCAGAAGATTCTGCAGAGCGCCGATGATCTGAGGCTGGGAACGCTAAAGGGAGTTGTGGAAATCTTGTCGCCGATCCAAGCCGTTCATTTCTTGATCGCGGCCGGAGAGTTGCTACTTCGACTGCATGATTGGGGGAGAGAGAAAGAAGAGAGCGAAGCTGTTCTATAAACAAGTTTTTCTAGTTTTTTTTTTTTTTAATTTTTTATTTTATTCGAATGAAGTGGTTTGTTTAATCTTTTGATTTGTTTGTAGTAGGACAATATTAATGTAGTAGGATAATTTTATATAAAGTGTCATTACATTTTCTTTTATGTCAACAAAGTTTTATAATTTCAAGATTATATATTACGTCGAAATTAATTCGATCCAACAGTTTAGATCTATAATTTTTATTCTATTTCAAGCTAATTATGTATTTTATGCGGAATTATATCTTGGTATTAAACTATAATCTTCTATTATTTGGAGTGATCCTCACTAAAATATATAGTTTGAATCTGGTAATATTACATAAATGTATGTTGAATTCACAAATTACATGTTAGGTATTTTCATTTTTAGTATTTTCTGAAGCAACCATTGAAGATTAAAATTACATAAATAAGTTAATATTTGTTTTTGGGCCCTATTTTTGAATTATCTACTATGGGCTTTATCAATATTATGCAGCTCCATCTTCTTAAAAGGGCCCGTGAATGCCCATAGTAAGTTTCCGAGTCTTCTAATTTATGTGTGTAATATATTGGGTCGTGATTTATGAAGCTCAACCCGACCCCGTGCTTTCAGGCGGGTGGGCGGGCGGACCTAGCTCATTAATTTATTTAATATTTTTTTCATTATTTTTTAATTATATATTTATTTTATAAAATAATTAAACAAATTAAATAGATCATATTATCGATTTATGTACAAATAAATATCAAAATTCAAAGCCCAAAGCCCACAGTATCCTTGGTTTTTTTGGACGAACTTTTTAAGTTCAGCACACCTTCGGACTTTTAATTTCAGAGTCAAACTCAACCCTATTTTCGGGTGCTCCGGGCCGACCCACAGGATCAGACATATTTTACCGGCTCTACTAATCAGATAGCTTGATGTGTTTGTGGTGTTAGTCATGCATAAAACACTACCTAGAATAGAGACTGCACATATGAAAGGAAAATTGTATTGATAGAGTTGTCATTAATACAATGTATATATATTAATGAAAAGAAATAGAGTTGGTAAAATAAATTGTCAAGATTCAACATTTGCATTTATAAATTTTAGGTACACTCTAATTTTGACATTTTCCCTTGTTTATTGTAACACATGCCAAGACTCAATAGGACTATAGAGTATGATTTAATTAGGAAATAAATGCTATTGAATTGCAAATCAAGACTTTGGAATGAACTTCTTTACAAAAACTAAAAAAAAAACAATTTTTTTATTAAAATAAATTTAATCGAAACATCTTTGTATGAGTTCAAATTATTTGATTAAAAAGGTTGTGTTCTGACAATATTGATTCAAATCCATTAACAATAGTGAATATTAAAAAGTTACCATAATCATCATACGAAAATAAATGAGAATCTAATCATCCCAAATTATCATTTATTTATTCACTATATTTTACTTTCTTGTTTACGAGAACAAATTAATTAATTTCTCATTTGTGAAACATAATAAGATTCTTTTTTCTTAAAATATCATCCACATTATTAAACAAGTGTACATCTAATATAAAATACAGTTAAACCTCGATAAATTAATAACCTTGAATCAAGAAAAAATATTTATTTAACGAGGTTATTATTTTATCGAATATTATTTTAATACATTCATACATATCGAGAACGAAATAAATTATTATTTTAATAAAACTATTACTTTATCGAATATTACTTTATCAAAGTTTACCTCAAAAATACAACAATTACAACATTAAACATACACGAACCACATTTCCAGTTTTCCACACAGACCGCGTGTGCTGTGTGCAAAGTGTGGAAGTCCAATAAAGAAGCCATTAAAGGCGTGAAGAATTCCACTGACGTTTAGAATTCTTCCAATACCAAATCGCAGTACAGGAAAAAAAAACAATTTCTCATTTATTGTTCTTCAATTTCTTGAAATTAAAGCACCTCCAATGGCATCACTCGAGCAGCCTACACACATTCCTTCCCATCTACCACCAAAATATTGAAACTTACAAATTTTCTCGCTGAGATTTCAAATGGGTTTTCAATTCTAGGGACGTTTGATCTGAATTCTTGAGTTTTTCCTCTGTTTTTTGGAAGAAAGTTTGGATTTTTATCAAGATTTTTTATCTGGGGTGGTTGGAAAATTATGGAGGAGAGTAGGTTGTGTCAGTGGAGTGTAATTCGATCGGTATTGGCTATTGTTCAGTGGTGGGCTTTCAATGTGACTGTTATCATCATGAATAAATGGATCTTTCAGGTTTGATTCTTGATTTCTTGATATAGAAATTGGAGGGATTTTGTTCTTGAATTGGATTTTGGAGCTGTAATGTAGAGTTGGTTTCTGGATTTGTTTCTCTTTTGGGCTTTACTTTTACTTGAATTGGTGGATCTTTGTATGATTGTATTATTATCTTTGTCCCTTCACAATTTGTTGATGTTTAGGTGGAATTATTGTTCGAGTAATTAAGAAATTGAGGAGTTTTATTTAAAAAAATAAATGAATTTGAGGAATGTGATTCTTGTGACATTCTTGAAGCCATTGGAAGTGTTGGATGGTGATTTAATTCTTTAATTGTGTCAATATGCCTCTCAATTTTAGGTGTAAAGATGAACTCTATTTGATTCTAAAACTTACTAGGGTTAATGGTGGAGCTTTAGTTATAATTGTCATTGTACTCCCTATGAAACGACACGTTTCTTTTGGGCGCGGGAATCAAGAAAGTGGTGTTATGTGGTGTAGGTTATTTGACTTTTTAGTAGTTAATTGTGGTCCACACAGTCTTTACTATGTCTAATAAGGGAAACACGTCGTTTCTATTGGGACTGAGGGAGTATTAAATATTCATTAGTAATGATACAGCTTCTTGCATTATAGTGTGTTTTTTGAGACTCTTTTTAGGTAAGTATTAAATTGCTTTTTGAATGTGATTCATATGTTCTTGGAAATTGAAGAACTTGTTTCTTCCTAATTTCAGATCCAAGATCAAATTCTCCAATTGGTAGATGGTATTAGATTCTTACCTTCATTTCTTGATCAATTTAGAGTGTGATGAATTCAAGATAATGCAAATCTTTGGCTAAAAACTCATGCTATTGTATACTAAACCCAATTCAAGATAACAACCTTCCCAATGTTGCACCAACCTTACTATCTACCTTGCTGCAATTGTTATCTATAACCATTTTTTCCTCTTATTCTTAACAGAAACTGGACTTTAAGTTTCCATTAACCGTCTCGTGTATTCACTTCATATCCTCGGCCATTGGTGCGTACTTGGTAATCAAAGTGCTAAAACTTAAGCCGCTGATTTCAGTAGACCCCGTAGATCGATGGAGGAGGATTTTCCCCATGTCGTTTATATTTTGTATCAACATCGTTCTTGGAAACGTTAGCTTGAGATATATACCCGTTTCCTTCATGCAAACCATCAAATCTTTCACTCCTGCAACGACCGGTGAGTTTTTAGTAAAGATATGTGTTAATGAGTAGTAATATATAAAGGGTGGCTTAGTTGATATGTTTCTCGTGTTCTTGAAATAGTGATATTGCAGTGGCTTATATGGAAGAAGTACTTCGATTGGCAAATTTGGGCGTCTTTGATTCCCATCGTCGGAGGGATTCTTCTCACTTCAATCACGGAGTTGAGTTTCAACATGTTTGGCTTTTGTGCTGCTCTGTTTGGATGCCTTGCTACTTCTACGAAAACCATTCTTGCGGAGTCTTTGTTGCACGGTTACAAATTCGATAGGTATTTATCTCTTCGCGATATATTTCACTTTTACGGGTATTAATTGTGTTCATTCTTGACACCGTAGCGTTATATATCACTTTGATAGTCTTTGTTTAACGGTTACAAACTCGATAGATATTTATTTCTTCGCGATATATTTCATTTTACGGGTACTAGTTGTTCATTCTCTACACCATAGAGTTATATATCGCTTTGATAGTCTTTGTTGCACGGTTACATACTTGATTGATATGTATCTCTTCGCGATGTATTTCACTTTTACGAGCACTAATTGTTCATTTTTCACACTACTTTGATAGTCTTTGTTGCATGGTTACAAATTCGATAGATATTTGTATCTTCGAGATGTATTTCACTTTTACGAGTACTAATTGGTCATTCTTGACAAATCTTATTGAATTGTAGTATAAACACAGTCTACTACATGGCACCATTTGCCACTATGATCCTGGCTATGCCCGCGTTGTTGCTTGAAGGATACGGAGTCGTGGAGTGGTTCTATACGTGCCCCTCGCTTTTATCGTCTCTTGTCATCATATTCGGGTCCGGAGTGTTGGCCTTTTGCTTGAACTTCTCCATCTTCTACGTCATCCACTCCACAACCGCGGTGACCTTCAACGTCGCTGGAAATCTCAAGGTGCGCGTCTTTTTCTCATACCCGTAAACCAAACGATTGCCTTTAGGGTTTAGCGCGGTTGATCTAGCGTGTTTTCGCTCGGTGTAGGGTTGACTCGAGTTTTTCTCGGTGTTTAGGTTGCGGTTGCGGTGACGTGTTCGTGGTTGATCTTTCGGAACCCGATCTCCATGATGAACGCGGTCGGATGTTCGATCACGCTCGTGGGGTGTACGTTCTACGGGTACGTGAGGCACATGCTCGGATCTCGCCAGACGCCCGGGACCCCCCGGACGCCCCGGACTCCGAGGAGCAAGATGGAGTTGCTCCCCTTAGTTGGTGATAAACTAGATGATAAAGTTTAAGTGGTTATGTAGATGGAGTTTTTGGTAGTAGGAAATTGTAGTAGATTTTTTACTTGTAGAGATGGAAGAGTTGAGTTTCTTCTTTTGTTATTGGAAGTTGGAACGGCTATAATGAAATTGAAAGTGGAGTAAGATTATTTAGTTAGGGTGTAGTCGGATTCAAATCTTAAAGGACCGGTAAAATTGGGCCTAACTGGGCCCAATGGGCCGGTTAGATTTGGGCCGAGAAGAGTCAACCTGATGAACTCAATAGATTATTTTCTACAAATTTGGTCTCCTTTCTTCTTTTTTTATTTTTTTTTATTTTTTCCCCTCAAATTATGAAAACATACAATTTATCTCTTTAAATTATTAGATTTATGCGTTTTGCCCTCTGAATAATGAAAATATGCAATTTACCTCTTGAAATCTAATTAATTGTAGAAGATTAAAATTTCAATAAATTTTTAAATCATACATGCAAAATTTTAGGTAATATTGTAGATTATTAGTTTTGTGAGAATCCAAAATGATGTTACTCTTATTTTTTACACGTGTTAGATAGCTCATGAGATAAGATACTCCCTCGTTTAATAGCCGCATTTTTATTTGGGGATTGGCAAAACAATTTCATTTCGTAAAAAAAAAAAAATATTTTATACCATTCTAAACAAATTAGATCAGCACTCATGATTTTTACAATAAGATTTTATTTACACGTACTTTCTAAATTTTCATAAATTGCATTAGGCAAAACATGTTTTCATAGTTCAGTAGGCACAAAAGCTTTAATTTAAGTGGCCAAATTGCATGATTTTTTTTAATTTAACGGACAAAATGCAAAATATACTACTAATAATGTAGATATTTAAAACTTTTACCATTTTTATAATAAATTATTTAAACGACTAAAAAGAAAACAAATGCTGATCTGGTATGATAGGGCAACCTAGTGGAATTGGACACGAAGATCGAGTATTGCTGACTAGTGTCTCTCTCTCTCTCTCTCTCCTACTATTTGAAAAAACACTTTTGTCCCCTCCGTTTGCTCTATTCCTGGGTTTTTGCCCTACCTTCTCTCTCTTCTCTCTCACACACACTACAAGGTGACCAAGCAACTGGACTCCACCACCGCAACAATGCCGCCGCTCCTCCTCCTCTCCCTCCTCGCGTGCCTCCCACTCGCTGCCCCAAAGTCCACAATCGAGCCCTGCTCCAATTCGGGCTCCTGCTCCGCCCTCGTCGGCTACACCCTCTACACCGACCTCAAGGTCTCCGAAGTCGCCTCCCTCTTCTCCGCCGACCCAATCGCCCTCCTCCTCGCCAACGCCGTCGACATCTCCGTCCCCGACGTCGAGAACCACATCCTCCCCTCCCAGCTCTTCCTCAAAATCCCAATCCAGTGCGCCTGCGTCGACGGCATCCGCAAGTCCGCCGCGGTCACCTACAAGACCCGCCCCGCCGACACGCTGGCCTCCATCTCCGCCGCCGTCTACGGCGGCATTGTCTCCGCCGACCAAATCAAGGACGCGAATCCCAAATCCGACCTCTCCGACCCCTCCGTCATCGCCGTCGGCACGCAGCTCAGCATCCCGCTGCCGTGCACGTGCTTCAATAACTCCGACAACAACTTGCCGGCGGTTTATATGTCGTACGTTGTTAAGGATGTTGATACCCTGTCCGGAATCGCCGCTAGATACGCCACCACCGTCAGCGACTTGATGAATGTGAATGCTTTGGCTAGCGCGGAGATTAAGGATGGAGATATTCTTGCAATTCCGCTATCTGGTTTGTGATTTTGTTTTATATTATATTCACTATTTTTTTCTAATCTAGTATTAATGGCGTCTTAATGATCATGAATGAAGTTGATTGAGCTATTGTGTTGATGATTAGCTTTTAAAGAAATCATCTTTAATTTTAATTTGATTTTATCTGTTCTTGGTTTGATTTCTTTAGTCTATGACAATGTGGTGATGATGAATAGTTAATTACCCTTTTTGTATCACTAATCTTTTCAGGTTTAGTATTAATGATGTGTTAATGATCATGAATGGAGTTGATTTCATTCATTAAGCTATTGTGATTATGATTAGCTTTAAAAGAAATCATCCTTACTATTAAGTATGTGGTTCTTCACTCTTGTGTCTTGATACATAACTTGAAATCAACATATTCCGATTCTATGGCGATTTGTTTTCCTTCCCTGTTCTATTAGCCCTGCAGATTGGTATAGTAATATATTCTTTCTCAAGTTTAATGTGTATCATATTATTTCTCAAATGCTTGCTAATTGTTATTGATGAATAAAATTTACTAGTCCCTTGTGCAATTGCTTGATGCAAAACTACTGTATTACAACTTGTTACATATCTAGGTATTCTTTGCTTGCTATATTGTCTCCTTTTTCTGCTTTCCATAGAGTCTTAAAAAGACGTTCGTTATGTGTTGTTTTTCTCCCTCACATACATCTCTATATTGGGATCAAAAGGGTCTTCCATATTTCCCAGATTTCTGTTTCTAGTTGTGCTTGTTTCTTGAAACATGTTGCCTCGGACCAGTAAATCTTGAATCTTGATTGTCTCATGTATGGCATTAAATCTTGAATCTTGATTGTTCCTTTGAAGCTTATTGCCTAAATCTTGAATCTTGATTGTCCCTTTGAAGCTTATTGCCTAAATCTTGAATCTTGATTGTCCCTTTGAAGTTTATTGCCTAATTCTTGAATCTTGATTGTCCCTTTGAAGCTTATTGCCTAATTCTTGAATCTTGATTGTCCCTTTGAAGTTGATTGCCTAATTCTTGAATCTTGATTGTCCCTTTGAAGCTTATTGCCTAATTCTTGAATCTTGATTGTCTCATGTATGGAAGTAAATCTTGAATCTTAATTGTCCCTTGAAACTTGTTGCCTCGAACTCGAAGCAGTAAATCTTGAATCTTGATTTTCTGATTTATGGCTGTAAATCTTGAATCTTGATTGTCCCTTTGAAACTTGTTGCTTTTGATAAACTTCAACCGGTACTAACCATGTTACACGTTTTTGCAGCATGTGCATCAAATTTCCCAAAGTACGCCTCGGACTACGGCTTGGTTGTGCCAAACGGGAGTTATGCTATAACCGCGAGTCACTGCGTGCAGTGCAGTTGCGGGCCAGGGAGTCGAAAGTGAGTAAGCCTTTCCGTTACATGTTCGAGAATTTGATATCAATCATAGGAAGTATGTAATAACTCTTTTGGGAATTTTCGCAGTCTATACTGCCAGCCAGCTTCTTTAGCTGTCTCTTGCTCGAGCATGCAGTGCAGAAACAGCAATCTCATGGTCGGAAACATTACTGCACAACAATCCGGCGGGGGATGCAACGTGACTTCTTGTAGCTACGGGGGTTTTATCAATGGAACCATTGCTTCGACGTATGTTTTTCAATACGAGGCAAGAGGGAGTTGGGATCCTCTTGTCACATTCCGGGTTTGGAAATTTTTAAATTTCCAAACACGGGTTGATAATTGTGGACGAGAGGATCTCAACTCCGTAATAAAATCTATGAAATAGTGATTTAATCTTGAACTTTTTTTTGTTGTGTGTGCAGGTTGTCCAATTATCTCCAACCTAGATGCCCAGGTACCACCATTAGTCATATATGCTTCTTTTGATGTTTTATAATTAGTTTTTACTTGCCATGTTGGTTATTTGGTGCATTAAAAACCCCAAATTGCGCAATTGATCCGGATTTTCTTTATATTTTATAAAAATTGCTATTTCGCCCCCCCCCCCCTAAATCGCGGATTTGCAACCCTAAACTTGCATATTCGCCCCTCAATTCTTGGATCCGTCCTTGTGCATGCAAATATTTTACATTGTAAAACAAGGCTTACTTTGGTGAGATGACTACACATGATATTCCGGGGAAAAATTTAGAATTTGTTGTTTTGCAGGTGCGAATATATGATTATGGGGAGCGAAAATGTAATTTTTCTAAAAATATAGGGAAAAATTTAGTGTTTCTTCAAAATTTTGGGTGCGAATATTTAATTTCGGGTGGTAAAATGGTAATTTTTCAAAAATAGTGTAAAATTTAGTGTGTATTTTTTAATTTTGAGGGTGCTCCTTCCACTGCAGGACCACAACAATTTCCTCCGCTCATCGCTCCGCCTACCGCACTCCCGAGTTCATACTTCGCTCCGGCTCCATCTCCATCGGAGCCCGGTGGCATCCCAACGACGAGGGTGCCCTCATCCGGTGCAGGTATCGGACTCCCACCCGCAAGCGGACCGGCTGGAAGCTCCTCGGGGACCTCGGCCGCTTCCTCATTGATGAATCACTTAACAAGTTTCTATGCTACGCTTACGGTATGTCTTGTTACCGTGCTCGTATCATCGATGCGTTTGTAAACGCGATTCGTTCGGCTCGAGGGAGGGGAAAATTTGGGACCTTGTTTTGGTTGGATTTGGTTGTGGCCCTTGAATGTGTATGTGTTGTTTAGACAATCTTGGATTCATTCCTTAATTTCTCAGAATTGGTGTCTGTATTTGAATCTTGATGTAGGAGAATTGATGTGGAAGTGCATAATTCATAATTGGAGACTAGGGTAAATTTAAGGAGTCAAATGTGTAATTTTGAAAGTGGTGAAATTTTCATTATTAAAAAATTATTTGTACATAATTAATTTAAAGAAAAAAAAGGCGTAAAAACAATCGAACAAATCACAACACGTCATATTCAAATATTCGTTTAACGAAGTTATTAATATTCGTTTAATAAAATTATTATTTTAATGAATATTATTTTAATATATTGATCGATATCGAAATCGAAAAAATTATTATTTTAATAAAATTAATATTTTATTAAATATTATTTTATCAAGATTTAATTATAGAAAAAAAAGACATGGGCTTTGGGTAGGTGGGATTTTATGCAATTTCTCCATAGTACTAGTACTTCATTGCAAATACCCGAATTTGAAGCAACCATTTTATGCAATTCCTGCATAGTATAAGTACTTAATTGCAAATATCCACCATATCCAATCAAACATAAAATAATACGTAAGACATGGGACTTTGGTTGGGTGGGACTTTATGCAATTTCTCCATAGTGTTAGCACTTCATTGCAAATACCCAAATTTGAAGCAACCATAGTATGCAATCCAAATTTGAAGCAACAATCCCTCGATCACAACAATTTTAGCAGCTACAATCCTAAGCCCTAATTGAATCAGGATAGAGGAGGAGATAGTCGGGAACGTTTCGATGGAGGTGGCTAAGACGGTGATTGAGGTAGCTGACGTGGCGTGGACAGCCGTCGAGCATTGCCACCACCACCGCCACCACGACGCTCCGAAGCTATCGCCGCCGGAACCGAATGAGAACGCAGGTTTGGATATCGATTCTGTGCGAGCGGAGAATGAACGGCTTCGACTATTACTCGAGAAGAATATCAATCTTCTGCAGGAGATATCGAATTCACCTGATTTGTTGAATAATTGTCCGTCCGATGTATGCAATTCTTTCTTCTTCGTCTTCTTATTGATTAAATTCTTTCAATTGGGGGAAAATTGTGGTGAGTTTGTGTGAAGTCTTAATTGTTTGCAGCTTCATGATCGGCTTCTCGGTGCTGTGAAGTCTGAAAGCTTCTTGAATGAATTTGATTCCCTCCGTCAAAAAACTAGCAGCAACTTCCCGTTCGACGAGCCATCAGGTTTGGCCTATTTTCGTAATTCTGATTCTTAATTCTGATTATTTCGTGTGTGGATTGTTTTTGTTAAATTTGAGTTGATGGAGACAGTTCTAATCTTGTGTTTGTGTTTCTGGTTTAATAATATAAGCTTGGTTGATTTCACATCCTGCAACTGCTGATCATCTGTCATTCAGTTCGTGTTTGGATTGCATAAATACCCTAATAATTTTTACTAATTAAGGTTGAGATGTGAGTCTTGCTCTGCAAGAGTTTGGATGTTAAATCGATGTTTGTTTCTTATCCCGAAACATAATCAGGCATGGATCTTGAGAAAGCAGAAGTCTTGATTAATATTGATCATGAGGAACCAAGTTGGTGGGTGTGGGTCTCCGATGATATGGTCCCCAAAAACACTGAAGAGAAGTGCGAAATCGATAGTGAAAATTATGTAGTTGTAACGGAGGAGCATGTGGTGGAGGGAGTTGCTACCTTTATGGCTAGATGCATCTTAGCAAATCCAAAATCTATGGTATTATATATAGCCTGATATAATCCACTTTTTCTTTCTTGTAAATTCTTAACAACTCTTCTTCACATTGTTTATCATTGTTTCTGCAGAACTTGACTCCTTCGGAGCTACGGAAAGGTAGGATTTTGAGTTCTTGATGCTATTCAAATTACATACGTTAACACGCACGGATATACAAACCATGAAGCTTCACACGAGCCATATTTTGTTAACATTCTCATTTATGATCTACCTATTCTATAGCCTTGATGAAAGCATTAGAAGGGATGAACAAAGTAGAGAAAATGCTAAACATTTGGCATGCTGGGAAGCTATTTTACACCCTAGCCATGTGGGGTCTTACACTCACAAGGTAACTTCTAAGATTCTAAACAGTTTTGCTCCCAAAGAAATTCATTTAAATTCGTCGTTGATATGAACATATGATAATATGATAGATGCTACTAGATTTCTCTGTCTGAAACAGAGTAAAAGGACTAAGAAAACTACCCTTTGTTGTGATTATGGTCGACGAACGAACGTGAATTAGGCAGAATCACATAATTTAGATGTTTCTGTTTGTTCCCTTCATCAAGTTGATCCGTTCGAAACTTCTATTTCGCAGTTTATACCAAGGCCGCGCTATTCTGAGGCTTGCGACACTCGGTGCCCACCACTCTAGCAAAGCAGCTCTGCAGATCCTATAAGAACTGGCTTCATCCCAGAATGTCTCAAATCAAATGTTGATGATTTTATTTTCTTCAAATGTATATATGATGTAAAAATGGTGATTAAGGATTGGGTTTGTTCTGTATCTATGTTTGACTCTCTTCATGTTTATATGAAAGATTCATATTTAAATAATTGGCTTTCAAATAGTACTGTCTGAAACAGAGGAGCGGAGAGGCTTGTATGTACTACTTTCGTATTCTTTTGTGTGTACCACACATCATAAAAGTATTGACATGTGACATTTCTCATTAAAAAAAATGGGTCATATTTAACACATGTCAATACCCTTATTGTGTGGTATACACAAGGGTATATAAAAGTGGTACATACGAACCTTTGCGACAGAGGAGGTGCAAGAACCAAAACATGTTACTGAATTTCATTTATAATACTTCTGCATCCATAACAATTGACAATCATCATCATCTTGTTTACAGTTAATTGAATAATTAAGTTTTAATTCAAGGGCCAATAAGAGGAAAGATTCATAGCCCTAAAGACATCATCATTCATCAATCAATCAATCAATTCCCCTTGTGATGAAAGTATGTGCCTCACTCCATCAGCAAGGTCTCTAACATGCTTGTCTTCACACCCTGCATATCAGAAATCCACAAAAAAATAAATAAATAAATAAATCATGAACTCATATATGCAGAATTTGAAGAAATCAAGGAAAAAATTAAAATAAATGAAAAGGTATAATCAACCTTACCTATAAGGGTAAGGGCATTTTCAAGCTTGAAGAGGTACTCTGTGTTTGGTCCAGAGGGGCCCTTTGCCCTAACTATTTGGCTGCAGAATCAAAGACTAAGGTTTCCGTATGAACGCGATTTGTCGTCTAATTAAAACCAAGAACGAAACAAACACATACATGGCGATTTCTTCAAGTGAAGCAGGTCCCAAGTAGTTCTGGTTGAGCTTCTTGTCTGCAGAGGCTATGTATCTGAGTAAACCACAAAAAAAGTCAGCTATCCGGACATGGAAATTGTCGATAACAGAACCCGTAATTTCTGCAACTTACACCATAACATTGGAGATGAAAGGAGTGGAAGAGGATTCTTCCTGCAACAAGTTTCAACAACGAACTTTGAATTACAATACAAGGCTTTATTGCAACATTGTTGATTTTTTCTACGTAGGCTTACAGTGAAGAAATCGACATAAGCTTTCTTGTCGTACTGCTTCTCCCTCACTTCAAGATGCTATATACAAACACATGGGACATTGTTATGGATTGATCATTAAAGAAAACAAAAATCTTCATGAATTTCAAGCTGCAACCTCTAAAGCAGTTAGTTGATCTCGGCTGTTGGTTATCTTGTACGCAGCTCCCCACTGTTGTGCACGTTACCACGTATCAAATTCACATAAATCAAGAGATCTTGAAGAAATTATGTTTCAAGATTTTAGCATTTAGAAGCACATTGATCTAAACTTCAACCTAAGATCGAACTTCAAGATTGTTTCAAGCTTTATACAAAGGATTAAAGCAAATCAACCTAACTAAACTCACAAATTGGTGAACTAGCAATGTAAGAAGCAAAGCATAGGCCTCAAAAAACATATAAATGAAACAAGAAGAAGGGAAGAAAGTTACACAAACTTCGCCCTTTGCAGGCTCCAATGTGACCGTTCTGCCAGGAAACTCCGGTGTTCCTCTATGATCCGTGCTTCCTACAAACGGAGAAATCGAAGCATAATCACTATTGCAGTTCTTGAATCTTCAAAGATTTGAGGGGCAGAAGTTTAACACAAGACAATTCATTAGTATAACAAGTAACTAATGACTAGACTTATGGATTTATTAGGTTATAGAGAGTGATGACACAGTAGATTCAGACCAACACAACAAGAACTCTTCCTACATCAACATATATGTGCCTACACTCAACTTATCCAATTAACAATTAGCATCTAACACTTGTTCTTCATCCATCCAATCCATAAGAATCATTACAAAAGCTATTTCTTACCACATCAAGATATGCTAAAGCTTAAATCCTTGCACTAAGCTTTACTAATTACTAATCAAAGAGAGAGAAAGTCACCCAACTTTGTCTATCAATTCCCTTCATTTTCCCCTTTTCAACATCCCATAAAAAAACTTCACTACATGAAAAGGAAAGAAAAACAATTCCATTATCACCATTCTAACATCCAACAAACCTTGGTAGAAGACACGGCGGTAGTCTTTGATGAAGCCCACGACCCGCTCGTCGTAAGGGAAACCCGCTTTCCATATCAGCGACCCGTACCCGAATACCCACATCGCCATTTCTTCCAAGATTCGATTTTTATCTCTTCTCTCACTCAATCTCAAGCAAAAAATCACAGCCCAGATGAGCGAGAGACAAGAATCAGTCTTCCAGCAAGAAATCGGAGCAAATCATTGAGAATTTATCAATTTATTACATGTAGACAACATAAAGCAGGTGGGTAATTCAGTTGCCCAAGATCCAATTTTTTTTATTTGGGCTTATAGAAATTAGTTTTTAATTTCTTTATGGGCTTGACCCAAACATTAAAATCTTGCTAGAAAATGACAAAATAGTACTACCTCCGTCCCGCTATTTCCGGTACACTTCATTTTGGCATGGAAATTAAGAAAGTAGATGATTAAGAAAGCGATATGAGTAGATGATAAAGTAGGAGATAGAAGATGAGTGAGACTAGATGATAAAGTAAGAGAGAAAAAATGATAAAATAAGAAAAAATATGAGAGATAAGATGGTAAAATATAAGAGAGGTGATAGTTATTTCCAAATTAGAAAGTGTGTCAGTAATAGCGGGACGTCTATTTCGAGAAAGTGTGTCAGAAATAGCGGGACGGAGGTAGTAATGAAATTAAGTGCAAAACTTGAACTTTTACCACATCAAAATCAAATACATTAAGCAAATTAAAGTAAACATTAAACAACAGATTTAGACATAATTGAAATCAACTCCCTATACACATTATTACACAGTGAGACATTGGGGGGTTTTTTCATTAACAATTACATATTCTTGATCAAGGCTCTTCATTAAAAGACTTCATTTTCTGGTGTTTTTTAGTTCCATTGATGTCGGAAGGAATGATTTCTTGTTCACCATAGTTGCCTTTGTCCACCGTAGGTAACTCCATTGGTTTGCTGTCTGAAGCTGAAGTCTCTTTGCTTTTACCCCACACCACACAGTAAAGGCCACACACTATGATCGCTGCTCCAATCAAACTGCCATCCAAAGCATCACTAATTAGTTACATCATCATTGTTTATAGTGTTGCAAATAGTGGCTCGAATTACGATAATATTTAATTACATTAGGAATTACTATAATAACAGTCGAGGGCAATTCACAGTTGCAAATAGTTTAGGCCCGATGAAATAATATTTTTTTAAAAAATTAGGGTGCGGTGGCCCCCACGTGCACCCCTTAAATCCGTTGCGTATTTCCGTTGCGTATAATTACAGCACGTACCTTCCGAGATGGAGTTGCTCGGCAAGAATTATGGCTCCCAAGATTGCAGTTATGATCATACTAAGAGGGCTAAATGCTGTTACAAACACTGGCCCTCTTGCCTTATTCACCACACTTTGCAAGTAGTATGCAATTCCGGAGCATATCAAACCCTACAAAAATCAAGAAAAGATTAGGGTTTGTAAGAGAATGGGATTTTAGTTAAGAGATTGAAAATATATGGAGCAAGATTTTAGAAAGTGGGCTCACGGCATAGACGGCGGCGAGCAACCTAGAGTCGAAACCAATAGCCCACGCACTCCGCCGCCGCTCCATTATCGCCGCCACCGCGCCGCCTTCTATGGTTCCCATGAAACAAACTAACGCTGTCAAGGATAGCTCCGCCGGATAGTCTTTCAATGTGTTGTTCTGTCCAATTCAATTTAAAATAAAAGGTCATGTATATTAGTTACATTTAAATCCAAAAAAGGAAAAAAAAAAAAAACCCTCCGTCCCAATTATCTTGTTCGGTATTCTAATTAATTCGGGTCATGTCAAATATAGTCTTATTTTTTTAGCAAATTATTACACCACTTTGCACTCATATTCAAAATTGTAATTGAAGGACAAAAATGTAATTCTACCCATTTTCACTCGAATAAATCGAGAGAGGAGAGTTTTCAATTACTTGGAGGATGAAGAAGGCGGCCCAGCCGACGATGCTGCCGAGGAGCATGATTGTGCCGGAGACCCAGTGCTGATCGGCGGCGGTGCTGGCGGCGTCGTGGTGGCTGCTGCCGTGGGAGAAGAACAAGATGTTTATGGCGGGGCCCTTGTAGAGAGTCATCAGCATTGCTCCGGCGACCGTTACTACTGTTCCGATCACTTTGCCTAAACTGTAAACCTTTTTCAAATTCACCTTTTCCAACCTGCAGTGGGAGTATTTGTTTAATTATAATAATTTAAGATTGAGACGTTAGATTACCGATACCGAGCACGATACAATACGTTAACATTATTTTAAAAAACGAAAACACGACACATCAATTATATATAATTATGTAATTAGATGTGAATTAAAAATATCAAATTTAATATAAATAAATTAATAATGAAATCTAATACGACACGTGAAAAAAAAATTAAAATTATGCATTTATAAGAACAATATATATATATATATATACATATATATAGGAGGTGAATCTTTTGAGAACACCTCCATGAAGGAATTGAGAACACATCCTCTCCTTTCATTTTGTAGATGTGTGGTTTAGATTGAAGTTGTTTTTTCAGATTTTGAATCCTTTAATTTAACTCATTAAGGTTATAGAAGTAATTTATCCCATTTTTTCGAACACATGTCTGACACGTGCCGTTGAGGTTTTCGAAGTGTGGACGGTTTCTAGTTGAGAGTATATTATAACACACGTTTCAAGATTATTCGATCTTATAGAAAAGGTGAAAAGGGAGTGAAAAGATAGAGAAAAGATGACACACACAAAAAAAAAAAATAATAATAATAAATAACAATAATAATAAATTGAGAGAGAAAATCGTTTGTAAATTTGGCACTCTATCTACTTATCTACTTATTGAATTAAAGGTCAATAATTGAGGTGAATATACGGTATTAGTATATACCTGAAAACGACGGCCATTATGAAGGTGACGGCCGGGAGAATATTGACGGTGGCCGCCGCGAACGTCGCCGACGTATACTGGATTCCGACGCCGTACAAGTTCTGGTCCAACACTGGCCTGATAATTTATTAGAATATATTTTTATTATTTGACATAAATTTAATTATAATATAAAGCCCGGAAAATACTAGGATCGTCTTTATACAAAAAAGTTGTCCGACAATGATTCATATGAAAAGATGGGATAGACAAATCAAATAAAATTTTAAAAAAACTATGAGGTAATTCTATTTTATACGGTCTTCATATATATTTATGTTTACTACAATTAAATTGCAGTATAAAAAAAAGATCTAAATAAAGCTATAATCTTGATTAATGCATACATATTTATTAGGTATATATATGTTAAATAATATTTCCTCCGTCCCATTGATAATGATCCTTTTTTTTTCGGATTGCCCCATTTAAAATGACCCATTTCTAGAAAGGAAAAAAAATTGCTATTTTTTTTTTTTCATATTTTATCATTTCTTTCTCCTACTTTATCATCCATCATCTCACTCATCTTCTCTCTCTTACTTTATCATCCACTCTATTTTTTAATTCTTGTGCCGGAAAATCAAAGGGAGACGGAGGGAGTATATAAGTCAGCCAGAAAAAAAATAATTTCATCTCACCCCGCTATCAAATTTTGGAATCGCCGTTATATTTATAGTAAAGGAAACATGTCTAAGCAGTATCATACAACATATATAGTTATACATTTGTGGGTATGAAGCAAATAACATGCATGTTATTTAACTATAAGACATGCTCCTATATATATAAATGAAATTAGTAGTGTGACAAAATTCAAGGTGTTTAAGGGCATTACTCCAAGAAACCAAGGACCATTATCTTGAAAAAAATTGATTTTGTCATCTTAGGCCTTATTTTCCTGCAAAAAGAATAAAATCAATATTATATCATTTAGTTAATTAGTTACAAATAAATAAATAATAATTCAATAAACAAAAATAAATCTTACTTCTCAAAAAAGTATGCAAAAGGAGCAAAAAAGAGCGTAGCAACTGCATGGCGATACACTACAAATACCCAATGACTAAATCCTCTCTTGAAAGAAGACAAGAGAATAATATGCATTCCTGCATAGCCAAATTGGAGTGAAATCATAGCCAAGTAGGGCTTGATCTTGTTGAAAGTTTCACCCATAACACACCCAATTTTTTGCTCAGTCATGTTTCTCTCTCTCTCTCTCTCTCTCTAGATGCTTCTCACTCTAAAACTCATGCATGGGATGTTCTCACAAAACTGGGATGGTGCCTTTTATAAACTCAAAAAGCAAGATAAAAGGGTATGTGGAAACTTGCATTATTTGACTGTACCACCTTTGCATGGTGCACTAACTTTTCAAAATTGATTCATCTTTTGATTCTATGTCCTTCGCCGCGGAATTGAGCCCCATACAGTTCTGTACCTCGTCAATGTAGGGTTTCCCTCGTCATAAAAAATAGAAAGTGGGTGCCGTTTGTTATAGCATTATTGAGTTAATTGTAAAACGGGGTTAAACTAATTTTGGACCATGATGAAAGTGTTAGTGGTGTATTGAAGTGTGTACCTAGGGATAGGGTTGTGGATGACGAGTGGACACTTTTCTTTAAAATAGCTTATAGCTAGAATTAGTGATTTTTATTAAGTGGTGAGAGGACCAAATTGCAATTTTAGGACATAAAATATTATTTTTAAAATATAAAGAAAATCCGAGTTGAGCCAAGCGGGTGACCCTACGTACCCCTAACCTCCTCTTAATCACTATAGTGCCATTTCTTACTTCTAATTATAGAGTTGATTTAACTTAACACACACACACACACACACAAACACACATAGGTTTAGGTTATAATTTTCATGAAATAACCTCCTAAACCCTAATTAGCCTTCAAGAAAAGTAGTATGCGATATATTAGGCTTATCGTCGTATCGTTTTCTCCAAAAAGATTTCAAGAAAGTGGTCAATACATTTTCAATAATTGATAAAAAGCTAGTAAATAAATATTAAAAAATATGGCTACATTTATGTCCATTTTCATGAGATGGTGAGGGCTTTGAGTTGTTAAATGAATCTAATCAATTATAGGAATTTTTTCCTTTTTTCCTTTATATGTTGCGTGGAGAAATCTTCTTGTATTATTCGCAATATATTTACACGTAGTATATATATATGTAAAAAAATTATTTATGTATTTAATTACCCTAAAAAGAATAAATCATAATATATTTAAGTTTATTACACACTTTAGGATTCAAAAAATCTATGATACGTGTGGGGAAAAGAATATTAATGGACCCAACAGTCAAAGACATAGTTAAGCGTGCATCTATTAATTACAAGATAATAGTTTATTAAACAATACTATTATATTTATAATATTTAAATTAGTTGATCACCAATCAATTACACTTTGTGCATGCAGTAATTTAATTCGCTCTTTATATTTCACCTTTATTAGACGTCTCATTTACACGAAATATTTTAGAGAAAAAAACGTGGAAGAAAGAAGAGAGAAAAAAAAGATGAAAGTTATCCTGCAAAAGTAGGGAGAGAAAACCAAATGAAAGAAAAATTGGTGCTTTCTTGGTAAGATTCCAATATTGTTGAATTGTGTGGAATTCCCAACTCTATTTGGAAAGCACAAAAATTGAAAGCCTTTGATATCGGCATTGATCATATCTCTATCAATCGTTCATCAATAAATTAAATCGCATAAACATCGGGCGAATCTGTAAATTTAGGGAGTGCAAAGTGCAAATCGGTAATTTTGGGGTAGGGCGGACGAATCTGCAAATTTAGAGTGCGAACCTGTAATCTCAAGGGAGAGTGGACGAATTTTCAAGATTAATTTGGTGCAAATATATAATTTAGCGGTCGACAAAATAAATTTTCAAAAAATATAAAAGAAATTCAGGTCAAAAACACAATTTGGATGGCGACGCCCTCTAGATTTGTCTAAGATCATCTTCTATCTAATGGTGGTATACTAATAGTTCTATCAATCATCTATTATTAATCATCTATCGGGGCCGATTTCGGTCCGGATCTTCTGGTCCAAATTGCAAGGACCACTCCGTGGCCCACCAATCAGGTGGTGCCACGTGTGTTCTTTAAATCAAACCCACAATATAGTATTAACTACATGGCCCACCAATATACACATAGCACCACCTGATTGGTAGTCCATGTAGTGATCCTCACACTTTTGGGCCAAATGATCCTGTACCGATTTAAGGGGCACGTATGGTTGGCAACCGTCTCTATAAAATGTGTAATTTATTCAGATTTTCTTTATTTTCTTAAAAAAACCGACTTCTCCATTCTTAAATTTGCATCATGAATCCACCCTAATGACATCTCACACTATTTGGTGATATAAGTTCAATATATTCCTATCTAATTGGTGTCCAATTCAAAACGACGTAGTTTTGTATTGAAAAACAACAAATTAAAAGAATAAGATTGAAAAATTAATTTAATAAATAATTAAAGAGTGCATTTTTATAATACAAAACTACATCGTTTTGAATTAAACATTTATATGAATGTAAATATATGGTGAGGCGACTGGTTGCTGTGTAAAGTTTGTATTACTTAAAATTAAAAAGCATTTAGTCAAACCATTATCTCAAAGATAAGTTAGTGGGTTACAATACACAAACATCTTTTAAGCTATGTGTAAAACACTCATAACTCATTCAATTAAATTAATGTTTCATCAAAATAATATCTCCAAAGTATGCCTTTTTTTTTTAAAATAATATACATGTATTATATTTAGGAGAAAGGGTGTCTCCCCACAATAGACGTCATGTTGAACGACGATTGATTACCATAAATATAAGTATTCGTAAAATCATAAGATTGTGTATATGAAGACCACTACAAGAATATGCTTAATTAGCGATGGAAATGATGGGATAAAAAAGGGATCACCTTTTTCTGATTGATTGTCGACGGATTACATTTGTTACAATCGTCGACTGATTAGAGACGGAATTAGTGACGTAAAGTTGAATGACCGAAATATTCGATCGTTATATATGTTTTTTAACTTTCAGAAACGTTAACGATGACATTAACGATCAATTATTTCCATCCTTATTTCTTTTATTTTTTTAAAAAAATAAATTTATTTGGTCGACCAATTTTCAGTCGGCATTTCCGTCATTGTTTTTTAAATAACTTACGAACATCAAAACTACTTGTGCCCTAACTCCACTTTCTTCTCCTAAATTGTGTATATGAAGACCGACATTTGTCCAGTACCGAAAGGTTAAGGAGGTTCATGATCGAGCCTCAAGCTCCAAACACAAATACTTGAATTTTTTTAGTTAATTAATAAATCAAACACTAACAAGAATTGCATATCTTTTGATGTTTTTTTTTAATTCTTTTTTTTGGAGTTGATTTTTCTGAAAATTTAAATTAAAACTAAAAAGATATTCAAACTAAAAAGCGTGTAAGCAAGTTAACCTAAAAACGCTCCTTTGAATTTTCGTCACAAAAAGAAAAAAAAATTACAGCGAGAAATAGAACGAAGAATGGCGGCGAGCATTGCAATCGGAGCTGCCACAACGCCGCAACTGTTTCATCAATTCCGATTAGCCGTCAATCCCGCCGCCGCGAAGTTGAGGTTAGGATTATTCACGGCGTCAGCTTCCTTTTCATCGTCGCCGACCCCCCGAAAATTGATACTTTATTCAAAGCCCGGATGCTGTTTGTGCGATGGCCTCAAAGAGAAACTCGACGCCGCCTTCTCTCTCTCCGGCCCAAACTTCATCGGAGATGTTGAATTGCAGGTTCCAGTTCATAATTATGTGTTTCGTTTCGGTTAATTCACATATTGAATGAGTTTGACTGTGCTTAAAAATGCTAACTTTTTTCTGTGCTTTTGTTTCTTAAGAATGCGAAGTTGTATTAGAGAATTAGGAGTCTTGAATTGTTTTCCGAATAGTGGGATTTGAAATTGAGAGTTTGTAATTTGATTATTTTGGAATTGATTTTGAAGTTCAAGTCTTTGATGAAATATAGATTGTTGAAGCCTAATGTGTAGTGAAGTTAATTAGAAGTAGGAGTCTTGGAATTGTTCTTAGAGCAGTGGGATTTGAAATTGAGAGTGTTTATAATTTGATTATTGAATTGATTTTGTAGTTCAAGTCTTTGATGAAATATGGATTGTTGAAGCATAATGTGTTTGAGCTTTGTGTTTCTTGTTTTTCAAGAGTGAAGTTTAGTCGAGAATTAAGCGAGTGGGATTTGAAATCGAGAAAGTCTAGTTTCTAATTCGATTGTCGTTAAATGGATTTTCAAGATCAAGTTTTTGATTGTGTGAGAAACAATGTGGCTTGAGCTTTTGCAGGTGAGGGATATTACGACTGATCCGGAGTGGGAGAAGCTTTACCAGTACGAGATACCGGTGTTGGCCAGAGTCCGGGAAGATGGTGTGGAGGTTGGCTTTCTTACTCTTCCTTTTGATATTGGATTCTTGTTTGCTTAATGTGTTGCTACATTTGGGATATCAAATCTGATTCTTTACTACTTCAAATTGAGATCTTTAATCTTGTGAAAATGCGGATTCTTGAATAAGTACAAAGGATAAGTTGGATTAAGATAGGCAAAGCAGAGAAACGGTTAGACGATTTTTCGTTTAATTGAACGTACAGAAGACCACTAGCTTGATACGCGAATATGTATGGTAAAGTGAACCAGCTCTCTTCAATGAGCAACGGCATGACACATATAACCAACTCTAAACTACTGTGGTTGTAGTTGTGAATGTTGTTTGGTTAAATGAAGAATGGTGGGAGAATGTCTGAACTGGATAGGTTGAGGTTACTAACTATGTGTAATGATTGAATTTGCTAACGTCTTAATAAAGTTTAGTGGTATAAACCACTGCTATATATAGTATATACATACTATATACTCTGTTTTACTCACTCCGTCCCATCCGACTTGTCTTGTTTGGTTTCGGCACGGATATTTTGGTGAGTGTATGGTTGTGTGTAGGGGATTAGGTGCTTGTGTGTAGAAAGTGGGAGTTCGTGTAGTAATTATTTTTCTTTTTAGGAAACAAGACAAGTCGGGTGGGACGGCTCGAAAAGGAATAAAAGATAAGTAGGGCGGGACGGAGGGAGTATCATCTATCGGTAGTGTTTGGAATAATTTTTATAAGCAGCTTTTAGCTACTTATGCTTAAAGCTGCTTTTAAAGCAAAAGTTGTTCGTGTTCGCAATATTAGGAAAAAAAAAAAAAACAGCCTTATTTTAGAAAAAACTGCTATTTTTCCTTTTTTTTTCCGGCTTCTGCTTATAAAAAGCATCCATGACCAGCTTATGAACTTCTGCTTATTCTGATTTATTTTAATCTTCAAAAAAGCATAAGCCGACATTCCAACTTTTAAAAAAGTGTTTATGCAATGAAAAAAGATGAGAAACAAATTATGTAAGTTGTTCCAAACACTGCCGTCATCTTTAAAAAAGATCAGAAACAGTGAAAAAAGATCAGTTTATGAACTTCTGCTTATTCTGATTTATTTTAATCTCCAAAAAAGCATAAGCCGACATTCCAACTTTTAAAAAAGTGTTTATGCAGTGGAAAAAGATCAGAAACAAATTATGTAAGTTGTTCCAAACATCGTCTATCTTTAAAAAAGATCGAAACAAGAAAAAAATCGTTATGAACTTCTGCTTATTTTGATTTATTTTAATCTCCAAAAAGCATAAGCCGACATTCCTACTTTTAAAAAAGTGTTTATGCAGTGAAAAAAGATCAGAAACAACTTATGTAAGTTGTTCCAAACATTGCCGTCATCTTTAATGCTGGCTTGAAATCTATTCTCTGTTTTACTTTTTTCTTGTAATAATTTCAGTGAATGAGTAGATGTAACATAACCTGTTGATCATGTTTCTGTTACAGGAGACGCTTCCTAGATTGTCGCCCCGCCTTGGAGTCGAGCTTGTCCAGAAGAAGATTGCAGCTGCACTCGATCAACGACCGTGATGTCGAATAAGGGTTTAGTCTCGTAAGATGGAAGAACTACAATTTTCGGTCATTTCTTGTAAACTCACACACTTCATTATCCCAGTCTAACTAACTAAGTTTATGATTGATTGAATTGTATGAATGTAAGAAACATGTTTCTTGCTTTGCTGTCTAAACTGTGACAACCTTAAAATATGGGGATTTTAGTTCTTCCCATTTAATAAATCATAATAAAAAATCTTGAATTTGTGTCTCTAAATGAGTTTCTTCTTCCTAAAGTAGCGCCTCAAATACCAGAGCTGCAGAGCTGTGACCAAAATGCAGAGGCCTAGAGAGGCTTGGCTAAGCTTCGCCACACGAGCGTTCGTCCGGTCACTCACCCCCCGCATCTCCCAATCCCTACATGGACACGATCAAGAAACCCGTATAAATTTGAATCACAAAATTCCCGCCGATCAATCAAACACAGTCAAGACGTTCGTATAAATTTGAATTACGAAACTCCCGCCAATTTATCAAACAAGATCAAGAAACCCGACAAATCTGAATTGCTAATTAAACTCCTGTAGTCCCATCAATCAACCAATCATGATCAAGAAACCCATATAAGTTTGAATCACAAAACTCCCGCCAATTAATCAAAACACGATGAAGAAACCCGTTTAAATTTGAATTGCAAAACTCCCACCAATCAATCAAACACGATCAAGAAACCCGTATAAATTTAAATTACAGAACTCGTGCACAATTAATCGAACACAATCAATTTTGAAATGGGATCAATTAGTTACCTTCTCATCAAATCAAGCATTTTGTCCCTGATCTCCTGGACATAATCTTGAAGCTTTTTCATCTCAAGATCCAAACCCTACATCCACATTACATAACACAAAATGGACGATCAATATCAACTTCATCAACATATAAACAACATATTATCCTACACACCTCAATCTTTTCCTTCTTTGCAATAGAGTCCCAATCTTTCGTTGCTATCCCAACTTTCCAATCTAAGCCAACTGTGACTGTTTTACCACTTTTATCATCGTTGTCCACGATGAAGCACGCCATGTGGTAGCCGGGCTCGCTCGTGGTGAAGGCGAATTGGCCGTGCCGGACTTTCTCTTTTTGGTAGAGGCTACTACCAGACGGAGATGAAACCTAAGAAAAATATCTTATTTAGGTGAAAATGCATAAAACGGTCATATTTAAAAATATATATATTGCACGAAAACCCTTAGCGGCAATCATAACCGTGTGTGAATCTCAAATACTCTCAACTCTTTATTTGTTAGTAAAATTACATTTTGCTCTTTATTTACATAACTAAATTCCACATCTAACAAAAATAATACATTCACTTGTAAAAACAATACTTATATATCAAGAATTTGTATGACTTCTAAAAATATATATTGAGAATCAACACATTTACAGTTAAACATCGATAAAGGAATAACCTTGGAACCGAGAAAAAATATTCATTTAACGAGGGTATTATTTTATCAGGTTTAACTGTATTTGCAAAAAGGTAGTACAACTCAGATCATATAACTTGTGATTTTAAATTTTGAATATTTTAAGATCATTTGAGACATTATACCTCAACAAGAAAATAAAAAAAAATCTTCCACAATCATACTCCTAACGTTTGAGATGCACGCGCAGTTAAATTTGATAGGAGGAGTTTTCGTACAAGTTTTCGAAAATGCATATTATTTTCGAGAAAAAAGGGAAATTGGATGGTTTTGTTCATTCTTATTGAAAAACATTTGACATTACAAAATAAACAATCAAAAAATAAGATGTTAACCACATCATGAGAATTCGAACAAGTCCAAATCAAATTCCAAACAAAATCAAATATACATGAAACGTTTTTAAATTAAATTAGCCAATTAGGCATCAAGAAACGATCTAAATTCTCCTCGGAAAGCAAAAGCTCAAACCTGAACGGTAACAGAGGGATTCACGGTGTAATTAACGTCGCCGTCGCCGTAGAAGGTGAAGTAATCCCCCATAACGACGACGTTCGCGCGCAGCTCCTCGTACACGCACTTCCGCCCCGAACTCGGCATGTTCAGCCAAACGCCGCGCGCCGCCGGCAACACCGCCGCAACCGCTATCAGCAAAGCCCACAAACGCCGCTCCCCCACCCCCATGTTCATCAATAAGTTTATTTTCTTTTGGAAAATGGAAGGTTAAAAAGGGGTTTATGTAGGGTGGCGGATATTAGGGTGGAGAGGAGGCGCGTGTGGGAGTGAGAGTGGAATTGGGACAGAGAAAGTCGGCGCCACGCAGTTGAGTTTTGCTTTCAGCCAATCAGATTTGCCGAGGTGTGGACAGGTGTACCGTGTAGGGTTGTTGATAAGAGTATGGTCGTCGATGGGGTTCGCCACGCGCTTGACTTTTTTTAGTCAACTTTTTTTTCCAAAATTTTTTGTATTCTATTTCTAAGTTATTCATATAAATGTTTTGTTTCCTAAAAAGAAATAAATTTATTTCACAAAGTTATTTTTTGTGGGTCTCATATACACCACTCTCTCTCTTAACACACAAAAGTCAAACACATAAATTACCGTGTTGAAAAGAAATTAGACGTTTTGTATGGGACGGAGGGAGTACTAAATTGTTTTAAGTTACTATACCCGAAAATAATTGAAACGGTAGTATTGGATAATTGTCCTCGTGTAGGTAGAAATACTACACATTCAATAAAACTCGAATTTGAAATCTCTAGACCAAAAAAATGGGTTCTTTATTAGGAAAGGGGGGAGGTAGAAAGGGGGGGGAGGGGTGGGAGGGAGTTAAGAGGGGGGGTAGGGGAGAGGGGGGGGGGGAATAGATATAGAAAAAGTATAGTAGGGGGGGGGAGAATAGAGGGGGGGGGGGAGGGGGGGGTAATACTTATTGAAAAAAAAAGTTAGTCAAAAATCTATTCTCTCTCTCAAGACTCTGATCGAGTTTAAAGTTTATCGTGGTTGATCATCCTTTTGGACTAGCTACTGATTAACATCTTTTGATCATCGTCTTTGTAAACTATTGCCTTATTAACTAGTTGTTGTTTTTTTTTTTATGGTGAGGGTAATCATCAGCCGCTATCGAAGTGCGCACTGGATAAACCCCGACTCATGTATTCTAGCCTGCAAACAACACAGAATGGTTCAACCACCCTAAACTAGTCATAGATGACAGACTCATACTCCCTCCGTCCCGGATGAAACGTCCTCTTTTTTTTCGGCGGGGTAATTTATGCGGTGTACTTTAGAAGTAAAGAATGATGGTCCACTTGTACTTTAGAAGTAAAGAATGATAATTTATGGGTAGGTGTGTGGTAGTGGGTATGTTAGATTTAATATTATGGGTCCCACATAAAGTAATTAGATTTAATATTTTAGGGGACGTTTCATCCGGGACACCTCGAAATAGAATATGGGACGTTTAATCCGGGATGGAGGGAGTACATAACAATCTTGATTTGTTTTGTAGCTTAGGAATATTATTTCCAATTAATATCCTTATACCAAAGGCAAGTTACGCATTATTCCAATTAATATCCTTATTACGCATTATCCAACCATTCATTATTGAAAACACAACTTCCCATCTGATTTGTATGTGCAATTAAGCATGTCAAACTTGAATTCTCCGTAGGATTCGTAGTAAGCCCCTTTGGTTTGCTAGATGCAATTGAATGTGAAATTCGAAGTAAATGATTGAGGAAAAATCGAAAAGGTATCGAATCTTATACCCTCCCCTACCCTAAATGGGCAAGCAGAATCTTCTATCCTATTTTCGGTGGACCACTTGGTGGTCCATCAATCACGCGGTGCCACGCGTACCCCAAACCAATAAATTAATATTTGAGTGTTAAAAAAGTGGCTACCAATGCAAGCGTGGCGCCGTGTGATTGGTGGGCCACCAAATGATCCACTGGAAGTGGGATAGGTGATCCCAGCGCTAAATGGGACTTCAACAATCTTAGATGACTAATTGAGAATCTTTTAAAGACAGAAATTGAAAATTAAATTAAACTAATGATTAAGGAATCTCAACGCATGGATCCCATCGCTGTCGCAGTTGTAGTCTCAGTGTCTCATTCACTCTCAAGATAAGCTCAGTTTCCCCCACCATGTCCACGCGCCGTCGCCGATCACTCATCTCCGCCGCCGTCCTCCTCCTACTCCTCTCCCTCCTACCTCCCTCCGCCGCCACCAATCAAGGAAACCAAGACCCAATATCCCGATTCCGAAACTACCTAAGAATCAACACCGCCCACCCCACCCCAAACTACACCGCCGCCGTTGATTACCTCACCGCCTTCGCCGCCACCATCCCCACCCTCAAAACCCAAACCTTCTACCTCACCACCGCCGACAAGCCCCTCCTCCTCGTCACATGGCCCGGCTCAAACCCTACCCTCCCGTCAATTCTCTTCAATTCCCACCTCGATTCCGTCCCGGCCGAGCCATCGAAGTGGCTGCACCACCCCTTCGCCGCCGAAATCACCGACGACGGCAAGATCTACGCCCGCGGCGCTCAAGACGACAAGTGCATCGGTATGCAGTACTTAGAAGCGATCAAAGAGTTGAAAAAATCCAATCTTGATTACACCCCCTTGCGAAATGTGCATATTTCTTACGTCCCGGAAGAAGAAGTTGGTGGGTTTGATGGGATGATGAAGTTTGTCGAGAGTAAAGAGTTTAAAGATTTGAATGTTGGGTTTATGATGGATGAAGGGCAGGCCTCTGTTAGTGATGAGTTTAGGGTATTTTATGCCGACCGTTCGCCGTGGCACGTGGTGATTAGGGCGGTGGGGCCGCCCGGCCATGGCTCGAGAATGTATGACAATGGGGCTATGGAGAACTTGATGAAGAGTGTGGAGATGATGATGAAGTACAGAGAGAGTAACTTTGATTTTGTTAGAGCTGGATTGGCTTTGAATGCAGAGGTTATTTCGGTTAATCCGGTTTTCTTGAAAGCTGGGATTCAGTCAAATGATGTAAGGGATTTTGTTTGTTTGGTGAATTTGTTATTGTGTTTTGTAGTACTAATTTGTGATCTTGATGATTGGATTAGTTAGGGGTAGAGGCAAATGATAAGGGCTCTGTTTGTTGATGCATTTGTTTGCTGTGTTTTATCCTAATGTGTAATCTTGATGATTGGATTAATTAAGGATACAGTCTAATGATGTAAGGGCTTTGTTTGTAGTGTTTTATCTTAATATGTAATCTTAATCTTGATGATTGGATTAATTAGGGATAGAATCAAATGATGCAGGGGATTTGTTTGTTTGATGCATTTCTGTTGTGCTTGTCCAAATGTGTAATCTTGATGATTGGTTTGATAACTTGATTAGGGATTTGTGATGAATATGCAACCATCTGAGGCGGAAGCCGGATTTGATATCCGGCTAACACCGACTGCAGATCCTGATGTCTTGAGGAAGAGAATTGCAGAGGAGTGGGCGCCGGCTTGGAGGAACATGACTTATGAGGTGAATGTTATGTGAATCTTTTGTTATAGTAATGTGAATCCATTCATTTGATTCAGATTGTAGTTTTCTTGCTATGTATGTAGTTGAAATTAATCTGATATTTCATTGATATTATGTATCATAATTGAAGCCAACTAGATCATTTTGAGCTAATAGTGCTGTACGATAGAAGGGCTAATTTAGTGTTTAGAATGTGGGAAGTTGTTTTAGTGTAGCGGGCATTTTAGTATTACGGCAAGATCACGTTTTTTTTCGTGTTGTAGATCACGGAAAAGGGCCCTCTCAGAGACTACAACGGGCGTCCCTTAATCACAGCAACGGATGATTCCAACCCGTGGTGGACCGTATTCAACCAAGCCATCACAGCAGCCGGTGGGAAGCTAGCTAAGCCCGAGATCTTAGCTTCGACTACCGATGCTAGGTTCATGAGGCAGTTGGGAATTCCTACACTTGGTTTCTCTCCAATGAAGAATACTCCCATCTTGCTTCATGACCATAATGAGGTTAACTCAAAATTTTCATATCTTTCAATCTTTTAACTATTATCTCCATTTCTGATGTAGATAAGAGTTTTTCTTGATTTGCAGTTTCTCAAGGATAGTGTCTATTTAGACGGGATTAAGGTCTACGAACACGTAATCAGATCTTTGAGTTCCTTCGATGGAGCCTCAGGTATGAAACAAGATTAGTAGGATGTGGAAATTATCTATGCTACCGAAATGGATGAATTTGAAACGGTATCATATTCGTTACTTCCACCGCATTGCTAGATTGGTGAGTCGGTTAAGTGTCGTTATGCCTCGTTGCCTTTCCACTGGAACTATGTGTGAAGCTCAATTAGTTCAACAGTTTCAGATGATGCTTTATTATGAAGGTTGTTGATTGTGCTTCAAATAAACTCCATATGGTCTTTTATGCTATGCTTTGGAGATTTTACATTCTTGATTCACTATGGATTGTTGTAATTGCTTAGAGTCTATGAAACATCCAAATTTAGTGTTATTAGCTTCTCCTCTACTTGCATTGCATGCAGCAATTGCTACTCTCCTGTCTCATTGAAATAGTCCAGTTTATTTTCGACGCGGTTTTTAAGGAGAGTAGTTTATGTATGTAGAGTTGTGTAAAGTTGTAGATACGTCAGAAAAAAAGTGTTTGTAATAATTTGCCAAAAAAGAAAATCGGACAACTTCAATGGGACAGTCCGAAAAAAAGTATACTGATCTGAACTATTTCAATGGGACGGAGGGAGTAATTAACTTTCTTGGTCGTTGAGACATGAGATCTTGGCTATTCTTGGAATTTACAATTCAAGCCTTGATCTTGCATTAGTTTTCCTATTCATACTCGAAATGGTTTAAATTGAAGCATTTTCTAAGTGTTGGTTAGGACCAATCTGAATTAGAGTTGAACCATTCAAGTGTTTTGCTGTTTTCTCCCATAAGTCAAGTCTTAGCTTTTACTTTTTACCCCCAACGAAGTCAAGTTTACATGAAGAAGTCAAGTTGTGCTCTTACTTTTTACCACCCAAATCTACAATGGATTTTTTGTGTTTTTACTTTTCGAACGCACCTAATGTATGACAAAATTACCCTTCTACGTTACTTCCTTCTTCTAGGATCGGCGTGTGACTGTGGACATGGTCAAATCAGTTATTACGGTTCGTTTTAACCCTTCAAAATTGGAGGGCCCGTGTTCATCGTTTCGCCCTAAACCCTTTTTTTTTCGGGACCGGCCCTATTGTCGAATTCTACCAGAAAACCGTTAGTATTGAGAAAACACGCCGTAACGACTAAAAAAAGAAGACATTGGTCAACATCAATAGTGCCAGACTTTTTCTTATATTTTCTACTCCCTCCGTTCCATAGAAAGTATCATGTTTTTCTTTTCGGGAAATCCCATAAAAAGTGTCATGTTTCTAAAAATGGAAGTGGGTTCTGCATTTTTACAAACTCAAATCAATTCAAAATCATTAATTAATTACATGGGTCCTCACCTCTTTACCTCACAAATAAATTCTAAATAATTAATTAATTGTATGGATCCCACATCTTTACCCACTAAAATCAACTTTCATAAAATTCCGTGCCCCATAGAAACAAGATACTTTCTATGAGACGGAGAGAGTATAACTAGAAGGAATATACACACTGACACGTATTATAGCACCCCTTAGCTCCCGTTCGAATGCTTATCGGTTGAAAGTACATTTATACCCTTCAAGATTGGAGCTCCATTCCAAGAAAACCTCCTCATCCAGATCTCCATATTGTCTACTTGCAAGAAATCTATTTTATTACACAGACACAAACATGAAGATTCTTGCTTTCTTTGTTTGGTGTCAAGACATTAAAATTTAGAGATGGGATTCTGACACTGTCCACAAGAAGACATGACACAGTGAATAAAGCTTCCTTTCCATGTTTCACTTCATCTCATCAACAAGATTTTCTTGTCTGCATAACACCAATTTAAGCTACAGTAGAATCATCAGAGAGAGGTGATGAATCTTCTTGGTTATTTCTTAGCCACTGCAGAATTTGCCCATCATATTAAATTTTAAAATAGTACTCCCTCCGTTCCACTATTACTGTCCCCTTTGGTTTCGACACGGAGATTAATAAACTTTGTTTAAGTGTGTATTTTATGAGTTTTAATTGTAATAAAAAAAAATGAGCACAATTTTTGAGAAGTAGTTGGTGGAAAAAATAAGAATTTATTCAAATTTTTGCAAGACATAGTTGAGACAATTGATTTTTTTTTCTTTTTTTCATATTTTATTTTAAGAAATAATCTTAAGTTTTCAAAAAGTTAAAAATCATAAATTTTCGAGTACGGAGTGGAACGAATATCGTGTGACAAATATATTTTTGGAGAGAGAATATGATAATGTGGGGATGACTATTAAGTAGGAGCCCACTTTATTTTTTGTTTAAGAGTAATTTTTGTTATTTTAAAAAATATGATAATAATAGCGGAACAATCCGATTAGAAAAGTGTGACAGTAATAACGGTACGGACGGAGTAATTTAATTATGATTCAAATGTGTGATACAAACATTTATGGAGTAACTATCTGTACGGTTGAGCTTTTTGACCTTACAAACTTGGTCCAAAACATTAGCTGGATTGATTGTTTATTAAATGCTCTCTCTGGCTTGCATTAATTCTTTTTTTTCATTAAAATATACATGTACCTGAGGAGTACGGATAGCAACTACTCAACAAGTTCATGCCGTTTCGTATATTCCATTGTATTTAATTTGATAAGAAAATAAAAATTAATTGGTAATCTGCATTTAATTTAAATACATTTAAGATAATAATAAAAATACAAATATAGTCTAACATTTACTATATAATTAATATTCGATGAACTGTCTATTTTACTGTAAAAATATCAAAAAATGATGTAGATCTTTTAAATGATACGGATGCAAGGAGGGGCAAGCAGGAACCATCCTCCGAAATTTCACAATTCGCCCCCCTCTTTTTTGAAATGACACTTTCCGAACCTTTCTTTCAGGATCATGACTCCACCCTCACTAGATCGGGTTTTTGGCCTACGATTGGAACTTCTGTCCTGTAATCATGACTTCGTGATCAGGGTTTCTGACCTATTTATTTGATTAACTGTGTTTTGAACATGCTAAAAACAATCAAGAAAATGGACAAGTGAGGATGTTTAAGTTTATATTATGAATGTTATTATCGAAGTGATCTCTTTTGTGCTTTTATTTTTCAAAAGAAGTTATTTTTTTTAATATTATTAGCACAATTAGTATTGTATAATATTAGATGAAACTTCTAAGTGACTTCCAAGAAGAATAACCTCTTTTGCATGTGAGTATGCTTTCAACAATAAAATTGCTGTCAGCCACCTGAGAACATACCAAACAGCAACTCCACTTAGTTTAATTAAGTGACTAATTACAATTTAATTATGGAAAAATTAATTAAATGATTCCCTAATTTAATTATAGCTTGTGTTCCCATTTGTGTCTACGAGGAAGCAAAGGTGTACGGATTGACCCGACAATTTTCTACTCAAACATGTTCTTCTTTTAGAAATGAAATTTAATTTAATTTAATTTAGCAACATACCACTATGTAATTAAGATAATAATTAATTAGTTACATATCTTCTGTTGGTTGAGATGCAAATCAAGTTAATAAACTAATTAACAAGATCGCATTATTTGAGTTTAGTTTTATTGGGATTGATTAAACTCAGTTTAGTATGATTTATTTTCGAATTCGAATATAAATATAAATATGAATTTTTTGTAATATAATTATGAAATGGAAGTATAGTGTAATGAACCTTAAGAAGTGCTGTCAGCTTCAATCCTTTCTTTCTGACAATTACTTGTTTGAAATTTTTACACTTCACGCGGCATTTTTCATCATCCATATTCTAAGCCATTAATATAACAACAATACAACATTTTCTATTTTAAAATCGAATTTTATTTCATACTCCCTCGGCCCCACTATTACTGTCCTATTTTCTTAATCGGATTGTCCCACTATTATTGTCATATTTCCTAAAATAGGAAAAACTACTCTTAAAAAAATGAGTGGGCCCTTCCTACCTAATATTCATTTTCATATTATCATACTCTCTCTCTCCAAAAGTCTATCTCTCACACGATTTTCGTTCTACTCCGTACTCGAAAATTTGTAATTTTTAACTTTTTGGAAACTTAAAATTATTTCTTAAAATACAATATAAAAAAAATCGATTGTCTCAACTATGCCCTGCAAAAATTTGGATAAATTATCAATTCTTCCACAAACCGCTCCTCGATAACTGTGTTCATTTCTTAATATAATTAAAACTCATAAAATACACACTTAAAATTTCTTAATCTTCGTGCCAAAACCAAATGAGACACTAATAGCAGGATGGATGGAGTACTATATTTCAGTGGATAATTATAGAAGTAAAAAAGGATATTATTTTATAAATAATGAAGCAATAAGTCCAAAACACTATCATAAATTATTAGAATTATCTTGGCAACAAGAACGTTTAATATATAGAAGAAGAAAAAAATCTTATTCACCTCTTCATAAAGTTGCATCGTATATGTATGATACTTAATTAAGTATCATACCGCTTAAACCTTCGAGTAGAGCTAGTTGTATCGTATATGTATGATACTTAATTAAGTAGAGCTAAGTATATATAACTAGAGTACGGATCTGGTAGGAATACATAATTATATATGAAGTGAGGTATGCATATTTCTTACGTTTTTTGCCTCTATGCATAAATTATATAAGAAAATATACAATGATAAAATGAAGGGTGCAAATTACTTCTTATTTTTTATTTTAAGTAGCCTTCCGACATGATCATTTAAATCTTTTAAATTATACTAGTAATACATATGTATTAACATATATGTGTGATAATTAAATGTATATTCGTACATGAAGTAAATTGCATTAATTTCATGCATGCTATTCTACGTGTTGTTTTTGTGTTTTTCAAATGTTTAAATAATTTAAATTTAAATAATCACTTCTCAGATTTTGCTTCCATGGTAAAGTGGTTCAACAGCAGAACACGGTTAAATCAGATTATATCTATTTATTAATTCATCTCTAATCTTAAAAGTATATAAATATGAAAACGAAATAAAGAAAAATAAAAGAAGAGGAAAAAAATATATATATATATATAAATAGAGAGAGAGAGAGAGAGAGAGAGAGAGAGAGAGAAAGAGAGAGAGAGGGGGTAAGGCTCTGAAAAAACGCGTTTTAGAGTTGCATGCATGACAGAAAAGCACCAGCTGTTTTAATTAATTTCTTTTTTATTTTTTGGATCTTTTTGATGATATTTGTTTTTATGGGTTTTATTCAGACATGCACAGTTTCGTAACCATCCTCGAAGCTGCTTATTCCTACCCAATCCTATTTTTCTTTCTCAATATGATTTAATTTTGCTTATTTTACTATTTTATGCAACATTTTTAGTTACATTCAGATGTATATACATGATGATCTCATGCCTATAATAAATCTCTATAATTATTTATATTATCATTTTATCCAATTAGTTTCTGCGTGTGCATAAATATGACTGACCAAAAAAACAAAAGGAAATAAGCTTTTAATTAATATATTCTTTTTTTTTAATAATTTAGAAGAAGTGTATACTAATGATACCACTCAACTTCAAGCCCTTGTGAGTGTGAGTTTTTCAATGACCAAATAATTACATTTAAAATAAAAGTTTATTCGAACTTTACCTCATCTTTCCTCAAATCGTAAAATCTCATCTCTTTATTGTAATTCTGAATCCTTTTTAATTGAAGTAATCTAATACAGTTAAACCTCGATAAAGTAATAATTTCGCTAAGATAATAACTTATTCATGTCCAGATATGGGTCAATGCACTAAAATAATGTTCGATAAAGTAATAACCTCGTTAAATGAATATTTTTTCTCGATCTCAAGGTTATTACTTTATCGAGGTTTAATTGTATGATAAACAAGTTGAAAATTTGTTAAAACAAAGAGTAAGTCAATCCAAATGCTTATTTAAAAATAATACTAGGAGTATGATAAACAAGTTGAAAATTTGTTACTATTAACTGCAGTATTAATTAATTACCCTAATAAGAGAGCAAGACAGAGTCAAATCCACAATAATAGTATTTCATCACACATACAAAAGTCTCAATCAAGATTCATGACATAATATTAATCCCCATCACCCAAAAATAAATTCACTGGAAAACATCTGTCACCCATTTTCACTAGCTAGGTTAATTACATATTAATTGACTAAAAATGAACTCCCCAAACCCCACCCCCCAACCCCACCCCCTATAAATACAATCAAGAAAGTCCCTTCTCCACCACATCATCAACTCCCCACTCTCAAACACACACATTGCAAAGAAAAAACAAGAAAATGGTGAAGCAAGAAATCAAGAACAACCCATCTAAAGAAAACCCACAATCATCATCTTCATCAAAGAAGAAGTACAAGGGTGTAAGAATGAGGAGCTGGGGATCATGGGTGTCCGAAATTAGGGCACCCAATCAGAAGACAAGAATCTGGCTTGGATCATACTCAACTGCTGAAGCAGCTGCAAGAGCTTATGATGCTGCACTTTTATGTCTGAAAGGATCAAAAGCCAACCTCAATTTCCCCAAATTAAGCCAAAGATTGAATCTTTCTGATGATGGGACGAATCCCATTTGCCCTAAATTGATTCAGAAGATTGCAGCGGCTGCTGCTGCTGAGAGTGAGGTTCTAGAAGGTTCTATTGGTTTGAGCCCAACGACGTCGTTTTACTCCTCCTCTTCCTCTTCCTTGCAATCGCCGTCGCTTTCTTCGTCTTCGATTAATGAGTTGAGTGTGAGTGGGAGGATTGAGGATGATCTTATTTCCCTAGATGCGGCGGCGTGCGGCGGCGGCGATTACTCGTGGTACAACTTTGAATCCCCGAAGTACTACGAGATGATGGGTGGGGCGTTTTATGATCCGACGATGGCGGTGGAGGATGATTATTCGAGTTTCGAAGATATCAGATTATGGAGCTTCTGCTGATCGATCGAGAATTGGATCCTTCTCTCTCTTCTCTCTCTCATGAATCATTTGTGTATTCGTTGGATGTTCTTCAGTTTATTTCTTGAAGACATTGCTCACATTGACATTATTTCTTTTTTCTTTTTTAATAATTTTTCTTTTTAAATTCGAAGGATTTCACAATAATGAAATATTTTCCTTCTTGAATTAATTATGTACCAAGATACTATTATAAATTAATTGAATTAATTATATATTAAGAGTATACTATGTAATAATATTAATTTTGTCATAATTAAAGTGTCAATTGTTTTTATACTATAAAATACGCATCTTTTGTCACGTCGTCAAATTTCAAATAATTAAGAAATATAACATGATTTATAGTTAAAACTAAGCAAGATTGATTTTATCCGCTTTGTAGTGATGAAATATATTTCTCTTACTACAAGTTCATAGTGAACAATAATACAATATCATAAATATAAATAGTTGATTCGATATCAATTCCTTTTCACGTATTTGAATCCATCCGTTTTTGGCTACATTACCTTATAATTTAAATTGCCTACACTAATCAACTTATAAATAGAGGAATTTGATAAGACACAAGGAGTAATCCATAAGCAAAAGAACAAGTTAAAGTTTTGATTTCATAACAAGTGGAAAAATCATGCTAGAATTTGTTTGAAAGTAAAGAAACAAGTCAATTGAACTTGAAATTGTAGGGTACCATTTTTTTTTATGAAGAGGAACCCACAGCTGCTACCTTTCGTGCGCAAAGAGTAAACCCCGTTCCTGTGTAATAGTCTGCACACAGGAGAGTTAAACAACCTTAAGGTGACAGACACACATAACGTTTCCAGTAGAATTTGAACTCATTACCTTTCGGTTCCGGACCACCCGCATTCTAGGGTACCAATTTCTAGTTGTACCCTCCGTTGTATACATTGTACCTGAACTTTTTCAGACAAATTGTGGGCCATCTCCATTTTATAAGACAAGAAGAACATGGTAAGAGGGGGGAAATAGAGTTTTTTTTTATATATAAAGTAATATTTTCGAAAATGTAGTGAGGCATGTATAATGACATATCTAATTATAACAAGCCATGTGGGATTAGAGCATAAATTAAATGAACAAAAATTATTTGTTTTATCTGTGTCACTGTCTAGTGAAGTATATAGGCTTGTGGATATCACATGAAGTTTTCTTGTCTTTTAGGAATCATGAGTGGCATGTGAGATTAAAATTGTTTATAGTCTTAGATTGATTATAGCTTTGTCTTTTTTTCTTTTGGAAAATACAAAATACATGCATAAGATGATGATACTTATAATGTTAGGAGAGAACTATAGATTTATTCTAAGCACTTCAATTATTAGATGTAGTGACATTTCGTATTACTATTCAATCAGAAGCGGATCGAGAATTTAAATTCGAGGGGACAAAATAATACTCCAATTTTGGATCATAGGTGTAAAAGGCCCAAATTGAAATTTTTGTCCATTAAATACAAACCCAATATCGATTGAAGGGCCCGAATTGAAAATTTTAAAGCCTATACGAAACCGAAATTCGATTGAAGGGCCCGGTTTTTCTATTGGATGGCCCGGATTATCTCGATTTGGGCTCGAAGCTCGAAGCGGAAAGAACCCGAATTTGAAGTTTCAAGAATTAATAGTTTTTATTTAACTAATGTGGTGATAAGTTTATTAAACACAAATTTCAACTTGAAAATAATAAATCTGAAATAATTAAAAAACTGGTCAATTCAAATATTAGTAACAAAATCTATATTGCGAGTTTTGCGTATATATTAATGATATTAATAGTATGATTCTGCATTAATAGGAAATTGGAAAAATAAAATAAAAGGGCGATATAAGATTATTCTAGCTATTTGAATTTATTTTTGGAAAATTACGATTATTGATGAGCTAACCTTTTATTTTAAAAGGAATCTTGTACTAAGGTAGTATTTGGAAGAGCTTTTTACAACAACTTTAGTTGTTTATGCTTAAAGTTGCTTAAACAAAATGCGTAAATCAAAACTTCGACGAGTTGAGGAAATACCTCTTTCCGGAAGACGTAATACGCCCCGATAGTGCTTTCGATTTCCGGCGTATCGTCTCCAAAGATAAAACGAAGAACGTCTCGAAATATGCATCGCACCGCAGAACTAAGAGCTCCGGCTAATTGGACAAAAGCGAAGACTAGAGCTTTTGGACAGCTTAGAATAAGATACTAAAGGTTGTTAGTGTTTGGAATAGTAGAAAAAACAGTTTAATTTTAGAAAAAACAATTTTGCAAACACTTTATAAGTTGTTTTTCAGTTTCTTTTGGCTTCTGCTTTTAAAAAACATTACTGATCAACTTATAGACTTCTGCTTATTCTGTCTTATTTTAAGCTCAAAAAAAGCAGAATCACTTATTCCAAATATTAAAAAATGTGTTTTTGCGATCAAAAAACCCAAAAATAACTTATTAATCTATTCCAAACACTACCTAAGCATCTAAGTTGCAGTTCGAAATCATATTTGAGTTCGTAATCATTCCCTTAAAAATCAAACGTAAATTTTAAACAAAACGCACAACCAAGTTGTGATTCAAAACTCTATTATCAAATGCTCAATTTTTAATGATTATACTATGAAGAAAAAAAGATGGATAAATATCCCACGTACGTTATGATGATTCTTGTGGATAAGCTAGCTAAGATGGCTGGAATTATCAGCAACTGATAATAAATACATTGCATTATTAATGTCCCAATCAATTTCAAGAATTTGGATTTGAATTGATCGGAAAATGACTTAATTAATTGTTTATACCAATACTATGATTAATTATTCTAGGCTGAAAGCGACTGTTAAATTTATTTATTGGATATGAATCATTAACATTCATTAGCCCAAATATTATACAGGTAACGAAATTATTCACTTGGATATGAGAGAGAGAGAGAGAGAGAGAGAGAGAGAGAGGATTAAATAAATAAAAGGTAGATGGGATAATGTGATTTTCCAGAGTTTGAACCCCAAAGGGGTAACAACACCCTTCTATTTTAATCCATCAATTTCAGAAACCAATTATTTTAAAATTACAAGCAATGGAAGAGAAGTGCTGCACGCATTAACACACAATCATACAACAAAAAGAGTTTGACTAATAATTTTTTATTATCATGTATTATAATCTTGTTCTCATGTGGGGCCTCAATGTTTAAGATCACCTCCAAAGGATAAGAAAAGGAAAATATGACTCAGAATTCATAATTAGTGAGCGGAATATGCAATTTCGGATGGTAGCCCTTACACGTCCCGTAGATTCGTCACTAGTTGAAAATTTAAATAAATATACAATGAAAATAAAATAAAAATTTAGCCTTTTGATATGCATGTGAGGGTGGTTGAGTAAAATTGAAGTGTGGGATGGTGAATAAAGCAAAAATAAGAATCTAAACAGGCTTTGATTTCACAAAACGCAGATTGATGATCAAGCTTGCCTGCATGCATCAAGCTACAAAAGTTGGTGATTTTCACCAAAATACCCTACCACCATGTGAGAGAAAGAAGAGAGAGAGAGAAGTGGCACATGACATGGGATTTTCATAATGGATTAAACACACACACACACACACAGATTCTTTGGTTATGAGATGAATGCTTAGTGACAAGATAAGATAGTGATGCAATAATACTAAGAAATGGTGTAAGAAGACAAGCTGGGCTCATGATTCTGGTCTTCAATATTGCTCAAGAAAACACACAATAATGGAGCCTCATGCTCTAAAGCTTAACCCCACTACCAAAAGTTGAGGAATAATAGAGAGCATGTGGATTGGAGCAAAAAAGATTGAATCTTTACTCAAAAACTCATTCTTTTCTCCATAGATGTATACTCCATTTTCTATGTACAGCTTACAGTGTGGTGGGTTTCACCCTCGGGCTTATCGGGGTGTCGATTTTTCGTCCCTTTTGTACAAAATGCAGTAAAAAAGACTACATGTTTACCTTTTTTGATCAAGTGTTAGTGTAGTGGATTTTGTTCTGAACTGCTTTGACTGCAGCAACTCTTGCTGCTGTGGCCGCCTTGTTTGCAGAAGCCACAGCTTTGTCCACCTTCTCCTCCACCCGGCGGAGGTGGGCTGCATTGTCAGCCGTCTTTCTTGCGGACTGCATGATTAAGAAACTTCAAGATTCAAGAAAAGACTCAAAGATTTACTAAGTTTAACGTTTTGATGTACCTGAACTGCGCGAAGAACTGAATATGTAAGAGGGGGATGGGGGGTTTTGAGATTGCCGTTGTCCCATTCGCCGGATTTGTTCACGCCATTACGGAATGTGTAGGCTCCGTAGCCTTGCTTTCGCCCTTCGTGCCATGACCCTTCGTAGCAATGGCCGTTGGCGAAGTGGTAGACTCCGAAGCCTTGGATTTTGTCTCCGAAGTACTCACCGGAATACCTATCTCCGTTCCTGTAACGCGTGTGTGAGTTTGGATCAGCTTCGGTTAATCAAAACTCCGATGTGGGAGTCGATTTCCTAATTATATTCAACATCATCATTTTTACTAGCTACAATTTACTTATGGGAGAAATGTTTGGATCCATCACACATCAAAATAGCCTTTCTTTTTCTTCCTTTTTTGGGAAGAATCCATCATTATCTCATTTAATTTAAAACCTATCCCTATCAAGCAATTAAAGATCAAAACAGCCAAGAATCAAGGCTGCAAATAAATTCAAGAATCAAAAGTTAGAAATTTCAAGTGATCAAGAATCAAGATTTATCATTATCCCATTTAATTTGAAGTCACATTTAATTTCAAGAATCAAGAATCAAGGCTGCAACTAAATTCAAGAACCAAAAGGGGAGAAACTTCAAGTGATCAAGAATCAAGATTCATCATCATCCCATTTACTTTGAAGTCACATTCAACCACATTAAAGATCAAAATACCCAAGAATCAAGAATCATGTATTTTAGAGAGAACCATAAGTGATCAAGAATCAAGATTTTTCACCTGAAATGGTAAGAACCAAGCCCATGCTTCACACCATACTTGAACTCCCCAATGTAGCAGCTCCCATCTGCACAACTCTGCACTCCAACTCCATGGCTCTGTCCATTGCACCACTCACCACCGTAACAATCCCCAGTATAAAACTTATACACACCATATCCATGGCGTAAGCCTTGCCTATACTGCCCTTTATACCGACTCCCCCTCGCCCAGCTCTCGATCCCATAACCCTCATACTTCCCATCTATCCAATCCCCTTCATACCTCCCATTCACTATGAAATTATACACTCCACTCCCATTACACTTCCCTTTATGAAATTCACCTTCGTAGACATCTCCATTGCTGTAAAACTCCACTCCTTCTCTCACTACCTTCTTCAAACTAGTCTCTCTAAACTTCCCTTGATTCTCATTCTCTTCCAACGAGTCCGAATTCGACTCCCCGATAAACCACTCCACCGATTTCGATTGATTTTTCAAACCAAAACAAGAAAGTCCCAATCTTTTCCCACAATCATCACTTAACTGCTTGCAGAATATAAAACTTTTACTAACCAAACCCTTGTTCTTCCACACGAGAAAGAGTAAAATAGCGACGAAAATCAAAGCGAGGAGTAAATTCTCCGAGGTGGTGAAGTCGTCATAGTAAAAAAAGGCGAAAAGTGTGTAACCCGAAAGGAGAAGCACTGAAACAAAAGGCGAGAAACGAGAGGCATTTGGTCGAACAGTTGGCGGACATGGTTTATTATGAGGCTTCTGCTCTTCAATATCTACTGTTTCTTCTTCATCCGGCATCACCTCGTTTAACGAGGAGAAGCTGTGAATGGACGAACGGACGGTGGGGGATGACCGTAGTAAAGAGGAGTGAGTCCGAGTAAGCTTCGCCTGGCTTTTCTGGCCGTCCATTTTCAACTAAAGCCGTCGTCGTCTTCAACCTCCGCCGTCTAATTACTTTCTCCGACTATTCGTTCCTCCTCCTGTACCTCGAGCTTCTCTTCATGTACTCCGACGCCGGTCTCATCTCCGGCGAGTGGGTGGCGGAGTTTAGCGTAGGAGAGAATAAATAATACAAAGTTGCGTAAGAGAGAGAGAGTGTTGTCTGAAAGTTTTAGAGAGAGAAGGAGAAGGAGAGCAGTCTCCGCTGTGGAAATGATCAGACTCGACCGGGTTTATTGTGGGGAGGAATATCGTGGGGCCTACACAGGGTTTGATATGGGCCGTCCGATGTGGATCGCGCCCGTTAGATTGGGGCGGGGGGGGGAGGTAGGATCTATTTCAGCTATTTTATCTTTTGCTTATTTCGTTCCCTGCCGCCACGTGGCGGTGAGTAATAGCCTCTTAAAAGAAATTACTCCTAACGTCCCTATTTTATATGTCCATTTGTCTTTTCACATAAATTAAAAAAAAAATTAATAATATGAAACTTAGATAAATATTGGTATTAAAATTTGAGTAAATTAAAATAAATTATTAAAAAATTAATGTTATAATTATATTTGCTATTATAAAGTTGGATAAAATAGTCTTTTTCTATGTTATCATATTAATTAGATCTATTAAAGTTCGTTAAAGATTTAGTTAGATATAAAATAATTGTTAATAAACATATAAATTTGGGACAGACGAAAAAAGAAAGTAGGCATATATATTTGGGACGGAGGGAGTATTATTTTTTGAGTCAATTGCTCAAAAACCCATTCCCACTAAAAATAATACAATACCACCCATTTTTTAAAGATGTTCACCAAATACCCAACATTATTAAATTATCCTTACTTTTTCACTTGTGTCTACGAGTGCCGATGGTGAGTCTACGGATATCGATGGTGAGCCGGTTTTCATCAAATGTGTACTGTCTTTAGTGCTGATGGAGTGCATATGGAGAGCCTATGGGTGCCTATGAATGCCTATGATACTGATAGAAATTTTAAGCTCTCCGCAGCACCCATAGACTCCATATGCACTCCATCAGCACTCAAGACAGTGCACATCTGATGATAATCGGCTCACCATCGGCACCCGTATGCTCACCATCGGCACTCGTCGGCACCCGTAGGCTCCCTTCAACACTCATTAGCACAAGTGAAAAAATAAAGGTAAATTGATAAACTTGAGTATTTTGTAATTATAATTGTAGTGGTCGGATAGTTTTGTATTTTTTTAAGTGGGAATGGATATAATCATATATTTCCACTTGTTTTTTCTTTATCATTTTATATACTCCTAGTTATGGTCACATATATTTCAGGATTATCGAATCCGTGACAACGATAAAGTTTTGATTTGGTTCTTGTCATGTGGTATACGCTCGATTTTATCTTGTTATATGATCGTGTTCGATAATAAAGTCGTGTTGGGAATAATTTAAAAGTTGTTTTTAAATAAAAAATATTAGTACTTATAGTATTAGAAAGAAAAAATATATATATACATATATAATTTAATTTTAAAAAAACAATATTATAAACATTCTTAAAAGATGTTTTTTCAATTTTTTGGCTTTTGCTTTTTAAAAAGTAAGTTATTCTTACTTATTTGTAGCTCAAAAAAAGCAGAAGCACATATTTTAAATATTAAATAAAATATTTTTACGTTGAAAAAATTCAAAAACGGCTTATTTAAATTTTTTATCGTCTAATTTATAGATTTTTTATTTATTTATCTAAAAATAATCAATTAAGTGATACATCCATTACAAACTCAAATGTCTAATGGCAATGGCTAATAACTTCCATTCATCACAACCTTCAGGATTCCACCATTACTTCTTCAAGAGCTTCTCCTTCATCCTCTCCACCGCACTTCTAAGCGTCCCTTCATCCTTACAAAAAGTAAACCTCACAAGATTCTTCCCCTCCTCCGGATTCAAGTAAAACACACTAGTAGGAATCGCCACAACCCCAACTTCCTTGATCAAGAACTCGCAGAAGGCGACATCGTTTTCGAGCCCGAACGGGGTGTGATCCACCACGACAAAGTAGGTTCCGCTCGACGGAAAGACCGTAAAACCCACAGACTTCAAACCCTCCACAAGAATCTTCTTCTTCTCTGCGTAGTCCCTCCTCAGCTCCTCGTAGTACGACTCCGGTGCGCGTAGGGCCGCCACCGCGGCGTGCTGCATCGGAGTGGATGTGGCGAACGTGAGGAAAGCGTGCGCTTGCCTTACTCCCCACGTCAAGTGCGGTGGAGCGATGGCCCACCCGATTTTCCACCCGGTTAGCGAAAACGTCTTCCCGAGCGAGTTCAGGGTCACGGTCCGGTCGAACATCCCGGGAAGTGAAGCGATCGAGATGTGGTCCATCTCGAAGGCTAGCTTGTCGTAGACTTCGTCGGAGAAGACCAACACATCGTTCTCTATGCATAACGAGGTGATGGATTCGAGCTCCTCTTTCGTGAACATTTTACCCGTCGGGTTGTGTGGCGTGTTCATGAGGATGGCGCGTGTGTTCTTCGTGACAACGGACTTTAGTTCTTCGATCGGGACGTTGAAGTTCGGAGGCTTTAGGGTTATGGACCTGATTTTGGCTCCGGCCATGGAGAGAGTGGCTTCGTAGGAGTCGTAGAATGGAGCAAAGACGACGACTTCATCACCGGGGTTGATTAGGCCGAGAATTGTTGCAGCTATGGCTTCTGTGCAACCGGATGTCACGGTAACTTCCTTTTCCGGATCAACCACAAGCCCGGTGTCTAACTTGAAACGATCGGCTATGGCTGAGTTCAAGTCGGGAACTCCATATCCACGCGCGTACTGATTCTTACCGTCTCTAATGGCTTGGATAGCAGCTTCTTTAACAAAATCCGGACCATCAAAGTTGGGGAAGCCTTGTCCGAGATTAATAGCGCCGTGCTTGATTGCTAAGCTACTCATTTGCGTGAAAATCGTCGTTTTGAACTTCTCCAGTCGCTTTGCAATCTGAAGAAGAAAACTTGACAATCTTAGAAGGGTAATATGATGCGTGTAATCAAGACTTAAGACAGACACCATCAGATCAAAAGAAATTCTCGCTTGTTTTGCACAGAAGGTAACAAATAATGAAGCCTTTAAATGCATTTAAAGAAGCAGAGATGAACAAACTTCTATATTTCATTTCTTATGAAGACGGTAAACAGGTTTGGATTGATCAAGATATATATTTACAATTACAGAAGCATCGTTTTGCTTGAAACGAATCAAGAATGATCAGCAATGGCAAAAGCAGAGCCCAACACTTGATCTAAGGGTGGTCTAGTTGGTATAGAGGGTGCTCGTGACTAAAAGATCGTAAATTTGAATATCACTATGCGTTTTAGGTCAAGCCCGTATATAGAACTAGTCTAGTAAAACAAGAATGACCAGCAACGGAAAGAAGCAGAGCCCAACACTTGATCTTCAGGGTGGTCTAGTTGGTACTAAAAGATCGTAAATTTGAATTACACTATTACTTCTAGGTCGAGCCGGTTATACAGAACTACTCTAGTAAAGCAAGAATGTCCAGCAATAGCAGAAGCAGAGCTCAACACTTGATCTAAGGGTGGTTAGTTGGTAGAGAAGAGATTATAAATTTAGAACTAGTCTAGCAAAAGCAAGAACGACCAGCAATGGCAGAAGCAGAGGCTCAACACTTGATTTAAGGGTAGTCTAGTTGGTAGAGAGGGTGCTCGTGACTAAAAGATCGTGAAAATCTAATTTCACTATGCATTTTAGGTCGAGCCCGTTATATATAACTAGCCTAGTAAAGACAGAATTGCCAGCAATGGCAGAAGCAGAGCCCAACACTTGATCTAAGGGTTGTAGAGAGCGTGCTCGATCGTAAATTTGAATTTAACTACGCGTTTTAGCCTTTTAGGTCAAGCCTATTACATAGAACTAGCCCAGTAAAGCTTACATTTCTTGTGTGGTGGCTGTGCAAGTTCTTCCTCATAGCCAAGAAGATGAAAAAAGAAAAAGCACAAGCTAGCTAAGAGCCACCATCTAAGCTGGACTTTTTCAGAGTTATGCTAACTATGAACCACTTATTTCTTATAATTGATAAGTTCAATAAATTAAGATAAGAAATACTCGAACCGTCCCGCTTGACTTATCTTGTTTCCAAAAAAGGAAAATAATTACTACACAACCTACCACTTTCTCTTTGTGGGGTCTATCTCTTTACACACAACCACCCACTCATCTACACACAACCACCCACTCATCTTAATCTCCGTCCCGAAAAGAAACAAGACAACTCGAGCGGGGACGGAGGGAGTAATATTTAATCTATGTACAAGTTATTCCATCAAAACATCCATAAACTAATGCAAGTGCATATTTACTTTGTAAAATTAGTGAATTACAACCAAGTAATTCATAATATAACATAAATTCTCACTATTTCAAGCTCTAATTCCAATATTCAATTCAAGCCAAGCATAGATCCCAATCAACACAAAAATTGAATATCTAATCAAAAATAGAGTCAAAAATCTCGAATCTTCAATCGAAACACAGGAAAAAGGCTTAAACCCTACTCAATTCCAAAGTCACGGGACAGACCTGGAGAGGCCGAGTCGCCGAGTTCTGAGCTGGCTCATCCTGAGTCGAAACTGGCTGCTGCTGAACTATGCCGGCGGTGGAGATCGAGGAAGCCATGGCTCGTGGAATCCAAAAACTGCCAGTGCGATTTCCCGAACTAATTCCACAACTTGCGACCGAGTTATTGGAGAATATTTGGGAGAACTTGAGGGGTTTGAGCATGTATGGCCTAATCATTTGGTCAACAGAAATTGGGTGAAGAAGCATTAGCTTGAACTACACCTGGGTCGAAAGATTCGATTGATAAAATTTAGGGATTTGAGTTGAACTTCTACAGTTCTACCCACCCATTTGCCATGTGGTGTAATTGCGACACGTGTCCACGTGAAATGCCGCAATTTCCAACTAAATCATGGAGTAAGTAGAGATTCCCTAATTCTAGTTCCCGAGCAAATCGAGCTTCATATTTCACGGACCGATAATTAAAAAAAACTGACTTTGGCCTGATAATATAGGGCCGGGCCGGGCCGACCCGACCCATTCTTCTGCCACCTCTACCCCTAATGCATCAAGATATAGCAAAATTAAAATCTTGTCATGAATAAATGGAAAATTTAATAAAATATTTTTGGAAAAATAACACATTATTACATGGTAAATGCCACCAGAGCAGACACTAATTAACAATTCTCATTACAAGAACAGAGGATTTGGCAGAACTAACGCTTGAGAAAATTCCAACACGAGTTTCAGACAAAAGCAAGATGATTATGATCAGAAGCAAGGATTGTTAACGAACAGTGCTATTCTTCTAACAAAAAGATGGTGGTAGGGTAAGGCTTCAAGCTTCGACTCCCTCATCGACAAAGTTGTGATCATAGGAGGAGGCCTCGTACGCAAAATCTTGATCCATGTTCTCCATCGAGTCGCCGTATCTGAACTGTTTGGTTCCCATCGTGGTGAAGGGCATCAAACCGAACGCACGTGCAGTCTTGATCTCACGAGCGACTTTCCTCTGAGCCTTGGCGCTGATTCCGGTCTGCTCAGCGCGAATTCATAAGAAACAGAGCATGTATTGCAGGATCAGTTAAAGGGTGTTGAGATGTTTACCTTGCTCCTCTTGATGATGATGCCGGCCTCAGTGATGAACTTCGCCAGGAATTTCACATTCTGGCCAGAAATGGAGAATGCGGGTGAGTAAATAAGTTGATAAACAAGAATATCAGCAATGAGTATAGAAGCCAAAATAGGATATTATCAAGGTTAACTTTTCTACAATAACGCAGTAGCCAAAGATTAACCGTATCACATTTGGTTTGGAATAATGAGACGAATGCTTCGTACTATTGACGACTATTAACAAAAGGGTGAGATAGTTTCGGGAAGAAGAAAGAAAGGATGTGGTATGCATAATTTGAAAAGTGAAGCCATATGAATTCTGATAAATTATACTCCAAACTAAAATAAACTTCTAAGTTTAGTAATAAGCTAACAAATCGTAATATTGACGTGAATAAAGACTTTAGAGAAGTTGAGATTCAAATGTCATATAACTAAGTTCTTACTAATCAGCAAACATCAAATATATGGAAGACGTTGTAGTGTCGGAACGTGAACAAAGAATATAATACTGGTATAAAATCTCAGAAACACCGGTCAGCACCGGAAAATGGCAAATTGTTGCAAGAAATAACATTTAATTTCTCAATCGTACGCACCCGGAAATCGGCTTCTTGCAAGACTTCCTTTGTCGTTACTTCAAACTCCATCCTTTTGTTAGGCTTACGCACTCCGGGTTTTCTCAAATCAAGATCCTGTATATATCAACGCAAGGTATTGAACAAATCAAAAGTCGCAAAATCAGAGAAGAGTCATTAAAATATCGATTATACCTTGGTATCATAAGTCATCCCACTCTGGAAATTAACATCAGGCCTGAAAGTATAATCCTCCCTAGCTACTTCAGACGGATCAAACTCAAAGTAGGCGGCGGCTTTCTTTAGTTTATAGTCCATCCCATCAGCCAATGAAGTAAAACTCTCTCCTAGACCTCCTAGCCCAGATTTATCGTGTGCCTTCTCAACCTTACCGAGCTTCCGGTAAAAGGACTTCTCCTTATCGAAACCCCCGTCACCAGAATTACTTAGGCCAGAATTACCAAAGGACGCGTTTAAGTCATCCCAATCAAAACTAACTGTAAATCGAAAGGAGCACACATTAACAACAATTAATGGGGTTGAAAGATTACATATATCAATATCAATATCAATCCAACACCAAACACAAACTTTAAAATATATAAAAATTAAAAAAGGCATAAGATTCTAAGGCCCCCAATTGCATCTCTTGATTACACATATGAATATTAGAATTGAGATTCAGCAAGATCAACTCGATCAAAACGATTTCAAAGAAGCAAACAACAGATTTCATTTTTCTTTTCTTTTTTAAATCTTTTCTACTGATTTCAATCCAAACTAACCGCAAACAGACTAGAAAACAAATTCGGTAAATCGCATAAAATGCTAAACAATTGGGATACTTTGCAGGCAACCACTGGAAATACACAGATTCCGCTAGCAGCACTCAATTTCCAATTAATCAAATGAGCAGAAACACAACAAAAATAGAATATTTACCGTGCGCGGCGCTAGAAGAGAAGGCCCGAATCGCATTAGGGCTCCGGAATTGTCGAGACAAAACAGCGTTAGCAGACCACAGCGCACTTCGAACGAGTTTCATTTTTACTGCTCATCGAAAAAAATCCAAACCTAGAATCAAATCGAAGGCCGATAGAATTAAAGAAGAAGAAAACAGTTGTACAAAATGCTAATTTATCAGTAGTACCTCGAATGATGAACGAAGGAGAGGGAAAAAAATTAGGGTTTAAGGGCCGGGAGGGAGGGAGAGAATCGAGATTAGAACCAAACCGTTTATCCAACGAATCGTAGTCGGTGGCGAAAATGTTAAGCTTTCGGGGACAAATTTGTAATTGTTTACTCCAAACAAGATCTGATTTAAATTTTTATTTTTTTTAAACGAATGGTACCAAATTAAATTTGACACATTGATATTTTTATGGGGAAAATAATTAAATACAAAATTCAACTAATGTAAGTAAAATAAATTTAATGTTTCTTGAATTATTAAGTTCAAGATTTTAAATAGTTACTAGATAAAAATAAAAAAAATTATTCGATTAATAATTTGGGTTTTCAAACTCTTTAAACGCATGAATAAAAACTTCTAAACTAATTTACTTCAATAGTGAACTATGAAACGAAGGAGCAATACTTTTTGGATGATGAGTATCGAAGTGTGCACTGAATAAATTTTGTTCCTGTGTTCTAACTTGCAAACAACACAGGAGGGTTCAACCCTTAAACTGACAATAGGTGACATGCTCACACATAACGGTCTTGGTGGGTTTTAAACACATGACCTTCCAACCACAGACAATACTTGATCATGTTAGTGAAGGTACGTATTTTTTAATTTTTATTTTATTTGATGGTACAAAATATAGAGTTACATTTATTTATATTTATTGTTAGAAAATCTACATTTAAATGCATTATAGAGGAATTTCTCAATTCCGATTTTCGGTGAGTGAGAAATGGGTTCTCGAAGTTTAGTGCGCAAAGTGGTAATAAATTGAAGTGGAGATGGCCCGTGATTCAAAATATAGACTTTATGATCACTTCTCGTAACCGTTGTTTGTGTGATGATGATGGTTATCATGAGCATTGATTCCCACATGTGGAGAAAACTTATAAATAGGTCTAAGGTGCAAGCATTTCATACACACTCAATCATATCAGTTCATTTCCATTTTAAGAGTTTTTGTGTTCGGCAGATTACGATTATAATTTTGTAACATTTATAATATAAGTATTGAATAGCGATTGAATTGAATTTGCATGGGCTCTTTTAAGGGCATTTGGGTTGGCCCTTCGAGTTCTTCAAATCTCTATAGCAGGGACACTCGTCTTTGTTGCCGGACGTTCCCGACGGCACGCAATGGCACTTCTCGCAGCAGATTCCGCAGTACTTGAGGCAACGATCTTTCAACGCAGCCTTCGAGCACCGCACTCCGCACTTCGAGTCGCAGAAGCCTGATCCGCCGACGTCCTCCGCCGCCAATGCGGTGGTGAGGATCAGAAGAAGAGTGATCGCAGCCGGAATTGTGTTTGAGAGAAACGTATGAAATTTATATCGAAATGTTTGATCTGTTTAGGGCAAGTAGGTTATGAATTGCAGAAATTGAGGAACGTTTCCTTAATTGTGAATATAAAATTACCGAATAATATGCGTATAATTAAAGAAGAAGAATTGTACAAAATGCTAATTTATCGGTATTACCTCGAGGAAAAATTTCCCACGTTGATATTTTATGGGGAAAATGATTTAAAAAAAAACACGTGTTCATGCGAAAATTAATAAATACAAAATTCAACTAATGTAAGTAAAATAAATTCAATGTTTCTTGAATTATTAAGTTCAAGATTTTAAATAGTTACTAGATAAAAATAAAAACAATTCTTCAATTAATAATTTTTGTGATAAATAAATATAGTCCATCTCATTCCTTTGATAAACAAAACAACTTATTTCAGATCATTCTAATATGATTCCTCGTATCGAGTTTATTCTTTTTTCCAAACCAAATGGGACCTTAGTTCTTTGGCATTTGAAACTAGACCTGACCCGTTTGTTATATTGATCCAATTAATACGGGTAATTAGGGATTTGAGAATAGTATTTTTGCGAATTTGTAAAGGGTTCAACACGGGTCGGGCCACATATATAGTGATAATAGATTATAGATAATAATATACTTTTGTTAACTACTTGGTAAGTAATAAATAATTGTTCAATCAAACCGTCGAAATATGCAATTAAACCCATTTCTAATAAGAAATTATAGAATTCCAATCAATCCTTATAGATGATAAAGTATGAGAGAGAAAATGAGTAAGATAATGAGAGAGTATGAGATAAATGATGATGAAGTAGAAGAGAGAATGTAATAAAGTAGGAGATAGAAGATGATAGAGTAGAAAAAAATTAAATTTAAAAAGAAAGAAATTTTTAGATAAAATCGAGGGGGGGCCGCGCCGCGCCGCCCCCTCGATCCGAGGGGGGCCAGAAGATATGATAATAATTTTTTACCAAATTAGGAAAATGGGCACAAATAACGGGACACCTCTTTCGGAAAAGTGAGCCACAAATAGCGAGACGAAGTGAGTATACTATATAATGAGGAATACATATAGTACATAGAGATGCATACGTTATTATTGTTTTTTTGTCTATAAATTATATAGATGTATGTAGATATATAATGGGATGAAGACATATCATTGTTATGATCGTGGAATACGACTGAATGCACGAGCTTCAAGGGCATTTATCATAGTCCTCGAACTCATTAATTACAAACACAACTTGATAAGCTGGACCCGCCCGCCGTCCTCCGCCGCCGTTGCGGCGGTGAGGATGAGAAGAAGGATGATGAAAGAAGGAATCACATTTGTCTTCATTATTGACTTCCTAATTTTTCTTGAATTGCCTGCAAATAAGGTGGAAAGAAAAGCAAATACATATATAAAGTAACTCTATATAATTGAAAGATTGAGAATATGAATATAATCCCCTAGAGAGAGAAGAAAAAATTGATGAGCGAGATACGAAGTATGGAGATGGAATTAGATTGTGGATTTCATAGGGTCTACGATAAAAGTATGCTATAAGTTTCCCTTGAATAAAAAATTACAATAATAGTTTGTAATTGCCGGATCATGACGAAGTTTTTTTTTTTTTTAAATATTACAATTACAATACAAATAATTTTGCATTGGTAACGATGGCACGTGCAGCACGTGTGTAGAGAGATGAATACAGTCAGAGCACACATTTTCATAATTCGGCTCCGTTGATAGTATTTTTGTGATAATCCAACACGATCTCGGCACGGCATAATAAAAATACTCCAAATTTTGAATTCGGTCTAAATTCGTGGATTTCGTGTTCTTAAAATATTTAAAAAACTTAATGGATTTGGATCCGATCTGAAACATTTTTAAATTCGGAATTTATATTTGGATTTTTTAGATTTTGAATTTGGCTCAAACACCACTTTTGTAACTAAAATATTATTGTGCTAATAAAAACATTATTGGCTTTAAAAAAGTTTGATCTAAATAATGAATTATAAAGAAAATAAGAGAATTGAGAAATTAGTTAAAGGTTTTTTCATTTTTTGAGATCCAATAAATCTCGGTCCGAATCTCATTGTGTAAGATGTAATGAATCTTTAGATCAAATATAGTTATGGAACTAGAAAAGACCGATCGTCATCTCTAATAATTGGAATACTATACTTTCGGACGTATCATAAATTATAAAAATGCTTTTAATATAACGAACAAATATAAGAGTAAAAATGGTATTCAGCCTTATAGTGTAGAGTAAAAATACCTTTAATTAATTTATGTTTTAAACTTTTAACCAAGAAACGTGAGAAAAACACATTTGAATAATATATTTATATATTTATCCTTAGCGCTATTATGAAGGAATCACAATTCCAATAAGAGTAGAGCAAGGCTCACTAGAAATGTAGGCAAAATCGAATCACGCGAATTATGTATTCTAACTCTATATACGATTTTCTTTCACGTTTTCTATTTTCATTGGCGAGTAATCACAATACGCCCCCAAATTATAATATACTCCATCCGTCCCATAAAAAATACTCCCTCCATCCCATTTAACGTGATACGTTTCTTTTCAGCACGGGAATTAAGAAAGTAGATGATAAAATATGAGAGAGGGATAAATGATAAATAAAATAGAGAAGATAAATGAGTTTGTGAGACAATAAATAATAAAGTAAGATAAATAAATAAAAATGTATGAGAGAGAAATAAAAAAGTAACAGATAATTTAGTACTAATATTTTTAAATTTATTTCCTTTTAAAGAAACGTGTCATTTTAAGTGGGACGTCCCGAAAAGAAAAACGTGTAATGTTAAATAGGATGGAGGGAGTATCTCATTTCTATAGGGTACGGAAATTAAGAAATTGGATTGTGGGGTGTATATTATTTAACTTTTTGACTTGTTAATTTTGGTCAACAAATTGTTTGTCTTTTTAAAAAACAAAACACTTTCTATGGGACGATTCGAAAAAAGAAAACAAGACACTTTCTATGGAATAGAGGGAGTAGTATATAGAGACACATACATTTCTTATATATAAATTACGGATTTTTCTACCCTAGACCAGGTCTACAACTTAAGTTGTGAACCTTGTGGTTAAAATCATGCCACATATTATATTTTGAAAATAAAAAAAATATAAAAAAATATAATCAAAAGTATTATTTAATTAAAATTAAATCCTAGACTACAAGGTCTTGTGATCGAGGGTAGAAATTTCCATAAATTACATAGATGTATGAAAAACAAACGACAAATACTATATTCGATAAAGACGTAACATCGATATGATCGTGGAGTACGATTGAATGAATGAGCATTCAACGGAACTTACTCGATCTTAACAAATACATCTGACAGTCTCCGTGAAATCACATTCGCAACTCCGGCAACATGACTCACTTACTACGACGTCGTCAAAGCCACATAAGCATCTCTCGCCGACGTCGTTTGCGGCGGATATATGTATGAGTCCGACGGTGAAATGTCCATCTGGGAAAAGACAAACACATTTATACACAATTCTTATATTTAACTACACTATATACCCAAGAAGACGAAAATACCCCTACTATGGGATGGTCCGATCACGTGATCACGTGAACAGAGGGCCCGATCAGGGGCCGATCGGTCGAACCGGTCCGACCGGTCGGACACGCCCGATCAAGGGCCGATCACTAATGGGCATGATCGGTCATGCCCTATCACAAGGCCATGATCGGTCATGCCCTATCACAAGGCCGATCACTATCAGGCCATGATCGGGCATGTCCGATCAGGCCATGATCGGGCATGTCCGATCGGTCGGACACATCGTGACCTGACATTTTAGGTGAGAAAAGTAAAAAAGTGGGGGTATTTTAGTAAATTTGGGTATATAGTGGATAATTTTTATAAAGTTGAGTAATTTTTTAATTGTAATAGTCAAATAAGGTATATTCATATATTATTATTATATGTATGAACTGACTCCGGCTCCTTTATTTTTATTTTCAAAAAAAGAAAATTATATCAGTAATCTAAAATTTTAATTATTTAATCTAAAGACTAGTACGAGGTCTAACCCGATAGCCCGAGGTAATTTAATAAGCCGGGCCCGCCCGCCGTCCTCCGCCGCCATTGCGGTGGTGAGGATGAGAAGGAGGGTGATGAGAGAAGGGATCACGTTGGTCTTCATCATTGGCTTCAATTTAATTTCTTCCTAATTTTTCTTGAATTGCCTGCAAATAAGGTGGAAAGAAAAGCAAATAAATATAAAGGTAAGTCTATAAATTCAAAAGATTGAGAATGTGAATGTAATCACCTAGAGAGAGAAGAACAAATTGATGAGCGAGAAATTATGTATGGAGATGGAATTAGATGGTGGATTTTATAGGGTTTACAATCAAATTATGCTATAAGTTTCCCTTGAATAAAGTTATTATAATAATAATTTATAATTGCCGGATCATGACGAAGTTTTTTTAAAATATTACCATGCGAATCATTTTTGCATTAGTAAACGGTGGCACGTGCAGCACGTGTGGGGAGAGTTATAAAATATAAGCCCGTTTGGATCTACAAAAGTTTAGGTGTACGCTTTTCATTCAAAATAGTGGGCCACATACGTCACATGTCGACACCCTTGTGGTATGAGAACACAAGGGTACACAATTATGGTACACACAAGCCGTTCTGGTTTGGATCGGGCATGGATCATATAAACAATATTATCATTAACTAATTCTTAAATGTTCTATATTACTCCCTCCGTCCCACTAGAAACGATACGTTTCTTTTGGGCGCGAAAATCAAGAAAGTGGTATTATACGATGTAAATTATTTGACTTTTTAGTAATTAAATATGATCCACACAATTTTTACTACTTTAGGAAACGTGTCGTTTCTAGTGGGACGATCCAATAAGGGAAACGCGTCGTTTCTAGTGGGACAGAGGGAGTACGTTATATTCAATCTATAGTTTTTTTTTGTATATTGTTGAATCAATCAAGAAAACCTATGCGGCATGGATACGAGACATGCCACACGAAATACGATACAATATAAATATGGGATATGATATTTTTAAAAAAATTAGGATAGGACACAACAATTAGACACAATTTTTAGAGTGTAAAATAAATTAATTTTGTATTTTTCATTAGAATTAGGTACAACGTTTACTTAAACATTTAGGACACGAAAATTAGAGTGTTATATCATGTCGTAGTGTTTAACACGTGCACAAAGAAATTATGTGATAATTACATATTTAAAATTAAAAAGCCGTACGGTATATTTAAATTATCTTGGATTGTAGCTCTATTGGGCCATAGTCTAAGCCCGATCTACCATCGGGCTTTGCCAAACCCAATCAACCTACCTTCCGCAAATCCAACATATTTAGCTTGTCCACGTCATCCTCAAGTACATATTCAATAACAAAATTATATATTTTCTTCTACATTACTTAGGCCTTCAAATTATCATAATTAATAAATATTGTTGCGATTTGATTCAAAGTGTAAACTAATGAAAGGACCCATAAGAGAAAAATACTTAAATAGGGAATTATGACAAAACGATTTATCGTATAATTCTTTAATTATTTATTTGTTAGGATGCATATTTTTCATAATAATTTTTATAATTTAAAAATATAGTATGAAAAAATTGTAGAAGATTAGATCAGAAGATCTCTCCATCGGCATCATATAAATTCCGCATTAATCACTAGTAGGAGGAGTATTAACTTTAAAAATAATAAGCTACAAGTAACTTAATTATGAAATAGTTGAAAGAGTTTAAAAATGATTTATTTCAAATTATTATAAATAATAAATCATTTTATGTGCGTTTGAGAGAGTTTCAAAATAACTTATTCTTCTTCATAAGTTACTTTTGACTTATTTTTATAAGTTAATAATATTTATAACATATGAATAACTTTTTTTATACTAGGATTTGATTTTTTTATGCGTATAGTTATCCTTAACGTTATCAAAAAACTTATTCTACTCATATAAGTTATTTTTGACTTATTTTTATAAGTTAGTATTTATAACTTATGAATAACTTACAAGGAGTTTATGCAGAGATCCACCGTCGAATCCTGACAATATGTTTTTTATATTGAAATTTTATTTTATTTTTATACTGTATAAGTTATTATTAATGTGTGCATCCAAACGCAAACAAATTATTAAATTTAAGAACTTTTGTCATAATTCCTTATACAATAAATTATTTTGCCATAAAAATTTATTTAAAATGTTTTTCAAACGGGACCTAAGTTATTTTGGTAAACTCTCTAAACGCACGAATAAAAACTTATAAACTAATTTAGTTAAATAGTGTTCTACCTATGAAATGAAGGAGGTACGTATTTTTTAATTAGTGGAGGTACGTATTTTTTAATTTTAATTTAATTTGATGGTACAAAATATAGAGTTATATTTATTTATATTTATTGTTGGAAAATTGCATTTAAATGCGATTGAATAGAGGAGTTTGCTATGGGCGATTTTAGGTGAGGGGCATTTGGGAATTGGCCCTTCGAGTTCTTCAAATCTCTATAGCAGGGACACTCGTTTGTATAAATTCCGAAGGAGAGATGGCACTTCCGGATTTACCAATGCTTGAGGCAACGATCTTTCAACGCACCTTCGAGCACCGCACGCACTTCTGGCCACCTCTCGCAATGCCGCCGCTTCTGTGGTAAGGATGAAGGTGATCGCAGCCGGAATGGTATCTAGGCTTCATTCTGCCCTACATGTGGAGAAAGCCTATAAATAGGCAAGCTGTATTTCATATACACACTCAAGCAATATTTTAATGTCATTCATCTCAATTTGAATACAAATGAATACTTGTGTGTCGCAGAATTACTTGATTATAATTTATGTTAACATTTAATTTACATATAATTGATATTAAAAAATGCATGAAAGGGATGTTATTAAATTTGAGTTAGGCCCTTACGTAGTATCTTCAATTAAAATCTCTATAGCAGGACTTTAAACTCGTCTTTGTTGCCGGACGTTCCAGACGGCACGCAATGACACTTCTCGCAGCAGATTCCGCAGTACTTGAGGCAACGATCTTTCAACGCAGCCTTCGAGCACCGCACTCCGCACTTCGAGTCGCAGAAGTCTGATCCGCCGACGTCCTCCGCCGCCAATGCGGTGGTGAGGATCAGAAGAAGAGTGATCGCAGCCGGAATCGTGATCGTAGGCTTCATTTCTGCCCTAATTCTGCTTGAATCGCCTGCAAATAATGTGAGTTTAGTTTTAGGTTTGATAAATTGAGAATGTTGTGTTTGAGAGAAACGTATGAAATTTATACCGAAATGTTTGATGTGTTTGATCTGTTTAGGGCAAGTATGTTTGATCTGGTTTACATTAATTTGTTGATTAATGATATCACAAGCAATTTAAATGTGGTGTTATCTTGATAGGTTTGGATTGTTTAATCAATTCGTAAAAGGCGTGGGAACATTATTCCTACAACTTGGCTGGTAATGTTAATGACCTTTACATGTTTGATGATTTGTCCGACTGAACTGGGCTTTTTTTTTTATGTGTGTTTGTTAATTACTTTCCTCTTCACTTAGTTGGATTGTTGTCTGCTTTCCTTTTTGTCCCATCTTGTTATTATCCAGCTTTTAATGTGTTTGAACTCCTCTCTCTCTCTCTCTGTTTATGATTATGTATTGTTTAGTCTGATAATATATTATAAGGAAGATATTATGATGTTTAGAGGGCTGTGTGATGCATACAATTTCAAAGTAAGCGCTTCCTGTTTGGAGAGTCGGATGCAATAACTGTTACAATAATAATTGATAATTCTTAGATCATGACACGTAGCAGTTTTTATTGAATAAAGATTGAAATAATTAATTGATAACTGCTAGATCATGACATAGCTTTTCTTGAATAAATATTACAACGTCAATGATTTTGCATTAGTCAACTATTGCTGGTTCAGCAGATGTGTAGAGAGAGATTGCCCAGATAGAGAAAGTCAGAGCAGACCATCTCCAAATATGCCTACACCATGCCACCCTCTATAGTTTTATTCCTCTCATAATTCATTCTACACATGGATTTCCTGTTCCTTCTCACCATTCTCTCTCTGTATCTGACTCTTGTATCTGGTGCTCTGTTCACAGAATTCATATATCCAACCTTCACAGCTACAAACCTCAAATTCGTCGATAACTCGGGGGCGTTCTTGGTCTCGTCTAATGGAGCATTCAAAGCTGCCATGTTCAACCCTGGTGCTCAGCAGACCAGATTCTACTTGTGTGTCATCCATGTGGAATCACACACCATTATATGGTCTGCAAACCGAAACTCCTGGGCATCAAACTCCGGAAGCATGATCTTGACTGCGAATGGCATCAACATAATTGAAGAAGGTGGAAATGGGAGTTCCATATGGTCTACTCCTCATCTCCAGTCACCAGTTTCTTCATTACATCTTACAGAAGCCGGAAACCTCGTCTTGCTCGATCAATCCAACGCGTCTCTTTGGGAAAGCTTCCATTATCCCACAGACACGGTTGTTCCCGGGCAGAGGCTGCTCATGAATACCGTTCTTTCAAGCTCAATCTCAAGTGATGATCTATCTACAGGTGATTATAGGCTTTCTTTAACTTCTTCTGATGCTCTTCTGCAATGGAGAAACCTCACATATTGGAAGTTGTCTATGGATACTTCCGTTTTCGTGAACTCGTTTTACGCTGTCAACTTCTTGGAAGTCAACCAATCGGGACTGCACCTCTTTGGTCAGAATGGATCTACAGTAGTAGTTGAGCTGAATCTGCCCCCTTCAAGTTTCCGAATAGCCAAGATCGATGATTCGGGACATTTCAAAATCATCAGCTTTTCCGGTGCCACGCAGAAGCAAGACTTTTCCGGGCCTATGGATGAATGCAAAATCCCATTTATATGTGGAAGGCTTGGATTATGTAGTCAAGGTGTTTCTGCAGATAATCCGGTCTGTACCTGCCCGGTGGGCTTCCGGGCAACCTCAAATAATTCGACTAGGTGTTACCCGGCTGATAGCTCTCATTCCTTGCCGGTTTCTTGCCTTTCATCTGATCATGGCCGTGAAATCTTGAACTCTTCAAGTTTGTCTTACTTGCAGCTTGGCCATGGTGTTGATTACTTTGCAAATGATTTCACTTTACCTTCCAACTATGGAGTGAATTTATCAGAGTGCCAGAATCTCTGCTCACAGGACTGTTCTTGCTTGGGGTTATTCTTTGATAACTCTTCCGGTTCTTGTTACAAGCTTGCAAACGCGATTGGATCAATCATGTCGGAGGTTTCAAGTACTCGGATGGGATTCATCAAGGCCGTGAACAGATCTCCACCGAGCTTTATGAACAACGACGAGGATGAGTTTCCCGCAGTTGGAGTGGTGCTATTGCCTCTAAGTGGAGTCTTGTTCTTGTTAGCAATTGCAGTTCTTCTATGGAGAAGGTATAGGAAACTAGAGATCAGAAATTTGAAGAAGAAGGTTTACTCGAACTCCATATCTTCGACCGAGTTGGAGTTTTCGATACCCGGTTTGCCCTTGAGGTTCGACTACGAAGAGATCGTGAGGGTAACCGAAAACTTCAAGACGAAGATCGGAGCGGGCGGATTTGGGACTGTGTATAAAGGTATGTTGTCTGATAAAACCCTAGTTGCTGTGAAGAGAATCACTAATATAGGGATAAGAGGCAAGACAGATTTCTGTACTGAGATTGCTGTTGTTGGAAGCATTCATCATGTGAATTTGGTGAAGTTGAGAGGCTATTGCGCTCAAAGGAGGCAATGGCTTCTAGTCTACGAGTATATGAACCGCGGCTCGCTCGATAAGACCCTCTTCGGGAACGGCCCGGTTCTCGAGTGGCAGGAGCGGGTCGATATTGCGGTCGGGGCTGCACGTGGGCTCGCGTATCTACACACTTCGTGCGAGCGTAAGATCATCCATTGCGATGTCAAGCCGGAGAATATTCTTTTACACGATCATTTTCAAGCGAAGATATCCGATTTTGGTCTGGCTAAGCTTATCAATCGTGACGAGTCTAGTCTCTTCACGACGATGAGGGGCACCCGCGGATACCTTGCTCCCGAGTGGCTAACGACTTCCGCGATTTCGGATAAGACTGATGTGTATAGCTTCGGGATGGTGTTGCTCGAGATCGTGAGCGGGAGGAAGAATTGCATGATGAGGACGAGGAGTCATAGCCTCGAGGAAGATAGCAACACCGGCGGAATTGGAAATGGAAACGGAACCGGAACCGAAACCTCACTGTCTTTAATTGAACACGAGCTCGTGTACTTCCCTCTCTACGCGTTGGAGATGCACGAGGAGGGAAGGTACCTCGAGCTCGTGGATCCACGGCTAAGCGGTAGGGTTACGAGCGAGGATGTCGAGAAGCTCGTCCGTGTCGCTCTATGTTGTGTTCACGAGGACCCCTTGTTGCGGCCGAGTATGATCAACGTGGTCGGTATGCTTGAAGGGAAGGTCCCGTCGAGCGACCCGAGAATCGAGGCGCTCAACTTCTTGCGATTTTACGGGCGTCGGTTTATCGAGGCTTCGGTCGTCGAGGAGAGTAAGGGACTCGAAGAAGTCGTGGTGTTTCGAGAAGCAAATGCTTCTCAAGATAGCGCAGGGACGAATGTAAGATTTTCGTGTATCTCTTCTCAGCAAATCTCCGGTCCGAGATAGCATAAATTTGTATTTGATGTGTATAGGTTTTTTCATATTGAATCTTGTAAGAGATTTTTTTTGTGATTTTTATGCACGAATAATCGAATACGAATACGAACGCGAGTATAGAAATTAGATCAAATTGAAGAGGCCACACCAAATTAAAATACTATATAAGCAAAGTAGCTTATTTTTGCAAATAAATTTATAAATTATAACCAATCAACTTTGCTCAATTGGGCAATCCCTAGCGAAATGCCCCTCTTCTCCACAATTAAAACATTCTCTCCCACCTCCGCCGCGGCCTCTGCCTCCGCCGCCGCGGCGGCCAAAGCCACGGTAACCGCCATCTCCTCCACGACCACGTCCACCACCACCGTCGCGGTAGCACTCTCGAGCCAAATGGCCGATCCCGCTGCAATTGTAGCACTCCACTCCATCACCTCCCCTTCCACCGCCGTACCTCCCTCCTCCCCTACCATAACCACCTCCTCTACCACCGCGGCGTCCGCCGGAATTGAAGTTCCTCGCGAGAATCACGACTTCAACTGCTTTCCTCCGGCCGTCCTCCCTGCTATCGACGGCGAATTCAACCTTCTGGCCCTCTCGCAGCGTACGGAAACCCTCGGATTGGATCTCGGTCTGGTGCACGAACAGATCCTCGCCGCCGTCGTCCGGCGAGACGAATCCGAAGCCTTTCTGGCCGCTGAACCACTTCACCGTCCCCACCGATCTCGCCGCCTCCGCCATTACCCGATAACTAGAAAAAAAAAAAAAAAAGTAGAAACGGAAATGTGGTGAATAGAGGTGAGATTGGATCAGCGGCGGCGGCGAATTTAGGAGTTAAAGAGGAGCGGCGATCGGATCTATGGTTGAAAATGATTGGACTGTTTTATCCATTAAGAATGAGTTGATTCGATTGGTTGAGGAAATAGAAGTACTTATCTACGATTCTCTCCAACAACTAACTCCCAACTGATGAAAAAGCTTGCCTCTGGCCCTACATCATCCACAAACACTGCGTTAACATCAAGCATGTTTGCAATTATTTCATTCTCTTTTTCTTTTTTCTTTTTTTCTAATATGATTCGATAAATTCGAACTCGTGATCTTTAGATGAACTTACATCTTGTTCTTCGATTTCTTGGATTTCAGACCTGGAATCGCTAGTAATAATTAGTCATCGAATATCTACGATTGGGAATTGATCATGTACCAAGTCGTTACCTTAACCCTATCATCAAATATTATCATATTACATGTATAATTCACAACATATACTAATGGTGGGGTTCACCGTTTAGATTTATTGTGGTTCACAAATTATTTTCTTTTTAAGATAAAGAAAAAAATGGGGGAATAGTTGAAAAAGAAAAATAAGACAATAATAGTGAGATAGAGGAGTGATACTTCTACAAATTATATTATTTTCCCATATAAACGTATTATTTCTGCAAGTAATTTATCTTTAATTAGGGCAAGAATGCATTTTGTTGATAAATTAATGAAGTCAAATACTTAATAGACATTTTAATAAATTTTCATGTTCTCTAAGAATATGATATTTCTTGTAAAAGACATGCACATAATACAAATATATAAATTTTCACCTAAAGATGAGGTATTTTATTAAATACTTCTTCTGTCCAACTCATTTTGCAACATTTGGGATTGAGCGTTGAGTTTAAAATAATAGTATAAAGATGTAAAGTAGTGTTGTAAAGGTATAAAGTACTGATGTAAAGTAAAAAATAATGGGCCCAATTGTTTATGATGATTATGGTCCACTCATTTTTTTCTATTTCGATCCGAAAAAGAAAATGTTGCAAGATGAGTGGGACGGAGGGAGTATATGAAAGAAATGTGAGATTACTAGATTGGAATAATATGATATTAAATGGCAAACTACAAATATATATGCCCTAAAGTTATAAGGCAACACCAAATTAAACCCAAAATTTTCAATGGAGAATCATTGAGGTATGAATGTGGATCATAATGGCTATCACAACATTACTAAAAGTAGTTAAACCTTAACACTAGCCTTCTCCTTCTTTAGACTAGCAAGTTCTTCAATCAATTTCCTCTCTTCTCCACTCACTCGTTTTGGGATCTCCACCTGCACCTTAACCAGCTGATCACCCCTCATGTTCCTCTTGTTCAGCATCGGAACGCCCTTCTTCGCCATCACCAGCGTCGTCCCGGGTTGCGTGCCCGCCGGGATCTTGAGATCGACCGCCCCGTCTACCGTCGGGACCTTCGTCGTCGTCCCCAGGATCGCGTCGATGTACGAGACCTTGCACGTGTAGAGAATGTTGGTGTCATCCCGTCTCAGGACGGGGTCGGGGAGCACATCGATCGAGACGAAGAGGTCACCCGGCGGGCCGCCCCTCCGTCCGGCGTTCCCCTCGTTACGGACGCGGAGGCGGCTCCCGGAGTCGACCCCGGCCGGGACCTTCAGGCTTATCCGCTTCGACTTCCGCACGCGGCCGTCACCCCCGCACGTGTTGCAGGAGGTCGCGATCTCGCCCTCGCCGTTGCAGGTCGAGCAGGTCATGACCTGTTGGAAGACGCCGAGCGGGGTCCGCGCGGACGCGACGACTTGGCCCTGGCCGCCGCACGTGCTGCACTTGGTTGGCTTCGTGCCCGGTTTTGCGCCCGACCCCTCGCACGTGCTGCAGCTCTCAAGGCGGGTTACCTCGATCTCTTTCTCGATACCGAAGATCGCTTCTTTGAAGTTCAAGATGAGATTATATGCTTGGTCTTCGCCTTCCGTGGCTCGGGTTCGGGAGCCGGAGCCCCTCCCGCCCATCCCCATACCACCCATGCCTTCGAATAACGACTCGAATATATCGAACGGATTGCCGGCATCCTGTAAATGGTGCATCAAGAACAAACCACCAAATAAGTAATCAATGCCTTCATATTTCCTATTTTTTGGACTTTCTTCTTTTCAATAGTGGCAGAAAGACTTACCCCCATACCCATGCCGGAACCTTTGAGCCCGGCCTCACCGTATCTGTCGTATATGGAACGTTTCTCATCGTCGGATAAAACCTGTCACAGAATCGTTCGTTTTAGAAAACTCAACGTGCGTACAAAATGCTCGAGCAAACACATGAAATGTGTATGTGTAGTATACTATAGTATAAGGTGCAGATTCTACCTCGTATGCGTTACTAATCTCTTTAAACCTTTCTTCTGCTCCCGGGTCTCTGCATTTCGGATATAGAATAGTATTTTAGATTTTGAAAGCATCATAACATTGCACACAACTTCAAATATGACATTGAGAAGGCATAAACTCAACAAGCTATCATATGTTGAATTGTTGGTTATCACATCGACTACTATTTTGAACTCGGCTACCAAAGCAACCCCGTAAAATGGAAAAGAATAGTTGAAAGACAAATAAAAACCATAGCTGCATTCTGACTTACTTGTTCACATCCGGATGGAAGTTCCGCGCAAGCTTTCGATATGCTGAAAAAGACAGTAAAACTAATTAAACATCAATCAAATCCCTTGTATTTTACCAATTAATATTCGCAGCTACTACGTATGATGGATGAAGAATAAACCTTAACACTGAAGCCCAAGTCCAATTTAAGAAGAAAAAAAAAACTCAAGTTGTTCAACGGCATTACAAGGATGCAGATTTGACTGATTAAAAGCAGGGATTTGCATGACTCAAGTTGTTCAACTCTTGAAGACTTATGGTCAGATACAAAACAATGCCCAAATAACTTAAATAGATATCTGCACTTAATCAAGATATTCTATTTAAATTGGCACAGCAGTAGAGAAGAAGAAAGAGTCGAGCCAAAACTGACCGCTTTTGATGTCAGACTTGTTTGCATTTTTAGATACACCAAGCACAGTGTAGTAATCCTGCAAGGAAATGGTTGCTCATGAGCATTTGTATATGGGAAATGCATAACGAATTTTGGATGATTTACTTTTTCTTTCCTCAGAGAAAAGAAAGAAACTGTGATGTTCGTCGAAGGTAGGAGAATCTATACCATTTTACTTAAAAAAATCTTTCCTTTGGTATACCAGAATTGGCATAAAACTGGATAGTGTGTTTGTATTTTGTGTGGTATACCACATTAAAGCAGTGAAATCCAGCAGATGGTCAAATCGGCGAATACTATAAACATGTGTTAGGATAGGTAACCTGATAAAACAACATAAACTCACTTGGGCAGCTCTAACAACAAGACGAGACCCTCTCCTCTGGCACTGTTTGATGTATGATGCTGTACCAAAAAGTTCGTTCACAGATTTCTGAGAGATAAATGCTGAACATACGGTGGAGAGCCTTTTGGATGAACTGCACACAAGAGACAACATGATGAGCGAGAGACTCTATGACCGGAATATTATGTTCTTTATGGTAATTTGAGCAACACGGGAGAATCCATGCATGAATTTATTTATTAGTATAAGAGAATAACGATAGAACAGTAGAAATTAAAGAATTGACAAAAAGGAAAGAAAGAACCAAGCACACGTGTACGAACACACAAGCTAAGCAAAGAAATTTCAACCTTAACACATATAGTCGACAAAAAGAGACCAGCAAATAATCCAATGTTCCAAACGTATTCATACATATTGACTCCTTTCAGTATGAATCAGAAAACGTGGCAATTGGGCGATAGTGTGAACACGTGCATGATACGGATAGAGGGTAAAGAGAGATGAGGCAAACATATTAGTACACGAATACACATGGCAAAGTAGCCAAAGGCTGCACACATGCAAGCCACATAGAATTAACGGACGGAAAAGGAGAATCATGATCATAAAATTGAGGGGAGATCGAAAGATTCCAAATTTGTCAACTTATTATTAAGACAACAATAAATCATTACTTCAAATCAGGAGATTTACAACCAAAACAAGCTAAACTTCACGTTCTACTAATTCTTCTTCTCTTAAGCCTCATTGTTAAACTCAAAACGAGCAAAAAAGTTAAGCTGCACTTCGAAAATCATAAGACGAAAAGAAATCAGAATGCAATCAACAAGCATGAATTGACTCCACTCCCAATCAAATAAAAGCATCAATAACATAAGCCTCGTGTAAGCATCCCAAATTGCAATTAAAAGAATAAAAGACAGTCTAGATAACCTAACCCTAATTTTGTCGAATCCGAAACCGAAATGCTTACCAATGAGGGTTTCCTGATACTCTACTCACTACAGAGGGTCTTAGTATGGGCTGGGGCTGAACTCCCTAATTTTGTCTAGATAACCTAACCCTCATTTTTGTCTAGATAACCTAACCCTAATTTTGTCGAATACGAAACCAAAATGCTTACCAATGAGGGTTTCCTGATACTCTACTCACTACAGAGGGTCTTAGTATGGGCTGGGGCTGAACTCCCCACCATGTCGCTCGCATACTTCCACTAGGTGTAATTGCCATCCACTCACCTGCTCATCAAACAAAAATCTTTAATTTTGAGGATGAAAACCTAAACCGCAGTTCCAACACCACACAATTAAAGCAATAAAGCTTTATCCCCTTTCAATTTCTTTTTCCTTCTCCTTCCTCCATGGTAATTAAACATTACAATTCTGCATAAAATCGTTTGCACGGCCAATTAAATTCAAAAAATACTCCAATTTTCATACACCAAATTAGCGGGCGCTTCCCCCAATTCCTGTTTCAATATCTAATAGAGTGATAAGAGGCGGAAGACTCAGCTCACTGAGCTCGGCGGCGCAAGTAAGAAGGCAGAAAAAAGAAATCAAGATTTGATTCGATTTTTGTTACCTCTTTAATTGAAGGTTAGAGCTGACTGTTGAGGAAATTGGAGATAGAAGCGCGGAGAAGCTTGTAGAGAGAGAAGCAGGCCAACCAGAAAATGGAGCTACAGCGTAGGATTATGTATTAGGCGGGTCGGGTTTGGATCTCGGTCCAGGCCCCAGATTCTTAGCAATTTCGTTGGGCTCCGTATCCTAATTGGGCCGGGCCATGTTAGTTTTAGATTATAAAATCAGAATCATAAGATTTTAATATTATGTATTAAAACAATAAATTGTGTATTTATATGACTAATATACAGCTCATCAACAATTATTTCAGAAATATATATATATATATATAGGTGGAAGTTCAAATATGAACAGTTTGTAATCGTATGAACGTGTGAACACTGCACTTTAAAATAAATGTACTGCACTTTAAAGACAAAGATACTGCATTTTAAAGTGATAGTACTTAAAGTGCAGTACATTTGTCTTTAAGTGCAGTACGTAAAGTGCAGTATTAAAGTGTAGTATGTTTATCTTGAAAGTGCAATACGTTTGTCTTTAAAGTGCAGTGTTCACACGTTCACACGATAAGGGCGGGAACCACTCCCTATATATATATATACTTCAAAGATAAAGAAAATATAAAAGGTGGCGGCGTCCAACGGGTACATATACTAAAATAGGATAAGAAGGTTGATAGTATTCTGTCAGAATATCCGACACGATACGTTGAGATTTTTTAGTGTTTATTTTTAAATTTAGATACATTTAAGAAAGTTTAGATACTTATATTTAATCAATTGATTAATTTGTTCAACATATTATAGATTTATAATTATTAACACTGAATTATTCTTGAGAAACTTCAACACTAAATTGTGGTTTTTTTTTTTTTTTGAAATTTCAAATAGTATTAATACATCTTTCATTTTCCAATACTAAAAGTCTCATCTTTAATAAATTATAGTGGTTGAGTTTTCGCTATCGGCTTATTTATTGTTTTTTGTTTATTTGTTTGGAAAACATTCCAAACTAACTCAACCTTTGAAGAGCTGACTTTTGGTTTGCTTGACTTGGAAAAATTGAGAACACAAATCTTTACGTGTCGGAATAGTTCAATAGTGAAACGAGTGCTAGATTTCACCCCTGAATAACTTTTCGACTTAGATTGTAAGGAATAGTAAATATATAACTTTAGTTATACTCTGTGTTCTCAGAACCGATCGGGCCCGATCGGTTGAACGGTTCGATTGTGGCTCGGTAGGCAATTCGGGCCGGTTTTATGAGAGGCTCATTTCTCCGGACAGATCCGGTGTGATCCGGCGGGTCAATTGAGTTAATCGGGATTCAACAACTCGGTTGACACGGTTTTGACAAGATTTTAACTCGTATTACTTAAAATATAAATTTTATTGTGTTGTCAAAGGTCTGTGTTCTCAGAACCGGCCCAGCTCGGCCGGTTGAACCGGTTCGAGAGGCCCGTTTCTCCGGGCAGACCCGGCGAGTCAATCGAGTTAATCGGGATTCAACGGCTTGGTTGACCCAATTTCGACGAAATTTTAACTCTTATTACTTAAAAAAAATATTTATTGTGTTGTCAAAGGGAATTAAACCACTTACTTTCACTAATTTTTGCTTAATATATTTTTCAAAGTAAATATATTTATATAAATTTGTGGTATTTTATGAGAAAATTAACCGGTCGAATTTAATTTTTCGGGTCAATGCCCGGACCGGTTTTCAAAACACTGGTTATACTCCCTCCGTCCCATTTAATATGACACGTTTTCGTTTTCTGGACGTCCCACTTAAAATGATACGTTTTCTTAAAAGATGTTAAAAGTAAATATCGAATAGCGCATAAATTGTGCGGAAGTATGTTTCTATTGAGGAAAAAACAAAACGTATATATACAACAGATCAGGGTTCTAATCTAAGTAAAGAAAATCAAGAATAATATTCTCTAATCCATCTCATGAATATCACTATCTTCAATCCATGAATATAATAATCTTCTCTGATCCATCTCATGAATATCGCTATCTTCAATCCATGAATATAATAATCTTCTCTGATCCATCTTATGAATATTGATATCTTCAATCCATGAATATAGCTAACAAAAGAAAAAAACTTAAAATTTTTTACTAAATTATTATTTTTTTATTATTTCTCTAATCTACTTTTCTGTTTATGTCTCCTATTTCATCATTTACTCTCTTACAAACTTATTCATCTTTTCTCTCACAAACTCATTTATCACTATCTCATACCGTATCATTCACTTTCTTAATTCCCTCATCGAAAAGAAACGTATCCTTTTAAATGGGACGGAAGAAATATTTGATATACGAAATAGATATCGACGTGTCGTGAATTACAAGGAAAAAAAACTACAAATTTCAAATTCATGCTTCAATTCTTATCGATGAATTTTCAATTCACCAACTCGTTACATTTCAGCAAAGTTAATATTATTAAAGTCTCTATAATCGTGCACCAAGATAGTTTATTATATATGAAGAAATGGAAAGTCAAGTTTTTATTTTATAATAAAATCTATCAATTTCTACGAAATAAGAGTAAAATTAATTCGATAGGGGGAAAAGAACCAAATTAAATATCAAAGACAATTACCAAGTAAATTAAGGGAATAATCGAGATACAAATATTATTTTATGAATTTTGACTCGACTATATACATTTTTTATTTTCGTATGAAACTACCGTTCATGTTGGACCAAAGTGACTTAAGTACAACATAACATATAAATACAAAAAAACTTAAATTGGAATATGAAATAATTTGATTCTGCATATATAATTGGTCTCTGTTACAATTTACCTACCAAATATATTTCTCCATTTTACAGTAATAAGCCTATATATATATATATATATATATATATATATATATATATCAAGTATTTCTCCATTTTACAGTAATAAGCCTATATATATATATGGAGTGGTTCCCGTGTGAACAACTCTTATCGTGTGAACGTGTGAACACTGCACTTTAAAGACAAACGTATTTCATTTTAAAGGTAAATATAGTGCACTTTAATACTGCACTTTAAAATGCAGTATATTTGCCTTTAAAGTGCAATACATTTATCTTTAAAGTGCAGTGTTCACACGTTCACACGATAACAACGTGTTCACATTTGCTTATATATATATATAGAGAGAGAGAGAGAAATAATGGCTCATAATTGACTTATATATAGAAATTGCCAACTTGTATCATTTTCTTTTTTTCGATAAAGAATCTTCATGGAATAAAAAATTGTCCCATATTATATACTCCCTCCGTCCTATAGAAAATGTCATTTTTTTATGAGACACGGAGATTAAGAAACTTGTATGGTATGATGTGTGTTGTTTGACTTTTGATTTGTTAATTTTGGTCCACACATTATTTGTTTTTTTAGAAATATAACACTTTCTATGAGACAGACTAAAAAGAAAAGCAATACACTTTCTATAGGACGGTGGGAATATTTAATAATTTAAGATGCTCTTCTCCTAACTAAAATGATAATCCAAATTTGACCATTACATAAAAAGACAAGTGGCAATAAATACACTAGAGAGTACGGATTAATTTATTAAAATTGATAACAAATGGCAAATATAAAATTCAGTGACTGTTTCGATAATCTCGAATTTTATTTTGTTATGACCAAATTTTAATTAATGTTGGTTAATGAAAACTCAAAATAATTACGAATATATGTTAATATTTACTTCTTCTTCTTTTTTCATTAAAAATCTATTTACAAAAGCTCGTATTTATTTAATCACAAACTATATAAAATATAGTTTAATGATAAATAAAATACCATACTAACATACAAAAGGAAACAACTCTCACTAGTTTCAGAAAAGAGAAAACGCCCGCGGCGGCGGCGCCGCCGCCAATATTGGCGAGGAACACGAGCCGAGGCTCACGCCGGCGACACTCTCCGCCAGCAAAAGCTTATCAATTAACACCTTCTCTCCAAACTTGTACGAAAACCTCAGCACCCCCTGCGAATTCACGCATCCCTTCTTCACCGGAAAACTCACAACGGCGCTTCCGCCGCCGCCTCTAGCGTAGTCAAAGAGCTCCTTCATCGGAGTATGGACTTCGCCGATGTACCGGTCGCCCAATTTCCGCTTGCAGTAGAGCTTCGCCACCAGCACGGCGTTGAAACTCTCCACCATCGACTCGCCGACGGCGAACCTCATCGTGAAGTTCCACGCCGGATTCGTCCCGCCGTGCTTGTCCGTCGGCGTGCGGCACTCACCGCCGTCGCCGACGGAGACGCGCGCGTGGACCTTCATCTTGCCGATTATGCGGACGTCCTCGAGATCGCTCGCGGAAATTAGGGTTAGCTCGAATTTTCTGCACTCCATTTGGGGATTTGGGGATTTGAAAATTGAATTTGTGGGGATTTTAATTTGGAGAAGATGAGGGCTTCGTGGAAGGGTGGAAGAAATAAAGAAGTAGATGCCTTGTGGTAGTAGAACTAAGTTTGCATGCTAATTCAATCCAATCATCCACTAGTCACACTAGGTAGTCTCTCTCTCTATATATATAATAATAATTATTATTATATGTCCCATGGGATGGCGTAGCGGTTAAGGTGGTGGTCTGGGACCGATATGTTCTGGGTTTAATTCTCACCAAGACCGCTATGTGATTTGTCTATCACCCTGTCACATTAGCATATATTACGAAATCCTAAATTAATGAGAATTAAAAAAAAATTAATTATTATTATATATATAAGGTGCAGATTGTACGAAATCCTAAATTAATGAGAATTACAAAATTAGTGCATATTTCTAAAATATACTATTGCCCTTATGAAAATATGCATTAGGAGCATCTTCGATTAGACATGCCCATTTTCAAATCGAAACCGGCTCAAACCGGGTTTCAAATCGGAACCGGAATCGGTGCAAACCGAAACCGTCTTGAACCGTATACCGTCGGTTTGCGATTCGATTTCGGTTTACTCTTTTTCAAACCGTGAAACCACCGGTTTCAAACCGTCGGTTCCAAACCGGGTGAAACCGACGATTTCACCTATTAAAATTGTCAAAGATCAGATACCTAATGAATTAGATAAATAAATTTTAAACTAAAAACATTATTGAAGATCTAAATCTTCTAATTTTTATTATAATTAAAACAAACAATTCATTTAAAATACAAAAATCACACCAATTTTGATATTTTAAAGTAGTTTACAAAAGTCTTCTAATTTTTACTGTATACAAAAATCTTCTAATTTTTACTAGCGGCTAACGGTTTCAAACTGGAACCGTCAATCGTCGACATGCGATTCGATTTCGGTTTTAGTTTTTGGCAAATCGTAATCGAAATCAGAACCGAAAATGGGCATGTCTATCTTCGATCCAAGTTGCCTCTTAATTTTTTTAATTTACTAGGATAACCGTTAACCGCTAGTAAATTTATATCGTGGGATGGCGTGAAAGATAATTAATCTTGTACATTTGATTTTTCATAATTTAGAAATGCATGTGGACCATGTGGTATATTTAAATATGGATGACCTATATATGTGTGATGTAGGATGCTTGCATGTACTTTTGTCCTATTTCCTAGAAATTATGTAGCTATTGAATTGACTTCAGTATTAATATACTTGAAACAGTCAATGTAATTCTTTTTATTTATTTTTTTCTTATTTGAGCAAAAGTCATTGTAGTTGCGTTAAGAAGTGGAATGTATCTTTACTATCTTCTGTTTATTGCAATACTATAAATAATTAAATATACATTTGATATCTATACAATCATTTATTATAAATTGGAATTTATTTGATTTTTAATTAATTATAGGTGTATAATTAATATATATATATATATATATATATATATATATGAGAGAGATTCAAATGTGAACAACCTCTTATCGTGTGAACATGTGAATACTGTACTTTAAAGACAAATGTAATGTACTTTAAAGACAAACATACTGTATTTTAAAGTGTAATACTTAAAGTGCAGTACATTTGTCTTTAAGTGCAGTTCGTAAAGTGCAGTATTAAAGTGTTGTATATTTATCTTGAAAGTGCAGTGTTTACACGTTCACACGATAAGGGTTGTTCACACGAGAATCACTCCCTATATAGAAAGAGGTTATATATATATTTATATTCATAATAAGTAATATAGGATGTGTAACATTATTGCAAGATTTATTTAGTCAAATTTGAGTATCCGTTTACACTTGAATAAAGCTAATAGTTGTCTACTTGTCGAATAAAATAAATATTTTTAATTATAAACTATATGTCGAGACAAAGACCAAGACTTTCATCTACCTTGTCTTCATCTGACACGTCTAGGAGAGTTGATTAACAAACTGATGTGCTAATTAATTATCTTGATTTGTTTGTTAATTGTTTGTGTGTTTTTCATTGTTTGCTGTTTAATTTATTTGTGTGTGTTTAATGATTATAACCGCCAATTTGGTTCCTTATTATTCCCTCCGTTTCATTAAAAATGATACATTTTTTTTATTGGAATATCTCGTTATAAATGATGCATTTTTCAAAATAACACTTTCTTGATTCTCACACAAAAAAACATGTGTCATTTCGAGTGAGAATGAAGAGCGCAAAGAATCTGGACTTGCTTTTTAATCAAATCATTGTCGTTTTCGAAAAGAATATCATCGTCCTTGTAACAACCCAACTTTCTGACCAGAATCATAGAAAAATAGGATCCTTGGAATATTCTATTTAAAGATTAACAAAATATTGTTCATACTCATGAAAAGTTAGTGAAATTGAATTTCAGTTTTTCAACTACATTTTACAAGATTAGACATTTAGTCACTAAGCTCAGCTCACATTTAAATTTTCAATTATATACTTTATTATAAGGGCCACAAATATATTCAATCGTACTAGGAATTAGGAGAACCCCAGAGTGATAGTTCAATTAAATATATACTCATTTCGTCCCACTCATTTTGCAACATTTGAGATTGGTACGGAGTTTAAGATAGTATTGTAAAGGTGTAAAGTATTGTAAATGTGTAAAGTAGTGGTGTAAAGTAAAAGAAAATTGGAGTCCACTTATTTATGATGATTGTGATCCACTCATTTTTTTTCTATTTTAGGAAACATTGCATAATGAGTAAGACGGCTCGAAAAGGAAAAAAAAGGTTGCAAGATGAGTGGGACGGAGGGAGTATTAATTAACTGGTTCGAACTTGAGATATTTTATTACAAACTACATACTCTTAACCTTTTTTTTTTTTTCATTTTTGAAGTTTTGAGTGAAAGAGAATTCAATTAGAACTTCTTTGTAACGAGAGAAATTTATTTAAGAGTGTATTTCGAGTAAACCGATCAACACTTCCGTGTAGTCAGAGGTGGATCCAACACAATAAAATACCTTGTGATGGGCATGGATCGAAAGAAATACATTAGACTATATTAATAATTTTAACCTATATTTTTAAAAAAATTATAGAATTACTACTAGTAAAAAATTATCAGGGCTGGAGCCGGACCCCAGCCCATAGGGTGGGTCCGCCCCTGCGTGTAGTGATGAATCAAAGTAAATTTCTACGTGATTGAATGTTATGAACATAATCGTAAACAGATTTGATAGGATTGGATGACTTCAAAATAGGTTAATTTCTTTGCTTAAAACCCTAAACACTTCATTCTTGATTTGAATCAATAAAATAAAAAAATAAAAACTCTAAAACCCTAATGGATAACTTCAAGCATATATTTCTTAATTTTCTTCTATTCTATAAAACTTAAAACCCTAAACCCTTCATTAATTTAGTCAATCAAAAATACTCGATCTATATAACACAATATATTAAACATTAATGAATGATAATCGTAAAAAGGAGACAATTTATATTAATATTCACTCCTTTATTTCATAATTTCATTTCAAAAGTTGTATTTACTTGTCATCCCTATACATAAAATATAGCTCGATCATAAATAAAATACGAGTTAAAAAAAAAAGTTAACACTCATAATTCATAATTTCATAAAATCGAAAAAATACTGGGCTGTCGGCGGCGGTGGCGAACACGAGCATTATCCAAACACGTACGAAAACTCACCGCCCCCGGGGCCGCCGCCGGATGTGGCATGGAGCACCTCGACCTCGTCGATGTAGCGGTCGCCCAGATTCCTCGTGCAGTGGAGCTTGACGACGAGCACGGTGTTGAAGTTCTCCATCATCGGGAACCGCATTGTGTGGTCCCACGCCGGATTCGTCTTGCCGTGCTTGTCCGTCGGAGTGCTGCTCTCGCCGATGGAGACGCGCGCGATGAGGCGCACGCCTTCGAGATTGCTGGCCGAATTTAGGATTATCTCGGATGCTCCGCCCGCCATTTGGGGATTTGATTTAGGGCGTGATGAAAATTGAATTTTGAATTTGAATTCGTGCGGAAGGGAATATATATATAAGTGGAGGACTTGAGGTGGACAAAACGTTGAAAAAATTTCTAGGGTTTACACTTGCGTAAAACAACATTCAGTAACAACAAATGAAACAATTCATAACACGTATCGCCGCGCAGATGGTAGCCGGCCGGAGAAGAGGAAGCGTCAGTAGTTGGTCCGACACAGCGGACACGACCTCCTCACTCGAAACCATTCCGCGAGGCACCATTCGTGGAATGTATGCCCGCACCTCAGCACTTTTCGGCCATCCCCACCTTGTAGGCAGATCGAACACTAATCTCCGGCGACGATTCCCACCGCCGCACGAAAGATGCCGCCGCGCATGCCCCTTCTCCGTTTTGCGTAAACCCGTTGCCGGTAAGCGCTGTTGATCTTCTTTTCGAGGGTGTCTCCGGCGAAGTTGGGAGGACGAACTCGCTACGTCTCCGATGTGGTCTGCCATTCGTGATTAATTGCTCGCCACATCGCTACGTCTCTGATGTGGTCAGACGATGATCGTGTGATATATGTTGACGAGTTTGAGAGATTTTTCTTAGCTTAGGGTGTGTTCGGTTCATCATTACAACAAATTAAAATTAAAGAGTAGGGGGGAATAGTTGGGAGGGGGAAATAGGAGTAAAAAGGGGTCTTTTATGTATATGTACATTTATATAAAATATAGTTTTCATTATAATCTTTGGTACAACAATCTCATACAGATTTTGCAGGGAAATCCAAGTATACATAGATTTAATTTAAGAAACTAATTCTTTGTTAGATTTATTTACCATATATAAACATGCATGAAGCTCCTATTAAAATAATCTATCTTGTTTATGGTAATAATTAAATATCTGTCAGACGATTGATTAAAGCAACGGTACAAAATCTTCAAAGATATATGATTTTTCAGATTTTTTATTGTTATTTATTTTTTATATTGTTATTTCCAAAATTATATCTTTGGACCGCTCTAGTATAAACATTCAAACGGAAGACGAAAATAGAAATTAAGAAACTCTGCATGGGAAAACTACATTATACATCATATGAAAATTATTAATAACAATGGTCCAATTTATAAGTGATAAAATAACATAAAATAACAGTAAAAACAAAAATATGAAATAGAATAATTTCATATGAAAATTACTAACAATCGTTCAATTTACGTTGAATATTATGGTAAATGAGATAAAAAAAAAAATTGCTTATGTGGCATGTAGAGGATGATTACTTAGGGGTTATTTTCTGAATAAAATTAGTTTAAAAATACTCTTTCCTTTATTTTTATGAAACTAGTTTGGAAATCACTTGTTAAATTGCTCATTGCTTTCTTAAGATCACATGTCCAATAAATCATTATACAATTGGTATACAATTTAAAACTGCTCGTTAAATTGCTTGTTACTCGTTAAATTGCTGATTGTTTTCTTGAGATTACATGTCGAATAAATCCATGTACAATTGGTACGTAATTTTAAATTACAAAATTTTAAATTCAAATGATAAGATCGAGGAAGAATAAAACATTCGAAAGATAAGATTAATGAGGGTAAAATAAATAACTAAAAAGTATATTTTTTAATTTAAAACTACGAATTGGACACCAATTGATATATATCTTCATAATACTAGCTTAGTAATGAAGATTTTTTTATATGAATTCGGATTTTATGAATATATTTATTTCCTAGGCTATTACTTAATTTATGGTTTTTTCCTTTTAAGTTTCATACTCTCCATATAGGCTATCTAGGGTTTTTTTATAAATACGGACAAGCAACAATCAATCAACCTTGTATGTTCGTTACACCATTACGCCGATCTCTGCAACAATGGTGAATCCTTTTGTGAAGAAAGACGACGATGCCCATGAAGAAGGTCCATTCCAGCAATTTGATTATTGGAATTTTTTTTTTCAGATTACCGATTAATTTCGATTGTTACTCTGTTGAGTTTAACTCGTACCTATTTTTGCGGATGATGTCAACAGCAGCTGATTACTCCCCGTTTTTGGGGATGGAGAAGGGCGCAATATTGCAGGAAGCTAGGGTTTTTAACGACCCTCAGTTAGATGCAAGGCGATGCTTACAGGTAGTCAACTTTGGTCAATCTATTTTTTCTTTTCTTTTTTTCTAATCTGGATGCTTGATTTTCTCCATGCTAGGTCATCACGAAGCTTCTGTATCTTGTTAATCAGGGCGAAACATTCACCAAGGTCAAATTAACTATTGATTGTTACCGATTATCAATTTCTCTCTCATACCGATTACAAGTTTCTCTCTCACCCATTAATCAGAGTAATTTTTTTTTTGTTTTTCAAGTGATTTTAACTTTTACTTGGCTTGTTTTATCTGGTTACTAGGTGGAAGGCACACAAGTTTTTTTTGGTGTGACAAAGCTGTTTCAGTATGAAGATATATGGTTGAGAAGGATGGTTTATCTAATGATAAAGGAGGTTTCTCCCTGTGCTGATGAGGTAATTAAGTTTCCTTATGCTATGGCATTCTTTTCCCCTCCCCTGATAATTATATCTCTGTGCTATGAGTTTGTTTTCCTTGGCATCGAAGGTTTTTATCGTTACAAGCTCGTTAATGAAAGACGTGAATAGTTTCACTGATACGAAGCGAGCAAATGCGATCCGTGTCCTTTGTCTAATCACTGATGGAACCCTCTTGGCACAAGTCGAGAGATACGTAAAGCAGGGGATTGTGGATAAGAATCCAGTTGTTGCTAGTGCCGCCATTGTGAGTGCTATTCATCTGCTGCAGGTATGTATATTAAGCTGATCCGTGAGCAATATTATATTGTACTTTCCATGGTTAGTATACTTATGATGACTACACACGAACAGAGAGCTCCGGAGATGGTTAAGAGATGGAGTAATGAAGTACAAGAAGCTGTTCAATCACGGCCTGCACTTGTACAATTCCATGCCCTTGCTCTGCTGCTCCAGGTATTTAAGAAGTTTAGTCTTCAGTTAATCATGATACTAGAAGAATTAACACATGATATTTCTGAATTTGCAGATACGACAAAATGATCGATCGGCTGTTAGCAAGTTGGTTACAAGCTTGACAAAGGGAACCGTTGGCTCTCCTCTGGCTCAGTGCCTCCTCATACGCTACATAAGCCAGGTATTGTTCTCTAACTAGAACTGCAAACCAACCATTTTTTATCTTCGTCTTCTGACTGTTGATTGTGCTACAAAGGTTATCAGAGAAAGTGGTGTTAATTCGATGAATGGAGACCGCCCATTCTATGACTATCTCGAGAGATGTCTCCGCCATAGAGCTGAAATGGTGATCTTTGAAGCAGCCAAAGCAATCACTGAGTTGAGCAATGTCACTACCAGGGAGTTAACTCCTGCCATAACTATTTTACATATTTTATTAAGTTCCTCTAATCCCGTGCTAAGGTTTGCTGCTGTTCGGATATTGAATAAGGTTGGTGCTTTTTGACATTGACTAAACCATTAATCTCTGGAGAAATATTGTTTCTGTATAGTATTTATTATATTTCATGAATCTCAAAGTAAAGATGCATGCAGGTGTCTATGAAGGATTCCATGGCTGTCAAAAACTGTAACATAGACTTGGAAAGGTTGATTTCGGACCAGAATACGAGTATAGCTACTCTCGCCATTACCACACTGCTAAAAACTGCAAATGAATATAGTGTTGATCGCCTGATGGAACAAATCACAGATTTCATGTCTGATGTTGCTGATGAATTCAAGATTGTTGTGGTCGAAGCTCTAAGGACACTGTGTCTGAAGTTCCCTCTCAAATGCACATCTCTGTGAGTGTAAACTATTAATTAATATCTGGTGGTTTTCATGTTTTGAAATTTGAATACGATGTCTCATAACGTGGCTTCTTGTAGGATGAGTTTCTTAAGCAACATGTTGAGAAAAAAGAGTGGTTTCGAGTATAAGAAGGCTATAGTTGATTCGATTATGATCTTGATTAGAGACATTCCTGATGCTAAAGAGAGTGGGCTGCTGCTCTTATGTGAGTTTTTTGAGGATTGCAAAATCATTGAGGAACGTCTTTCTACCCAGGTCGGCTTCTACCACTATCTCTACTTTCCGCTTGGTCAGTTTGTTTTCCTTAATTTCGTTGATTTGTTGTTTTTACCCAGATACTTCATTTTCTTGGCAACGAGGGTCCCAAGGCCTCAGATCCCAGCAAATATATACGCTATATTTACAATCGAGTAATACTTGAGAATGCTACTGTCCGAGCCAGCGCCGTCAGCACACTGGCTAAATTTGGAGCACTAGTTGATTCACTCAAGGTAAGTCTGTAGAGGTTATGTTTAAAAATGCCCACTTAGTTACTGAAATTGATTATGATCTTGCTTGCAGCCTCGCATATTTGTTCTATTGAGACATTGCCTGTTCGACAACGATGATGAGGTCAGTGTTATGCTAGTAAACATAGCAAAACATAGCAAACCATCCAGTAGTTTTTTTTTCCTCCATTATCACATGATTCAAGGCATTAAAGTTTTGCGAATAATATCTGATGTTGTAATTTGTGCAGGTTCGAGATAGAGCTACTCTGTACTTGAACAATCTTGGTGAAACGGACAAAGATGTGAAAGAGTTTTTGTTTGGATCACTTGACGTACCACTAACAAATATGGAGACTAGCTTGAAGATCTATGTGAGTATTTTGCTTATCTGTGTTGTGTTGTGTTAGCTTTTTGAATTTGCACTAATTATTCATCTTTCGTAATTCTGGAACAGGCACGTAGTCCTACGGAGGAGCCTTTTGATATCAATTCCGTTCCCAAAGTGATAAAGTCACAGCCTCTTGTTGAAAAACCAAGTGCTTTAGGTGCTCCTCCTCATGCATCTGAGTCTTATGAAAGACTTCTCTCCTCTTTTCCCGAATTCGCCAATTTTGGAAAGCTTTTCAAGGTAGGTGGATGTGCATCAAATCTATCTTGATTTTTAATTGTGATTATTTCCAACTAGTTTTCATATCATTTTTTTTTTCAGTCATCAGCGCCTGTGGAGCTTACAGAAGCAGAAACCGAGTATGCAGTTAATGTTGTCAAGCATATATTTGACCATCATGTTGTGTTTCAGTACAACTGCACAAACACAATATCAGGACAGCTACTTGAAAATGTACACCTCATATTCTTGGAAGTTTTTTTCCCTTTTTTTTTGTGTGTGTTACATTGATCTTTTCTCGTTGTTGTTAACTTAGTTGTTCGGTTCCTGTGGCCAGGTGACAGTTATGGTGGATGCTTCTGACTCTGAGTTCTCTGAAGTAGGAGCCAGACCTTTACAATCTCTTCCTTGCGATACACCTGCGCAGACATTTGTAGCATTTGAGAAACCTGAAGGCGTTTCTGCAGTTGGGAGATTTTCTAACGTGTTGAGGTTCATTGTTAAAGAGGTATATATATATCTATATATTGTATATATATATATATGGTTGTAGAGTATTCTGTCATTTATGTGAATATGAACTCGTTCAGGTTGGTGAGGGTGAAGACAGTGGCGTAGAAGACGAATACCAGCTTGAAGATTTTGAGGTTGTAGCTGCTGATTACATTCTAAAAGTGGGCGTCTCTGACTTTCGGAATGCCTGGGAAAGCATGGATCCTGATACAGAACGTATCGATGAATACGGTCTTGGTCCCAGAGAAAGCCTCGTCGAGGCTGTCCGTGCAGTCGTCGCTCTTCTTGGCCTGCAGCCTTGTGAGGTTGGAGTTGCTTTATGCATATATGAAATAAACAGAATACCTTTTATCTTTTGCAAGAATGCTGAGTTTATTTATTTATTTAGGGAACGGAGGTTGTCCCGACCAAGTCAAGATCACATACGTGTTTATTATCGGGAGTGTGCATAGGCAATGTGAAGGTTCTTGTCCGTGTGTCATTTGGAATCGACGGGTGTAAAGAGGTGGTGATGAAAGTAGCCGTGAGATCAGAGGATGTGAATGTGAGTGAAGCGATTCATGAAATAGTGGCTCGTGGTTAGTCCAATGTAGTGTTTTATTTTAAATTGAGAAACATAGGTTAGTAATTATTGTATTTATGTATATTTAGTTATTACTGTATGGACACCCGAGTTTTTTTTTTTTTTTGTATTTATCATATTTTTAGATATTAATATTTAATTTTTTAAATTATGTGTTAAAATTTATAATTATAGGTTTTTTTGTCTCAATTTTAGTACTCAATTTTTCTTAGAATTTTTAAATCGAGTTAAAATTTATAAATAAATACAAATATTTGAGTAAATGACAACAATTACTTGAAGTGTTGTCTATAAGCATTTTGTTTCTTACGATAATGGATAAACGTCAACGACTATTAAAACCGTTGTCTATGAGTACACTTTTGGACTTACGACAATGAGTAAACGACAATAGTTTTGGTAAGTGTTGTCTATGACCGCGTTGCTTTAGTACGACAATAGATAGTATACAACGGTTACTAAAATCGTTGTCTATAAACGCATTTTGGACTTATGACAACGGGTAAACGACAACGGTATAATACTGTAAAACCGTTGTCTATAAACACATTTTTGTAATAATAGTGTTTTATGGTGTGTATTATTTGAGTTTTTTCGGTGGTTGATTCTTGTCCACATATTTTCTACTTTTTAGAAATGTGACACTTTTAATGAAACAATTCAGAAAGGGAAATGAGAAACTACTAATGAGACAGATGATACTTTTACAAATAGATTAGAGATAGGAATTGGGATAGCCTATTTATAGATTACGAATTCGAGTTCTATCGAAATATTTTAAATCGAGCTCTTGGGAAGCATCTCTTAGGGTTCGAGTAGCTCTCTAAAATACTTTTATTGTGAAGCGGATATCTAATACCCGTCCCTTTTTTTTTTTAATTTTTTTTATTAATAATTAAAATAATAATAATTTAAGTGGGGGTAATATAAAAGTATAAAGGGGGGAAAGGTCTGATTGATAGTCATTTATTTCCTTATTTGAGTTAATAATTGACATCAAAAAGAAGTGGAATTAATAATGGGACGGAGGGAATAGTATTTTGTAATTTTAGGTATAGTTAGTTGTACTTTAATTTTATTATTCATCATGTAATAAATTTATTAATTAGAATTCCTCGATCCTTCCTACCTATTAAGTTTGAGCTCCTATAATTTTTTCATTTATCATGAAAGCATTGAATTTTATTCATTGATACTTGCATGTTATATACTTTAATTTTTAAATATATTGCATATCACAAACATATGTAGAAGCTAGGGTTTTGGTGTTTTGGTTCAGAACACTCTATAACCTAAATTAATTTAATCAATATTGATGAATGATAATCATAATAAAAAAAGGAAACAAGTCCAACAACTTGCATTAATTTTCACTCCTATAATATCTCATTCCAAAGGTCCCGCTATTTCTGTGTTACTTCTTTTCGACACAGAAATTAAGATAGTAGATAATAAGTATGAGAGATGAATAGATAATAAAGTAAGAAAGAAAAAATGAGTGATAATAGAGGATAAGGTAAGAGAAAGTAGGAGAGAAAAGATGATAAATTAGGAAACATGATGATAGTTATTTTCCAAATTAAAAAGTGAGACAAAAATAACGAGACGTCCATTTTGGGAAAGTGAGATAATAATAGCGAAAGTAGTAAGTATTTATTTAATTAGCATAACTACATACAGTATAACTTTATCATGTATAAATAAAATACGAGATTGAAACGAAAAAGAGCTCGAACTTCACGCTAAAATAAATCAAACAAACAAACAAAAATCAAGCAGCACACGAAAGGGAAATTAACAACACTCATAATTCATAATTAATTTCACAAAATCAAAACACACTACGCCGCCGCGGCCATTTGCTGCCGCCGCAATGCAGATCTAAAGAAATCCATTTTTTCTTTTTTGTAAATTTTTCTCTTTGAGAATCCTGGGCACTGGATATGGTTATTGCAAAATTCTGATCGAGTTTCTCTGCTCAAATTAATAATTTTATTCTTCAATTTAAAGTTCTTAGTTCTTATTTGTTTGATTCTCCATAAATATGGTGCAGAAGAAGAAGAAGAAAAAGGAAGCAGAACGATAATTACGTAAATTGTTGCAATTTGATTAATTACATAAAAAATGATTTATAATAAAATAATTAACTTTTTTTTACTAATATGAATAGTGAGAAGAATCAGGAAACGAAATACTCTCCACAATTAAGAAAAATGAAATCCATTAGATAAATTAATAAAGAAATTAAATGCTAAAATAACATTTATACCCTTAATGAAAACAATTAAAACTTTCTAACCTAGATAACTCTTCTACAATCTTCACCATACATCTATAAAACAAATGCAAGGTAGAGATTTGTTCACAATTATTTCGTTTAGAATATTCATAAAAAATCCATCCTATATATAATGTAGTTTTTCCATGCAGAGTGTATTTCTATTTTCGTCTTCCATTTCAATGTTTATAATTTAGAGCAGTTTAAATATATAATTTTGGAAGAACAATAAAAAAAATTAAAAAATCTATAATTTTGAAGATTTTATACGGTTGCTAATTTGCGAACGTGGTTTCTAAAATGAAACCTAGTTCCAAATACGTTTTAAGCAAAACATCCAAAAATATATAGAACATAATTTCGTAAATTAAACCTAGTATGCTAAAATATGGTAGTACCAAAAATGCTTTTTAGACTATGAGTACATAAGTTGCTTTTACGTGCATTAACTCATCAATCGTGCAAATGGTAGACAAGGGAGATGTAGCGAGATCCTCGAACTCAGCCGGAGACGCCCTCAAATAGAAAAACAACACCAAGAAAAGATGCAGGCAGAACGAAGAAGGGATGTGTGCATCTTCGCGGGAGAAGAATGCTCGATTTGCTTAGAAAGTAGGGAGGGACGAAGAGTCTTGAAATGTGGGCATACGTTTTACTCCTATGTTTTAATTGTTTTATTAGTAGTTGTTATTGAATGTTTTATGCCTGTATTAAAAGGTTTTTATTAGTTATTGGAGATACTCATCTTTCAACATTTAGTCTATTAAAATCCGAAAGAGCATTAATTTGGAAATTCACTCACAATAAAGGATCGGATCAAAATATATGAAAAATAAGAAATTATACAATTCCTAATTCTAACTTGATAGGATTGCTAAAACTCCTTCCCCTACGTCTACGACTACTTGCTGCTACATTTCCAGACCTCAACTAACTTTAGGACATGATTACCCTAATCGGATTGTAGCAAGGCCCGTTTTGAGAAAAAAGAGGCCCAATACGAAATAATAAAACGGACCCTTTTATTATGTATCATGGTAAAGACATGCATATAACACTCATATTAAGGCCCCGTTTGGGATAACAGTTTAAATAATTGCTTATAACATAACATAAGTACTTATGGTATAAGCAGTTAAATTGAATAAGTTGTTGCGTTTGGATATATTTATGTATAAGTATTTAATTAGTGAAAATAAAATAAAATATAGTTTAAAAAATTGTTGTGAGAGGGATTTGATATGAGAATCTATTTTTCATAAGCAGATTTTTGCTTATTTTCATAAACTATTCCTATCAGCTTACGAAAATAGGCCAAAAAAGCTTATTTTTTTAAATAAGTTATTTTCATAAACCCTCTCAAACACGTGCATAAATACTTATTTTTTATAATAAGTTGAAATAAGCTGCTAATAAGCTCTTTCAAACGTGGCCAAAGGCAAGAACGTTCATCTATAACAATTTTTGTAACTTTTTACTTGTATAAAATTGGATTGATCGACATATATGCCCAAGTTCTCTAAACGAGTAATATATATCCAATTCTAATGGGATGGGCTCTGCCAGCCAAGAAAAACTCGACTATTTGAGCCCACACCCCATTTAACTCGACTATTTTTCATAGGATGTGTAACATTATTACAACATTTTAGTCAAATTTAAGTATCCTTTTACTCTTGAATAAAGCTAATAGTTTTGTTGCTTGTCGTATAAAATAGATATTTTAAATTATAAACTATATATATATATATATCGAGACAAAGACCCATACTTTTCCTGCCCTTTTCATCACTGATGCATACACATATACACCTTAAAGAATTTTTCGTATTAAATCACATTAAAATTTTCATCTACCTTGGTCCTCATCTGACACGTCATTCTTTGTTGTTTATTACTCCCTCCGTCCTATTGGAAACGACGCGTTTTCCTTTTCGGGCCGTCCCACTGAAAACGACACGTTTCCTAAAATAGAAATATTTATCCCAACTTAATTATCTTTTAGTTACTAATTAATTATTACTAACTGTGATTATCACTCAACTAAATTATCATAACTAATGCTCCCTACTCCATAACACCCTAACCCTAATTTATTACTCATTCGATCTCCATTTTCTCTCTCTGTTCTTGCGCCGCTTCCCTCTCCTTCTCGAACTCTCTCTTCGCCGCACCTCCGTTCACCGTTCGCAACCCTCCGCCATGAAGTCAAACCCTTCCCGATCTGAGACCTCCAATGCCTTACAGTCGCAACCCTCCGCGATTTCTCCCCTTCAATTTGAGACGGTCGAAGTTGCGCCATCATCGCCCATCTCTGCGATTTCTCTCCTTCCATTCACCAGATCTGAGACGGATATGTCCACATCTGAGACGGATCTGTCCGGATCTGAAACGGGCGAGATGTCTCCGTCGGGGGGGAACTACGACAGCCTTTCTCAGTTGATGATGAAGTCTCGTACAGATCCTAAGGATCTACATCCTGAAATCCGGGATGTCGACGATCGGGTCGATCTGAGAGGAGAAGAGGTCGTCGCCTCCTTCTTGGAGCGCGGCTACTTCAGGAAGGTGAACGTTCGCTACCCGGAATCATTCAATAAACGGTTCCCGGGTGTGGAGGAGGAGTATAACTTGAAGAGGCGGAGCTACAAGGACGCGCTTGAAAATTTTGCATATGCGGGTGATAGTTGTTATTTGCTTGTTATTGTGGTAGGAGGGTGGTTAAGCTTGAAATGATAAGAAATATGCTCACACTTAGGTTTTGTATTCGGATTACTATGACTGAAGTGCACTTTTGCAATTACTATGACTGATGAACTTGTTCCTAATAGTCCTATGCATAATAGGTCTGATGAACTTATTGTTGGTAATACAATAAGTTCATAGCTGTGATGCCTTGGTACTGAATTGTCTTATGTGTTGCATAATCTGTGTGAAGGGAACTTCAAATTAAACATAGCATTGATTTGGTTATGTATTATGTTCTGTTCGGTTATGTATTCTGTGAAGGGAACTTAAAATTAAACATACTTCTGTGTTCATAATTGTTCTGTTCGGTTATGTATTTCGTGTTCCTGTAATGCTCTGGTATTAAGATTATTTTTGTCCCATACTGCTGGTTTTGTATTCTGTCATAGACTTAAAATTAAACATAACATTGATTTATAAGCTGAACTATTCTGTCATAGCATTGTTTTTACAAAATATATACTGCATCTTATCTTCAAAACTCCACTGCATCTTATCTTCAAATATATACTGCATCTTATCTTCAAAACTCCACTGCATCTTATCTTCAAAACTCCACTGCATATTATCTTCAATTGTATTTACAAAATATATACTGCATCTTATCTTCAAAACTCCACTGCATCTTATCTTCAAAACTCCACTCTTATCTTTAGTCATCTACCAACTGTCCAATCATCCACATTTAGCCCCAACCTCTCCCTTAGCTCTTGTATATCAGTTAGGGTTCCATTTTTCATCATATAGTTCATGCATTCATCTGCCAAACTGTTGGGAACTTCCAAATCCATTGGTAGAGCATCCAATCTTATTAACCTGTCCTTTTTTAGATGTGGGATTTTATAGTTGTTGCTGCCTTTAACCTTCATAATTTCAATCATACACCATTGCAAGCTCAAAAAGACTTTGTTAAGACTGACTGGAGATAGTTGTTCAAATGAAAGAACAACATCACTTATTAGTTGGTCCACATTATAGCTTGCTGTTTCAACTTGTATACTCCGAATGGCTCTAAAAATCCTAGATCAAGGACATTAGTGTCAGGGCTATTAGGTGGCTGAGAAATCAATCTAATATCAAACCCTTCCTTGTTGGCTGCCTCTCTAAACTGGACATCACTGTCTTTGATGTGGGGCTTAGCATTATCTTGTTGTATAAATATATGCTTGCTGGCATCTTTTGGCCACTTTTCTCTAATAGCTGGTAATATCTGCCAATATTAACATTATTATCAGTTAATTAAAGTCTGCAGCATGTGAACTCAGAACTCAGAACTAAGAACTCATAACTTTTTATGAATTAAGATATGATTTGTAGATATGCTCTGAACTCAAAACTGTTGCACATTAGGTCATTAAAATCAGAATAGCTGATTACATAGAATTTCTTCTTACTGTTCTAATTCAACATATGTCAAAACATACAATTTTCTATTACATGTGATGCATACTTCATTGCTATTCCATACCTGATTTATTAGGCAGACTTTAGTGACTTCTTTGGTTATAGATAGTATTGGTTGAGTCTCCAATGTGCCTGCTGGTCGATTTTTGCTTTTCCTTTTTGCTGCAACTTGTTGAGTGAAGGGAAAAATGCCTATTTTCCCATCAAACAAAACTGATCCATCTTCATTGAAAATAGGACGGCACACAACACACATAAACATAACTTTTGTGATGAACTTCTTATTTTTACAAGTTCTATGTGGCTCGGCCTCTTGTGTTGTGCATATCCTTGAACTTCAATAGATTTAAGACTCGATCAAACTCTAGTACTTCCATAGAAAACCTTAGCCTAAGTAACCTACAATCTGTTGTTAGGTCAGGCCTAATTGCACTAGTGTGAGCTTTGATCAAGCCTTTCGTCACCCACCTACCAACTGTACTGCTGCTATAACTAATGCCACATGCTAATTTTCTAATAGTTGATCTTTTTTGTAACTCAAGTGCTTGAATCAACTCCAAATCTATGACCACTCTTCTATTGGGTCGAATTTTACCTATCTTAGCACTTTGCAGATAGATCATCTCACCAGAATTTTGTTGTTTCTTTGCTTCAGTCCATTGACGATGAACCGTGCTCCGAGACAATTCCACTTCACGGCTTTCCATTCTTGCAGTTTTGTAGCAAGAATTGGACAAGTTGATTACGTTGTTTGGTTGTAAGGTTCACTGGTGTCATGTTTGAGAGATGGAGATTTTTTGAGAGAAGAAGGAAAATTAGAGAGAGGGCTGACTGTGAGAAGATGAATGATGTTAAGCTGTCCTTTTGCATTTATATTGTAATGCATCTGAAACATTTTGAATTTGCTACTGTACTTGGATCATAAATCTGGCGGCAACTAGCTAATTTTATTTGGAATGAATTTTTAAGCTTTGGTTTATTTTCCCTCCTTTTTGTTGTGGATGTGATACTTGTACTTCTAAAAAAAACGGCGGCAAGGAAATAATGCGCTCAACATCCCAGTTGCAAGCTTACTGCAACTTTGCTGATGTTCCACATATTTAAAAAAAATGGCGCCTAAATAAGAAATAAAGTGAGATTCATTTGTTGTTAATATAATCAAAGTGATTTTGCAAATGTAAAATGTTTAGGTAGAGAAGGTGATAATGTGAGTTGGAAGAGATTAAAATTAAAATATTATTTATTCTAACAAGTGGGCCAAGGAGATTAAGTCTTAAACACAACCGCCTAAATTCCCGAGCCCATTGGAAACGCATCGTTTCCAATGGGACGGAGGGAGTATTTCATAAGTCCCATTAGAAACGACATGTTTCTTTTGAGTGCGGAAATCAAGAAAGTGGTATTATGTGGTGTAGATTGTTTTGACTTTTTAGTAGTTAAATGTAATGATCTACACAATTTATACCATTTTAGAAAACGTGTCATTTGTAGTAGAACGGATAAGGAAAACAAGTAACATATATCAATTTCTAATAAAGAAGAGTATATCTAATTAGCAGGGGAAAAGGACCAATAGGCAATATCAAAGACAATTACCAAATAAATCAAGGGAATAAAGAAGATACAAGTATTATTTTATGAATTTTGACTCGATTATATACATTTTTTATTTTTGTAATGTTGGACCAAAGCGACTTAAGTACAACATAACATATAAATATAAGAACCTTAAATATGGAATATGAAATAATTTAATTGGTCTCTGTCAGACTTTATCAACCAAAATATTTTTCCGTTTTACAGAAATAACCCTATATAGAGAGAGAGAGAAATAATGTCTCGCAATTGGATGGTATATAGAAATTGCCAACTTGTATCATTTTTTTATGTTTTTTTTTCGATAAAGAATTTTTATGGAATAAAAAATGACCCATATTACATATTTAATAAATTAAGGGATGCTCTTCACCTAACGAAAATGACAATCCAAATTTGACCATTACATTAAAAAAACACAAGTGACAATAAATACACTAGAGTGCACGGATTAATTTATTAACCTTGATAACAAATGGCAAATATAAAACATACTCCATATGGCGAGTGTAACCCGCAGTGCTGCCGACGTGCGCACTAACCACCTTAGGCTAACTTATGGATGACAGACTCACACATAATACATGAGAGTTCAACCATCCTAGGCTAACCAGGGGTGACAGACTCACACATAGCGGTCTTGATGGGTTTTGCACCCATGACTTTCCGACCACAGGCTACCCACCTTAACCAGTATGCCCTCCCAAGGGGACATACCAACCAAATTCTTATTTTTACATTTACGGGTTCTGAGTGAAATAAAATTCAATTAAAATTTATTTGTGACAAACAAAAATTATTTGGATGTGTTTTCGAGTAAACCGACTTGAGTGTACACATGAATCAAAGTAAATTTATATGTGATTAAATCTTATGAACCAATGAGATTCGGTAGAATTTGATTGACTTCAAAATAGGTTTCTTTGCTTTCACTTCTATATGTGAGTAAAGCTTAAAACCCTAAACACTTCATTCTTGATTTGAATCAATCAAAATAAACTCTATAACCCTTATTTAATCAATATATATTGCTTTCTTAATTTTCTTTCAATTATATAAAACTTAAACCCTAAACCCTTCATTATTTTAATCAATCAAATACTCGTACTATAACAACATCTATTCAACAATATTAATGAAATGATAATCATAAAAAGGAGAAAATCATACTAATATCCACTCCTTTATTTCATAATTTCATTCCAAAGCTGGTATTTATACATAAAACATAGCTTGATCATAAATAAAATACGAGATTGAAACGAAAAGGGAGCTCGAATCTCACACAAACAGCAAACAAACAAACCAAAATCAAGCAGCACACGAAAGGGAAATTAACAACACTCGTAATTCATGATTTCAGAAAATCGAAAAACACAGGACCGCCGCCGCACGAGCCTTATCCAAACGCGTAGGAAAACCTCAACAACCCCTGCGAATTCACGCTGCCTCTCTGCACCGGAAAACTCACCACCCCCGGGCCGCCGTAGGATCGGGCGTAGAGGTCCCTCATCGAGGTGCGGACCTCGCCGATGTAGCGGTCGCCGAGATTCCTCGTACAGTACAGCTTGACGACGAGCACCGTGTTGAAGTTCAGGATCATCGGCTCGGTGATGGCGAACCGCATCCCGTGGTCCCACGCCGGATTCGTCTTGCCGTGGTTGTCCGTCGGAGTGAGGCTCTCGCCGCCGTCGCCGATGGAGACGCGCGCGTGGACGGACATCTTGCCGACGAGGCGCACGTCTTGGAGATTGCTCGCCGAATTTAGGGTTATCTCGAATATTCTTCCCGCCATTGAATCTGCGTGGGTTGAAAATTGAATTTTGAATTTGTGTGGAAGGCTATATATAAGTAGTGGTTCTGCCACTAGCCACTAGCCACGTAAGCATTAACCAACATTTCAAAAATACAAAAACACGATATAATATAATATTTTCATTATCGAGTTCAACAATTAAATATATATCACCATCATCATTTATATATATATATATATATATATATATTTTTAATGTTTACTGTTTCAGCTTGTAATATTGAGATTGCATAATTAATTTTGAACTTTTTATTATTGTTTAATATTTAATTATATATGAATCATGTCCTAGTTTTTTTGGAAACGATTCCTGCTTTCATACAACCTAGATAATATATATATATATATATATATGTTCTAATTTATTTTTTTTATACAATCTACATTATGGATGGTATAATTTTGATGTAAGAATTAATGACGGGGTAGGTGATTATCACTAAACAAATATAGGTTTATAATAAATTAATTAATTTATCCTTGTGGGATGACAAGAAAGATAAATAATCTAAATATGAATCTTATAATTTAATTTTCAACGAAAAAATATGCTCGATTTATGATCATGAGATGACTTAATTAGTATTATGATTTATGGGAATGCTCACCTATCCTACTCTTGTCCTTTATTTCCAAGAAAAAATTAGGAAGCTCTAGAACATGACTTGACTTCAATTTTAATTTATTTGAACAAATTATTGTAATTCTTTTTCTTTCTATTTTAATTTATTTGACTGATTTGAGCAAAAGTCAATTCCGATAAGGTGCAATTTTTAATTCCTTCGTAGTTTCGATAAGGTGCAATTTACTTTCTTATGGTTTAAAAAGGTGCAATAGCCCTCTATGTGGTTTTTATTTCGTAGTACATTATCCACTGTGTGTTATTTTGTCCGATTTTCGATTTGTTTGGATAAAAATATCTTAAACATATAGTACATATATTACGATAATATCATAAATATTAAGATAAAACCTATTAAACCATGAGGGGACTTATAATTGTATTTCACTGTAATTAAGTGGAGGGGTGAATTGTGCGCCGATTTGCAAATCACAACATGAAATTACATAAAGGAATTTGCACCTATATAAAACCACGGTGATTAGCACATATGTGTAGAACAAGCTTATGTATGCCAAGCTTTCCGCAAAGCATCATAAATCATAATACTTAATTAATCTGAACTTCGAGGTATTTATTTAAATACTGTTTAATTATACAAGTCTTTTGTTAATCTTGTTTCTTGCTCATCATTAGAAGTTAGTGCATTGACTTTCAGTTTTCAACTATATTTTACATATCAGACACAAGTCAACTCCACATTTCTATAATGATTAGTATTTTTGTTTTTTTACTTGTATAAATGAAAGACAATTTAATTGGAATTTATTTTTTATGTCAAGAGAAAAATTCGACGTATTTACGATGTATGGGCCATTTTGAGGTACAAGCTGATGTTTCATAGATTTGGTGATGCAAAATGTTGCAGAACTTTTCCAATGCCAAAGCTTAATTTATTTGAATTTTATGTCAATGCATGCAACTACTACAAGTGTTAATTTTTTATTTTATTTTTAAATTATGAATTTTATTTTTATTTTTTTGTTTCAACTGGATTTGTGTGATTTAATTTACACCATGTGGCTACAGTTGTTGTAATTTTTTTTCTAAACAACTTGTGATTTAATTCTAGACTTGCTTTTTAATCAATCATTGTCTTCTTCAAAACAAGCTAGAATATCACCGGCCTAATAACAGCCCAACATTCTGACCAGAACCATAGAAAATAGTAAATATAGCCGGGCTCAAATAAATTAAACAGCCCAATTTGTAATATATTTATACTACTTTTTCATAATTAATACGAACTTAAGAGACATTTATTTAAGTACTCTTCAATTACTTCATTTAGATAATAATTTCTTCAGATTCCGACTTAGATTAATAGTCTAGAATAATATTTGATAAAGTAATACTCCTTCAGTCCCACTCCAATGGTCTCATTCCCCTTTTTTGGTTGTCCCAAGCCGTTTGTCTCATTTCATTTTTCAATTAAATACCCGTCTAATATATATTCAACGGACCCCACAACTTTATCTTACTTTACACACAAAAAAATAATTTTCTTAATCTTCATGCCGAAAAGAAATATGACCAATGGAATGGGACGGAGGGAATAACTCGTTAAACGAATATTTTCTTACGGTGTCACTGTTATTACTTTAAAGAGGTTTAATTGTAGTTCCAGTTCAACAATTCCAAGTGCTATTTCAATAACTCCAATCAAATATTTAAATTCCAATGCGTAAATAATATTACAGCTTATATTTTAATATTAAATATATTGCATATCACAAACATATGTAGAAGCTAGGGTTTTGGTGTTTGGTTCACAAAACTCTATAACCTAAATTAATTTAATCAATATTAATGAATGATAATCATAATAAAAAAGGAAACAAGTCAAACAACTTGCATTAATTTTCACTCCTATAATATCTCATTCCAAAAGCTCGTATTTATTTAATTAGTATGCTAGATACAATACAGCTTCACAATGTATAAATAAAATACGAGATTGAAACGAAGAAGCTCGAATTTCATACAAAAATCAAACAAACAAACAAAAATCAAGCAGCACACGAAAGGGAAATTAACAACACTCATAATTCATAATTAATCTGAGAAAATCGAAACACAGTGAGCCACCTTCGCCGCCGCCGCCGCCGCCGGCGGAACACGAGCCTCATCATCCAAACATGTAGGAAAACCTCAACACCCCCTGCGAGTCGACCGATCCTCTCTGCACCGGAAAACTCACTGTCCCGGGGCCGCCGCCGGATCTGCCGTAGAGATCCCTCATCGAGGTGCGGACCTCGCCGATGTAGCGGTCGCCGAGATTGCGCGTGCAGTACAGCCTAACCACCAGCACGGTGTTGAAGTTCTCCATCATCGGCTCGGTGATGGCGAACCGCATCGTGTGGTCCCACGCCGGATTCGTCCTGCCGTGCTTGTCCGTCGGAGTGCGGCTCTCGCCGCCGTCGCCGATGGAGACGCGCGCGTGGACGCGCATCTTGCCGATCAGGCGCACGTCTTCGAGGTTGCTCGCCGAATTTAGAGTTATCTCGAATATTCTGCCCGCCATTTGGGGATTTGATTTTGTGTGGAAGGAGTGGAAGGGAATATATATATATTCAGTTTGCATGGAAAATCTATTAAATCAGTCGCATTCAGCTGCTATACGATACGACACTCTAATTGTCGCATTTTAAAATTTAATATACACATTTATATATATTTCGACTTCTATATAGTATTTTTCTAAAATAATTGTTTTTGAGCTGTACATTGTTTTTAGTTTTATAAATAGATAATGTATTATTTTCACGCAGAACTTATAATTCATTAAATTATAAATAAAAAAATTACACACATAAATTCGAATCTTGTAAATAACAATTAAAAAAGAAAAAAAAGTACTCTCTATATAATATTGTATGTATTTTATTTTTCGTAGCATCTCTTATTATACGCGCAGGGCAATAATCTTATGCAAGTCGGGTGTTTATAGTGAATTATTTTATGTCACTATTTTTTATGAAGAAATCGAGTACTTGAAAAAAAATTAAATACAGAGTTTGAAAAAAAAAATGTGTTTATAGTGAATTATTTTATACCCTTATTTTGTAGGAAGAAATTGGATACTGATCAGGAGCCGATTTAGAAAATACATGGAAAAAAGTTAAATATAGAATTTCGAAAAAAGAATAAAAATTATTTTCTAGAAGATTTAGGAAATGTGACACTCTCACGCCCTACATCCGTGTATAGGGCTGCAGGCTGCTCACCTATATTTTGTCCTTTATTTCCAAGAAATGATGAAGCTCTAGAATATTTGACACCCTCCGTCCCAATTATTTTATCTGATTGTGTGGTTTTTATGAAGAATTATTATTGTGTATAGAGCTGTGTAAAATCATGAACCCCACAAAAAAAAATTATATGTAATAATTTGCTAAAAAAGAAAAACGAATAATATCTTTGAAACAATTCGAATATAGTATACAATAAATAAGATAATTGGGACGGAAGGAATACTAAATTATTCGAACAAATCATTGTAATTCTTTTTCTTTCTTCTGATTCGAGCAAAAGTCAGTTCTAGGAGAACTAGAAATGACACGTTAATGTGACTACCACATGTTGGATCTGTACAAAAGCATTTATTAGTTGATTGTTATTGTTATTAAAGTAGCTAGTCGCATTATATGCATATTATTTTTATTCATAAATAATTATGACGTCATTATAGATCAAAGATGGCTGCTAGATTTTTGTGGAGTTTCACACTTGAAATAAAGCTAACAACTTGCCTAAAAAAATAAATATTTTAATTATAGACTGAATTTCGAGATTTAAATAATAAAATAAAATTTTCAAAAAAAAATAAAAAAAGTATCTTATTTAAAGCAGAATATTGTGGGGGAAGGTGGGTGGTTGTGTAAAAAACTAGATCGGTACAGCCCTTTTCTTTTTATGGCACACACACATACACCTCAGAGAATTTTTTATATTAAATTACAATAATTTTTCATCTACCTCTCTCTATATATATAATATATATATATAATAGGCTAGGCCTAATATGACAGCCCAATTAACTTTCTGAGCAGACTATAGAAAATATTAAACTCCTTTACAGCCCAATTTTAGTTGATTGTTATTGTTATTAAAGTAGCTAGTCGCATTATATGCATTTTATTTTTATTCATAAATAATTATGACGTCATTATAGATCAAAGATGGCTGCTAGATTTTTGTGGAGTTTCACACTTGAAATAAAGCTAACAACTTGCCTACAAAATAAATATTTTAATTATGGACTGAATTTCGAGATTCACAAATAAAAAAATAAAAAAACTAGATCGGTCCAGCCCTTTTCTTTTTATGGCACACACACATACACCTCAGAGAATTTTTTATATTAAATTACAATAATGTTTTCATCTACCTCTCTCTATATATATAATATATATATATATATATAATAGGCTAGGCCTAATATGACAGCCCAATTAACTTTCTGAGCATACTATAGAAAATATTCTCCTTACAGCCCAATTTGTTACATTTAGTTCTAATCATTTGCAATTATGTTGGTTGTGGAAAATGTTTGAGTTGGGACTTGGGAGTTCGAATCTCCGAATTAAAAGATCACGAGTTCGAATTCTATTAAGATTTTTTATGTCGAGCTTCTCGCAAAGCATCTCTAAAATTAAGAGGCATTTATTTAATTAAATACTGTTTAATTAGGGCAATCTTTTGTTACTCTTGTTTCTTGCTCGTTAAAAGTTAGTGCATTGACTTTCAGTTTTCAACTACATTTTACATATCAGACACAAGTCAACTCCACATTTCTATAATATATGATTAATATTTTTGTTTTTTTTACTTGTGTAAATGAAAGACAATTTAATTGGAATTTATTTTTTATGTGACAAGAAAAATTCGACGTGTTTACGGGTGAAATCCCGTTACGTCCTTTTTCCTTATCTAAGCAATGCAAGTTGGTGCCGTTTTGAGGGGTGTAGACATATATGTATGGGCCATTTTGAGCTACAAGCTGATGTTTCATAGATTTGGTGATGCAAAATGTTGCAAAACTTTTCCAATGCCAAAGCTTGATTTATTTGAATTTTATGTCAATGAATGCAACTACTAAAAGTGTAAATTTGAATTTAATTATTTTTTTCCCAACTGGATTGATGTGATTTTATTTACACCATGTGGCTGCACCATGTGCTCAAAAATGAAACCCTAATTAGGTTTATGTCTTCTCCCTAATTTCACCGCCTTTAATCGCTAAATCTAATCTTGTCGTGTAATCTCGTAATCGTACTAATGAGAGTCTCACTTAATTTTTACAGTAATAGCCTGAAAACTACATAGAATGACAGAGAATCGAAGTGAGTGGCTTATAACTATTCACTTGATATATAAAGTAGTTTGTTTTTTCATATATTTTTTCTTTTTCGGTAATTAATTATGATGTTGTCATGTTATTCTATGTTGTGTTGAGAATTGATTTGATCTTGATCTGGGACCCGGGTTTGCAACATTACGATCGGAAATCGGAATAGAAGATGAAATACGAAAACTAGCTCGACTATGGTCCATAAGTTCGTTTCAAAAAGGGCTTCAAGAGAATATGTTGATTCACAAAGATTCGTTCCATTAGGAGCCAAAAGTAGTTTGGTAATAAGCTATGGAGGGTACTTTGATTTAAGGTGTCATGTGTCCTACCAAATTGAGATTGTGTGATCACAAAACCATGATACTTTTTTTTTTTTTTTTTTTTTTTTTTTTTTTTTATTTATTTTAAATTTTATTTTTATTTTTTTTTTAATTTATTTTAAATTTATTAAAAAAAAATTTATTTTTATATAATTTTATATTTTTTTTATTTTAAATTTTTTTTTTAATTTTTTTTTATTTTTTTTTTTTTTTTTTTTTTTTTTTTTTTATGACCTAGGGTAAGGTTGTCATAAACATGCTCTCAGCAGTGGATAAGCAAGTTGACAAAAATTGGGACCCTCAATCTCCCGTGCCGAACTGCCTGTCAGAATAACCGGACCTTATTAGAACAACTCAAGACGAACGAACTTGCAGAAACCCTAATTTCTAAAAGTCGGGATTTCTTTTAAAGTCTTAACAAAGAATTTATGATTCCAAAATGCCAAACCCTAATTGGAACTCACACTGAAATGACCTTTTTGCCCATCGAATGATTTCATAACCCTAAAACGACCCCTCAAAGCCGTGATTTGGACTCTTAACGTTGTTTTACAAGTCCTGTGCGAATTTTGAGGCCAGTAATTTCTCGTCATCAGTAACTCATGTCCAACTATTATGTCACTGCGTCAACAATGATTGTAAAATACGAGATTGAAACACGTCATAGTTGAAATTCGAAAGTGAGAAGTACTAATAGTGGTTGGGATGGATGAGAGAGAAAAAGGTGGCAAGTTTTGTTGTGTGGGTGAATGGATGAGAGAGAAGAAAACAGTTGTATGGTTGGATGTTTTGAAAGGGGCAAAATATACAATCTTGGCATTGTTGTCGGCAGTTGTGTATTTCTACTTGGGAATTATGTGCTGGATTTGTCCCAACCCTTTTGGCCCATTTCCTAGTCTTGGGTCAAATGTCTGTTCGACTCTTTTCACATTAGTAGGTGGGTCTCAAATTCAGCGGTAATTTCTTAGGCCCTCTTGGATTCTTTGCACGAGTTAGAATTATTTTGGTGAATTAAATTTAGAAAATTAATGAAAAACTTTACAGTTAAACCTCGATAAAATAATATTCGATAAAGTAATAATTTCACTAAGATAATAATTTCTTCCGGTCCCGATATGGGTCAATGCACTAAAATAATGTTCGATAAAGTAATAACCTTGTTAAATGAATATTTTTTTCTCGATCTCAAGGTTATTATTTTATCGAGATTTAACTGTACATCGAATCCACGACTACTAAATTGAGTTATGGTCATATTAATTATTATTTTATATGCGAACTGTCTCTCTAATGAATTGCAAGAATAGAAAAAATTGCCATCGAAATTTCATGAAGTAAACATCATCGAAAACTCAGTTTAATAGTTAGGGTATTTCGCACACAGAAAAAAATAATAATAATAAATAATAATAAAACATATATATATATATATAATTGGTTCAAAACAAAAGTATATTTGCCATTTGTGCTGGAGCAGATCCTACGAATTTAATGTCGCACTAATTAAATTTATATTTATTTTATATAACCACTATAAAAACATATTGTAATAATTGAAATAAAGTGAAATAGTAGATAATCGAGATATTTAATAATGCAATAAAAAAATTGTTTACGAAAGAAAATACTACTCCCTCCGTGCCACCCGACTTGTCTTGTATTTCTTTCTAGATCGTCCTACCCGACTTGTCTTGTATTTCTTTTTGGGTCGTCCCACCGGACTTGTCTTGTTTCTTGAAAAAGAAAATAATTACTCCCTCCCGGATGAAACGTCCCCTATTCTTATTTCGGGGTGTTCCGGATGAAACGTCTCCTATTCCTTTTTTGGAAATAATTAGTCATCTAATTACTTTATGTGGGACCCACAACATTAAATCTAACATACCCACTACCACACACCTACCCATAAATTACCATTCTTTACTTTTAAAGTACAAGTGGGCCACCATTCTTTACTTCTAAAGTACACCGCATAAATTACCGCGCCGAAAAGAAAGAGGACGTTTCATCCGGGACGGAGGGAGTTCTACACAAACTCCCACTTTCTATCCACAATCACTTACTCCTCTATATATACTCCCTCCGTCCCAAAATTCTTGTCCGCTATTCCATTTTGGGTTGTCCCAAAATTCTTGTCCACTTTTCTTTTTTAGTAAATTATTACACACAATTTTTTTGTGGGACCCACAACTTTATACCAATCTACACACAACTAATAACTCTCATTAAAAACCGTGCAAAAAGCAAATTGGACAAGAATTTTGAGACGGAGGGAGTAACTATCTACTCACCAAAATATCCATACAGAAATCAAACAAAACAAGTCGACAAAAACTCAGGGAATAGTAGTTTTGAATTTGGAAAAGGACGAAATCGGCATACTATTTTATTACAGAAAAAGTTGGTCTCTTTTTCAGTGTAAAAAAGAAAGAAACCTCCAATTAAAAGTCCCCACAAATCTGGGACAAATCGCAAGTAATGCGGCCACAATTTGTTTGGAACTTTCCAATAAATATTTATATTAACACATAGTTTTGAGAAATTCAAATTTCACCGATACTTTTTATATCGAGTTTCTGTAAATTTCTGTAGTATGATTTCTGTAGTATGAATATAAGAATATAAGATATAATATATTCAAATATTTAATTTTAGAGTAAAGTAAAATATTCCTAACTTAAAGTTGGAAAGTTTCAATTGCATTTATTCTTTTTTAGGTGGCCTGCAACTGTCTATTCACGAGTAAGGTTCATATAAATATAATAATCATATTATTTAATAATTATAATCTAATAAATTCCATTTCAAAATATATATTTGTATATAGTTGAGAAAAAATCAATTTTAATCCTTTAGAGTGATTCGATTGCTTTTTAGTTACATATAAACATCGATAAAATAATATTTTATAATCTTGCTAAGATAATTTATTCCGGTCCCGATATAAGTCAATGCACTAAAATAATATTCGATAAATTAATAATCTCGTTAAATGAAAAAAATTCTTTGTTGCACGGACACTCAAAAAGTTCGCTAATTTGTCGACAGTTTACCACGGACACGCGCCCGACACGTGTTGACAGGTCGGTATTAGTGGCCACCTTTCGACATAATTAGTGCCACTTTTTCTAATTGTCTAAATATTATGGCGATGTCAAATTTGTAAAAAATGTAACACAACTTTACTACTTTATCAACCTTATATCGCCTACCTTATCATCTACTTTCACTAAAATATCATTTGACTCTCCTATATTATCATCCTCTCTCCTACACTCTCATTATCACACTCATCTCTCTCTCCTTACTTTATTATTTAATCATCTCTCATACTTTATTACATATTTCCTTAATTCTCGTGCCGAAAAGAAAGGCGCCACTAATAATGGGACGGAGGGAGTATTATTTATTTCAGCGCCCGTGTCGTGTCCTAAAATTTTCAAAAAATATCGTATCCCGTGTTCCGTATCCGTGTCGTACCATGTCCCGTGTCCGTGCAACGTAGTTTGTATTATATGTAACACAACGTTACACGGTTACAACCTTATACGCACCATATTTGAACGAAAATATATTAGACAAATCAAAGGATAAAAATAAACAATTTTAAAAATTATAAAACTAAAAATAAATATATTAATAAAATAAAACTAAAAAGGAATACTTGTTATATTTTAAGACCAAAATCGAAATTTTCTTTAACTTACAAATTAAATTAAAGTAAATCAAAAAGTTAATGTTGAAAATCTATCCAACATAAAATCCACAAATTTACTAACTTGCCCCGTTGCCGCGTTGCTCCAACTCGTCTTCCCACTCGTCGCTATCCACCCCACCCCAGTCCAACCCACCCACCCCCCAAAAGGAGGCCGGTCATAACCTAAATTTAAACGCCACCGCCACAGCTGCCAAGTCATCAACGCCACCGGAAAATTCTCTTTCGAATAATCCAATCTACCGAATCGCAAATCCCATACATCCAGAGAGTTGAATTCTTCCGCAATTGATCGGCTAATTTCGTGCGCCTGCAATCGCTTCTCCCCCAACATTGATTGCCGCTCGCCGACAATTTCGGAGAATGATCGGTGTAATTATGCGGAGGGAGCAATCCGAGTGATGGTAATATCGGTCTACGTGATATGCGTCCTTTCTGCTGCGTCACATCGATGAGTATCCACACCAATAGCGACTTGCCGCCTCCGCCGCCGCCGCCGATGCCGACCGATTCGGTCGGGAGGAGCCTGACCGCGGCGGTGGTTAGGGTTATGTCGTCGCGGGATTCGATGGCGGATCGCGCTTCTTCGCTCAGTAGTAATTGCTTCAATCAGAGTCACAGCCAGAATCAGAATCACCACAGCCGTGAGCTGAAGATCAATGACATAGTGGGGAATGGGATTTCGGGGATTTTACATAAATGGGTGAATTACGGGAAGGGGTGGCGGCCGAGATGGTTCGTTTTGCAGGATGGTGTGTTGAGCTATTATAAGATCAACGGCCCCGATAGGATTGTGGTTAATCTTCAGACTGAGAAAGGATCGAGAGTGATTGGGGAAGAATCGATGAGATGGTTGTCGCGGAAGAAGAGCACTCTTCAATACAGCCATCGTCGCAAGAATTCGAGTGGGGGGTTATCTGTGAAAGGCACGCACCCTGTTGGAGAAGTTCATTTGAAGGTTCAATTTTTTTGTCCAGTTTATTAGCATGGGATGTATAATTGCTTGCTATTTCTTGAGATATGACCCGTGCTTTCTAAAGGATAATGATTTGTTTTATTTGTTTTTTAGGATTATTTACTGCATATGATGGGATTATATGAATAGTTTCTAGCTTCATAGGAATGCTTTTGTTATTTCACTTTGCTGATTAGTGTTGCATATTAGTCTGGAAACATTTATACTGTATTTTAGAGTGTATTCTTTTTCCTTGCTAATTATCTTTATTAACTAAATGGATAATCTTGTTACTTATTTATGATAGGTTTTACCTTATTTTTGTCCATGAGAAGTGTAACTAGTGTTGATTAATAAAAATAAAATGCATTAAGTCATTTCCTCTGTCCTCCAATTGTGTGGTTCATGCACGCTGGGTGCGTGTTTTTTTGTAAACTTGAAAAATTTCTTCTGGTCTTCTGCAATGAAGTAGTTCTCTTTGTAGGTCTCGTCTATCAGAGCGAGCCGATCCGATGATCGGAGGTTCTCGATTTTTACTGGTACAAAGAAACTTCATCTGAGGGCCGAGACTGCAGAGGATCGTGTGGCATGGCTGGAAGCGTTAGAAGTTGTGAAGGACATGTTCCCAAGGATGTCAAATAGCGAGTTAATGGCTCCTGTTGACAATGTAACCGTATCAACAGAAAGGTTGAGAGAGAAATTGTTGGAAGAAGGTTTGAGTGAGTCTGCAGTTCAGGAGAGTGAGCAGATAATGAAGAGTGAATTTGCATCATTGCAAAATCAGTTCAGGCTTTTAAGGCAGAAGTATTGGCTTCTCACAGACACACTGCGCCAGCTAGAGGTGCGTGTTAAATTTTTAGAATGCAAGCCTTTAAACTTCAATTCCAGAATTTTCTTCAGTATCTATAAAGACTTGTGCTTTGAAAGTGTTCGTTGTAGATAGAGAGTCTGGTCTTGTTAGCTGTTTCTTTCTTACCTATTGCTTGTTTGAGTGGCTGCAAATGTTGGTTTTCAGACATCTATTTTGTGGACTTTCTATGAGAAAGTTTTGTGCAGAATTCAGTAACTTTGGATAAGGTCTAGATGTTGGACAAAATGTTCTGGACATAGGTCATTCATTGTATTAAGGATCTGTGTTCTTCCTCGGTCTTTCATTTGGCTTAACAAGAGGATGGTTTAGCTTCTTCCTGGCTACCACTCTCTTCTCTTTTCTGTAAATCCCTTACAAGCATATTTGAATTTCCTTCAAGTCTGTTCTAATGTTTGTGTACTCATGTGTTTTTGTCTTATAAATTGTTTGTAGGAGTTTCTGTATGATTTCATTTATTTGTATTTTCTGAACTGGATATACTATTGCAGAGATTAGATTTACCTTCGTCAATTAGATACGGTGACATCCAGTGGTTGAATATGTTGCTCATCCAGATAAAGTTCTTTTAAGAGATCCTATATTGTGTGGTGGAAGAAGCCGAGACTGGTGTGTTCACGGATTTAAATTTTGTAGTATGGAAACTAAAATGTAGAGAAGTGATGTTCTCTTAATTTTCTCATGGAACAGCAGTTGATTATGTTCTGGACTATGCACAATATCTTGCTTTACACAGTCATTTTTCACTAAGAGGACAATATTTTTGCTTTGTTGGGTTCTCTTACATGTTCTCCAAACTGAAGGTTTTTTTGGACGATTGAGGTGAATCGTTTTTTTGTTCATGAAGTTTCAATTTACTTTGCTCAGAAGCAATAAAGAAAGTAACTTGATGAACTGGGCGTGTCTTCACTGTAACAGTCATGGTTCTCTCTACTAGTTAAGCTAAAATGGTTGCTAATTTTGTGTAGACAGAAAAGGTGGATCTGGAGAACACGGTTGTTGACGAAAGCCAGAGACAGTTAAAGGATACAGAGGCATCTTCAAGATCAAAGCAAGATAAGTTCAGCGGTAAGCATACCTCAGCATATTGTAGTTGTTTCTGGGTTACATGAATGTGAATAAATAACTGAAAACCATTTGGTAGTGTTTTAGCTGTAGGATTCAAATTCGTGTTTCTGAGTTAAAATCTTCTTGCTTTTGACTTTTGTCAGTTTCTTTTATATGCTGCTTCTGTTAAATCTCCTATGTTATCTAACAAGAAGATAAATCAGTAAATAATGGGCTGTAATCTTCTCCCTTTGAAATGCAGCTATGGCTGTATGCCTATTGTAATTCTGTAATTTGTATGATCCTTTTGGTTTTTTAAATCTGTTTTCTAGTTGGGTGAATAACACATCTAGCCACCTTATTGTTTATATCTACCAGAAAGTGCTACTGAATCTGAAGACGATAACGAAAGAGTGGACGCGGCAGAGGAGGATTCAGATGAAGAAGAGACTACTTTCTTTGACACCAGGGATTTTCTATCTTCTAGCTCTCTTAAAAGCAATGGCTCTGACTTTAGGACGTCATCTTTTTCTTCTGATGATGATGACGACCTCTATGCTTGTGAAGCCGATGATAGTATTGATCCTGCCATTAGGTCTGCCGGGACAAATTTTCTTCATGTTAAACGCCGGAAGAAGTTGCCAGATCCTGCTGAGAAAGAGAAAGGAGTGAGCTTATGGTCAATGATCAAAGATAACATTGGGAAGGATCTTACAAAAGTATGCCTTCCAGTCTACTTCAATGAGCCTCTCTCTTCTCTGCAGAAATGTTTCGAAGACTTGGAATATTCATATCTACTTGATCGGGCCAATGAATGGGGGAAAAGAGTAAGTTGGTCCTAAAAACATTAGTTGATTCGTTCCGTACGTTCTTGTCGACTGAATCATTGGCAGCAGCATTGAAGATCGTCTTACATTTAGAATGATAATTGTACTTGTTAGTGGGTTTTATTTGTACCATGTGTTTCTTCTCATATTAAATTTACTCTTCTTTTTTTTTTACCCAAAAAAAAAAAGAATTGAGGATTCTGGGCTTTGTATTTCTGACCTGGGCTTGTATTTCTATGCGCAGGGTAACAGCCTTATGAGGATTCTGACCGTAGCTGCATTTGCTGTATCTGGATATGCCTCTACAGATGGCAGAATTTGCAAACCGTTTAATCCATTGTTAGGGGAGACATATGAAGCAGATTATCCAGATAAAGGCCTCCGGTTCTTCTCAGAGAAGGTTATTGCATGCTACCTTAATCAAATTATTCATGTCTTGCTTTTGATGCGTTGCGTAATTTCTACGAAACAGCATGAAACATGAAACTAGAAATGGAAGGGCCAAGAAGATAACGTCTTTTAAGTCGTCATTTCATATTATTTTATTTAGTCATTTTCTTCTATGCATAATTGTTCCATAATTTTTTCTTTCTTTTTGTCAGTCTGTTCTTTTTAATATTTAAGTATGTCAAAATATTTTTGTTTTAATATCAAGTTAGTGCCTTGAAATAATCTTTCTTTGGGGTTCCATTTGTCGGTAACTAAACGAACAGCCAATGACATTTTCCTTTTCATTAGGTTAGTCATCACCCAATGGTAGTTGCTTGCCATTGTGAGGGTACTGGATGGAGATTCTACGGCGACAGCAATCTGAAAAGCAAATTTTGGGGTCGCTCCATTCAGCTCGATCCGGAGGGTACTTTAACTCTTGAGTTCGACGATGGAGAAGTTTTCAAATGGAGCAAGGTATCAGTACGAATCATTAGAGAAAACCCTCTTCGTCTTTTCCTTGTTGACAGCATGTGCCTTTTTATTGCAGGTAACAACATCTATATACAATCTTATTCTGGGAAAATTGTACTGCGATCACTACGGTACGATGCGGATACAAGGAAACCGTGATTACTCGTGTAAACTGAAATTTAAGGAGCAGTCTATAATAGATAGAAATCCTCACCAGGTAATCTCATTTTTTTTCTCTAAATCTTCTATAGACGCGTTTGCTTTCCAACAAAAGATCGGTTTATGTTTCTTACGTCTTCGTTATGCATTAAAACAAATTCGACATTTTAGGTGCAAGGAGTAGTCCAAGACAAGAGTGGAAAGACTGTAGCAACTCTGATTGGGAAGTGGGATCAGAGCATGCATTATGTCAACGGAGAATTTAAGGGAAAATCAATGTCAGACGCGCACTTGCTCTGGAGACGCAGCAAGCCCCCGGAGTTTCCCACACGTTATAATTTGACACGATTCGCCATTACACTCAACGAGCTTATCCCGGGAATGAAGGTAAACTTTTTGGCATCTTAAAAAAGCCATTTTTTCGTGGCATCAAAAGGGAAATGTTCTAAAGATTCGAATTTCGCCATTTTCGTTAGATTGAGATTTATGCGTGTTTGCAGGAAAAGCTTCCCCCAACGGATTCAAGACTTAGACCCGACCAACGGTGCTTGGAAAACGGAGAGTACGAGAAGGCAAATGCCGAAAAACTAAGACTAGAGCAGAGGCAACGGCAGGTAAATATTCGTCGCTTGTGCTAATTCGACATAATGACTCGTAAAACTCATACGCACGCCAATTATTCGTGCTCTTGCGGATTTAAACCGTGCTTTTGTTAAGGAACCAGAACTAACTTGAAACATGTTTCTATACATTCTTGAAATATGAATCTAGGCAAGGAATATGCAAGAAAGAGGGTGGAAACCGCGTTGGTTCGCGAAGGAGAAAGGCTCGGACACATACCGTTTCGTCGGTGGGTATTGGGAAGCTAGAGAGAGAAGCAACTGGGAAGGATGCCCAGATATTTTTGGCCAAATTCCTCCAGATCAAACTTTGGAAGAGTAAGATTTGAGTTACTTTAGGATTCAATTAAAAACAGCTGATGATTCATAGTAGGTGTGTACAGTTTGTTTCAACAATCTCTTGAGGTTTGCTTTGTCTACACAAAAAGGAATTTCCTTTCGGAATATAAGGTACAAATTTGTTTCAATCTCGTATTTTATTTTTACCGTACGCAATGTATAGTTTGAATCATGCGAGTAGAATTAGTAAAATTGGCTCAAAATGGGCCCGACTTAACGAATTGGGCTTAAACAATTGGGCCGGCCCATGGATTTGGTGGGCCTATTTTGTTTTGGTGAAAAGTATAATGGTACTACATGTTTTGTGTAAATAAAATATACTCCCTTCGTTTCCATATTTTTATTTTAGTTTTCTTTTTCAATTGTTTCGTTATTATTATTTTTATTCGGAAAATAAAAATAATTTTTGAGCTACAATCACTCTAAATATTGGCTTCTACTCCTTTCATCCGTTTAACACATTTCTATCTATTTTCTTAAACTGCGCAAAGCAGCTTTTTTCCTTAGTCAATAGTCAATTGCGCATCTACGACAGCCGAGGAACTTAGGGCATCTCCAACCATTTACATTAAACGCGAACCATTTTGATCTATCATCGAACGTGGGAAGCTTCAGGCATCAAACTCAATGGACTTAACCACTGCAAAAGAATATTTTCTCTATATTCTTTCCATACATCTTTTCAATTCCACCTATATATTTTTTCTAAATTAAATATTAACCCCCTCAATTTTGAAACTTCTAATAAATTTTGTAAAGTTTTAGAAATAATAATTGTAGTGTCTTCTATAGTAATTAAATTCAAGAATTTCGTTTAATAGTAATTAAATTTGTTTAATTACATTTGATACAAAGTTCAATTCATTTATTTTTATTAAAATAAAAAAATATACCAAGCCCAACCTAATTAAATTTAATATACATACGTTGCAAATGAGTTGGTTTGCCAAAGATTTTTTCCACAGCCGTCGTCGTCTTCTTCCCCATTGTTATCTTATGTTTTTTCTACAAATTAAATATTTTTTTGCCATCACTGAACTAGAAAAAGAAAGGTAAATGACTGAAAAGTAAATAAATAGTTTTGACGGAATGGTCCAATGAATAATGAACACAATAAAACTCATTTAAGAGTATTACTATTCAAAACTCATTTATTTTGAGTTTTGCGGTAAGAAATGGTGTATGATTGGCATTCTATGCAAAAAATTATGGAAAATGGTTAGGCGGGCGTATTGATCATTGATCGTGGGAGGCTAGGCCGAACTGGATTATCCACTGCGTAGAATATATAATTAAGACAAGAATAGTCAGAAGAGAGTATATAACTTTTAGAATATGAATTTATGAAAAATTATAAAATTTAGTATGTGGGCTGGTTTGATTCGATGACCTAATGGCCCGTGAAGTGTTTATATTTTCAGCCATTCGAACAAATCCGATCGGAAGATTAGATCGTAATCCGAATACTTTGACAACTCTTATTTTAGATTCTGTTAAATACGTGTATTCTAAAATACTAATATTCTCTCCGTCCTACAAAAAATTCTTTTTTCTATGGAACACGAAAATTAAAAAACTTATTGTATGGTGTGTATTTGGTTATTAATTTTGATCCACGTACTTTCCATGTAAAGAAGGGAGTAATACGGACAAATTGGATTTTATTGGTTTCAGATACTGATCATTACCAAATTGAACTGGGAATTTGTCTTTGCACGCCACGTGGAGTGTCCGATTAGGTGGCGCCACCGTATTGATTGGGTGGTGGGCCCACTTAAAAGTCTTTTGTTTAACGACCAACAGTTAAAAACGACTGTTCGGCTCTCCGCAGCCTAAACTTTATTAATTTTAATAAAAATCATGTCTATTATTTAATTTAATTTGATGAAGAATTTTCGTAACGGATTAAGTAGTTATATATTCTCTTGGTTGACATTAATGGAGATTTAACAGCATGGAATTTTAATTAAGCACTGAGAGGGTGGCACGTCATAGGTTAGGCGTTATCGCCATCATTAGCGATTTAATTATCCCAATTATTCGTTTTAAATAAATAAATGTATTTTGAATCTATTCCATGATGAATTAGCCGCAACACTCTAAAAAGGTAACGTGTCGGATATTCTGATATGACATAATATTTTAATTATCGTGATTGATATATTTTTTAATATTTTGATCCTTTAATTTAATAAAAATATAAATATAGTATTTTCTTTGTTCCGCTATTGCAGTAGACATTAAGAAACTTGTTTTATGTGTATAATTTATGAATTTTAATTGTATTAAAAACTGGACATTGTTTTTGATGAGTGGTTGATGAGAAAAAAATGAGAATTCATCCATTATTTTACAAGGTATAGTTGAGACAAATCAATTTTTCTATCTCTGTTTTGTTATTGAATAAATAATCAATTTTTTTCAAGAAATTAAAATTTATTGATTTATGAGTTTGAAGCTGAAAAAAATCGTGTGAAATATTTTTTTGGAAATAGAGTATTAAGAACGTGGATTAAATAGTTAGTATGGAATTAATTTAAAAGTTAATAGTTAATTTATATCATTTTAAAAAGAAGACAATATTAACAAGACAATCCGAAATATACTTAGTGCGGATCTCATTACTATTTTATTTATTATAAAATTTAATGAAATTATACAACTCTACCCAATTTGACTATTACAACTACAAAACTACCCATCCCCTTAAAAACTATCTAGCAAATACCCAATTTGTCTAAAATACCCAATTTGACTTTTTCAAATTTTTTACATGTGATAGGACCGTGCAGATCACATGGTCCTATCACATGTGATAGGGTCGTGCCGATCGATAGGACCATAAAAATGTTAGTATTAATTGTTGGATCACAAAACATGATAGGACCGTGCCGATCGATAGGACCATGTGATAGGACCGTGCCGATCGGCACTAATGCTCAAATTTGACTTTATTAAAAAAGTAGGGGTATTTTAATATTTTTGGGTATATAGTGTAGTTAAATATAAGAATTGGGTATAAATGTGTTTGACTTTACCCATTTGGGTATATAGCCGCCGGACTCTAAAATTTATTATATATTGATTCTAATTTGTCTTTTTCACATATAGCATTAGAATCTCATTACTATTTTATTTATTATAAATTTATTACTATTATATATTTAATTATTACAACACGTACAGTCGTGGGAAATCACGTACATGGTGCAATAATATTATCAATGGCCACGTTGAAATTAATGTCCAATTAAAGTGAATCACAATACATTTGTCTACCAAATTGGTAGTTGGGGCTTATTGCATGCATTATAACCATTTAATAGCCGAACCTATTCTTAAATGATTGTATAAATTGGGGTTTACAATTTATAAAGATGCTTAATTTTAATTTTAAATCTTATGATATATCAACATATGAAATGTGACAACTCCTCCATTATGAAGTTGGTTATTGGAAGAATCGAGATGATACACGATATACATAACTCATAATATAGTAGAAAAAATCATATTTTATCGTTGAAAATCATATTATTTATCGTAGTGGATTCCATCTCGGATTTCGTCACGCTCGATAGGGTTATTAGCCAAACACCTTAGTGTTTGAAGAATATTGTTGGGATATTAGTGACCATGGAATTAGGATATAATTGCCTTAAAAGTGAGCAACAAGACATGTATAGACAAAAAGACTAAATTATTAAATCCAATTAGGCTGGCAATTTTGTGGATGATGAATGACTGCTATCCCAAGAGAGAACCTCGGATTAAGACATTTAATTATCTTTAATTGGAAATTAAACGGATGATAATGACAATTATGTTGTCTGAAAACTGTAGTTTGTGGGTGGGAATCTAACTAGGCAAACCACTTTGTAAATGGACAATTAAAGTGGGCCCACTAAATTTTGTATCACTTTACAATTCATCATCCACCACCATTCCCAAAGCTTAGATTGGAGTAAAATTTTTAGGAAATAATGAGATTAATTTGTTGTACAGTTCAATCTCAATAAAGTAATATTGGATAAAATAATAATTTCATTTAGGTAATAATTTCTTCTGGTTTTGATATTTGTTAATGCACTAAAATAATGTTCGATAAAATAATAATTTTTTAAATGAATATATTTTTTTTCGATCCAAAATTATTATTTTATCGAGGTTTAAGTGTACAACAAACGAAAATAGAGGCTATAGAGAATTTGGTAAAATATTAAAATATTATAGCTTCGTAGCGCCCAAATGTAATTTTTACAACGAATTGGGTGAACGAATCGTGTTTTCATTATTGTTTTCCTTTTGGTTTTCTCCACATTAGTTAGAATAAAAATTATTTGATTGACTTGGTTTGGAAGCTAAGATTGCTCCTATTCCATCTAGAATGATCAATGATTGTTATGAACCAAGACACTATTTTTTAAAAAATTAAATAATTAGTAATATTATATATGAAATTAACTTCGACCCTAAAATACGATACAAAATTAATTAAAAAATCCCATATCTAAGAACGACACGATAATACAGTTAAACTTCGATAAAGTAATAATCTTGTGACCGAGAAAAAATATTCATTTAACGAGGTTATTACTTTATCGAACATTATTTTAGTGCATTGACCCATATCGGGACCGAACGAAATTATTATCTTAGCGAGATTATTACTTTATCGAATATTACTTTATCGAAGTTTAACTGAATACCTACCCTAATTATACGAGTTTTTGAAATTAAATATTTTATTATATAACTAGATTAAAATATTAATAAGTGAAAGTGATGATTAATTAAGAACTTAAAAACCTAATTATTGCAGAAGTTGCTTCCATGTCTAAACATACATTAACTTCATTTAATTTGCCAGCATTTATGGTCTTTAATATTGAAGTTATTAGAACTTAAATAAATTATTCCAAAGTTAGACAAACTCTAAACACAGATGGCAGATTGTTTGTAATCCCACTCTTATATAATTTGGATTTGATTTGATTATCTCATACTTCACCAACCATTGAACCTAAATTAAAAAATACAATATGTAAAAAAACAATAATTGTTTGGTAGGTCTAAATAAAGCAATTAATTAAACTTGCTAATCATGCAATTAGCTGAAAATGATCTACATAATTTTAGTATCCATACATGTGTATTCCTCCGAATATGGTCGGATCCACGATTTAAAATTAGTAGCAGAATGCCAAATTTTTAAAAAAATTAAAGAATATAAATCTATAATATTGAAAAATAATATTTCATAATTTGTGGACGATTGCTTCATACGCTCCTAGATCCGTCAACATATATAATATTTATCGGTAAATTATCAATAATTGCTCTTTACTAAGCTACTCCTAATTTTAAAGACTTATTGATGTACTCCCTCCGTCCCAAAATTCTTGTCCGCTATTCCATTTTGGGTTGTCCCAAAATTCTTGTCCACTTTCATTTTTTAGTAAATTACTACACACAACTTTTTTATGGGACCCACAACTTTATACCAATCTACACACAACTAACAACTCTCCTTAAAAACCGTGCAAAAAGTAAATTGGACAAGAATTTTGGGACGGAGGGAGTATAAAATTAAGAGAGAGTCAGAGAGTTGTCCCCTTGGGATGACATAGCGGTGAAGGTAGGTGGCCTGGGACCGATAGGTCATGGGTTCAATTCCCACTGGACACGCTATGTGTGAGTCTGTCACCCTGTCACATTAAGGGTGGTTTAACTCTTCTGTGGGTTTACCCTATGCGCACCAAAGGTAGCGGCTGCGGGTTCCTCGTCAACAAAAAAAAAAAAAAAAAAAGTCAGAGAGTGAGATATGGTGCCTAAATAATTAATGAGGGGAATTATTGGTAATTACTATGATTAGCGTCACGTAATCTGCCCACAATTAATTAATGGTTTCAAATCAAATCTGTGACGAATCAGAATCGTCGTACCTTGGCTGGTTCACCTGCACGCGAACCACCATATAAACAATACTTACATGAATGGCTCTCTCGTAATTTCAACAAAAAAGCAAGGTTACTTATGTACTTTCTCTTGGCAGTATGACTTTTTCATTTTCTTAGGCAAGATCGTTTATTCTCGATGAAAATCATATTCCCATTTTTGTTTATATTTGTATGTCTAGTATTTTCATTTAATTACGTCGGGTTTTTTCGTCACATAAATAGAATCGAATCGAATATTATTGTATTATTAGATATGTTTTCAAAACTAACATTTATGAAAAATTGAATATAATTCAAGGCCTCATTCTTTTCTAATATTCTACATTTCACCCCGCTATTTCACTTAATTGCTAATTTTCATATATAATTTTTGAATATTACTATTATTTCGCCCTCTTAAAATTTCAATATTAGTCCATTATTTTTCGATATTTCACATTTCGCCCTTCTGTTTGACATAATTACGGCTGATGGGGAGGGGCATAATCGTCAAATATACGTAGATGGATACAGAGAGACGACGATGCAGTATGTGTATAGGTTTACAGAAGAACGCCGGCTGACGTATATCGACGCTTATTATTACATACACACTCCCTCTCTTCCTCTTTCATCACTCGCCTTTCTCTCTCTAACCCATCTTTTTACAATTTTTCCTTCTTTTCCCCATCTCTTCTGCTTTTTCAGTTTTCTCGTTTTCTCATTCCGTCTCTCTCTAGAAAATATCTCCTCACCTCACGAACCGGCGCAAATCCGCCGCGGAGACGCCGGATAATGCTGCAGCAGCAGCTGGATTGCCGGATGTTTGGGACGATTTTTTCCGGCGGTAGTTGAGTTCGGAAAACCTAGTGAAGCTTCGTTGGAGGAAGAGAGAGAAAGTGGTGATTGCTCCATTTGGGGAAGAAATTTGGGGGAAAATGCCGGAGACGCTGCTACGCGTGAAGCCGGCGGAGAGCGACGGCAGGAAATCGAGCAGCGAGAATTCCGACGAGAAGGTTCTGGATAATGCTACGACGACGACCACGCGGAGATCGGTGATAATCGTTCCGCGGAGCAAATCTCAAGCGACCAGCCGGAGAGTGACGCCGGCGGCGATTCCGGAGGGAGGAGCTAGCGTGGTGGAAAAGCGCCTCCCGAACGGCGATCTGTACATCGGGATGTTCTCGAACAACACGCCTCACGGATCGGGGAAGTATTTGTGGAGAGATGGGTGCATGTACGAAGGGGATTGGAAGAAGGGGAAAGCGAGCGGGAGAGGGAAGTTCTCGTGGCCGTCCGGAGCGACTTTCGAAGGCGAATTCAAGTCGGGTCGAATGGAGGGGGCCGGCACGTTTATAGGTTCGGACGGCGATATGTATCGAGGCTCGTGGTCTGGGGATCGGAAGCACGGCTATGGAATTAAGCATTACAGTAATGGAGATTATTATGAAGGGCAGTGGAAGAGGAATTCACAAGATGGACAAGGAAGGTATTTGTGGAGGAATGGGAATGAATATATTGGAGAGTGGAAGAATGGGACGATTCATGGAAGAGGAGTTCTGGTTTGGAATAATGGGAATAGATATGATGGGAATTGGGAAAGTGGTAGCCCTAAAGGGCAAGGGGTTTTCACTTGGCCGGATGGGAGTTGTTACATGGGGTGTTGGGCAAATGATTCTTGCAAGAATGGTAACCGGAATCAGATGTTGAATGGTACTTTTTATCCGGCTAAGAATGGTATTAGCAATGGGAATGGGGATGGTTTTAATGCGAAATTCGGTTGTAAATTGTCTGCTCCATTGTTGGTGGTAGGGGAGGAGAGTATGGATATGATGGTGGCGGGAGGTGGTGGGAAGAAGAGGTCCTCCGTTGGGGTGGATAGGGCTTTTCCGAGGATATGTATTTGGGAATCGGATGGCGAAGAAGGGGATATAACTTGTGATATTGTTGATAATGTGGAGGCATCTATGCTGTATAGAGATGGTTTTGTGTTTGATAGAGATGCTATTAGGCAGTTCAGGAGGAACCCCTGCTTCCGCAGTGGGGAAGTGAAGAAGCCCGGGGAGACGATTTCTAAGGGGCATAAGAACTATGAGCTTATGCTCAATCTCCAATTGGGTATTAGGTAAAAATGGTGAACCTTATGTTGTTCCAAATGATGTTCTTTCTTTTGTGATTCTCATCTGTATTGAAGTTTTCTTATTGTTGTGTTTGTTGATTAGGCATTCAGTGGGGAAGCATGCTTCAATATCACCCAACCTTAAGCTTAGTGATTTTGATCCTAAAGAAAAGTTTTGGACAAGGTTTCCACCTGAGGGATCGAAACTTACACCGCCTCATCAATCCACTGAGTTCCGGTGGAAAGACTATTGTCCTGTGGTTTTTAGGTATTTGGTCTTTTTCATATGGCTGTTTAATAACTTTAGTATATGCAGTTGTTCCTATTCCATTTGAGTATTATTATGGCATATGAGAATAGGGGGTGTACCCTTGTAGATTATACTTGTCTTGGATCATATTTTCATACTGCTGGACTATGTCATAATTTGGATTCTTTATTTGGGATTCAGACATTTAAGGGAGCTATTTCAAATCGATCCTGCTGATTACATGCTAGCCATTTGTGGGAGTGATGCATTGAGAGAGCTTTCGTCTCCGGGAAAGAGTGGAAGTTTCTTCTACTTGACACAGGATGATAGGTTCATGATCAAGACAGTGAAGAAATCTGAAGTCAAGGTTTGTTGTCTAACTCTTTAACTTGTTAAAGTCGGAAAAAGAAGGAATTTTGGAATCTTGGTTTGTAATAATATCACATTTGGTGAATTGCTTTTTCAGGTGCTTATTAAGATGCTTCCAAGTTATTACCAGCATGTCTGCCGTTACGAAAATACCCTTGTAACCAAGTTTTTTGGTGTCCATTGTGTCAAACCAGTTGGTGGCGTCAAGGTAAAAATATTTGTTGCTACTATTTCAGATATCTAATAATGTATGAGCTTCTTTAACTAATTTATACTCACATTTTTGAACAATAGACGCGTTTCATTGTGATGGGAAACATGTTCTGCTCAGAGTACCGGATTCATCGAAGGTTTGATTTAAAAGGATCATCCCATGGACGAACAACAGACAAACCCGAGAGAGAGATTGACGAAACCACAACCCTCAAGGACCTTGATCTCAACTTTGTGTTTCGGCTGCAAACCAATTGGTATCAAGAACTTATCAAGTTAGTGTCTACCTCCTTTTGCTTCATGCTTGTTCAAATTTTAGACGTTGGCTTTTCCTAATTCTCATAATCACTTTTACAGGCAAATCGAGCGCGACTGTGAGTTCTTGGAAGCCGAAAGAATCATGGATTACAGTCTCTTAGTAGGTCTTCATTTCCGCGATGATAGTACAAGGGACAAAATGGGTTTGTCCCCCTTTTTATTACGCACAGGTAATTATCAATATAATGATAACTGCTCGGCTAATTAGTTGAATTCTGCTAATACTAAACTCCTACTCCTCAGGGAAGAGTGATTCATATCAAAATGAGAAGTTCATGCGTGGCTGCCGTTTCCTTGAAGCAGAGCTCCAAGACATGGATCGGGTCCTAGCTGGCAGGTAAATTCTTCAAGCCACATATTATGCTCTCCTTTTGGCTTACTAATTTGGTTAGGTTTATGAACTACTTTTTTATATTGCATTTGAATGTGGTAGCTGAATAACTCAAAGACCCTTTATGGTGGGGTGGCAGTGTAGTCTAGGCATTTTGTCATAAGACAGTTGTTTGTGGGGTATATGCTGCTTTTATTCCACTTTCCTTATAGTTCTGTGCTTGAAATTGTTTGGCAATCTACATCAATTAATGACTAGTGGTTTAATTCTTGTCTAGACTGATTCTTGATCATTAGCATTTAGCAAATAAGAATCTGTGGGTTAATGAAATTAAATTTGATCCCATTTCTAAGTTGGTGTAATTATTGTTCAGAAAACCTCTTATCCACCTCGGAGCAAACATGCCAGCTCGAGCAGAGCGTGTGGCTCGTAGGAGTGATTTCGACAAGTACACTAGTGGAGGAGTAAGCAACTTGAGACCCTCAAGAAGTGGTGAAACATATGAAGTAGTTCTCTACTTTGGCATCATCGATATCCTACAAGACTACGATATCAGCAAGAAGCTCGAACATGCATACAAATCGTTGCAGGTCGACTCAACCTCAATCTCAGCCGTTGATCCGAAGCTATACTCAAGAAGATTCCGCGATTTTGTTGGGAGAATCTTTATAGAGGACCGGTGATGAATGAATGACCTCATATGGTTATGGAGTGTTCTTAAAGTAAATATATGTAGCCTATGGCTACGGAGACGAGCGTTGCCACGTAGCACGGTCCGGACAAGGGAAGAACAGATTCCATTGCAGGTGAGCTAAGTTTTTGAGAATCAGCCATGGTTGTAAGTTTGTTTTGTACATCCTAATCTTGGGATTATTGGGTTTTTTTGGGTTCTTTTTGTTAGTGATTTTTGGTGCGAGAATGTTAGATTTGGAGAATAGGAGAGGGAAAGAGAGGCTTTCCCTAAGAAAAGATTTCAAATATGGGAGATGGGATTTGAATAATGTATTGTACAGCATACAGGAAAAAGGAGTTGGATAGCATATTAAAATTATTGGGAAAATATTTGGTGAGATTTCAAAGCTTCTTGTTGATTTTTGGGTGAGATTTCAAAGCTTCTCTCACACACATTGTAGTGTGTGTGTGTGTGTGAGAGAGAGAGGGGGGGGGAGATTTTTGCTTTTCTTTTGTTTGGTGCAGTGAAAGAGAGTGAGGAAGAGGGGCCTTTGGCCTTTAGGACAGAAGAAAGCGAGTTATAATAAGCATGAAAAGGAGAGAAAGCAAATGGGAGAAACAGATGTGTTTCTTCCACTTTGTTTACTCATCCATCCTCATCTTTTTTAGTGCACCTCATTATATATTCTAATCCCAATATTTAGTTTTTATAATCCCACTTTCTTTTTTCAAGAAAACCCAATTTACTTTGATGAGATTGTCGTTTCGCAAAAGCTTAACATATAATATGCCCTCTTGTTGTTTCTTGGAGCTTGGTGGGCATTTTGGTCAATTTGAGATGCATGTGGATTTGTACATGTGTCTAGGGTTTTGTTAGTGGGTCAAAGTTTTAGTGAGTGGGGCCCATTGGGTTTGTCATTTGTTGTACTAGAACTACAGTGTGTCTCCTCTTTTTGACCTTGTTCTCTTTTTCATAGGATCTTCCCTTGTCTATTAACCTCAGGTTCCCTCTTGCTTCAGTCTCTCTCACCTACCTTCTCTCTCCTCCCATTTTCCCTTTCCTTTTTATTATTTGAATATGATGATAGTAGAGCTTATTATAAGTGTATATATTAGCTTAATTTGAATTTACATAGTATGCCTTGTGATGGCATCTTCCATTTGAGTCATATTTAGCCTATCTTGATGATGTTTGGTCCAATTCTACTTATTTTTTTAAGAAAATAGATTCTTGTGAATCTAATCCTATCGATAAGTCGCACTATAGTGTACTTATTAATAAATATATAGTACTTAAAGGCAAATACGTATATAAAATTACAGTTAAACTTTGATAAAGTAATATTCGATAAAATAATAATTTTGCTAAGATAATAATTTTTTCGATCTCGGTATGGATCAATGCACTAAAATAATGTTCGATAAAGTAATAACCTCATTAAATGAATATTTTTTTTCTGTCCCAAAGTTATTACTTTATCGAGGTTTAACTGTATGAGGGTGAAATCCATATTTTCAAGAAAAAAAAAGGACGAAAAATATCACCGGACAAATCCATAAAAATGAAAATATTGGAGTTTGATGGCCACAAATAGTGGGTGTTACTATCTCTATGTTGTAAGGATTATATAGTTTGATGCTCCCATGTGATATAAAATATGGTTTTTCGAAATATTCGAAAAGGTAACATGATATTTCACCTGAAAAATTGTTTTATTTATCCGGATAAATTATTTTATTCTGAATTAATTGAAGAAATATCATCTTGTTTGTTTTTGGAAATTTTGTAACAAGAATTTGAATATTTGTGGAAGACATTCTTCTAAAAAATAGAATTTTTTGTTGGTGGGGTGGGGTTGCCTTTTCTAAATTATCACAATTCGAATCTTTTATTTTTATCCAAGTAAAATTCAGAGATATTTATTGAATTGTAAGACCATTATGATTATGATATAAAATTAATAACAATGATATACTCCCTCCGTCCTTATTTTATATGTCATTTGCTTTTTCACATAAATTAAGAAAAAATTTAATGATATGAAAGTTATATAAATGTTGGTATTGAAATTCGAGTAAATTAAAGTAAATTATTAAAAAACTAATGTCATAATTGTGTTTGTTATTATAAAAGTTGGATAAAATAGTCTTTTTCTATATTATCATATTAATTAGATCTATTAAAGTTGATGAAAAATTTAGTTGGATACAAAAAAAAATTGCTAATATACATATGGATTTGAGACACACAAAAAAGGAATGTAGGGATATATATATTTGGGTCGGAGGGAGCATAAGGATTACAAATGGATATATAAACTTTTAAATATAAGGTGGAATCTTTCAGTTAGAAAATAAACATCTTTTGGTATTGGAACTTGATTTCCCATGTTTTATGCCGTGGAGTTTAATTAACATAGGAATTAGTGGAAGTCATCACTATGCATTACACTAATCTCATATATACACACAAATTATTCTTGATCTTTTAGAAAATAAAGCTTATATAGTGTTTATTATATTATGGAAAAATAGAAAATGATTGTGAGATACTAAAGATAAAGACAATACAAAAGACACATACATTGTCCCATTGCTTTCAAATGGAATATCAAATATTTTTTTTCTTCATATTTATTTGAAAAATCCTAATCATATTTCATTTGTGATCATACTAGAATTCAATTTCAGCCAGAAATCTTGGTCCCTAATCTACTCATTACTATTAAATATCATCAATCGTGACCGATATCCTATATTTACTAGCAATTCCGGCTTCATGCAGACGAGTTGCGGCCTGTAATCCGAACTAAGGACGGGTTTTTGTGGTTAGGTCACCCTCGCGGGATCGCGACTCTTTGTCCCAGCCATTATAGCACGTATGTCGCCCAAGGCATAAGGGGTATGATGATTTGACGTCATCCACACCGTATCGATCCGACTAAGCCGACTTGAACGAGTGGTGGTGTTACAAACAACAATCTTTATTCATATAGTATAGAAAATACAAATAATAGGGATGTTAATACTCAATCGTTTCCCACTAGTTGTAAGTCATTTTCCATGGATTTATGTAGTGGAATTGCAACATTAAATTAGGTGAGGCATATGTTGGGTAGAGTAGTTTACACTTCCAACATAAGGTTTGTCCAAAGGCCGACAATGCTACCATCCACCATAAACACTCGATAACATTTCCCTAATTATCAAATTCCATCTTAAGATAGTTATAAAAACTTTGTGTAAAATAACATCAACCCATATTCTCAATTATTAGGCCTTTTAGGTTTGTATAAAATTTCAAATTTTATTTGTGTAGAGTCGTATAAAATTTCAAATTTTATGTACATATTTCAAAATCTTAATTTATTATTTCATTAATTTCTTAAAATTGCAAAATCCGCGTTACTGAGTAAAGTGAAAAAGAAAATGCCACTCTCAATTGGTGCACTAAGATATTCACATCCTTAAGAGTTGGAAAGATTTACATCATTATGGTATTTTATTTTTTTATGATGAGGAATCCGCAACCGCTATTTTTGGTGCGCACAGGGTAAACCTCGCTCCAATGCGCTAAGATATTGACATCCTTAAGAGTTGGAAAGATTTACATCATTATGGTATTCTTTTTTTATTATTATTTTTATGACTAGGAACCCGCAACCGCTATTTTTGGTGAGCACAAGATAAACTTTGCTCCTATGCAATAGCCTGCAAAGGCACACAAGAGAATTAAATCACTCTTAAAATGACAGGATAATAGTCTCACATAGCGTGTTCAGTGAGATTTAAACTCATGACCTTTTGATCCCGGATCATCCATTTTCACGGCTATGTCATCTCATGGGGACATTATGGTATTCTTTTAGTTGGCTACAAAGCAATTATAATGGTACTCTATCTTCCACTTGTGATGATTATGTTCATGGCTTGAGTTTTCAATATTTATGTTTGTGTGAATTTATTTAATGATCTTGGGCCTTTGGACCACTAATTCTTAAATATAATGTAAATCAAGACAAGATTTATACTCATAAATAGTATTCTCTCCGTTCCATTAGAAACGATACATTTCTTTTGGCCGCGGAAATCAAGAAAGTGGTGTTATGTGGTGTATGTTGTTTGACTTTTTAATAGTTAAATGTGGTCTACATAATTTTTACCATTTTAAGAAACGCGTCGTTTCTAGTGGGATGGAGGGAGTATAAAATATTTGTATTAAATTTTTATTATGGGCTACCATGTTTTCAATTTATGGATGAATTGCCCATTGTGGACCGTATATGTCAACCACTATACTCATCCCCATAATTCTTTGGGACCTCCATATATAGAAAATTGATTAAATAAAAGTATAACAATTATTTTAATAAAATTGTTACGTTGAAGTGGATAGGTGTGAGAGATTAAGGCATTTATGGAATATGGACACTATTTGACAATCAAATCAAAAGTCATCAATCAAGCAATGAATCAAATCCATATAAGCCTCATATTTTCGAAAATAAATAATATGAGATTTTATAGTAATATCACAATCACTTCAAATTGTCTAAAATCGGAAGATCTACTACTTTAATTCATGTTTCAAAAATAGATAATTTTGTATTTAACTGTATAAAGGCAGACGCATATCGATGAATAGGAAATGTAGTACGAGTATCTACAAAACTTAAATTATCAACAGGCTCTCCAAGCACATTGAAAATTCGTACTAGAGTCGATACCGATCGAAACACTTAAGAGGTGCTCCCAAAGTTGACAAAATGAGTTTAATTTTAACAACTTTAATGGACATTGACAAAGCAACAACGTCATTTGGGCATGTCTTAAAAGAGTTGCAAATTTTAGGACATGTCACGTTGAAGTGGGTAAGGCATATTCAACTTTACAACCACATTAGGTAAATTGTACACCAAATTGCAACATTCCAACGTTGCTAGGTTTATTGTGGACTTTAAATTTACAACGCAAACTCTCCTAATTGGATTGTCTCATTATTTCTGTCATAAAAACTCGTAATGCTGAAATAAAGTGGGTCCCTCTTTATCACGACCCACCTCACATTTTATACTTTCCTTTCAAAAGTTTTTTTCTCTTATGATTATGTTCCGCACTAAAGCCATAAATTTATGATTATTAACTTTTTTGAAACTTTAGATTATTTCTTTAACTACAACATTAATAAAAAAACACAATAAAAATCGACTGCATCAACTATGCCTTGATAGAATTTGGATGAATTCTCAATCATTCAAAACAACCATTACTCGAAAAATGTGCTCATTTCTTAATAAATTAAAACTCATAATATAAATATCTAAATAAAAATTCTTAGTTTCCGTGTCGAAAAGAAACAAGACGGAAAAAATGGGACGGAGGGAGTAATACAATATGTTCATGACTTATGGTAAGTGTGTAAGCTAACAAATACAAAATGCTCTCCATGTAATTGAACTCAATTTCTATGTATTTGGATTAGAGGGAAACTTTGTACTTCATCAAATCAAGCTGAAATTGGGCTTCCGAATTTGACTTTTAACTGGGCTGATTAAATTAGGCCTAACATTTCCGGAATTCAAAGCGGCGGCCCAATATCAAAGCCCAATTAAACAAGTGCCACGTGGATCTAAGTGAGACATCAAAATTGGCCCTAAAAATAATTCATAAATAAAAATGATGACAAAATATATACTCCCTTCGTCCCATTATTAATGCCCTACTTGCTTTTTTTATTGTCCATTATTTATGTCTCATACCAAATAAGGAAATAAATGAATGAACCACAATCAATCTAAGCAAGTGAACCTCACCTACCTCCACTATCTTAATTACCGTGCTCAGATTCCAATGGGACATAAATAATGGGACGGAGGAGTATTAAAATTGAAAAATAGGTTTCACTATTAGAGAATATAGGCTCTACCCTAGGCATGCATGGTAAGTAGATCTTGGTAATCGAAATTACTACTTTTTGTCTCTTCTCCGCCATTATCCACTTTCGATTGCGTCGAAATAAAGGTCACGAATAAAAATAATAATAATAATAATAATAATAATAATAATAATAATAATTTCTCCATCACTCCTTATAAAAAAATATCTTCGAGTATATAAATGTATAATATAACTTCGTTGAAATTATAAAAAAAACGGTTTTCAACAAGAGAATTGATTTTTATTCATCCATCCTATTATTCTTGTTCTGTCTTAATAAAATTAGTTATTTTAGATACGGCTATTAATAAATTTTATATCTAGGTTTTTTCTTTTTAAGAATTTTAATTATATAAAGAATTGACACAATTTACGAATAGTAGTTGATGAAAAATAATGAGAATTCATCTAAAGTCAATTAAAATATGGTTGAACAGTTGTTATTTATTTATTTTATAATTAAAGAAATAACCTAAGACTCACTAAAAGTTAAAAATCATAAATTTATGAGTCGAAATAGAGCTAAACCGTATGAGTGATAATTTTTTATGATTTAAGAATTTATCTCCTTTATTTTTTGAAAATAGACAAATGTAACACATGCAATTAGTAAAACATGACTAGGTAGCGGGATTGATAGAGTACAATTAAATCTTATAAAATAATAATTAAAACTTGAAAAAAATATAATTAAATTTCAATAAAATAATAGCTATAAGAAATGAAAAATTATTTATTTAACGAAATTATTATTTTAATCTTTTAATAAATCAGAATCGAAAAATTATTATTTAAATTAAATTAATTCGATCGAAAATTATTTTATCAATATAATTAAATAACTAAAGTTTTCTTAAGCAAAATATTTACACGAGTGTGTGACTGAAAACTGTTGTTTTCTACTCCTTCCGTCCCGCTATTTGTGACTCACTTGTTATTTGTGATTACTTTTTTAATTTGGTAAAAAATTATTATCATATATTATACTCTATCATTTTCTCTTTCCTACTTTATTACATTCTATCTCCTACTTTATCATCATTTCTCTTATTTTCTCTTATTATCTTATTCATCTTCTCTCATATTTTATCATTTATTCTCTTAATTCCCGTGTCGAAAAGAACGTGACCACAAATAGGGGGAGTAGAAGATTTCCCGCCGCCAAAACTATCAAATCTTAAATCTTTTCTCTCTGGTTTTATTTGACGTGCATTTAATGAAGGCCATGATTAGATTTCATCATATCCCACTTCTCATCAGTTTCTGATCTTTTTTCACTATTTTCAACAGTCTTTCCGATTACTGAATTTGTTTCTTAAATAAATCCAAACCCTTCTCTTCTTCTCTCCCAATTTTCAAAATCGCAGCAAATCTTTGAGGATTCATCATCAAGTTTACAATGAAGCCCTCTTCACTCCTAAACCCTAACGCTCAAGAATGGAGGAAGACTCACCACCACCACCTCCCTCCGCCGCATGAGGTGGTGTGGCATCTTCCTCCTCAGCAGCTGCCACGTCATCATCCGTCCTCTTTTCACTACGGCTTCGTGCCTTACTATGATCCACAAGCGTGGGCGTGTAATTTCGTTTACTACCTCTCTCCGCAGCACTCGTTTCCGGCGAGTGGCCGTTTCTACGAGGCGACGCGGCCATTTCTCGGCGGCGAGAAGAAATACGCTCCTCATGTCGAGGAGATTTGTGAGGTCGGAGTGGATAAGGCGAAGGCTCCGATTGTTGAAGGGAAAAGAGGCGCTGCGCGGCCGCCGATGGTGGAGTGGAAGCTGAGGAAGAGCGGCGGCGGCGCCGCATGCTCTCGTAGTGTTTCTCCTTCGAGAACTACGGTGATGATAAAAAACATTCCAAATCAATTAAGGTAATTAACCCCTTTTGTTTTTTCTTCTTAAATTTGGTTGCTTTTTTTTGCTTAATTTAATGAATTGTAAATTAATATTGATTTTTTAATTTCAATATTTTTGGTGCAAAAATTATTACTTTTATGCAGTTAATACCTTGAGAATAAATGTTTATTTCTATTATAGTTCATGATTGGTAGATTAATTATCAACATTTTTATAATTCTATTTTTATCTTTAATTTTTCAAAATAGTTGCAAGGTTTATTAATTGTCCTTGATTGGTCTCAAATCTCATTTATATCATGATAATAAATTCTATTATATTCTTGTATCTTTATAATGCACGAGTCTGAAAATTTGATACCTTATTTAATTTATGACTGTTTTACCCTTGTAGTGATGGTTGAGAATTATTTATTTCTCAAGAATCTCAAAGGGTATTAAGGGTATTTACATTTTTCGTGTATAAACTGCATTAGGAGAGGCTTCATGCTGGAGTTTGTGGATGGTTATTGCAAGGCTCACTCTCTGGAGTATGATTTCTTTTATCTGCCAATGGACTTCTGGTAATAAAATTCAATACTATCTTGTTTTTATTTTTATTTTATGTAATAAAATACTCCTTTCGTCTCGCCTGACTTGTCTTCTTTCTTTTGGCATGAAGATTAAGATGAGTGGTGTTTGTGTGTAGACGAGTGGTGATTGTGTGTAGATGGAGTTTGTGTAGTACTCCCTCCGTCCATAGAAAGTGTCTCCTCTGGGACACGGAGTGCATGTTTGTTAAGACACTTTCTATTAGACCGTGGGAGTAATTATTTTTCTTTTTAGTAAACAAAATAAGTTAATAAGTGGACGACTCGAAAATGAAAATAAGACAAATCAAGCACATCGGAGCGAGTACAAATTAATCTCCTTTTTTAATTAATTATCGAATTTTGAATTTATAGTAGCAACGACAATCTGGGATACGCCTTCATCAACTTCACTAACAGTGAATGTGCATTGAAATTCAAAGAAACTCTTCACAACTACAAATGGGGAGATGTTCAGACAGACAAGGGTTTGTATACTTCGAAGAAAGTTTGTTTCCTTACATGGGCGAGAATTCAGGTATATAATAATTAATTAATTAATTAATTTATTCATTATCAATTTATCACAATTTCAAATATGAATTTATAATTAGGTTAATAACACTGGATTGATTGCTTTAAAGGGGAAAGGGAAGCTTGTGGAGAGGTTCAAAGACACCGCCTTCGAATGCGATGACGTCGATTTCTTACCCGTGGCGTTCGATCCACCGCGTAGCGGATCGAACAAGGCGCCACCGATGATCGTTGGTCGATTGAGGAAGCAAATCGGTAACCCTAGTGAGGAAGGTAATTAAGGGTTATAGCTCTCTCTCTCCCTCTATCTATCTCTAACTCTCTCTCTCTCTCTCTCTCTCTCTCTCATGATGGTGTTTAGGTTAAGTAGGTGTAAGTTCAGAGTTGTCATGTAAGATAGTTTAAGTCAGTGGGTTTTTGATTTGACTAAGGATTTGACAAGGCTGTGTTTTCATAATCTCCCTAAAAATGGATTGGGAGATTTTGGGGTGATATGGAAACATGGATGCTTGTTTTATTACCGGAAAATTAAGCCTATGTAATTTAATTTGATGTTTGTTTGTTTTCTTATTAATGTAATTCGGTGCTTGTTTGATTGTTCAATTTACTCATAATTCAATTTGCATGATTTTTGATTATAGAATAACATAAATAAATGGACGTTATTTAAAAATTGCTTATGTAGAATTAAAAATACTAATTTTTTTAAATTATAGGATTAAAATAAGAAAAACAACAACTAGAAAATATTGAAAATGAGGGAAAATGACTGAAAAACGATTATCATAAAATATTGAAAATGTATAAAACTATTTTCTCTTGAATTTTGTTGTAAGAAACCCCTAATATTAAATATTAAATACGTGTAGTTTTATAGCTTTAAGTCTGCGGACAAAATTTTTAAATACGTGTATTCTAAAATATTTTTACATATTGCCTATAATGTTAATTTTTAATAATTTCACAAGCATAAATGTTGGTATTATAGCTCGCATTTTGAATTGATTCGTTTTGAGTTTTTCAAATGTTGCGTTTACTTTTCATTCTTATTTAGTGTTTTTGGTTTGGCCTCTTTTAATTTAGTAATTTATTCAAATACTAATATTATAAAGATTTAAGAACGATTGAGTTTAACGCGCCATTAGTTTTAATTAACATGAGAGATTTTCTTGTAACATTTTTCGAAATACATGACTATTTTTTTAACACAAATTAATTCACACCCCCAAAGATATAATTTTTTTTAACAAGTTTAGCGGGACGGAGAATTAAGAAATTAAGAATAATTTCGAAACACATGACTATTTTTTTTTGTCAAGCTATAATAATTTCTTAATTCTCCTTCCACTTTCTTAAATTTCGAGTCGAAACCTAATAAAACAAGTTTAGTGGGATGGAGTATTAAGAAATTATAGCTGTATTTTAAAACTCGAATCTGATCCTACTGTGACACTTTAATGGCGGGAGGCAGAATCTCTGAATTGTGATTTCTGCATGCTTTATAGACTTGCATATTTTCGTGCATGACGTAAGTAACAGTAGATCACAATCACTCTTACATTTCCTTTCTCTCTCTCTAATTGTTGTCTTCCCCTACAAGCTACAAACCCTAGATTGGAAACCTGATGCTAAAACTCTAACACCGCCGCCCTACATATAGGAAGTACCCCTTCATCTCTCTCTCTCCCTCCATCGGCTACTTCGGTTACGATATTTCTCCTGTGTTTCAGATTTGAGTATTTTGAGTATTTTGAGTCAATTGTTGGTAAATTGTTGAGTCAATTTGCTTCAATCAACCTCTTCGCTCCGTTTGGCGGTTAATGCACCGTTCAATGGATCGATTAGGACTCAGATATCGCCGCCTGCGATGTTGTGTTTCTCTCGATCCGCTTCCGTGAGGCTGAATAGCTTGTCAGGATTGCCGCCGTTGGTAGAGGCTACTAGGGGGAAAATTGAGAGAGTGACTCCGCCGCGAGCGATGTTCGAGCGGTTTACGGAGAAAGCGATCAAGGTCATTATGCTGGGGCAGGAGGAGGCAAGGCGATTGGGGCATAATTTCGTTGGTACGGAGATGATATTGTTGGGGATAATTGGGGAGGGCACCGGAGTCAGTTTGAGAGATGCTCGAGATGGGATGATGGATTTGTTTCTATTGAGATATCATTCACCCCTCGCTCAATGCGCTTGTGGAAGCAAATTGCCTTGGTAGCTAGTCCTACTCTTTTTCGAGTTTATGCCATGAACTATTTCTCGAATTTTGTTGATTAGTTTATCTCCTTATCTTATGTTTTTGTTCTTTGTAGTGTTGGGATGAAATTTACTTGATATTTGTATGTTTTTTTGGTGTTGAGCATCTGTAGCAGTTATTGTTCTTTATTTTCAGGAGCATTTCCCCTTCTCGTTCTGAATCTGTATCCTTATTGGCCATTATATCACTGAGCATCTCTTATTAATCTTCATTTTTGCACATTTGTAATACTTTTGGTATTTGGTTCTCCATTGGTCTGGCTCGATTGCAAGTGGAGCATTTATTAGATTTCAATTGAAGTGCTGTTCTTTTTTTTTTTTTTTTTTTAATTTTTAAAATCCATTTTTCTGAGTTGTTAGATAGATACTTAATAACTTATGTGAAGTCTGAATTTTCTTTTTCTTATTGTTACACCTGTAACTCAGTATTCAGTTTCTGATTATTGACAGAACAGAACTGAATGGCTTACAGTCACTAAATTGAAGTTGCAGTTCACTATTTTCTGTGTGTTTAGGACACAATTATATTGCACCCGAGCATCTGCTTCTGGGATTGCTTCATGAGGGTGATGGTGTTGCTATCCAAGTTCTGGAGAATCTTGGTGCTAACCTCAGTTACGTACGAAAGCAGGCAAGGGGTGTAAGTGGTTCCGCTCCGAACCGCGAAACCGATCGAATCGAACCGAACCAAACCGAAAAATGTGGTTCGGTTCGGCTTCGCGGTTTGGTTCGGTTTATTTTTTTAAGAACCGTTTACAATCGGTTCGGTTCGCGGTTTCAAGAATTTTTGAACGGTTTGAACCGAACCGAACCAATACCTATTTTTTAATTTAATATTTATCTTTCTTATATGAGAATGTTGTTGGATTTAGATATTAGATTTAAGTTAAGATCAATTCTAATCTGTACAAAGGAACATAAATGAGTAACAACTCTATACTTATGAGTTCGGAACAAGTGACATCCGATAAACTATTATTCTTGCATTATTTAGGATTTAAAAAAATAAATAAATAAATAAAAAGATGAACCAATGAACCGAACTGAACCAAACCATTTATAAGCGGTTCGGTTCGGTTCCGACATTTAAAAACACATCGAACCAAACCAAACCGAACCATTTCTATGTGTTTGGTTCGATTCCTAAAATATATAAAAACCGAACCGAACCGTTACACCCCTAACCACGATAGCCTTTCTAATATTAGACCTTTTCTTATGATCCACTGGGATTGAAGGACTATTATGCATTTGGTAAAGTAGGTTATTAGAGAGATAGCCGATCAGAAGGTAGAGCCTGCTACTGTTAGTGGAGAAGGAACTAAAACTGCCTACTCTTGAGGAGTATGCAACTGATTTGACCAAGGTTGCGGTAGAGGTATGTATGTTTTTAGATGTTTTAACTTTTGAGTTGGATTTCTATGGAGATGTAATAGAAGATAGTCTTGTCTTTTTAGGGTAAGTTAGATAATGTTTATGGAAGGCGTGGTCAAATTGAGCGTGTGGTTCAAATATTGGGAAGACGCACTCAAAATAATCCTCTCCTCATTGGAGAACAAGGTGTTGGAAAAACAGCTATTGTTGAGGGCCTTGCTCAAAGGATATCCAATGGTGATGTCCTGCAGACTGTTAAGGGGAAAAAGGTAAGCCAATGGTAGTACTTGTTTTGTTTGTTGAATGAAACTTTTATGATTTATGTTACATTTTGGCTTCAAAGTTCAAACACACTCAACATCTTGGATATGGGCCTCCTTGTTGCTGCTACAAAACATCTTGGTGAATTAGAAGAAAGTCTGAAGAAGCTTATGGAGGAGATTAGGAGAAGTGATGACATTATACTTTTTATTGATGATGTACACACTTTGATGGGAGCAGGAGTTGTGGAAGAGACAATTTTGGCTTCAAACATCTTGAAGCCGGCTTTAGGCCGGGGTGAACTACAACAGGTTAGCTCCATAATGATCATACGACACAAAGATGAAATTTGTGTATTATTGATAATGTTGAGTGTGTTTGATCATACATTGACTTGCTTCTGTTACGATCATTGTTGATTAATATCTGATTAGTGCTTTGCTTCTCACTGAAATCCCTAAATCTGTCCCTCTCTCTGCTAGAGTTTTTTAGATTGGTTAGATTTTTATACATTATCAAGACTGGTTTGAAACCACAGCCATAAATGGCCAAGCGTTGAGTTTGCTTTTTAAGCAAAAAATCAGCAATATGGCCATTGAGAAGCCCATCTCAGTATCTGATAATTTTTTTAAGTTGTTTGTTTCTGAGTTCTGGTGGAGAAAAACAATGCTGTTGTAAATATTTACTCCACTTTGACAGTCTACAGTCCTTTTAATTCAAAAATCTTGCAAGAGATTTTACTTAATATCATCTCTCTGCATATTATGAATCTAATTGCAGTGTATTGGTGCCACTACACTAAATGAAATCCAAAAACACATCAAGAATGATCCTGACAACCTGTGAGTGTCCCTGTACCTACAGTAGACGAAGCCATTGAGATTCTTAAAGGGCTTCGCGAACAGTACAAGCTACACCACAAGCTTCGCTACACTGACGAAGCTTTAGCTGCTGCAGCACAATTATCCCATAAGTATTATCAGGTATGCCTCGTCAAGGCTCAACCCCAAGAACAAGAGTTGAAACATTTCGCTATATGAAAAGATTATACTTCATGTTGCAGGGATAGATTTCTTCCTGATAAAGCTATTGATTTGATCGACGAAGCTGGTTCTAAAGTCGGACTAAGACGTGCAAAGATAAGATCCTGATTCATGACTGCATTTTATTAATACCCTTGTCCATTTATGTGATTCTTTCTCTTTGCAGCTTCTTAATGAAGCCAAGGAGATCAAGCAGACAACAAACGAAACGGATGAAGCTCTTTGAATTTTAGCCTTTGTGAAGGTAAATTAAGATGCATGATCCCAAATATGCAAATCACAATTTAAATGTAAATTGAAAGTAAAGTACTGATTTATAGTCTGGGAAGCTTCTTGATAAAGAAGGTGATCTTAAAGCACAGATGTCTGCAAAAAGCAAGGAGGCTGGAGATGGAGTTGTTACTGAACTTGATATTAAGCTTATCGTCTCTGCTTGGACCGGTATCCCTCTCGACAAGCTCTCAACTGATACCGGTGTGGGGCTGAAGTGTGAAGAGTCCCAACTATTCCATAGCAAGCTTCGTGTTAAAACATCGGCTACCTAGTATCAGATGGCCAGACTTGACACGAGCGAGCTTGTGGGGGAGATTCACCGTTTGAAATCTCATCGGGTCGCCTCCTAGACGAGTTGCTTGCAAAGTAGTGGTTTTTTGGTTATGTTTTGAATATGATGATCAAGTTCTTGAAGATGATGTGATTCTTGGGTTGTTTATGTTGGATTGCTTTTACTTTTGCTAGGGTTTGGGTTGAGAGAGAGAGAGAGAGAGAGAGAGAGAGAGAGAGAGAGAGAGAGAACCAAGAGAAGTTTATTCATGTCTAAAATGGAAGCCAATCCAAGTTTAGGATGGACAACAAACTAGAGGAAAAAGGGACAACAGCATTAGTCATGACAATTTGATCAACAATAACAATGGCTTCTCTTCACACAAGCCTATACTCAGGATTGAATGCAAGAGACTCTTGATAAATCAGCTCCCGCATCTGGTCCTCCGTGAGCGCGTGCTGCTCGAAATCGAAGCTGAACGGGCTCAAACAAGTGGGCTCGTCGCTGATGTCGTGGAGCGAGTTCAGGTACGGATGAGCCAACGCGTTTTCGACTGAAAACAGCATGAGAGATGGATTAAATGAAGGCGATGACTAGTTGAGGGGACTGCAAGAAGATTCTTACCTGTGATCCTTTGCCTCGGATCGAACGTGAGCATCTTCTCGACGAGGTCGATTGCAAGAGGGTGCACTTGAGGGAACTTTTCGGTGAACGATTGTCGACGGTAAGGAGGGAGTTGTTGGATGTATCGTTTCGCGTTGTCGTTGAGAAGACCTAACTCGGCCTCCGATGGGGTACCGATCAGCTGCAAAGCAATCAAGAAACTTACACATTAGCCAAGTATTCGGGGAAAAGATAAAAAATAAATACCTAGTGTTCAGATAAAAATGCGTAAAACTATCCAATGTTCGATTTCTTGCAAAAAAAAGCTTCGTATTCGTAGCTAGGAGCTTGATCGAGCAAGATTTTTTCTCTTTCTGGTGACAATTAAATATAGGTATGCAAATAAAGGGCAAAAACGTATTTTTTCGACAAATTATCGTTTTTTTTGGGGATAGTAGATAGATAGGGTGGATACCTCTATGAGGAGGCGTAGCTGGTGGACGTGATCCCGACCGGGGAACAATGGCTTTCGGTCCATCAACTCCATGAAAATGCATCCGACTGACCATATATCGATAGCTGCAGTATAATCGGACGAGTTCAACAAAAGTTCTGGTGGCCGGTACCACCTCGTAACGACATATTCGGTCATGAAGTCAGTTTCGGATGTAACTCTTGCCAATCCGAAATCACATATCTTTAAGTCACAATTTGCATTCAGTAGAAGATTGCTAGGCTTTAAATCTCTGTGTAGAACATTTGCTGAATGTATGTACTTCAACCCGCGGAGGATCTGGTACAGAAAGTACTGCAAATACGACGTAGTTATAGTTATTTTACCATATCGGCCCTAGACAAAGTAATTCAATAACTGCTTAGACATTACGCAATGCTTAAACTCGAAGAAGAAAATGGCATATGCCCGTTATATAGAAGCATGCTATGCATATTGAAGAGATTATTCGATGATCAATACGAAATTGTATATTAAATGAAGAAAAGAGTGATTCTTTGACGATAAATTGTTTGCACGGTAATGAGGAAAACGAGCAGAACCTGGCAATGCTCCTCCGACAAAGGTTGATTAGATCGGATAATTTGATGGAGATCAGTATCCATAAGCTCATAAGCAATGTACACGTCGTTAAAAGCTTCCCTTTTGGGTGGCGGAATTACGTCTCTGATTGAAATAATCTGCAAGAAACAAGATTTGCATGCCATCACTATATGAGTATAATCTCATACCAACAAAAAATGATTCATACTTCACGTTTCTTTGCGTTCGTAGAGAGCACACGTGATTTCGGTTGGTCAATACTTCGTGAAGATTTGAGAATATTCTTAATCGTTTCGGATGCAGAATACTAGACATTTAGTGTAGCATCATATATAAGTGGCCGAACAGCTTAACGTTTCACGGTGTAGCATCATATATAAATTTGCAATCCCTTACTGTCTATAAGACTCTCTCTCTCTCTCTCCTAATATCCAGATCGATCAAATAAGAATATCAGGTTTCACTTCAATATATCACTCTCGTTTATTCTTATTTCATACCTTCTTGCCTAGCATAATTGCATTTTTCTATGTAGACATAAAGAAAGGGTAAAAGAATTACTCAAGAAAGCTAGTCTTTCTAAATAGGACACATAAAACTAAGCTGTATTTCTTATGGTGAATCGAAGGAGAAGCCAAAAACTCGTTCTAGACGTATTACAGCTCACACGAGACGTAATCTATCCAGTTGATCAGCCATCAATATCACACTCCAAAGTTCACACTCACATTTAAAGTTCACAGCCATCAATATCCAGTTGCTCACTATAGATGTTAACACTCCAAACGATCGAATAAGGAAAGCTACACGTGTTATCGAACGTAAGTTAGAATCGACTTATGTACCTATCCGAAAACAAAAGCAACTCTTAACCTTTCTAAGAAAGCAAACTACACACCATTCTCCAACATAAGTCATCTTGATTATGAATTCAATTTGCAGCTACTAAATCAAACTCATACAAATCCAACCAAATCACATTTCAAGTATTAGATACAAAGAATTCAATCAGCAGATAGTAAACCAAACTCATGTAAATTCACCCAAATGTGCCTTCTATAACCCACAATACTCAGAAGAAAATGAAGCCCATACGAAAGCAACAAATTATCAATACTAAGACGAGCTCAAGAACACAAACTAAATCAACCAAAAACCAAAAAAAATTGAAAAATATTCACCAACATTTTCATGATCCATGTGACGCAGAAGCTTGATTTCACGCAGAGTCCTCTTCGCATCGATTTTATTGTCAAAAGCATTCGCTATCTTCTTAATCGCCACATGCTCACTCGTCTCCGAATTCACAGCCGAGCTACCCGACAAAATCGGAAACAAAAATTATAAGAAAATCGAAAAAAATCATCGCAGCAGCTATGCAATCGAGGATTAGGTTTACCAGACGATGCCGTATGCGCCTTTTCCGATCGGCATGATTGGGGGTTTGTATTTGGAGGTGACCTCGAAGACGTTGCCGAAGATATTGTACTGGATGAAGCGCCCGCCGTGACTGAGCGTCGAAGGTATTTGATCTGACGGAGGAGGCGCCGCCGCCGGCTGCTGCGGCTCCGCCTCCGACATCTCATCGTCTCCGTCCACCATTTCTCTGAGAATTAATATCAGTTAGAAAATAATATGCCTACTCAAAAAGGGGAAAGAAGAAAATGTAGAGACATAAATATATACATATCCGTACATTAACAAAAGAGCAAAAATAAGCCTCCTTCCATTGCAGCTCGGAATTCGAATTCGTGACTTTCGACCACAAATTAATTATTTTTATTAATTAAAAACAATTTAAAAAAGTGATCTTGGTTCTAGATTTGCATAAAAGAGCATGCTTTATGATTAATTATGGTGAAATGAAGTTGTAAAATAATCAAGAAATAATTCATGGTGTTTGATTGCACTTGATTCAATTAATGTGTATATATACATTCAATAATTAATGAGAATTAATACCAACATTTGTTAATTAAGTACTAATTAATTGATTTAGTTGACTTTAAAAAACCATCAAGATTCAAGAACATCATATTTCTAAGTCTACCAATGTAATAGGCCAAATTATAGCATCATCAATAACTGAAGTAACCGTGCCTTTAAAAGCAATGCTAAAATAAGAAAGACTGGTTAATTTCATTTCACACACAAAAATGGTGGAAAGGAGGCCAGATTATAATGGAGTAGTCATCACTTTATACGTTGAATCGAGGAATCGCAAATTCGATCAAAAGAAGGGAATCAATCCGGTCGGACCCTCTTCACATCCTCGTGTTTTAGCTGCACGAGGATGTGATAGGCGCGCCCAATTGCTTGCCTATGCGCGGGAGCTGAGGCGCGGCGATGGGGAACGGTTGAAGAGGCCGTTGAAGGATGCTAGGCGAAAATCGAAGGTAATAAACGCGATGTCTTGTTGATTTCTATATCATAACTTTTCAGTTTACTATACTATTGAATTTTGGATTCGCCCCTAACAGAAACGAAAATGGGGAGTTGTTGCGGGGAGGATCAAAGGGTTATTCTCGAGTTTCCGTGGTACGAGGAGGGTGTGGAAGTATGAAAGGATTGTTGCGGAGGATTGTGGTGATGGTGAAGGGAAATGGAGCTATGGAAGGAAAGGAAGAAGGAAATCCCATTTTTGTGTAAGTGATTTATGAATAGTAGTATAAGAATGAATCAAGATTTTGATTTTGTGTATGAATTCTTGATTAGGAAATTTATTATCCAACTTTGTGCAGAAGAAAGTGATGGGCTTGCTTAAGAAGATATGTGGAGCTTGGAAATGCAAGAATGGGGGCTAGGGATTGAACCGAAATGGTTATCCGTCTAAAATTGTGCATCTTTATATGTCAGCCGTAAAATTAATTGTATGATATAGAAACTCGATTGAAGAATTTTTGGTTTTGGAAGGATTTGAATTCAATAACATTAGGGTTTCATGATAATACAAGAAATAAACATGTCTAAAATAGTAAGAAATTAGTAGGAGAAAATGGACTAGAAAGAAACAACTTTCATGATAATACTACTAACCTACAATCCCAATTATATCCCAACTAAAGACTAAATGATGATAATAGAGTAAGTGGCACTAGCTACTTCTTTATTCAGAAACGAGGGAAATCCGCGGTTGCTACTGGCGGGTGCGCTCGAATAGACCTGCAAACCATACAGAAGAAACCGTACTACACGAATAGAGTTTCTTGACAACACGAAATAAAAACCATAGAATTGGCTGCACGAGATGAATCAGAAACCATGGTGCCTGCGCTCTCTAGACCTCCTCCCCTGCCTCGAGAACAAGAACCGTGCGTGGGGAGGCTCGATTCGCGATATGTTACGACCGGAGTTGGGAGCTCGAAGAAGATCGCCCCAGAGAGGGAAGCGGGCGCCGTTCCACTCCTCGCCACGAGCCGAAAAGCTGAAGAACTCGTCGTCGAACCCGTCATCGTCGTCGTCGGAGTCACCGGAGAAGCCGTAGTTCCCCTCGAGCATGTAGTCACCGAGGACGATCGCCCCCGGAGTATTGGCCGTGATCGTGCTGATGACGTCGCGGACATCCCGCTCCCTCTCGAGCTTCTTCCATTTCTCGACGTGTGAAGGATCGACGTCCCGAGGGCACGCCTTCGGGTGCTCGGATTTCACGTGCTTCCGGATCGCTTTGTAGGTTCCGACGAACGAGCATTTATCTTGAACGCATGCTCGTTTTTTAGTGTTGAGGTACCTACGAGCGGGTTCTACGACGGTCCAACCTTTGACCTGCCCGCGACAAAGAGGGCAGAGGAGCTCGGATGTTCCGCTCTTTGTGTTTGGAGTAACGGATCCTTCCGAGAGATGATTACTAGCAACCGTCCCTTGCCATGGTGGTGTGTGGATGTTCGAGGTTTCCTTGGCGTAGGCCTTGCTGTACTGGTCGAGGCAGTTGGAGTAGCGATTGCTCGTGGCACACATGTATGGACGGCAGCCATTGTCGTACGAGGAGCAGAGTAAGAGGACGGCGTTGTGAGGGAACTCCAAGCAGACGGAGCAAACCGCGTTGTCCCACTCTCTCTTTTTCGAGCCTTTCAGTGGTAAGGCCTCATGGTGCACGTCGCCACAACCCTTCTTGCAACGAGATGATAGCTTACGAAGGCTAGCCCCATGACTTCGGGAGCTAGATTCGGATTGCGGCTTCTTGGATTTCGCCATTTAAATAGTCGTGTTGACACCCCTGCCCATCATAAAAATGAATCAACATCAAACCAAAAATAAAAGAAAAAGACAGTAATGAAGATGTATCTCAATTTTCTCCTTTATAAACAGAAATTGCTACTTATCGATCGACTTTCACCCGGTTTATGTAAAACTCAGAAGCCTAAACGTTAAGTTAGACATATATAGGCTATAGCATATTCATTCTCACATCAGTCAGTCTTCTATAGCAAGACACATTTTCGTGAGCAACAATTCAATCATCAGAATCAAATGAAAAAATGTTGGAGTTTTCTTCCAAGTAATTGTAGTAAAAAACTTGAGTCGACCCATTTCTTTCTTTTCCGGCGATATCAACGATATTTAAGTAATTGTAACTGATAGTGTAGAATCATTATGCCTAAGTTACATGCAAAAGTACCAAAATTATTACTATGAAAAATGTGAAAGATCTTTGGCTTGTAACCTATGCCTTCCAGTTTTCGCCAATTTATCATTCAAATTAGACCTTCTTGGTTATTGGAACAGGTGGGTTTTATAGATCTAGCTCATGAGCAAGACTGAGAAGAACCAAATAAAACCATTAAAAAGCTATGTTGGCTATATCTACACATGCATGAATGATTTTATTTACAGATTCGTCTTAGCACTTGCTTCATCAAACCAAGATCAGTGAATTGAACAATAAACCGAAACAACAACAAACTGTGGTCCCCTAATCAATGCATAAGAACTTGCAAGAAGACAATGGCAAGCAGTAGTCTACAAGTAGCATAAACCGTAAAAATATGACATATAGGGCCGTAACGAAGAAAACTACAAAAGATTCAACGAAATATACAAGCGAAGTTGAATCTGCATGACTAACAATACTCAACTACATACTATGTTCAGTTGTTCACATTGTTAGCACTGAGGATATAAAATCTTTCCACACATATGCTAAGAAGCACCCTCGTGAGACGAATTTACACGAAGATTAAAACTTAAGACAGGCCATCCTACAAAGAACACCAAAACACCCTTGCAGTTGCACATGGACAAATCTCCATGAATCCTTCATGCAATTCCAGCTCTTGACATTCAACACAAAGATTTTATTGTTCTTGACATTCAACACTAAGATTTTATTGTTCTTGAGATTTTATTTTGTTTCAATCTTTATAGAAGAATTAATGGATAGCAAGCATCAAAGTAACTCAGTTTCCATTTTTACTTACTTCAAATCCATTTCTCTTTAAGAATTATTGGCCAAATACAAACGCATAACTATACTTGGATAGGAAAAGGATGAGGGGAATTGAAAAACTCCACCTCCAGCTCAAGCAAAATAACATCAACACATATAAAATTTCTTATACACTCATGAAGACAGCAAAATAAAATGATCAAATCCCAAATAATTATCATTACAATAGAAGAAAAAAAATTAAAAAAACTACCAGCAAGTATATGCAATTCCAGCCCCATTCTAACGTTATTTCGCCCTAAAAGCTTATACTTTTCATGGAAACTTCACGAAAACCCTCAAATTGATAATATTATCGAGCGATTTGAAGTTAATTATTGAATCGCATGAAGAATTCTCCAGAATTTCACAAATCATCGTAAAAAAAATGCCGGCAAACAACATAGGGAATCTCAAATTGAAATACCTGGATCTCGAAATCAACGAAAGGCAAAATGGATCGAGAAACGTCAATTGTCGAGACGATTGCCTTCCGTCAGAGAATATAGCAGAAGAATTAATGGGATTTCAAGTGGGCGCAAGAGGAGAGATCTCTCTATGCGTTTATATATGTTTTGGCGAGAGCAATTTCACCACATTTTGATGTCATGGTTCAGAATTGAAGATTCGTAAGGTAAATGGTTTTTCACTCATTGGTTCGTAATTTTTTTATACTATAAATTACTATTTTATATTATTAATCCATACTGTGTGGAGATTAACATGTGTAATAGTGTGTGCTGGCGTGTCATTTTTAATTTAATTTTAAAAATCTAGTGGAAGAATAAAAATTGTAAAATTGTATTCGAAAAAATAAAAATTGTAAAAATTATATATATTGATTGGATATGTCTTAGACTCTTTAGTTATTAGTTAGTTAATTACTATATGTGAAAAATGATTTACTTGAAGTTCTCGATTTCGATTTTCACGACCACCATTTTATTGTATTAATCGACCAACACCCTTTAGCGCGCCCTAACCTGACTCTAGAGTCATCCCACATCACCGATTCTACTTAACGAGAAAAACTTGGGAAATTTGGGAAAGAAAAGAAGCACCACTCAAACCATATACAGTTAAATCTCGATAAAGTAATAATCTCGCTAAGATAATAATTTCTTCCGATCCCGATATAAGTCAATGCATTAAAATAATATTCGATAAAGTAATAACATCGTTAAATGGATATTTTTTCTCGCTCCCAAAGTTATTACTTTATTGAGATTTAACTGTATATACACTTAATTACAACAAAACTACATAACAATCAAGAGATAAACATTACAAAAGGAGTTCCTTTCTATATAACAAAAACCGAACCGAACTGAGCCGAACTGATTGAGTGGAAACTCTCAAGTCTTGAATACACAAAATTATGCTAATTACAACAAACACTAGTGGAGACTTTTTCTCATACTTGCCAGCCGAACCTATGAGGAGATGCTAGCACTGACATGAAAGAGGCTGCTTCACAAAGGGATGGTCCAAGAGCTGGGCAGCGGTTGGGCGCAAGCTAGGGTCCATTTGTAGGCACTGAAGTATGAAATCTTGCGCATCACTCGGAAGCGTATCGGGTACGACGGGTCTCTCGCCCTGCCCGATCTTGTACAATGCTGTCATCTGTCATCAGAGAGAATGAATGTCTTAAAGGAAGAAGCTTTTCGAGTCCTTCAGATAGTCTAAGACAGCGAGATGCTTTCACTTACGTATTCCAACCCGTAGTACGGGATACGTCGGGTTAACATCTCAAGGACCGTGCATCCGAGGCTCCATATATCCGCTGCAAGCCCGTAGCCCTTGCTCCTAACAACCTAAAGAAAAACATCATATTTAGGGGCTAGAAAAACGTCGAATTTTTAGAAGAAATGTCTATTTTATCCTTAGTGTTATTAAATAATGTGGAAATACAAGTATTTATTCAATCTCACTAAAAAAACACAAAAGTACCCACTAACTATAACAATAGTTATAGAATACCGAATATTACTCATTTACCCTTACTTTTTTCAGTTGACAATGAGTGCCGATAGGACCCTACGGGTGCCGATAAATTGTCATCGACACTAGATATTTCAAATTTTAATTTTTTTTTATAAAACAATTGATCCGTAACATGTTGATTTCTTTAAAAAAAATTACAAGTGCCTAAGGGTGCCGATAACATGATCGGTTATCGGCACCCTTAGGCACTCATAGAATAATACGAAAAAGAGTTCCTCTATCGGTCGTAGAAGTTGTAGGCCGATAGAGGGAACATGTTGGTTTAAAAAAAAAACATAGTGCCTATGGGTGTCGATCATGTATCGGCACCCTTAGGCACTCATAGAATAATACGAAAAAGAGTCCCTCTATCGGCCGAAGAAGTTGTAGGCCGATAGACGGAACATGTTGGTTTTAAAAAAAAAAAATATATATATAGTGCCTATGGGTGCCGATCATGTATCGGCACCCTTAGGCACTCATAGAATAATACGAAAAAGAGTCCCTCTATCGGCCGAAGAAGTTGTAGGCCGATAGACGGAACATGTTGGTTTAAAAAAAAAAACATAGTGCATATGGGTGCCGATCATGTATCGGCACCCTTAGGCACTCATAGAATAATACGAAAAAGAGTCCCTCTATCGGCCGAAGAAGTTGTAGGCCGATAGACGGAACATGTTGGTTTTAAAAAAAAAAAAACATAGTGCCTATGGGTGCCGATCATGTATCGGTACCCATAGGCACTCATAGAATTATTAGAAAAAAAGTCCCTCTATCGGCCGAAGAAGTTGTAGGCCGATAGAGGGAACATGTTGATTTTAAAATAAAAAATAAATAAATTATGGTGCCTATGGGTGCCGATAAAATGACCGGCACCCTTAGGCACTAAAATTTAAATATCAAAGTGCCTAAGGGTGCCATAGGCACCCATAGGCACTCCATCGGCACTGAAAGATTTAAAAACAAAAAAACAAAAAAATTGACGAAAATTTGAGGGCAAATTGATAATCTTGGGTATTTGGTGAATATATGTTTAAGGGATGAGTATTTTTGAGTTTTTTTAGGTAAAAATGGGTAAAAGAAGAAAACTCTCTTAAATAATTATAATTTATAATAAATAAATAAAACTAAAAAATTGTGCTTATTCTATATTTATTTTTTGCTTTATAATTTTAATCTAATATTATAAAATATTAAATTATTAGAAATATTATACTCCCTCCGTCCCATTAGTAGTGTCCCATTTCCCTTTTTTGGTTGTCCCATTAGAAGTGTCCCATTTCTAAAAAAGGTAAGAAATATGTGGACAAGAATCAACCATTCAAAAGTCAAACAATACACACCACAAAACACCATTTTCTTAATAACCGTGCCGAAAAGGAATGGGACACTACTAATGGGACGGAGGGAGTATAATACTATAGTTGATAGAGAGAGGAAGAGCACCGCTAGTATGTTGAAAAAAAAATTCTAATAAATATTAGGATTAGAGATATTTTTGAAATTAAATAAAATTTTTAAGGATAATTTGGTCCGAAAAAATCATAAGCAATAAAATTTGGTCGAAAGTGGGTGAAGCGAGCTTAATTTCTGTTTCTATTTTTGACTCAATTTTAGAGAATCTCAGCATTAAGCTGGGTGTCTCAAACACCTCTGCACCAGCTTAAAGCTGAAAGCATCTTTCAATAAACTGTTCCAAACACCCACTCATTATCTATCATTGAGGGAGCCATGCTATAAAAAATTTAACATTTGCCAATTAGAGAATTGTTTATCTCTGCTCTTTCTAAGTTAATTCAGCTAAATCCATGATCATTAGATGCACAAAGTCTATCATTCAACCAACGCAAGACAAAAATACAAAAAAAAACATAAAATAAAGCTACAAATAGCTGCACACTCATATAACAAGGTAGCATTACTTACTCAGCAAATCCTTCATACACAGATCCAAATGTTCCACGACCCAAAAGCTCACCCATGAATGATATGCTCGATGTTCTTCTGGTCACCGAACACTTTTCGAAAAAAGTATTTGTCAAAATAGCATCATTTGAAAAGTAGATCCAACTATTCTGATTTTGAAACTTGAGTGCATTGCATTTCGATTTCCACCTCTCTCTCTCTCTCTCTCCATTTTGATTTTCCTCTTCTAATTAATACACATAATACGAGAAATCAAAGGGAAAAGGAAACCTGATTGATAGAGAGATCGGTGTAGCCGAAGCATCGCTTACGCTTAGTGTTCTTGACCGCCCTTCTCCATGTAAGATCAGCTACCCGTTGCAACACCCCCGTCGAAAGATACTCCTGCAGAAGACCAATTGCCACTTCCAGTACACAATCCATATTGTCAACTTGCTGTAGTCTTAGATACACTTTCTGCTCCGATTCTTCTGTAAATTGTAAACAGTAATTTTCTGTTAAAAGTAAATACAAGCTTTCTTCTTCCCGATTTGGTGGGGAACGAGTTTTATGGGTGCGTTGAAGAGAAAAGAGTCTTGTCTTTAGCATAGAGAGAGATGTGGAGGAGAGAGAGGGACATCTTCCAATTGAAAGTCTAGGGGTGCACTACATTCATATTCCCTTTTATATCACCTCCATAAATATTTGATATGAGGCATAAATTTTAATTAAATGACAATATCAAAATTAATTGTGGTATGTGACATATGTCAACACACTTATGGAGTATGGCATACGTCCTTATACACCCCACAAGGACTTAAGTGTCACATTTCTATACTCCCTTATATGTCACACTCCATAAATGTGTTGACATATGTCACATATGGCTCACCACAATTGATTTTGATGTTATTTAATTAAAATTTATGTCACATGTCAAATATTTGTGGAGGTAATATAGAAGGTAGTATGAATGTGAGACATGAAAGTCTAGGGGTGCACAAGGACTTTAGTGTCACACTTCTATACTTCCCTTATATGTCGCACTCCATAAATGTGTTGATATATGTCATATATAGTCCATCACAATTGATTTTGATGTTGTTATTTAATTACAATTTATGCCACATGTCAAACAAAAAGATTTACACATTATGCATTGATTGTTAACTTTCCTAATAGCAAATAATTCAATAATGGAAATAAATAATCAATATAAATGGTTTTTTTTACTTGTTTCTAGTCGATAATATAATTTTCACAAATACTTGTGTGCGCACAATGCACATGCAGCCAGGTTGTACGCGGACCCAATTGCGGCTCTTACTCGATCCGGATCCGGCACGCAATAAAGTATTATATATAATTTGTGTTCGTTATTTTATAATAATAGCTTGTTGCCTAGTGATTAATTGTTCTAACCCTTAATCAAGAGGTCTCAGGTTTAAGGCCTCTTAGTCGAATCTTGTAAACTAACAAAGAATCTGATCGGTGAACCATTTTATAGTAGACAAGCATAATTCTATTAAGGAATCTTGTAAACTAACACGATTATGTTAATTCTACCACCACCGTAACGCACAAGCAACACGGACAAACGCAACTCAACAAAATCTTGTTTCAAATCCAAGTAATTTGTGAATTAAACTATATGCAGTTTTGAATTACAACTGAGAATCTCTAATTATCTGAATATTCACCTAAATTTCAGCAACGATTTTGATTCAATTGACCTAATTAACTTCAATTCAATACACACTCTACGAAGATCTGCGTTTGTGGTGTCACATAGAGGAAAGAGAGAGAGACAAACACACCGATTTGGCGAAGCACTACCCCGTCAGCGACGTCTTGTGGTTGAATACTTGAAAAATCCAAAGGCGGAATATGAGAGAGAGAGTAGGGTTTTGTTCTTTTATTTTTTATTTTTATTTTTTATTTTTTTATTTGAATGCAAATCAACTCGGGTTAACAAATTTAATTCGGTCAAAATAGGATCCTCTTTTGACCCGATTACAGGTGCAACCAGGTGCACCCAAGTCCACCCTTATAATTTTTAAGCGTATAAAAAAAAACTGATGCCCATGGGATGACATAATGGTAAAGGTGGGAGGCCCGGGACCGATAAGTCATGGGTTCAATTCCTACCAACACCACTATGTGATTTGTCTGTCACCCTTCACATTAAGAGTGGTTGAGCCTCTTGTGTGGTTTGCGCTACTGCCCAATGAGCTGCGGGTTCCACAAATAAAAAATAAATAAATAAACTAATCGGTGCAAATTGAGACGGACGATTCAAATAAAAAAAATAAAATAAAATAACTGATGGGTGCAAATTGAGACGGACGATTCAAACGTGTGGAGCGGGCGTTCCGTCCTGCTATTACTATCTCCTTTGGTTTCGGCAGGGAGATTAATAAATTTTATTTATGTGTGATCCAAATTTTTGAAAGGCATGGTTGAGGGAATCGATATTTTTTATAGTTTTCTTTTTTCATATTGTATTTTAAAAATAATTTAAAGTTTCCAAAAAGTTAGAAATCATAAATTTCTGAGTTTGGAGTGGAACGAAAATCGTGTGAGAGATAAATTTTTGGAAAGAGAGAGTATGATAATATGGGGTCGAGTAGTAGTAGGAAGGACCCACTTCATTTTTTGTTAAAAGAGTATTTTTTGCAATTTTAAGAAGGAGGATAGTAATAACGGGACAACTCGATTATGATAGTAAGACAGTAATAGCGGGATGGAGGGAGTACAAGAATAGACCCACAAACTTTTAAGATTTACATACTCACCACAATATATGATAAGTATATATATAACACTATAAAATATATTTACAACAAGTCTTGGTATTTCTTGCATGAAATTCCCTCCCGTTATTTCCGTATGTGCGGCTTTTCCCCCCTGCAAGTAAATGGTGCAACGGTCTGTAAGCTACCGCCCACCGGCAACATATAATATAGTTGATATCATTGTCAATTTAGATGAACGATATAAGTTGGGGAAGAAAGAAGCACCACTCAAACCATATATATACACTTAATTACAACACTACATAACAATCAAGAGATAGACAATACAAAAGGAGTTCCTTTCTATATAACAAAAATCGAACCGAACTGAGCCGAACTGATTGAGTGGAAACTCTCGAGTCTTGAATACACAAAATTATGCTAATTACCACAAACACTAGTGGAGACTTTTTTCTCGTACTTGCCAGCCGAACCTATGAGGAGATGCTAGCACTGAGGATGAAAGAGGCTGCTTCACAAAGGGGTGGTCCAAGAGCTGGGCAGCGGTTGGGCGCAAGCTAGGGTCCACTTGTAGGCACTGAAGTATGAAATCTTGTGCATCACTCAGAAGCGTATCGGGCACGACGGGTCTCTCGCCCTGCCCGATCTTGTACAATGCTGTCATCTGTCATCAGAGAGAATGGATAATGTCTTAAAAGGAAGAAGCTTTTCGAGTCCTTCAGATAGTCTAAGACAGCGAGATGCTTTCACTTACGTATTCCAACCCGTAATACGGGAAACGTCGGGTTAACATCTCCAGGACCGTGCATCCGAGGCTCCATATATCGGCTGCAAGCCCGTAGCCCTTGCTCCTAACGACCTAAAGAAAAACGTCATATTTAGGCGCTAGATTTGTGATAATATGGGGGGCGGGGGTCGAGTTTTTCGTGCTACGAATACAAATTATTGTTTTTCGTAGACATACTCCAAATTGGCTTCTGGATGGGCCATTAGGGATTTTTGGAGTAGATTTTGTAAGAGAGAAATCAAATGAAATCTAAATGAGTGTAGAAGAGACCTCAGGAGCCATCCAAAATGCAGTCCCCTTGCAAGACTTCACATCGTTTAACTTAGTCGCCTGCATAATCGGATAATTAGAAGAGACACAGCAATATTACTTACAGTATGGAACCATTTGAATATATAAACACGAAAACAGAAGCATGCATACATTATTCATATATATATTTATAAGGTGGAGAGTAAGAGATGACCTTAGCAAGACCAAAATCAGCAAGTTTCACCAAACCATTCGTGTGGACCAATATATTTGCGCATTTGATATCTCTGCAATAGGCGAGAGAGACAGAACGACATTAAGATTTCGCGCATCAAAATCAGCTAAATAGACAAAAGGGAGCGATTAACGTCTTGCTATAGTGATGCAAGTACTTCAGAGAAAAGAAATTGAAATCCTAACTGAATCCACATCACTAAACTTAAATTTAACTGTGGAAAACTTGTGTGGGTCATTTCTTTCATATCAAAGACAAGTTAAATAATCTTACAGTAGCAATACAAGGAAGAGGTGTATCATGTAATAGAAAAAGAACATATTTGAAGATTAAACACGAAAGATTCTGGGTTTTATCACCTGTGGATAACATTTTTGTCGTGCAGATACTTTAAACCATGTAGAATCTGCCTTGTATAACCAGACACTTGTGGAACTCGCAGGTCATACTTCTTGTAAAGTCTCAAAAGGGAGCCTTGTGTGACTAGCTCGAGAAAAATACAGAGATGTGACCCATCCTATTATACAGAAAATAAAAGGGAATTAAGAACTTAGCACAACTTTTAGTGTTAAAACATATTGTATTTATTGATAATAATAACACTAATATAAAGCTAGGAAGAACAATCTCAAGGTACCTTCTTTGTGCCATAGTACCGAACAATGTTCTCGTGTTGAAATTGACTCAAAAGAGCAATTTCCTGAAGAGGTTAAGAGAATTAGAATATCATAGGATTGAAAAAGAAGAAGCAACTTTTGCACTTGTCATTAACAGAGGTGGGAAGTACAGACCTGTTCAAGTTGGATGATACATTGCTTTCCCTCCTCCCCTTGATCGAGCAAAGACACTTCTTTTACAGCAAAAAAGAATCCACCACTGCATCAATAGACAATAGTTAAAGTCATTTCGTGCCAAGATTCAGTGCCTTATGTCTCATTATGCGTATTACAAAGCTTCGAACTACCATCTGTCTTCGTCATTTTCATATAACCGACAGAAAGTATTGAGGAACCGGCTGATATGTTTAAAGCAAATGATTCAGGCAACTAATCCTTATCAATCATAGAGAGAGACATGTTAATTGAGCAACACCTTAATATCATCCTAAACTATAGCTAATTCGATAATCGGACGATACCCAAAGTCTACCATTCAATCTACTTAAGCTCTGCAAATCACACATGAAAAAATACAAACAAATCTAAAAAGCTCAATCATACAAGCTACAAATAGCTACATAAGGTAAAACACCACTTACTCAGCAATTCCTTCATACACTGATCCAAATGTTCCACGGCCCAAAAGCTCGCCCTTCTGCCAGTCATGAATCACACGTCCGTAGATTTCATTAGATGAAATACTTGACATCGGTTCTGTCACCGAACTTGACGAATCATCATCACTTGAAGTGAAAGAGCATGACTCCTGCACCACATATTTCTTTTCCCTAACCCTCTCCTTCTTTCTCATATCCTTCCCTTGCTCGATCCTTCTCCGACCAACTTGTTCTTTCCTTATCTTATCCACGAGAAATTCGCTTTGGAATCTACCCCAAGACGGCAGCACAATAGTTGGACGAACACCCTTAATACCATTATTGCTAGATGCTTTTGATCTAACACTTACTTTATCATGGAAACTTAGATCATTCTCTAATCTCTTCGATAGTTCAGTAACATCACCAGAAAGATAAGCAGCCCTAAATCTATTTGCACCACCAAATTCACAATTTTCCCCCAATTTCCGATCAATCGCATCATTAGCCCCAACATAATCACCACCGCAATCAACCTCAGTTTTCTGATAAATTAAAGGCTCCGATTTGTTACTAACCACACACGGTAAAGATTTTACCTTCATCGCCTTGTAATCCTCCGGCGATATGGCGAAATCGTCTATTCCGGAGAAACCAAAAGCTTCGCAGATAACTTCGAATTCGCCTTCGGTCCCATCCACACGGAAGCTCGTCGTCTTCGCGCCGAACAAATCCAAGGAGCGCGAGCGCTGAGATTCCTCCGGCGAGTCCGACGACGAAGAAGCGGAAGTAGATGGAGAGAACTCGTAGCTGACATTCCTGAGCGCGTTACTCCGTTCGAGCCTCTTCGGCTTCGCCGGCCGGCCGCTGGAGCTGGAACCTGCGCGGCTCTTGCGCCGCTCAGAACTATGGGAGAATAGCTTCGGAAATCGATGCATTTTCATGATTGGAAGCAAAATCCATGAATTGGTTAGGAATAAATCTCAGCTCTCACCACTGAATTGGCTTCAATTTTGAGCTTTGAAAAGTATTTCTCACTATGTCAGAACAGCGGTCGATCAAAAATCTTCGTGGAGCTAGTGGAATCAGCTAATTTGGGCTTTAACGCTTGTAGCTTCACCTTCTGCATAAGAGAGAGAAGAGAGAAGAGAGAAGAGAGAGAGAGAATTATGGTGGTGAGCAGCCAACGCGGTACACTGAACTGATTTTTTGTTTAATATATTTTCTCTCTCCTCATTCAATTGGCGGATTTCTTTTTTTCTTCCTGTTTATTTGCCCCATAATAAAAGTAGGTAAATTAAATTATTCATCTTGCTTTTTTACTTTATAAAAAGTTACTATTATCTTAATTTAGTAGAAAGAAGTTGGTTTATAATTGTGATAATTATTTGATCTTACTACACTCCAATGATTAAATCTAAAAAAACTTCTCATCCCATTTGAAGGGACGCATTTTCCTTTTTAAGTGTCCCATTTAAAACGATGCGTTTGCTGAGAAGGAAATAATTTTCGAAAAAAATACAGATTCTTTTCTACTTTATCATTTCTCTCTCTTACTTAATCATTTCTTTCTCATACTTTATCATAATTTTTTCATTCATCACTACTACTTTATCATTTATTCTTTTACAATCTCATTTATCTCATATCTCTTAATTTATTATTTACACATGTCTCATAATTTATTATCCACTTTCTTAATTTTCGTGCTGAAAAGAAACACGTCGCTTTAAACTGGATGGAGGGAGTAAATGTTTAAAAGTTTGATTGTAATTTATGTAGAGTTTAAATTCGGAAACTTCGTTTGTGTTTGACCAAGAAAATAATAGTAAATATTATTCCAAAGTAAAACTACACCAAAATCAAAGTCAAACGATAATAGTAATAGTTTTTTTTTTAAGAGGTAATACATTTTTTACATGTTTTACATTATATAAATTCAAATCAAACATTGTATAGCGATTTTCTCATCATAAAAAAACGACAAAAATAAATATTTGAAGTGAATTAAATATTAGTGGTGACAACACTTGGCTTATGTCATCATATCGTATGCCCACGTCATATCATCTGCCCAAATTATAGCAATTCAAATTTTTTGGCCCAAAATTGATATTTCACTCGGTGCCCACCAATCATGTCATGCAACGCGTGTATTGATGGATCATGTTAATAATAAAAAAATATTTTAATTTTAAAAAAGTGGTCCATCAATACACGCGTGGCGAGACGTGATTGATGGTCCACCGAATGTGCCATCATTTTTGGGTCAGAGGATTTTCTGGCAAATTCTATGCAAGCCGGATCTTCTGGCCCAAAATTAGTGTACTATTCGGTGGGCCACCAATCACGTCATGCCACGTTTATATTGATGGACCATATTAATAATAAAAAAATATTTTAATTTTAAAAAATTGGGTCCACCAATGCACGCGTGGCGAGGTGTGATTGATGGCCCATCAAATGGCCACAATTTTTGGGCCAGATGATGATCTTCTGGAAATTCTAGGGCGCAACTTCAGCAATCCGCCGCCCAAGCCCCGCCGCCGCAGCTTCATCCTGCGGCAAGTCAATCACAAAACTGCCACTCGTGGAGGCTCTGTTCACCCACTCTCCGTCCTCCCCAATCTGGACTCTACTCGTCGACGCCGCATCGGCCCCGCCGCCGCCGGAGGAGTTCGCGGCGGCCGTAGAGTTGGCCGGCCCGCTGGAAAACTGAAGCCTTTTCTAATCAGTTGATTAATGGCAGCCATGATTTTTGCCAAAGCTCTCTTCCAGCTCAATTGCGGTGGTTATTGGTCGATCAAATTTCTATGACTATTTTACCCCTCGAATGATTTTTAGATTTTTCGATTTCGGTTAGTCCCCAGATTTGGCCCTGAAAATAGAAAAGCTTGGGGGTATTTCAGGTATTAAAAAAAACATTATTAAATCAGCTGGGCTTTATTATCTTGAAAGATTTGGGCCGGACGAAAATTCGGCCCGTAATAATTTCACAAGCCCATTTGTAAATATGGGCCTTTATTTTATTATGTAGGCCCATTTGTAAATATGGGCTTAGTTTTTAAAAGATTCGGACTAGATAAAAAAATAACCCATAAATTCTTTATTCCCTAACCCTCAAAAACATAAAAAAAAAACTTATCCTCAAACTCCCAAAACTTTAATTTCTTTAACTTCAAACCCACAAAAATAACAAATTTTTCATTCCCAAATCATCTCTAGAAAATTTTAAATTCCTTATTCCCAAACCCTCAAAAATAATAATTTTTTTAATCCTCAAACCCTAAAACACTCTCGTATATATCGATTTTTTTTATTCCAAAATTAACACTGGCCGAATGGGTGGCCTAATTTCTCGCTTCCCTTCTCGAACCAAACGGCCCCTAAATAGTTTGGACTGCAGTATACAATCAACAAGCATAGCATTTCCAATTCCAATCAAACAGTAAACTACAATGAAGCCGGTCATATATATTCCCACTCATTTCAATTCTTACCAGCAAGTAAACATACACATGAGTATTCAGCAAGGTTTATACACAATGCCAGAAGGCACAAACAAGTGAAGAGACGAAGAACTCTTAGCCTTTCGGTTCGAAAATTTAAGTACGGCTATGCAAAAGGCCTGTTGGAACGCTTTGCACGAGGGCGATTTATTCGGAGGAATGAGATATCCAATAGACCAGGCCACTGCAGAAAGTTTGAAAGATCAGCATAATAAGTAGTATTTGCTTTTCATATGGAGCTTTCAATTGTTCAGCTAAACAAGAAAAGATAAGAAAACTGACCTGATTAGCACAAACACGCATTGAAGAACGCCTGCAACTCCCGTCCAAGCTGAAGGGCCGGTTTCCACCAGTGCGTCTTGTATCAAGAGGCCGACTGAACCAGCTAACGAGACGAAGGAGACAACATATGCAATGAAAAGCCAGAGTTTCAAACTGTGGATGTAGTGAAGAGGTAAAGTATCAGCCATCAGAAGTAGAAGGGATAAAATGATAACGTTTCTTTTTCTTCAACTTAGTTTCAAGAGAAAAGGTATCGATTTCACTCATTACACTGCATAAATATAGCAGGGACATCATATATTCAAAACCACTATGATGGTTTTCCCACTGATAAGTGATTACACAACTGAAGTACTCAGAAAAATGATCGAAACATCGACTTAAAAAGTATCTTAGTGTCGTGAAGATTTAATTTTGTCATCAATACCTAAAATTTAGAAGCCAAAACTATTGAACTCATCAAGGCATCATAAAACTAAGATTATGTTCTTTCACATGGTAGAATTAAAAAGGAAATCAGTTAATTCTAAGTTTGATCATCACAAAATCAGTCCCCTGATCAACATAAAAAACAATTACTTATTTGGTTCGAAGCAAAAAGGTCTCGATTTACTCATTTCACAGCATAGGATGGACATCATATATCCAAAGTCAACATATGATGATTTTTAAACTGATGACTGCTAACACAAATAAACTACTCAAATAAATGAATCCGATTTTAAAATATCGCCTTATTAAGAATCAACTTTGTGCCTAACTTGAGAAGCCAAAACAATTGAACTCATAAACTCATTAAGATAACATATAACTATAAATTAGGTTTCTTTTACATCATAGAAATGAAATACGTTCAGCTAAGTCTAAATCTGATCATCACAAACAGAATCAGTCCATTGATCAACATAGAAAGCAGTTCTTTATTTGGCTAGAGAAATTAAAATAACAAGATTCCCTGAAAATCCGTTTAACTAGAAACAAACACAAACAAAGAAATCAAGAAGTAACAATGAAGAAAAAAGAGGAACTGATTTAACCTCCATTCACCCTCATCATACGGAGAGTAGTCAATATCCTCTTTCCTCACGCAATTGAACATCAAAGCCGACAAAGAAGCAAAAATCCCTAGAGAACACAAAAAATAAATAAACAATCAAATAAGAAAAAAAACATGATTTTGGGGCATAATTCGATCGGAAGTACCTGGCAGATAGTGGACGAAAGGGACTTGGACGGCGCTGCAAACGACTGCATCCACCCAAAACCACCAGCCAGCTCCGAACACCGCGCCGGAGATTCCCGGTCCGAAGATTGCCAGAAGCTCCGACAACTCCATTAAACGCAACGACTGATTCCAAATAAGATAACTCCGATCAGTTCCGATCCGTCAATTGACAGATAGGATCGAAACTACGGTGAAACCGGATTAATTTATGATCGATTGAACGTCGACAGTTCTAGAACTGGAGGATTTCGAAATTAGGGCTTTGCGTCGAGCAATAATGCAATCGAGAAAAATCCTCTTTTGCTTCCTTCTCACTCTAACCGAAGCGGGCTTAAGTATCAATAAAACATTGGGCCGAAAAATAAGAAATAATGGGCTTCACTACCAATAAATATAATGGGCCCAATATAAAATAATGGGCTTAATTACCAATTACAAATTAGTGGGCTTCAGCACAACTTTTTTAATATTCCATTTTATTTTATTATAAAAAAACAGTGTAATTTATAAAAAAAAATAGTATTTCAAATATTTTCATAAACTATTTTTTCAATTTTTTTAATTCTATTTTAAAAAGCACATCCTGACCAGCTTATGGGCTTTTGTTGATTCTAACTTATTTTAAACTCCAAAAAACAAAAGCCTACATTCAAAATATTAAAAAAATGTTGATAAGTAAAAAAGTCTCAAAATAACTTATTTTTAAATTATTTCGAACACTATCTAATTAAGTAATAAAACTACTATACTATGTGACAAAACCACTAATTTAATAATTAGAGAAAACCCAGTAATATACAAAGATGCACATTTATCTTTATTCAAATCTAACTACTAATATTCTCGCTATTCATATTGAAATGAGTAGGAACTAACTAACACATAAATAATATAACAAAGGAAAATTCCATAAATAATCAATGGCCAAAATCCCCAACGCCAACACCAACACCAACACCAGCACCAACACCTATGCCACCATGCCCGCGTCCAAGTCCACCGCCGATATGAATTCCACCACCAATTGAGGCACGGGCACCGGCTCCGGCTCCGTCACCACTACCTCATTTGTCGCCACCCCCGACGATCTTGACAGCACCGCCAGTACTGCTAGAGCTTGCAGACTGCGACGCGTGCTTGAAGGATGCATGCGACGCATGCAGTTCATGTTTCGCAAAACTGCTGTGAATGTGATGTTCGTGCTTCGAGAAGCTCCCCCCGCTCTTCGAGGACGCACTCGCATGCAAATGCGCTTCACGCGACGCGCGTGCTTCGCGCGATGCATGAGCTTCGTGCGATGCGTGCGCTTCGTGTGCATGAGCTTCACTGACGTGTTTGGAGCCCGAAGCGCTCCCTTCGACACTATGTTCACCGCTTTCATTGCCGCCTTTTTCCGAGCCTGAAGTGATTTCTCCTCCCCCGGAGGAGGATGCACTTACCTGCGATGCACGTGCTTCACGTGATGCATGCGCTTCGTGGGATGCTTGTGCGGCCCAACTGCTATGTTTAAAGCTCGAAGCGCTTCCTCCACTCTGAGCAATTGTATTTGCATTTGCATTTGCATCACCTCCACTACTACCACCTTTCGCGTCTGAAGCATTTCCGCCACCTTCGGCAGATGCTTTGGACCCTGAAGCGCTTCCTTCGGCGCCATCCGCACCGCTTTCCCCGCTACTTTCAGACGATGCACTTGCATGTGAACTGATGTGTTTAGAACTCGAACCGCTTCCTCCACTCTGAGATGATGCACTTGAATCCTCCTTACTTCCACCACTACCATGTTTAGATTCTGAGGCGTTTTTTCCGCCTCCAACTTCTGTAGATGCATTTGCACCGCCACCGCTAACTTGCTTTGAACCCGAAGCAGACTCAGTTACACTTCCTCCACTTTTATGTTTTTCACTAGAGCTTGAAGCACTTCCTCCATCTGCAGAAGATGCATGTTTAGATTCCGAAGCATTTTCTCCACCTCCAGCGGTTGTATTTTCACCCGCACCACTTCCACCACTACTAACACCGCTATGTTTAGAGCTTGAAGCGCTTCCTCCGACTTCTGTAGATGCATTTGCACCACCACTGCTTCCGCCGCTAGTAGGTTTAGAATCCGAAGTAGAGCCCATGTCAGTTCCTCCACCTTTATCTTTTCCACTATTATCATTTTTAGAGCTTGAAGTGCTTCCTCCAATTGTGGTAGAAGCATTTCCACTCCCAGAACTTCCATTGGCATCATCTTTAGAGCTTGAAGAAGTTTCTCCACCACTTGCTGATGCATTTTCACCCACAGCACTTCCACCGCTACCGTGTTTAGAGCTTGAGGTGCTTCCTTTAACTTCTGTAGATGCATTTACACCACCAATGCTTCCACTGCTAACATGTTCAGAACCTGAAGCAGATCTCTTGGCACTTTCTTCACCTTTATCTTTTCCATCCTCATCATGTTTAGAGCTCGAAGCACTTTCGCTAGCACCACTTCCGTCTCCACCACCCTGTTTGGAGCTTGAACCTTCACTTCCTCCACCTTGAACCGATGCATTTCCTCCCCCACTACTATATCCAGAGCTCGACATGCTTCCACCACCTCTAGCGGATGCATTCTCACCACTACTATGTTTAGAACTGGAAGTGCTTCCTCCACTACTATTTTTAGAACTCGAAGCGCTTTCTCCACCTCCGGCAGATGCATTCTCATCGCTACTATGTTTAGAACTTGAAGCGCTTCCTCCTCCACTACTCTGTTTAGAACTCGAAGTACTTCCTCCACTACTGTATTTAGAACTCGAAGCGCCTTTTCCACTATTGTGCTTAGAACTCGAAGTGCTTCCTCCACCTTCGACAGATGCATTCTCATCACTACTATCTTTAGAACTCAAAGTGCTTCCTCCACCACTATGTTTAGAACTCGAAGCGCTTTCTCCACTTCCAAAAGATGCATTCTCACCGCTACTATGTTTAGAACTTGAAGCGCTTCCTCCACTACTCTGTTTAGCACTCGAAGTACTTCCTCCACTACTGTGTTTAGAACTAGAAGCGTTTTCTCCACTATTGTTCTTTGAACTCGAAGTGCTTCCTCCACCTTCGACAGATGTATTCTCACCACTACTATTTTTAGAACTCGAACCGCTTCCTCCACTACTATGTTTAGAACTTGAAGTACTTCCTCCACTAGTGTGTTTAGAACTCGAAGCGCTTTCTCCACTATTGTGCTTGGAACTCGAAGTGCTTCCTCCATATTGGGCAGGTGCATTCTCACCTCTACTATCTTTAGAACTCGAAGCGCTTCCTCCACTACTGTATTTAGAACTCGAAGCGCTTCCTCCACTACTATGTTTAGAACTCGAAGTGCTTCCTCCACTACTATGTTTAGAACTCGAAGCGCTTCCTCCACTACTATGTTTAGAACTCGAAGCGCTTCCTCCACTACTGTGTCTAGAACTTGAAGCGCTTTCTCCACTATTGTGCTTAGAACTCGAAGTGCGTCCTCCACCTTCGGCAGATGCATTCTCACCACTACTATCTTTAGAACTCGAAGCGCTTCCTCCACTACTATGTTTAGAGCTCGAAGTATTTCCTCCATTGTTGTGTTTAGAACTCGAAGCTCTTTTTCCACTATTGTGCTTAGAACTCAAAGTGCTTCCTCCAGCTTCGGCAGATGCTTTCTCACCACTGCTATCTTTAGAACTTGAAGCGCTTCCTCCACTACTGTGTTTAGAACTCGAAGCGCTTTCTTCACTACCATGTTTAGAACTTGAAGTACTTCCTCTACTACTGTGTTTAGAACTCGAAGCGTTTTCTCCACTATTGTGCTTAGAACTCGAAGTACTTCCTCCACCTTCGGCAGATGCATTCTCACCACTACTATCTTTAGAACTTGAAGCGCTTCCTCCACTACTATGTTTAGAACTCGAAGCACTTCCACCACTACTGTGTTTAGAACTCGAAGCGCTTCCTCCACTACTGTGTTTAAAACTCGAAGCGCTTCCTCCACTATTGTGTTTAGAACTCGAAGCGCTTCCACCACTACTGTGTTTAGAACTCGAAGCGCTTCCTCCACTACGGTGTTTAGAACTCGAAGCGCTTTCTCCACCTTCGGCAGATGCATTCTCACCGCTACTATCTTTAGAACTCGAAGCGCTTCCTCCACTACTATGTTTAGAACTCGAAGCGCTTCCACCACTACTATGTTTAGAAGTCGAAGCGCTTCCACCACTACTATGTTTAGAACTCGAAGCGCTTTCTCCACCTTCGGCAGATGCATTCTCACCACTACTATCTTTAGATTTCGAAGCGCTTCCTCCACTACTGTGTTTAGAACTCGAAGCGCTTCCTCCACTACTATGTTTAGAGCTCGAAGTACTTCCTCCACTATTGTGCTTAGAACTCGAAGTGCTTCCTCCACCTTCGACAGATGCATTCTCACCACTACTATGTTTGGAACTCGAGGTACTTCCTCCACTACTGTGTTTAGAACTTGAAGCGTTTCTTCCACTACTATGTTTAGAAATCGAAGTACTTCCTCCACTACTATGTTTAAAACTCGAAGCACTTTCTCCACTACTGTGTTTAGAACTCGAAGCGCTTCCTCCACCTCCGACAGATGTATTACCAGTTCCACCACTTTCTTTATTAGAAGTGTTTCCTCCTTCTTTGTTGGATGCATTTCCACCTTCACTTTTTCCATCACTAGTATGTTTAGAACTTGAAGCGTTTCCTCCACCCGTGATAGATGCATGACCACTTTCACTGCTTTCACTACTCTCGTGTCCAGAACTTGAAGTGCTTCCTCCAGCTTCTATGGATGCATTAGCACCACCACTGCTTCCACTGCTACTATGTTCAGACCCCGAAGTCGATCCTGTCACAGCTCCTTGTTCTTTGGTGGATGAATTCCCACCCTCACCTTTCCCACCACTACTATGTTTAGAGCTCGAAGAGCTTTCTGTACCTTTAGTAGATGACAATGATTTTCCAAACTCGCCTTTATCTTTGTCAGATGCTTTCCCATCCTCTCCTTTCGTACCACTATCATGTTTAGAGTTCGAAGAACTTCCTCCACTAGAAGATTTACCATCCCCACTGCTTCCACTACTGCCTTTTTTAGAGTCTGAAGCATTTTCTCCATCTTCCATGGATTTATCTTCATCCCCACCTTTTTCACCACAATCATCTTTAGAGGAGGAACCCGTTTCACTTTTACCCTTGCATTTCCCACCACTGTCATGTTTAGAGCTCGAAGCGCTTTGTTTACCTTCAGAAGATGATTTTACATCCCCGGTGCTTCCACCACTGCTATTCTTAGTGGATGAAGTGTTTTCCTTTCCTTCCTCGCCTTTTTTGTCATTGTCATTCTTAGAACCCGAAGCTAAGCTCGTGATGCTTTCTTCTCCTTTCGCACTTTTACCATGTTTGGAGCTTGAAGAATTTTCTCCACTTTTCCCACTACTTTCACTACTATGTTTAGAACTTGAAGCGCTTCCTCCACCTCCGGTGGATGCAGTTCCACCTGAACCACTTCCACCGGTATCATGTTTAGAGCCGGAACTATTACTTCCACCTTCAATCGACCCGTGTTGGCCCCAACTGCTTGTACTATTGGCATGCTCATGTTGGCCCGAACTAGTTCTGCTGCTTGCATGTTGATGCTGAGCCCAACTACTTCTACTGCTATGATGTTGAGCGCCCGAGAAGTTTCGTCCGCCTCTAATCGATACATTTTCGCCTCTGACTCCGCCACTACTTTGTTGAGAGCTTGAGGCATTTCCTCCCCCTTCTGCGGATGCATTTGAGCCACCGCTGCCGGATTCGGAGCTCGAAGTGGCCCCTTTACCTACGGTAGATGCACTTCCCCCTGCGCCGCTTCCACCACTACCGTGTTTAGACTCGAAGGAGGTACTTTCTGCACCTCCTCCTATGGAGGCTTTTCCAGCCTGATCGTGGGAGCCTCCAACGCTATGATGAGAAAAGCTCGAGGCGCTTCTTGCGCTCTCGGATTTTTCGTAGCTACTGCTGCTCTGGTGATGGTGTTGTTGTTGGTGATGGTGGTGGAAATGCCACCCTTCTCTATAAGACCCTCCCGCACCCGCACCCGTACCCGCACCCGCACCCGCACCTTCTTTACCACCGCTACCATCTCCACCGCCACCGTGCGGTCCTACACCAATGCCCTCGCCAATCCTAATCACACCGCCGATTCCGGGGTGGGCGTCGTGGTCCTCCCCTTCGGTATCACCGCCGCCACCGCCCTCTCCAGCTGCCGCGCCGTTGTCGCCTCCGCCACCACCAGCACCACCGTCGGCGCCGCTGCCGCCATAGACACCTTTACCGAACGTGAGGACCCTGTTATTCCTAGCGGCGGAACATATTCCGGCAGACAGAAGAAGACATGAAACTACGAAAAGAAATTTGTTTGCTGCCATTGAAACTGGTTCTTGAATTCATTTGAGTTCCACCACTATAAATTAATCCATATGCATGATTAGCTAATTGTGGGTATTAATATAGCCCAACTTTTGCCTAAAATTGCGGTCATGCAGAGTAAAAAAATAGCGTATGAGCGAGAGAGAAAAGCTTTTGACCACGAAGTCTCCCATTTACCAATCACGCCTTCTCCCACACATTTATCTCATTATCAAACTATATTATATTAACATACTATTTTTAGAATATTCTTAATAATATTAATGTTGTCACATATTTACTAAAAGTGGGCATGGATTATATTTATCTATTTCTCATCATATTTTTATTTACCAAATGATAAAGAATTTATGTACTCCCTCCGTCCCACTAGAAACGACGCGTTTCCCTTATTGGATCGTCCCACTAGAAACGATGTTTTTCCTAAAATTGTAAAAATTGTATGGACCACATTTAACCATTAAAAAATCAAACAATCTACACCACATAACACCACTTTTTTAATTCCCGTAACCAAAAGAAACGTGTCGTTTCTAGTGGGACGAAGGGAGTACAATTTAAGGTTCTGTGATGATATTGTATTGGGATAGAGCCTCTCGAGTGGCTTTAATTTCGGAGAATAAAAGAGAGTTTGTGGTTTCAAAATTTGATTATCCAACTTTACAAGCATTTTAAATAATTCCATATCATACTTCAATTGGATATAATTAACAAATCATAATAATTCCATATCATAATATGATACGTTTATATATGAAATTCACACAAATGGTAATTCATGAAAACACTCGATTTATATAATACATAGAAATTATTGATGGAGTTCGAAATCGTAACTTTTTACGAGATCGTATATTCCACCAATTGAACCGTAGAAATACGACAATAACACCAACATTACTATAAATTATTATTATTGGTTTTCATATTCATATTAATAAGAACTATATCCATATAATTATCCATCATTAATGGATAAACAACGCCGCCCAAGTTCAACACATTCAAGGGTCGTAGCCACCATGACCGCCGCCTTCACCGGCGCCGGAGCCAGCACCATATCCACCAGCATGTCCACCACCGGCGGAAGCACTGCCGCCGCCACCACCACCTCCTTCACCTCCCCCAGATCCTCCACCGTGAGCACCACCAGCTCCTCCTCCAGCACCGCCACCATATCCAGACCCAGAAGCACTTCCTCCGCCGCCAGCGGAGACACTTCCACCACCACCGCCATGACCACCTCCGCCTCCGGCTCCACCACCATATCCTCCCGCACCGCCACCGCCACCTTCACCGCCTCCCTCACCTCCCCCATATGCACCGGCATGTCCTCCACCAGCAGTAGCACCTCCGCCACCACCACCACCACCACCACCTCCTCCTCCTCCACCACCACCATAAGCTCCGCCGCCACCACCGGTTCCGGAGCCAGCACCATGTCCCTCCCCACTCCCACTTGCATACCCACCTCCATGCTCCCCCCCTTCCGCATAACCACCACCTCCGCCATTACCGCCGCCGCCGCCAGCACCATGCTCCCCTCCGGCACCACCATAACCTCCACCACTTCCACCTCCACTTCCGGCCCCACCGGCATAGCCATGATCAGCCACGGCTCCACCACCCCCACCGCCTTCACCTCCTCCACCACCACCGCCATAAACACCCACATCAACACCGAGCCCAATCCTCGCCGCCGAACATATCGCTGCAAACAAAACTACAAAGAAAACAAGAGAAACATATTTGCTTGTAGCCATTGTGTAAGTGATATGAAGTTATTTTCATTGCATGCATGATAACCCTATTTATAGGCAACGAAATAACCTAACTTCACCTTAAAATCGCGTTTGAGAGAGAGAGAGTAAGTGGTCCATTATATTAACCAATCACGCCTACCAGATAGCTACTGAACCTAGTGAGCTTTGGCTGTCTCCCACACCGACAATCCAAACCATATTCTATACACACATTTTTCAATTAAAATTCTTAATAATCTACTAATTCATGTTGAAACAAAATTTTTATAATTCTCTGTCTTTGTCCACGTAAGAATGCACTTATGTCTCCTAATTCCCAAAAACGTTCTCATTTTAGCATTGCTAGCATGCAAAATTGTACGAAAATTCAAATATCGAATCGAATATCAATTAGCGTAATTTCAAAAATTGGATTTATCTATTTTTTCAAATTTTATTTATAAAATGATATAGAATGTGTACAAAAGGTTAGATAGAAGTACTTAAATTGAATAAGCTGTTGCGTTTAGATATATTTTTTTTTTATATATAAGCACTTAATTAAAAAAAATAAAATATGGTTTAAAAAATTATTGTTTATTGTCGGGAGATTTGATATGATGACGAGTGAATAGTCATTTTGGTGTCTATACTTTAAACTTTTTTTCGTTTTGGTGCCTTTACTTTAAAAATTGTAAATTTGGTTCTTAAACTTAATAAATACTTGCAATTTTTTGTGTCTTTTATTATTTTAATGATTAAATAATATTAATGGAGATTTAAAGAAAGGTAAAATTATAAGATTATATAATTTTTTAGAAAATATTTTTTATAATATAATATACTTATAATGATTGTAAACTATTAAAATAATAGGCTATAATAGTTATGTTAATTTATTTAATGATTGAATAAATTATGTTTTTATTTTCAAGTATTAAAATAACTTAATAGCTTATTTTAATTTATGTTTAATTTTGGTAAATAATATTTTCTTATATTATACAAATATTACAATACTAAAATGAGGTCTAAGAATTACGTCTTTATATAAAATTGAACCATATACATAAATATTTTGTTCTATGTAAAAAAACTATATTACAAAAATTTAATGATATTTAGTTTTTAATTCTTAAGAGTATTCATTTACTAATTGTATTTACTAATAAATCATCAAAAAAAATATTTAATTCTCAAAATCATTATTGGTATTATTTATTATTAAATTAATGAAAGACACCAAAATAACAATCATTTCTTAAATTTGGGAACCAAATTTGCAATTTTTAAAGTAAAGACACCAAAATTAAAAAAAGTTGAAAGTTTAGACACCAAAATGACAATTCACTCTTATTGTTTAAAAAAGAAACAACTTATTTATTTTCTAGAATAAGCTGAAATAAGCGGATGATAAACTCTTCCAAACAGGACCATAGTCGATAATTTAGAACTAGCTACATTGTAGCGATGAAGTTACTTATTTATACAAGGTTGTAACGAGAATAACTCGCAATTGTTATTCGAAGATTCGAAAAAACACAAACCTCTCACTTCAAAAACCATAACATCTATTTCGGTGCAAGTATATTTGGAGTCCAACTCAACCGCAGCACGAACCAATGAGATTATGTACTTGTGGATTATGAGCTTACAACATTCATTAATAATACTAAACTTAAATAATCATTTCATTAATTAAAATCATAAAAAAAGTAACTACCAATTTCAGGCACTAACTAGCATTACTAGTGGAGACATCAATTATGGAAATCCAACTCAATCCGATTCTTTTCCCACGCATATTATGTATATAACAAAACATGATCACATTTCACTACTTCATGTGGGGCTCCAAATGTGAAATGGATTCTACCAACAATTCATACCATAACGAGTTCAAATGTTAGCATTTCTCAAGCTAAAGCGATACGCGTCGGCTCGACTACATCTCTACATTTTACGCTACAACTAACCGGAGTTTTAGGGGTTCAGACGATGTATCTGTAAGTGACGTATCGTCCGGCGGTCTCACTCGGGCGGATGATCTTCACGACCTGCCCGCGCTTCAGGCCGTAGTATCGGGCAATAGGGTCGGTTATCTGCATACGAGGCAACTGGTGCAAGGCGGAAAACATTGGTTTACGGCATTATGGAACTACTAGTTGTGGTACATAAACTAATGAAAGAAGATTTACTAACCTGAGTTTCTTTGACGGTGTATCTTTCCAGCAGTGTCTTTTTTTCTTCAGTTGTCAGCAGTTCGTGCTCGGGGACTAGCACGTGGTTTTTGATGTTAACCAGCAACTCAGCCTCCTGCGAGGAAACGAATGTAGGTATATTGGTATCGCTCATAATGCAAGAAGAACCAGTATCCAATCCAGATACGCGTATAAAAAACAAACACATACTGAAGAGATAGAAATTGACATCTCTAAGAGTACTTTTAGCGAAGATTAAAACTGCTTACAATGGTCAGCTATAACGCCCCGTTTGCTTTAGTAAATATGCGTAGGTTACTAGAAATTAACTGTTACTTTCATGATTTTAAATGAGTGCATAACTCAAGCCTCCATTTCCTACAGTTGATAACTGAGAAGACATCTGTAATCTAGAATATTTTACCTTCTCATCATGGACCAATCCTAGCCCTAAGCACTGTCATTAAGCTGTACTATCTTTCTTCTGGTTTGGCATTTTTTTCTATTTCTTCATTTACATTTTACATATTAGCAGAAAACGAAGGAGGGGGGAGCATGGTAGTATCAGATGAAGGTTAGCCTGAAAGCACATTTTTCTATTCATTAACATTTTCTGGTGCAAACAATTCTCTAGACATTTTCCAATCCCACAATCACAACACTGCGCCTAATAAGAAGGTAAAAAGAATGGCTGCAAAGGCAATCTAACTAAGCAACTACTCCCTCCGTCCCGCTATTTGTGGCTCACTTTCCCGAAAGGGATGTCCCGTTATTTGTAGCCACTTTCCTAATTTGGTAAAAAATTATTATCATATCTTCTACTTTATCATCTTCTCTCTCCTACTTTATTACATTCTCTCTCCTACTTTATCATCTTTTCTCTCATACTCTCTCACTATCTTACTCATCTTCTCTCTCATACTTTATCATCTACTCTCTCTCTCATACTTTATCATCTACTCTCTTAATTCCCGTGTCGAAACCAATTGAGCCACAAATAGCGGGAAGGAGGGAGTACATTAGAACCTTAATTTAGGGATATGTATAGATAACCCTCGTAATTCAAGAGAATTCGTACTTATTACGTCTCATCAACTCGTATCTTGAAGAAGAAAGGAAAATAAAATATAATGCTCGAGAGTTGTGATGACATGCAAATCAGTTTATGGGTCCAGAGAAGAAGATAAACAAGAAAGGGCAACAAAAACACAAACGTAATATCGTAATCTGAAACATGTCATATGTGAAATAAAGCAAAACTGAACCAGAGTGGAGATTTACCTGGAAAACTTCCAAGAGAAATTTTGTGGATATTTCAGCAATGCAGGTTCTGGCAAAAGAAGTTAAATTCTGCTGTACAACTAGGATTGCCCGATTAACATTATCTTCCTTCATCCGATTGGTATAATTCTTCATAGTCTTAACTCCAACCTTGGGCTCGTCAGGAAAGAACACGTATATCTGGGAATAAGTGGATAAACATATAATACATACATGGGTGGAACAGAGAATTTCCACAATTCTAAAACAATAAACAATAAGAGAAACAACAAATGGATGTGCTCGGAAACCCCAATCTCTATGGCGTACACGGGCTTTGAAGGCGTACTGAGACAGCAAGTAGAGACTAGGACTTACACCAAACAGCCAAAAAACCGAAGCTTTGTGGCATTTTGCTAGTTCGGCATTTTACAAATTATCAAACAAGTTGTGAGTTGGCAGACTCAGAATAGAAAGAGAGACTAGAGCTCATAAAGCCTGACAGCCACAAAACCAAAAAAATAAAAAAAAATAAAAGAAGCTTTGTGACATTTTGCTATCATGATTTTTTTTTTTAAATTGTTACTTTAGCTGCACATTGCAATTTGGCAAACTTTGAGCAATTTTGGCCAAATTTAGGAGGTTGGTCAAACTTATAGATAAAAGGTGAAAATATGATTCTCAAGGGCCGGTAGAGTTCCGCTTATGTTGCAGGCGTAATAAGATTATTTGCATGACCACAAAAACACAGCTATACATATCCCTGTATATATGTAGATTCAACACCTGAAGCAATGTCAATCCAGTCGAAGGAGGTATGTTTCAGTCTTTCAGATGATTTGTAGTCGGAGTCTCGGAGATTAAGAGTGAATACTTTGATCTACCTCATATATTGGCCAAAATTACAGGGTTGCCAAAATTTCAGCGTAACTCATAATTTTAAAAATAATTAAAATAAAAATTATTGCATAAGTATGGATTTGTTTAGATTAAGTCAGTTTATTGCACATACAAATCCAACAGCTCGATCAAACTGTCAAAGATAGCAACTCACAAGAACTTAAACAAAAAAGCCACAACTCATAAGATACCTGCTCATTGGTGTTGCGCATGGCTTTGATAATGATTAGGTCCTCCCTCTTCATGTTCTCACCATACTTCTGAATAAATTGAGACTTGGTCATTTCAATTTCAACATCACCGACCATATAACCTCTGTCTCTCAGCATTTCCATCACTGTTTTTCTGATTCTGTGCAACCGTGAAATTTCCTCATCCGTCATTACCATTTTGCACTGCCATATTAGCCAAATACTCATTGCTCAGAAGTTTCTACCAAAAATATTAACCGATGTACTAACAATACAATGCAATGGATAATTGGCAGAAAATAAAGTTAAACTAGTTGAGCTCTAACTCTGGCATCATACAACCAAAATCCAAAAAAAAAAAATCAGAATAATCAAATGCCTCACCTCAATCCCCAAATAAACAAATATTCAAATGCTTCATGAAAAAAGCGGCTTATCTCATTACATAGACAATGATACTCCAGTTAATACAAACATAGTTCCTCACAGCAATATAAATAAACCTAAAGAAAATTATGAATATACAATTACTTTTCAAAGACGAAAACGAATTTTGCTGGCATTCAAAAGATGGTAAATGCAGTTATACATTATAGACAAAAAAGAACACCAACATCCGAACTACAAACACGAGTTGATGAACATTCACAGAGCTTCTGCATGTCTAATTATTCAACGTAATTCATCAGGAAAACACTGTGAAACCAGAATCCGGACATAATTATCCCAACGCTAACCACTTACACTACAATGAAATGTGTTGCTGAATAAGCGAAGATTTGAATTTCTCGAACGAACTTACAATTTTTTCGGAGGACTGTTGCAGCGGCGGCGTATGGACGGCAAAGACAACCGGCGTGGTGGTTGGCGGCGGCGCCTCGAAGAACCGAGGGATTCGTACGTTTGGTTTGCCCGCGTACGAGAGAGAAACGACGGGAGGCCGGAGGAGGGAGACGAGGGTTTTTGACGGTATTAGGTATATATACAATTTTGTGTGTGTATATTTGTTTTGGAAATATAAAAACAACCCCACTATTTGGTGAAATTACACAAAAGCCCCAAACCTTATATATTTGTTTTGGAAATATAAAAACAACCCCAATAGTTTATGGAATTACACAAAAGCCCCAGAACTTTCTGGAAACTCGAAATAATAAAGATTGCAAAAAAGAATCTGATATTCTACAGCATTATAGCACTTTACTTCGGACCAAATCTTCTGTACGGACAAGATGGTGTCGATCGACAACGGCGTGATCGCCGCCACCGGCAACGGCCACGATGCCGTCGCTGCGGAAGGCGCCGCATTTGCTCGGGTTTCACATTCCAACGGCGCTCAGCCGGAGATCGAGGCTTCTCGAAAGAGGAAAATGGCGGTTCTGCCTCTGGACGTCGGGACACGTGTCAATTGTCGGTGGCGCGACGGGAAATACCACCCCGTCAAGGTTATCGAGCGCCGCAAGCTTTCATCCGATGGACCTGACGATTACGAGTACTACGTTCACTACACCGAATGTGAGAATTGCGTTGGTTGTGATTAGGGCTGGAATTGTCGTTCCTGTTAGGATGATCACTTGAATTCCTTTATTGTTGAAATAATTTTTACTAGCTTCTTGAAAATTTGATGGAATTTTTTACTCTAGTTTAATTATGTTGAATTCCTGCTATTCTGCTTGATGTATAGATTTCTGAACCGAATAGCTTCACTCAAATCTAAATTTTCAAGCTTTTTTGTGAAAAATCTATCTTGTGTGGATCGTGCTCAAGAATGCTGGTGGATTGCATAATGGATTGGAATGATAGACATTATTTTTGCTGTTGCAACTTGCAATGATTCGGACGATGTTCATCGTCATGTTTAACTCTGTCCTTGTAATGCTGGCTTATGTGTTTATTTTCTCATACAGTTAACCGCAGACTTGATGAGTGGGCAAAACTTGACCAGCTTGATCTCAATTCTGTAGAAACGGATGTGGATGAGAAGGTTGAGGATAAGGTAACGTCTTGTTTATATCTCTCTTCTCTGGATTTTTAGTTCATATTATGCTTCTATATAGTGCTATTGTTTGGTTGAAACTTATTTATTTTGGCTATCTATGACTGAATTAGTTTGAGCATTTCAGGTAACTAGCTTGAAAATGACACGCCATCAAAAGCGTAAGATCGATGAGACACACGTGGAGGTAATCCGCATCGATTTTCATTATTTCTTTAATCAATTAAATTGTTTTGTCTGTCTATTGTATTCTTCTTTTGTTGCAATGGTGTTGCTATTATTTATGGTTACATACTTTTGGAGTAGCATAACTTCTCGTTCAGTGGATCATGAGATTTTTATTTGGATGGTTACAAATTATGCAGGGTCATGAGGAACTTGATGCTGCTAGCTTGCGTGAACATGAAGAATTTACGAAAGTAAAGAATATAGCCACAATAGAACTTGGAAGATACGAGATTGAGACTTGGTACTTTTCCCCCTTTCGTCCTGAATACAATGACTGTACGAAGTTGTTCTTTTGTGAGTTTTGCCTAAATTTCATGAAGCGGAAAGAACAACTTCAGAGGCATATGGTAAGCTCTCCACATCTCCTTCTTTAGCCCAGTAAGAGTAATATCTTTCAGCTGCAATGCTTGTTGTTTAAATTATTTACTTCTTCTCTGCAGAGGAAATGTGATCTCAAGCATCCACCTGGTGATGAGATATACCGAAACGGAACTTTGTCAATGTTTGAGGTAAAATGCTATACCCATGACTTCTTAGACTGTAATGTTGGAAACAACTATACCACTGAAAATGCAATTGCTTGGATATATTTCTGCTAGTATATTTCTGGATTGGAAGTTTTCACAAATTCTTTATCTTGAAACTTTTGTAAAAATATTTTGGAGTATGTCTTTCGCTAACCTTTGTATTTTGGAATGAGGCATACCGGAGAAATTAGCATATGTTAGTACTTCAATGTGTGGTTTTCTTGCATTGATACTCAGATTTTCACTACTTCGTATGGTTTTTCTCGTTGCAGTCCATTGTTGGTCTAACATCTTTTTGTGGTCTTATTGGAAAAAGATTACTGTCTAACTTCGAAGTGCATGGAAACAGGTTGATGGGAAAAAGAACAAGGTTTATGGGCAAAATCTTTGCTATCTGGCTAAATTGTTTCTTGATCACAAGACCCTATACTACGATGTCGATCTGTTTCTGTTCTACGTGCTGTGTGAATGTGATGATCGCGGATGCCATATGGTTGGCTACTTCTCAAAGGTAACTCAAAAGATATTCCTTGTAAAACCGACCAAGTAATAATCCCCTTCTTCCCCTAACTTCTCCAATTGACACGACATGCAGGAAAAACACTCGGAGGAGTCTTACAATTTAGCTTGCATTCTCACTCTCCCTCCTTATCAGAGAAAGGGCTACGGAAAATTCCTCATTGCCTTCTGTAAGCTTTTCGTATATCATACTAGCTGTGAAGATTGTAGTATCATCAGATGAAGATAATTTCCGTCGTTGCAGCATACGAGCTTTCTAAGAAGGAAGGTAAAGTCGGAACTCCAGAACGGCCACTCTCAGATCTCGGACTCTTAAGCTATCGAGGCTATTGGACACGCGTTCTTCTAGACATACTCAAGAAGCACAAGGGCAACATCTCTATCAAGGTCCGTATTTCAACTACGGTAAATCTCTACTAATTATTACTCGATAAGCTAATAAACTCGTCTACCTGCAGGAGCTCAGCGACATGACAGCCATTAAAGCAGAGGATATTCTGTCCACGCTTCAGAGTTTAGAGTTGATCCAGTATCGGAAGGGGCAGCACGTTATATGTGCCGATCCAAAGGTGTTGGATCGTCATCTTAAAGCTGCTGGCCGCGGTGGTCTTGAAGTCGACGTGAGTAAACTGATTTGGACTCCCTACAAAGAGCAGAGCTAGTCATGTAAGTAGCAAAGCTTCTCTTTTCTCTGTCTGTTTGTTTATATAGAATAGCATCTGTATAACTCTAGCATTAGCAATGTACGTAAGCTATAACGAACGCGAAGTAACACAATAAACACCTTGAGTAGTCTATTGATTGTTGCAAAAAAGTCTAGGTTGGTTGGAAAGAATGATGTTACATTGGATCTATAATCTATTAACATGATATATATCATACAGTTGGTTGTGAAATAGTATTGCTACTTGGCAAGTGAATCTTTTGAATGTGGGATACTCCATTGAATCTTCTTTTCCAGAGATTCGCCTCGCCGGAGACGGGCGGCGCCGCCCTCTTCACCACCGGTAGAGGCTGATCAAGCTCTTCTATATTGACAACCTTAGCATAATCTCTTTCACTGTCTTTCTTTATATTTAGTCTTCTCAAATTGTCTACACATACTTCCTTGCTAATTCTGCAACTCTTGCTTCTGCCGCCGCCTGCGGTGGGGAGGAGGTTGGATGTGGGAGGAGGCAAAAGGCTTTTACTAGAAAATAGTTTCTTGAGCTTTGAGTACTTGTGGTGGTGGGTGGGGGTGGAGGCGGCTGCGGGAGGGAGGCCCGCGGCGGTGATACGGTTGTTTCGCTTGACTTGGCCCATACACCCGACCTTAGGGGAGGTGGGCTCGTCGGAGAGAGATGAGTTACGGCGGTTGAGGTTTATGTCTTTGAGAGATAAGCGGCAGAACATTGGTAGCAAGATGGTGGTTTTGTGGTGGAGGAGTTGGTGGTGGTGGCGCCGGTGGTTGTCAACGTTGGCCATTTTGGCTTGTGTGTGTGTTTTGTTGGTCTCGATGTTTATTTATATTTGCGAGCTTTGGCCGTTTTTAAACCGTGTCTTTGTGAAAACGAGGAGAAGGTCAATTCAAACGTGAAGGCCTCCGATCGAGGCAGAGAGAGAGAAAGAGAGAGAGGAGAGAGAGACGGAGTCAATAAAAGCACATGTGCATGCCTTAAACAACATATTAACGTTAGGATTTAGGAGTAAGCAAATGAGTCAATTATATATATTAATTTCAATAAATTTGTTTTGACTCAATTATGAAAGTGTTTACATCGTTTGTTTAATTTATAATTTCATTAAGTTGTTAAAGAATTTGAGTTTGTCACTTTATATCAAAGAATATAACGAATATTCATCATATTTATACTATTTTGCTCAAATTATACTCTATTAAAACTCTCTAATTACTAATGGAATCTAAACAAGAACTACAAATAAAAAATTAGTCCAATAATTAATGAGAGAGAGAGAGGCATTGCCTGCATTCATAGAGGCAAAAACTGACACATAATTGTAATAAATTAAGCAATATTTTTCTTGTGTTTGCAGGCTGTCATTGTCTTGTCTAATATTCCATTATCAATTCAGATCCAAAAGGATTAATCAAATCATAGGAACATGAGTTCTTTTGTCCTATTTTATTTTTCCAATAAAGAAAAAAACAATAATAACATGACTCAATCAATTACCAGACAAGTGAACATGGAAAATTTAAATCTTGTTTCAAGCATATGAAACTTTACACTATTCCACTCCATGTGAGTTAAACCTCGATAAAGTAATAACATTGGAACCGAGAAAAAATATTCATTTAACGAAGTTATTATTTTATCGAATATTATTTTAGTGCATTGACATATCAGAACCGAAAGAAATTATTATCTTAACGAGATTATTACTTTATCGAATATTATTTTATCGAACAATACCATACAAAAATACACACGACACGTATCGATAACAAGAAAATTAAGACTTCAAATTATCTTCCAATCCCTTACAAGAAAGAGTGCAAGAACAATTACATAGAATAAAACTGCCATACAAGCAAGAAAGAAATCCAAGAAATCTTGAATGGCTACCCTACTCAATATGTGTTTCTATACTCCCTCTCAAGCCTCTAAACAATGACTACACGCATCCAACCTTTAGCGCGAAAACCCTAGTAAAAAAAAAAAAATCGAACCTTTAGCGCGAAACTCGTCTCGCTACGCGGTGGTGATGTCGAAAAACCTCCACCCGCCTCAGCATTGCTTCGTTTACTACGCGTTTCTTTCTCGTGTAAGTTTTGAACTTTTCTAAAGAGGATTCTACAACAGAGCATTCCAAAGGGCCTCTTCTCCTTCGCTACATTGTTCGTGTACGAATCTGATCTTCTCGACCGATTTGCAGATCCCGCTGCAGCTCCAGTCGAACGAGGCGACACACACATTGCCTGCCTGTGCCTTCCATTCACAATCTGCAAATTCGCAAAAAGTGTTCGAAAATAGAGATGTATGAGTGTTGAGGGCTTTCGAGTCATTTGAACTGCGTGGGACGTATATAGACGAGATTTCCGTATACCTGGTGGCGTACCGCAGCACATGCTACGCTCGTCTATGTGCTCAACTTCAAGACCGATGAACCACGAACCAAGCGAAACATCTTCATTGGCAAACTTGTGCAGAATAGGCCTAAGAAGTTGTGATTTTTATCACCACATGTTGATAATAATGTGTGGATCAAAAGAAAAATCAAATCTTGACTGCACAACTACACTTATCATATACTTCCTCCGTCCCATTCATACTGTCTTGTATACTATATTGGGTTGTCCCACAAAATACTGTCTTATTTCCATAAAAGGAAATAAAATAACAATATAAATCACAAAAAATTATGTGGGCCCGCATCATTTACATACAAAAGTCAAGTTTCTTAAACCCCATGCCGAAACCATAGGACAGTATGAATGGGACGGAGGGAGTAGTTATCATTGAATTAAGGAAGTTTGGAAATTTATATTGAATGGTATAACAAATGGAGAGGTTAACATAAAACCAAGATAATGTCCCTTTGATCATCTCTAATTTTCTTCTAATGATAGAGAAGCATATATAAAACTCACAAGACGAAACAAGAAAGGCCTACGGCTAAGGGATAACGATAAGTATGAAATTCTTACTGGTTGATTGAGATGTAATTAGCTAAATCCTTTGAAATGGCATAGATTTGTCCGGTCGCATGCCGGAAATATTTGTTGCCTTCTTCTCCGAATTTCCAGTATTCCGGTTCGTGGTACTTTACAGTCCTGCAGAAAGAACATGCCATGTTATTAAAAGTCAAATACGGAATAGGGATGCGAAAAAAGAACAAAATCATTGAGTTTTGAAGATTACTTTTGAGAAAGAACGGGTCCGGATTTCATACAACCGATGTAAACTCTGGGTTTTGATCGGTGGCGAGCAAGAGTTGCAGCAAATGTACCTATAGGAGCAAAATATGTTATAACTTATTAGTATAGTTCAAGAAAAAGATTTTAATAAATATTTATGAAGGTCGAAAAGGGATTACGAAATTACCCAAATTGACATGAACATCATCATCAACCTTGACATAGAAATCAGCATCCCACTTTGCAACAGCAGTAGCAAAGAAAATCTTCGTTTTTGCCGATAATTCATGGTATCCTTCTACATGCTCCTGCAACGTCAGATGAATAAGGTTTTGATTTTGAACGAGTAAAAAAGACGGGTGTTTGGCTTTGTGTTTGGGGGAAATGTTAATACCAGCCTCAGAAAGTCTTTATGTTGTGCTTCTTCGGAGTCGAGAGCTCTATCTAGTATGCTGTTCGATGTCGCACTGGATCAACCAAAGAAAATATAGCTACCATGTTAGTTCGTTTTACGTAATAAGGTAATATAGACGAATCTAACTATAGGAAGCTGAATCATGCAAGCAAATAAAGGTTATTTCACGACTTTATCTGCATCTACGAAAAACGGGGCCATTTGAGATGCTTATAAACAACCTAGCCATATCGGCCTCCAAGCTTTGTCCGGAAAAAAAAAATGGCATACAAACACGGCCTTCAAAATATAGTAACTATCACCTGAATTTAATGTAATTTAGTTTACAACCTTGCAGAGACTCGAGCCAACAAAAAATAGATATCCGAGGATCTAAGTGAAAATTTAAGAAAATGAGTGGGAAGTTCTACACATACTGCATATGATTTAACATTTTAAGGATACATAAAATTAACAAAAGAAAAACCAAATGTTATGAATAAGCAATATACCTATGTCCAATCATAAACCTCACAACAATCCCCTTCTCTTCCTCCAATCTACGAAGCTGATCGCCTAAAAGAAATTAAAATCTTATATTAGATTCTTGAACTTGTCAATTCATAAAGGAAGATATTTCAGTTTAAATCACAATCAAGAATTACCCTGAGGCATCCAAGTCTCTCGGACAGAATCACGCCTCTTCCTACTGCTGAAAGCTGTATTTATACCGATTACCATAAACGCCTTCTTCCTAGGAGTCTCCTGATTAGAAATTGGGGAAGACAAATCACTTCTACTCTTCTCTTGAGCACTTCTAGATGCAGATAACTCCATCTGGAGCATTGAAATCGATTTGTCTAATCCTCTGAAACAATCCCCACAATAAGATTCACCATCAATCAATCACCCTTGCTAGTTATGCTTATATGGGATTAAAATTAAGGAATTGTGGACTCACAGGATTGCTTCATGTGTTTTGTAAACCTCATTCATTACATCAGTGTTCTTCTTATCTTCTGCTTTCTAATAAAACACACAATCAAGAGTTCAAGACTTCAAAATCAAATACATATATTATTATAATATTATTATATATACATCAAAAGCTCAAGAAATTACACACAAAGGTGGGGAAAAAAGTGTAAAATCTTTACTTTTTCATAAATAACTGAAACCCAAATCTAAATACTCAAACAAAAGAAAAAAACATGGATCAGATTGTGGGGAAAAATAAATTATACTAAAAAAAATTGAATATTTATACTAAAAAAAATGAATTATTAAACCCAAATAAAAACCCAACCTTTTTTTTAGTTTCACAATCCTCGGAGACGATCTGCAACTCTTGATCCCTTCTTTGCTGAGTTATGAGCTGATTATTCGATTCTAAGGGACCCCAGAATCTGCAAAATCCCAGATCAAAAATTAGCTAAACACACTAAACTCAATCTCCAAAAATTTAAAATTTCAAGAATTCTTGCGGCAAACACATACTTGTTGGTGAAGCCCATTCCAATCAAGAAGAAGCAAGCGGAGAAGACGGGAATCCATTTAACAGAAACCTTCGCATTTTTACCCTTCATCCCTTCTTCGATTTCCAAGAATCGCGAAGAAGAAGATGAGGAGGAAGAAACCCAGAAATCGGACTACACTCTTTGTCCGAAATCGGAGATAAGTAAACAAGAGTTTGACGGAGAGACGTGCGGAGAGGGAGGCGAAGAAGGTGGAGAAAAGATGTAAGAAAATCAAGAATGTTTGTGGAAATTCCCGAATAATTTTAAATAAATGACAATAAACAAATGTTTATTGACGCGGGTTTAGACTCTTGACTTGGGACCGCAACTTCGCATGTTTGGCAAGAAATTAGAGGGGTGTATGTAGTCAATTAGGTTTGATTTTTCAAATGTAGAATTAAATTTGGGGCCGTTTGGTTCGAGAACGGAAAGATTACGGGTTTTAATTTTATTTATTTATTATTATTCGAAACAAATGGTTATTTAATGTAACATTTTTAAATGATGTGATTGCTTTAATTATGTAAGTTTCAAGATTAATTAATGAAGCATTTATAGTAGTATTATTTAATGATTCATTGAATTGTCAAAGGCTCAAAGCGAAGGAGTTAGGCCAATCAGTGCAATTTAATTGGAAAATTTTAAACCACGCGTGTTCATTTAAGTCGTGCTGATTAATGGTGTGTTAATATAAGTATTATACTTAATTAATAATTAAATAATTATCGAGGAATGTTTGGTGGGAGGATTTCGAAGTAAAGAATATAAATGAATTTATGCTTAATTAATAATTGAATAATTATCGATGAATGTTTGGTGGGAGGATTTCGAAATAAGCAATATAAATGAATTTCGTATAAGATGTTTGTTATTTCCTCCGTCCCATAAAAAGTGTCTTCCTTTCTGTTTCGGGGTATTCCATAAAAATTGTCTCTTTTCCTAAAAAAAAAAGTGGACCCTACACATTTACCAACTCAAATCAATTCAAAATAATTAATTAATTGCATGGATCTCACATTTCTACTTCACAAACCAATTCTAAATAATTTATTAATTGTATGGATCTCACATCTTTACCGACTAAAATAACTCTCCTAAAACTCCATTCGCCATATAAATGAGACACTTTTTTATAAGACGGAGGGAGCATTAGATTTATCGAAATAAAAATTTGAGGAATGATGTCGAAATTCACAATTCTTTTAGATTTGGGAGACTAATTAAATAACCGAGTTTATGCATTCAATATATATAAATTTGAATAAATTAAAAGATCGTGTATTTACATTAGTATTTTTAAATTCATACAAAATCAGAATAATAATAGACGAAAAATCGCGTATTTACACGTAAGGTTGTAAATGAATAAAATAGTTTTGATTCGATTCGGTATTCGTATTCGATTTTTAATATTCGTATTCAAAATTTTGAGATTCGAATTCGATTATAAGTATTCGATTCGATTCATTTACTAATCAAATACAAATATAAAATTGTAATATTCGATTTGATATTCGTAAATATTCGATTAAATACAAATTATATATGCAATAATTATTTTTATATATAGTAACTTTTATAAACTTAATATAATTAAGTACAAAAGATCCTTTTCGAGTTGTGGAGCGGGCACAAACCCAGTATGCACCACTTAAGGATTTGGGGTTATCCTGCTTATGTGCTAAATAGGCAGGCCGACAAATTGGAATCACGTTCAGAAGTGATGTTGTTCATAGGGCATCCGAAGGAAACGAAAGGTGGATACTTTTATGATCCTAAAGAACTGAAGATCGTTGTTAGCCCTAACGCTCGGTTCTTAGAAGAGGATTACATTAGTAACCAAAAATCTCGAGTCGACATCATCCTTGAGGAATTACAAGGTGGTCGGGTTCCACTTGAACGACCCGGTTGTGCAAGATAGTACTCCACGAGTAATCGCACAATCCGTTAACACGGCTCCCGACACCGTTTCGACGTAGTGGGAGGGTGATATTTACACTGATCGGTATATGTTCACTATGGAGACGTTTAATTATCTCTGGCGGATGAACAAGATACCGTGGATCCCCGAACTTACAATGAAGCGAATGGGAGATGTAGATGCACCATGGACTCGGAATTTGAGTCCATAACTGATATGGATGTATACGAGATCACTGAACTACCTAAGGGCTTCAATGCTATTGGTAGTAAGTGGGTATACAAGAGAAAAAGAGAGCACCGAATGAAGAGATCATGGCGTTTAAGGCCAGACTAGTGGCGAAGGGTTTTACCCAGAAAGAAGGTATCGATTATGAAGAGACCTTCTCGCCTATAGCAATGATCAAGTCCATTCGGATTCTCCTTGCCATATCAACTCACATGAAACTAGAGATCTGACAAATGTATGTCAAAACCGCCTTCCTAAACGGTCACCTTGAAAAAGGTAGGGACATCTACATGAAGCAGCCATATGGTTATGTGAATGAGGGCGAAGAGCATCTAGTTTGGAAGCTTAAGAAGTCTATTCATGGACTTAAGCAAGCTTCCCGGTTATGGCACCAGCGTTTTGACGAGGTAGTCAAATCCTATGGATTTGTATCCTATCCTAACGAGGTGTGTGTAACGTATTTGTGTTAACGGATTAGTGGTGTTTCTTGCATTTTACGTAGATGACATCCTTCGCATTAGCAATAATGTTGAAGTGTTATCAGACGTAAAGACGTGGTTATCCAAGCAGTTTCAAATGAAGGACTTAGGTGAAGTCGCTTACATCCTTTGGGATCAAGGTTATTCGAGATCGCCAGAAAAAGGATGTTAAGCTTGTCACAAGTGTCCTACATTGACACTGTTATTGCTCGTTTTAGCATGCAAAAGCCAAGAGAGGTTTAGTACCTTTCAGACATGGCATTTTTCTATCCAAGAATCGGTGCCCCAAAACGCCCGAAGAGATAGAAAATATGAGGCAAGTACCATATGCTTCGCCGCCGGTAGCCTCATGTATGCGATGCTTTGTACAAGAGCAGATATCTCATATGCCGTAGGCATGGTCTCAAGATATCGGTCCTAACCCCGGAAAGGAATACTTGGATCATGCGGTCAAGTATATTCTCAAGTACCTTAAACGGACTAGAGATTATAGGCTTGTTTACCAGTCAGACAGTCTAGTGTCTTTGGGTTATACAAGAATCGAATTTCTAGGCGACAGAGACGAGTAGAAGTCTACCTCGGGTAATGTGTTTACCTTGGGAGGTGGAGCCATTTCATGGAGGAGTGCAAAGCGAAATGCATTGCGGACTCCACCATGGAAGCAGAGTATGTGGGCGCCGTGAAGCTTCGAAAGAGGCATTTGGCTCAAGAATTTCCTCCAGGATCTTGATATTGTTCTGAACTTGCCTAAGACTATCACAATTTATTGTGATAACTCGGGTGCAGTGGCAAATTCTAAGGAACCTAGATCTCACAAGGCGTTAAAACACATAGACCGGAAGTACCACATTATACGAGTATTCGTAAATCGAGGTGACGTGGTGATTGACAAAATTGGAACCGAAGTAAACCTAGCTTATCCTTTCACGAAGAGCTTGCCACTCCCGGCTTACGAGAAGCATGTTCGTGGCTTTGGGATGGTAGAGATGCCCCCCCACTTAGGACTACAGAAACTTTTGTATAAGTGGGAGAAGATGTCGTGATAGATAGGATAGATAGCGGGGTACTAGTTTGTACCTAGAACTGACACATTGTATACTAAAAGTTTGCTTTAGTATAAGTGGGAGAATTGTTGGGATTTTGTATACCTTTGGAAGCACTTTTTATGCTTGTATACAATGTGTTTTTGTCCTTACCACTATTTTATTCTCCTATCTCGATAAATATGTATATTTGCACATGTTATCCTTTATCTTGTATAATAGTTAGATTTGTGTGGTGTGTCGGGTATCACGTAAGACAACACAAATTGGTTGAACTAACAAGATATAAACAGCTTAACACAAATGAGACAACTTAAGGATGAAGTTGTCGGTTTAAGCTGCAGCTTTAGATAAGAAGTGGCTTGTCTTAGCCGCTTGTCTTTACCGGTACACTTAAGGTGGTGTATTGACGGATCACGGTGAGATGTGTTTTCCTAACCGACATTAGTGGAAAACCAAGATCTCGGTGACTTAGCTAGTCTTAAGCTTGGTAAGACTTGATCGAGTGCATTTGGCTATCTATCACTTTGACCTACTATGGTGAACGTCCAATGAGCGACCGGATCTACGTATCTTGGGTGTTAGTAGTCATTTGTGGCTTAGGCGGGTTGTCCGTATCTTGCGTACCGTATCCCGGGAATGGGTTGATAATATCCCCCGAGGAACTCGAAAGGATTAGCACACTAAACCCTACCGGTTGATTAAGTTCAAGTGTGTTAATAAGGTCGAGTGGTACTACTCAGGAATACAAGATGTTAATTAATTTAAGCGATCAAGTAAGCTTAATTAATTAACGGATATTTCTATCTTAAATACGGAGATCAATTAAGTCTAAAATACAAGCCCTTGCTCAAATTGGGATAAAGGGTTAAGTCAAGACGGATTCTCTAGTGGAATGAATCGTGTTAATTAATTAATTTTGCTCGGTCGAGCATGGATAATTAATTAATTGGAGGCCCAACTTTATTTCTTGTATTGGATCCCCGATCCGGCCCAATTAGTTGCCTAGTAATTTATTATCTCTCGAATTCATTATTAATGGATTAATGTATTTTACATTATTTAATAATGTTATTTATTCGGAATTAATTGGTCGGGCCAATTAATTGATAAATATTAGTAGCCCAATAAATTAATTAATTATATTATGGGCTGATTTAATAGAAGCCCATTGGATTATAATTAAATTAATGGGCTACAAATATATTAATATTATATAGGTTTTTGAAGCCTATATATATTAGTATTCTGTTCAGAAACTCACACAATTGATTCATAAAAATCGAGAGTGGCGTGAGTTACAGAGAGAGAAATAAATTTATTTTCTTCAGATCTCTGACCACCCAGAGGGAGAAAAAGGCCGGGACACAGATCAGAAGGTCTAACACAGGAGCAACAATCGGAGCCGCGACAACACACCAGGAGGAAGGTAGCCTTACTGTAAACCCTATTATTCCTTCAAAGGATGCATGTCCGGGAAGCAACATCGGCAACCATTTCCAAAGGAGAAAACATGGCGGGCTAAGGAGATTCTAGAGCTTGTCCACACGGACGTATGTGGGCCCATGCGGACGCCTTCACTCAGTAAAAACAGGTACTTCATACTCTTCATTGATGACTACACAAGAATGACTTGGGTATATTTCTTCCGAGAAAAATCAGAAGTTTTTGGAATTTTCAAGAAGTTCAAGAACTTCGTAGAAAAACAAAGTAGTCACAAAATTAAGAAGTTAAGAAGTGATCGAGGTACGGAGTACAACTCTAAAGAATTTGACAAGTTTTGTGAAGATGAAGGCGTAGAACACCAACTAACGGTGGCCTACACTCCACAACAAAATGGAGTGTCGGAGAGAAAGAATCGGACTGTAATGGAGATGGCGAGGTCCATTCTAGCTGAGAAAGGATTGCCAAAGCAATTCTGGGCGGAGGCTGTCTATACCTCAGTCTACTTACTAAACAGGTGTCCGACCAAAGCCGTCCTCAATAAGACGCCAATTGAAGCTTGGTCCGGTCAGAAGCCTTCAGCTAAACATTTGAGGATCTTTGGATGTATCTGTTACATCCATGTTCCCTCAGTAAAAAGACATAAGCTGGAGGACAAGACACAAAAGGGAATCTTCCTTGGATATATCTCTAAATCAAAGGGCTATAGAATCTACAATCTCGAGACCAAGAAGCTCATCACAAGTCGAGACGTGGAGTTCGATGAGGAAGCTACTTGGAACTGGGAGACGGAAAACACACAAAAGAATACAGTAACAACACAACTCGAGGTGGCCACATAACAAGAAGAAGAAGAGGCACACAACGAAGTGGACTCCCCACCAGAAAGTCCACCACTAAGGTACCGATCTTTACAAGATATATATGCAAATACTGACGTCTATGAAACATGCAACTTTTGTGCCCTAGAGCCACATAACTATGCAGAGGCATCAAAAAAGGTCATGCGGATTAAAGCAATGGAGGAGGAGATAAAAATGATCGAGAAGAATAATACTTGGGAGTTGGTAGATCTTCCAAGTAACAAGGAAGTAATTGGAGTTAAATGGGTGTTCAAGACGAAGCTGAATCCTGATGGCACCATACAAAAGTATAAAGCAAGACTTGTAGCAAAGGGTTATGCTCAAGTGCCAGGAGTCGACTACACGGAAACGTTTGCTCCAGTTGCTCGAATGGACACAATTAGAGCTCTTATAGCTCTTGCAGCTCAAAAGAAGTGGCGAATATTTCAACTAGATGTCAAGTCTGCCTTTCTCAACGGAGAACTAAAGGAGGAGGTATATGTAGAACAACCAGAAGGCTTCGTGAAAGAAGAAGGTAAAGTCCTCCACCTAAAGAAGGCACTATATGGGCTCAAGCAAGCACCACGATCCTGGTATAGCAAGATTGATGAATACTTCACTCTCCAAGATTCAGGAGGAGCAAAAATGAGCATACACTCTACATCAAATCCCAAGGTAATTCCGACATCTTAATCATCTCTCTTTACGTTGATGACTTAATAGTCACGGGAAATAATACAAAACTAATAGAAGACTTTAAGAGAGACATGATGAACACTTTCGAGATGAGTGACTTGGGATTGATGCACTATTTTTCCGGGAATGGAAATAAGCCAAGAAGAAAAGGGCATATTTCTATCACAGAAGAAGTATATAGAGGATATCATGAAGAAATTCGGGATGCAGGATTGCAAGACCGTCGGTATACCGCTAATTCCAAATGAGAAGTTAAAGAAAGAAGACGGGACAAAACTTGTAGATGCTTCCAGATATCGAAGTCTGATAGGAAGCCTACTTTATCTAACAGCGACAAGGCCAGACATTATGTACGCCACGAGCCTGCTTTCCAGATTCATGGAAAAGCCAAGCGAGATGCACTATGGAGCTGCAAAGAGACTTCTTAGATACCTGCAGGGAACAATTAACTTTGGAGTTTGGTACAGACCAAGCTCATCTTTCAAACTTTGCGGATACACTGATAGTGATTGGGCAGGATCTAAGGATGACATGAAAAGCACCTCCGGTTATGCCTTCACACTCGGTTCAGCTATCTTCTCTTGGGGATCGAAGAAGCAAGACTCAGTTGCACTATCATCAGCAGAAGCTGAGTACGTAGCAGCATCCGGAGCAGCATGCCAAGCTATATGGCTAAATAGAATACTAGAAGACATGGGAGAAAATCAAGATGCGATAGAAATCTACTGCGATAACAAATCAGCTATCGCAATGGCCAAAAATCCAGTACAACATAATCGCACAAAGCACATTGATATCAAGTATCACTTTATCAGAGATGACCAAGCTAAGGGGCATATCGAGATGAAGTATTGTCCGACAGAGGAACAACTAGCGGATATCTTCACCAAGGCACTACCAAGAGATCGATTCAAATTTCTAAGAAGCAGGCTTGGAGTCATCGATAAATGCATCAAGGAGGAGTATTGAGAAGTGATGCATTATCTAGAAACTTCTAGAATATCGAAGAAACTACAAGAAAATCCTAGAAGTGTCTATACTAGATAATCATGTAAGTACTAGAATAATCCTAAGAATTATCTAGAAAAATATTAGATAGATATTTAGAAGAGAATAATCTAGAAACTAGGAGAAAAGAGAGGATCTAGAAAGATCCTCCCACACCTATAAATAGCTCAAGAGAGCTACCATTTGTAATCAAGCCAACAAGCCAAATCCAAATACAATCCAAAACCATTCAATCTAATAAAGCCTCAAAATTTTTGGAGAGAAGTGCTCCATCCCAAAACACCCTCTACACTAAAGACCTTCCAACATTCTACACACTAAAATACTCACTTCACCAAACACCCTTCCATATTTCAAACACCAAATAATCATTCCATCTTCTAACAACCTCCCATTTTCTAACACACCTTCATTCGCATTTCTTCCCCCTATCAGTTGAGTAGTTTAATTTCATGCATTTACTTCATTATTCTTGGTTCTGCTGATCAATTCATCTTCATCTTCTTCTTCTTCTGTATCATCTTCTTCTTCTTCTTCTTCTTCTCTTCTTCTTCTTCTTTTTCATCTTCATCATCATCTTCTTCTTCTTCTTCTTCTTCTTCAGATTCAAGATGAGACGTTTTCTTCAAAGTTTTGCAGAGGAATTAATCAAGAACAACCAATCACACATGCCTGATCTGAAGAAGTATGGAGTGGGAAAAGAGACTGAATCTCCTGATTACACAGAAATGGTAAAGAAGCTTGCAGAGGAGGCTGGAATATTTCCCAAAGACTTTCATCTAATTCTCACTATAATTGCTCTCTGGTGCTTCTCATCTAAATACCTCTACTTAAAATACAAGGCTATATTTGGTTTGGCGTTTGAGGTTTTCCATGGCTGTATGTAGCTTTGTAGGCTGGTTTCAGCTGCAGTACTACAAGCCCAGAGTTGGATTTGCTATACTCTTTGCCTCTCTGTACTACTTTCTCTTTGTACATTTCAAGGTTCCCGAGGATAATGTGGAGCAGCAGAACGGCAGAGCCCAGCCCTGAGGGATTTGAGAGGCATATTGTGTGAGTATCATAATCTTTGTTCTCTCATGTTATGTTATGAGTGTTATGAAATTAATAGTATCAAATGCGTTCATATTTTGTTAATAGTATCAAATAAGTTCATATCTTTGTTCTTCTTTGTACTGTGCACAGATACTATTTTTCTAATAGTATTTTGCTAATAGTATCAAATACGTTCATTCTACTACTAATCGTATCTTACATCTTTCTTTGTACTGTGCAGAGATGAATGCTAAGTGATGGATGGTTATCGTTTCTTTTACTTTTCCCTTTTGTAGTGTTACTGAAACATTTACGTAGTGCATATCTTACATCTTACAGTAGGTGCTCAGCTTTCTTCTATGTGATGGAGATACATATCAAATAAGGATTGTTTCAAATTTACTTCCTGAGTTTTGCTGATACCATCTACAGGGCGGATTTAAAGGGGGCGGGTGGGTGCGACCGCCCCCCCGAACTTTCGTATATCGTTTCTTTTACTTTTCCCTTTTGTAGTGTTACTGAAACATTTACGTAGTGCATATCTTACATCTTACAGTAGGTGCTCAGCTTTCTTCTACGTGATGGAGATACATATCAAATAAGGATTGTTTCAAATTTACTTCCTGAGTTTTGCTGATACCATCTACAGGGCGGATTTAAAGGGGGCGGGTGGGTGCGACCGCCCCCCCGAACTTTCGTATATTACTACAACTAGCCCTATATTTTTTACAATTTATATCTTTCTTCCACTTTAATTTTCGAGTTCCCCCGAAAATTTTTGAACTTATCATCGTACCCTTAAGTTAATGTTAAAAATTAGTTTTTAAGAATGTTAGCCTATTATCTATTCTATTTATTCTTATATAAAAATGACATAATTCTATAGTTTAATTAGTTTTCTTTTCAAGTACTTATTTATTCTTACGTAAAAATGACATAATTCTTGAAAATAAGTTTAATAATTTTATTAGTTTTCTTTTTTAAGTACTTAATTTATTTATTTTTCCCCATTTATTAAATAATTAATACAAATAATTTTATTAATTTATTTTTTCCCCATTTTTCCCCATTTATTAAATAATTTATACATAAAATACAACCTCGTAGCAAGTTATCATCTATATTATATAAGAAATATTAATTTGTCAAGTTGGTTTTGTGTTGGTATTGAGGTAGTTGTTATTTATATATCATAGAAGTATTTCATGTATTTTGAAAGGTATTTTTAAGCTAAAAAAATATTATCAATATTATGTACTTGTTTCTTTTAAATATTAATTATTAAATATAAATTTTTTTTCGAACGATCAATCCAGGGTTGTTGATGCATGTTTCTGTCGTAATCAACGAAGATTTAACCGTTGATTACGATCTATATTAGTTCTTATCCTATCTATATTATCTAATTTCTTGCTTATTATACATATCTCTAAACCTAATCCAATCAGGATTCGATGACATACGAAACTATATATAGATGTAGCCGCACATTGTTTTGAAAATACCAAAGATTTATTATTAAGAATTTTCTTGATTAAAATTGATGATGATGAACGAGTCGAAGCTGAAGGAATTATTATCTCACAATCTTCGACATGCAGTTGTGGCGTCCTTGTTCTTCGCTTACTGTGGATATCTTATTTCTCGACACCCCGAATTACCAAAACACCCTTTTTGGCTCCCTTTGGTTTCTTTCTTGTACTTTCTTGTTTATCGCTTGGTGGTGGTAGCTCTTCTCACGCTCGCCATTACATCTCTTTGCCTACATCAATATCTTATTTTTGAAGTCGATGCTCGTGGTGGGGATATACTTCGTCGACGTGTAAGAAAGAATAGAATCATCAAGTTTTTACTCAAAGATACTTTCCCACGCTCGGACAAGCTTTATCGAAGAGCTTTTGGAAGTGAGGAGAAGAAGGAGGCATGAGGTTTTCTTTATTATTTATACCTTTTAATTAAGATAGTTATTATTGTTAATAGATAGATATATTTTATACTAATAATCTTCTATTTATGCTTCTTTTACTTCTTTGATCACTTTGATTCATGAGTTTTTTTTTTTTTAGTTTTATATTACTTATACCTTTTAAGAGAGTTATTATTGTTATGGATCAATAACCGAGCCGGATCTGGTGTATCAAAAGGGATTTGCCTTTTCTATTGATTCCTACGGATTGAATCAAAAACAATTCTTGAATGAGGCCAGGGATGAATCGAAAAAGAAATTTTTATTGGTTCTACCCCCTATTTTGCACTATATTCTTTGCTTCTTTTACTTCTTTGCTCACTAATCTAAAGATAAATGTGGTTCAAAATTAATTTTATATATAAGATCTAGTAGAAATCCGGACTACATATAGAAATTATTATCGTGTGCATAATTTTTATATTATTATACATAAAAGCTTATTACTTTATATTACACTTTTTTTATGTATCACAAAATCTTCTATATTATACTCTATCAAATCCCTCCAATATAAATTGTTAGTTGAAATTAAGTTAATATAGATCCTCCCAAAATCGCATGGTCTATTAATATAATATAATAATCACGTCAATATTTCGAGTCAATTGAATAATTGAAAAGTAAAGTAATAATTCAAAATAACAACGAACAAATACTCCCTCCGTCCCCCTATTTGTGGCTCACTTTCCCGAAAGAGGTGTCCCATTATTTGTGACCACTTTCCTAATTTGGTAAAAAATTATTATATATCTTCTACTCTATCATCTTCTCTCTTACTTTATTACATTCTCTCCCCTACTTTATCTTCTCTCATACTCTCTCATTATCTTAATCATCTTATTTCTCATACTTTATCATCTACTCTCTTAATTCTCGTGCCGAAATCAATTGAGCCACAAATAACGGGACGGAACATAGATTAATTTCAAACTTCATTTAGTTTGGATAATTCAGAATTAAATAAATTAATACTAAAAATATTCAATTCCCTTCTTTAAGCCATTTTTGAAAATTTCACACATTTTCTCATCCTATCTACATCCATGTAATCAACTAATCATCTTAGTCATTCATTTAATTTACTCAATAAAACCAGACAATTATAATCCTTGTCGGCCAGAAGTTATTATTAGGCCAAAATCAGGAGATTCCGATCGTCGGCGGCACCGGTGTTTTCCGTTTGGTGCGAGGGTACTTGTAAAGGAATAATGAAGTAAATAATATGTACTTATTTAATGAAGTATAAATAACGAAGTTAGAACAAGATATGTGTTATTTGGTGGTACGAGAAATTAAATATATATAGATGGATTCTTTTTAGAACTCTTGCATAGGGTATAATTATATTTTTTTATATACATAAAACTTTGGTGTAGAATTTTTATGTTACATTTTCTGAGAATTCGTAAGTAAAATGAAGACTAAATAAAAGGAGGGGAAAAGGGCGGATCCAGAATTCTGAGTTAGGGGGCGGGAATTTGTAAGGTGATTAATGGTGTTGTATGGGGGTTCATGGGTGGAGCCCCCACAAATTTTTTTAGGGGTGTTCTTTTCTATTTAGCTCTAATTATACATACTACTTATTGGTATTTAGAGGTATTATGTCTAATTATACTTACTATTTATTGGTATTTAAAGGTATTATGTTATTCATCTACTATATTCCTTATAATTTATTTGAAAAATATTAGTGCTTATATGTGATTGGAGGAGATTCAAGAAAAGAAAAAACACAAATATATAATATATCAATTGCATACAGTTATACTATATATTAAATTATATGTGCAACCTTATCAAAATAGATGTCCAAACTTCATGTTTTAAAACTTCCGCTAAAGTTTGTGCACTTAATATATTAATTTTTAATATTTTTCAGAGCTAGTTGTCATATTCACACTAATTTTTAATATTAACTTAAGGCTACGATGACAAATTCAAAAAATTCGGAGCGGGGGGGGGGGTTATTAAAATTAAAGTGGAACAAAAGATATGAATTGTAAAAAATATAGGGCTAGTTGTAGTAATGCACGAAAGTTTGAGGGGCGGTCGATCCACCCGCCCCCCTTTGGATCCACCCCTGGAAAAGGTTAAACATTTATATTCTTTAACTCTTACACCATGAAATACTTGGCTCTCATATGATTTAAATAATTCTACTACAATTAAGGACGAATTCAGTATTGAGAAGTGCATAGTTTAGTTAGGGATTGAACTAACAATCAGATCATGCATATAAAGAAAACCTGAGAGTGTACAATATATAGTTTCGAGTTGTGTGGACTTGATAAATTAGTATATTTTGTTTTTAAGGTTTAAATGCTACACGTTATTTTTTATGAGAGATGGAAACAAGTCGAAGACTAATATATATAAGAGAAAAAAATAACAAAATGAAGACTAAAATATACACACGTTGCATAAGTAATTTTTTTTAATATTTGGAGTATAGGCTTATACTTTTTTTTTTGAGCTTAAAATAACTTAGAATAAGCAGAAGCCCATAAAATGGTGAGATTGCGTTTTTTTAAAAACGGAAGCTAAAAAAATTGAAAAGCTATTCATGAGAGTGTTTGGAATACAATTTTTTTTAATTATCTATATTCCTTGGTTGTCAAAGTAGCATATTGGATTTGAAAACCATTTTGAAGATTCAAAAATTTATCAGAATTACTGAAGAGAATCAAGTTTGGATTAGGGATAAGTTTAAAATTTTCTTGTGGGCCCTATCGAAAAAGAGAACTTATCAAGTTCAGGCAAAGTGAGTCAATACTGTTATAGCTGCAAGGTGTATTTTGTTATCTAAAATTATTTTGAGTTATTAAGCTCTACGAAACGCATGTTTATACATGAAGTGATTTTGTGCATTTTACATGTTTAATGCACTGAATTTAATCGATCGAGATTTTTGACTGATCTAACACGTTAGTTGAGAATTATGTACACGTTTGTTAGCAGTACAATAAATTAATCTCCATTGTGTGCTAACCAGTTGGAGAGGACCTATGAACTTTGGCTTTACGTATAACAGTTGAGATCTCTGAGTCAAAACCCGATGTCAAATGTTTATGGGACTCACTGAGTTTTAACCCAAAGTCTGAGAGCAAGGGGAATAGAGTGAGAGTAACTGTAGAATATGACAGCACGCACACACAAGGATATGAATGTTCGTATGTTTGGGAGTGACTTTTGTTTTAAAACCTTCCAAGTCATACGGTTTATGCATTGATAAACTTATTGTGAAATATTTATAAACTGTTTTACCCACTAAGTACAATAGTGTTCATCCCCAAATATTTTCAAATGTTTTCAAGTTGAGTGGCTAGTGAAGACGGACGGAGCTGAGCAAATATTTTTGTTGTATATAACCATAACTTCTGTTTTAGCTCGCTTGTTTTTTATGAACACGCTGAAGTTGGACTTAGTATATAATTGATGAGGCTTTTGATATACTCTTACTCTTATGTTAAAAGTGTGTTATGACTTGATTAGACCCGAGTCATTTTTTTAATGTATAAATATTAATGCATGAACTATCCTTGTTTCGGTATATTCCGTTTTTTTTGTGAAGTGTTCCTTTAGTTACCCACTCTTTAAATAATGACAAAAATTTGTGTGCACCATGTTGCACATGCAACATGATCCAATTATCCAACCCGCTTTGACTCATGTTTGACCCGTTGACCCGCTTTTGACCCATGTTTGATCCGCTGACATCAGCATGACGTTATTATTATTATTATTATTATTATTATTATTATTTTACAATTTATTTATTTATTTATTTTCCTCCTCTATTTTAAGGACGGGCGTGCCGCTATTTGCATACGAAAGTGTCAGTCGTAACAAATAAAAATATCAATCGCAACAAACAAAATTATTCATTTTTTTTTCGTATTTTTTGTTTGCTTTTTCATTTTTTTTCCTTTATTTTAAGGACAGACGTGTCACTCTTTGCATACGAAAATGTCAACCGTAACAAACAATTTTTTTTTTCTAATTTTTTTGATAAGGAATGCGTGTCATTTGTAATGAACAAATGTGTCAATTTTTTTATTTATCCAAAGTGTCAATCGTAAAAAACAAAAATGTCATTTGTATTTGAATAAAATATCGTTTATATAATTTATTGACTATTAATTATTTTTGAAAAAAAATGCGATTTATTTCGAAAAAATATCATTTGTTTATGAAAAAAATGTCAATTACAACGAACGAAAGTGTCATTTATCTTAAGGTGGCAATCACACTGAAGTAAATTGACACTAAAAATTAAGGAACGTGTCACTTTTATCTAGTAATCAATATGAAGCATAATAACCAGAAACGTTACCCAAAATGTCAACCGTAATAAATAAAAGTGTCTATTGTCCTGAATGAAAGTGTCATTGTTTAGAATAAACCAACAAAAATGTCATTGTTTAGAACAAATGACACTTTTGTATACAAAGAGTAACACGCTCGTCCTTACAATAAAGGGGAAAAAAAGAATTTTTTTTTTGTATTTCAAAATGAAAAAAACTAAAAAAAAGTGTCGTGAAAAACAAAAAAAGACGAAAAAATAAAAAAGGCGAAAAAAACGAAAAAGACAAAAAACGAAAAAGGTAAAAAAAAAAGACGAAAAAACAAAAAAAAAGTGGGAAAAATGAAAAAAAAGCGGAAAAAAAAAAGCGAAAAAAAATGTCAACACTTGAGTTAAAGCGGGTCAAGGGATCAAACATGGGTCAAAATCAGGCAATTGGATCATGTTGCATGTGCAACATGATGCACACTAGTCCATCTCAATATATAATTGTATAAACAACTTGTTATAACAAAATTCCAAAATATAACAAAATTCCAAAATATCAAAATTAGCAATTTGTTATAAATATATATATAACAATGATCATATAATTCATAAAAATACATAAATATTTTTTTTCACTTTCTGTTGTAAATATATTATATATATATATACTTACCATATATTGTGATGACCATGTAAACCCTAAAAGCCCACGAGCCCATCTTGTACTCTATAAATAGAGGTCTCCACCATCATAATAATACACATCTATTTTCCGTCTTCTCTATTATTCTCTCATTCCATATAGTTTATAACACGTTATCAGCACGAAAGCTCTTCTCCGAAAAGAAGATATTGACGGCCGACGTCCTAAAATCTATCTTTTTGACTACTGAAGGTACGAAGCACATCTATGGGAGAAGAATTGTTGGAATGAATCCCAAAACAAGAAAGGGAGGCAAGCATGAAAAATATTCTTCTACTCCAAAAGGGAGAAAATCATCATGATTGAAGGTATAATTTTTATTTAATCATCATCTCTCGTTTGATCTTCGAAAGGTAATCAAATAAAATAATTAAGTAAAGTAATAAGCACTTCTCACGCATGCAATTTATTTCCTTGCTTTCAATAAAATAATTGGTTGAATTCAATATTTTTGTTATGTGCGGCGACACATCAATTAACGATTATAGAATATATTAAACTGCGATTTAATTTCTATTGATTACTCTTTATTATATTATTTCATTGTTGCTCCAGTAGTAGCACAATAATCAATATTCCTGAAGAATATTGCGAGCTCTCGATGAAGAGCAATTCCAAAATATATTTTTAACTTAAATTGTTGCTCCAGAAGTAGCACAATCAATATTCCCGAAGAATATTACATACTCTTGAAGAGCATTTATTTTAGATACACTTTTATTTATTTATTTATTTATGTTGAATCTAGATTGTTGCTCCTGAAGTAGCACAATCCATATTCCTGAAGAATATCGTAAGCTCTTAAAGAGCAATTGAATTTATTTATTGAAATGATTTAATTTAATTGTTGCTTCAGAAGTAGCACAACTTAATATTCTTGAAGAATATTATAGACTCTTAAAGAGTTATTAATATTATCTATGTATTTACTATATACCTCAATTTTTTCTTCTCCTGCATAGTGTATAATATTTATATTTATATATACATACAATCTTAATTTGGTGCTCCTGAAGCAGCACACAATTAATATTCCTGAAGAATATTATGTACTTTTGATGAACAATTCATATAATATATCTTATTGATGGCGAATCTTGGTTCTTCAATTGTTATTGTTGTTGCTCTCAATGTAGCATTGATATCCCCAACGAACACTATATGGAACAATTGGGTTTCTCAAAAATATTAGTCATTCGCCTGAAGTCGTTTAATATAGACTAAATTGGTGCTCCTGAAGTAGCACAATTTGTATTCCTGAAGAATACTACATGTTCCTGAAGAACAATTCAAGCTTTTGATTTTGACAAATGTTATATGTTCATAACTCTAATTGTTGCTCTTGAAGTAGCACAATTAAATCTACATGTTCTTGGAACAACTAAAACTTGTCATTTTGAAATCATATATCACAATAATCATACTTTAATTGTTGCTCCTGAAGTAGCACAATTAATATTCTTGATGAATATTACATGTTCCTAAAGAACAATGTCTATCTAAAGGTATGTTGTAATTTTAAAAAATTACCTAATTATATGGAGTGGTAGCAAGAGCTCATTTTTGAATGACAATTGCATTTTCAATACCCTATTGTGGCTTAATTTTTTTTTTCAATGATAGATATGAGATCCGATAGATCTCAAAATTTGTAATTCATTGATTTCGCTTATCATGAAATTAAATTGTTGCTCTGGAAGTAGCACAATTACATTCCTGAAGAATGCCCATATTGTGATAGTAACATTACTATCACATGTTTGTGGAAATGCTTCAAATATAGTATTTTATATACTATTTAACTTTTGCTCCTGAAGTAGCATCATTTATATTCCAGAAGAATATTAAATGCTCTTAAAGAGCAACTCGCATTTTCGATGATATATGTTATTCTTGAATGAAAAACATTATTTATGTCTTATTGACATTAATGCACTCTTGATATCGATGTTCATCTGCCAATAAGAGGGCATGAGAGAGACAATAGAAATGAAGCATCCCAATAGGATTGCTTAAAGATATAATTGATTGTCCTCCCTGAAGCTCGATACGAGTATATGCATCCTAAATTGCAAGATTTTCAAATCTAGTGCATCGAAATTATTGAAGGCTCCAGAAGAGCATGTGTCATTCTATCAAATGATACGAAATCAACTACTAAGTTTGCCCTTACTTTAGCAAGTCTAGAAAAAAAAACTTACTAAGTTTTAAGGATATCCGCTGCAATGGATACCATACTGGAAAAATAATATATAAAGGTAGTGATTCTTTTGTATTTAGCCAAAAGCTAACAAAACTACCACCTTGAATGTATTACACATTCATAGAAATAAGTGAGACAAAACATGTCATGAACCGGAAGTTCAAAGAGCTCTATGCTTTGACATGATAAGTTTGAACATCTGCAAACAACTTTGATGCGCAACATAATTGAAAATTCATTTGGGCGCTGCAGAGAGATCCTGAAGAATCTCTTAATTTCCATGAATGTTCGATTTCTAGAAGAAATCTAGAACTTGTTAGACTGCAAGTTAAAAAACAATGAGCTCAATTCCTTCAAGCAGATTTATCTTGATAAAGCTAGTGAGTTTATTAAACTCTAAGTTCCTCTTGAAGAGGACTTAATATTATATGACTTTGGGATTGAGATTAAATATTTAGTTGCTCATGTCCATCCTCAAAATGAGTTTTGTACGTATAAAAACGCGTCTCACATTAAGATAGTTATTATGATGAAATAACATTTCCAACATTAGTTGGAACATATGTCACATTTGGATTCCTGAAGTAATCAATGTGAAATCTACATCCAACAAAAGCACAAGAACAAAATAGCCACATTTGGATTCCAGAAGTAATCAATGTGAACAAGAAGTCAAAAGACTCACTTGCAAAAGATTACGAATCAACTTCTTGATGCTTTAGTATGTATATAAAATAAGTGACAATGTCATACATTTGCTGCAAATAACCCCAACAAGATTTCATGTCCCTGAAGGACAAGTATAAATGATAGCAAATGCATTAAAAGTTCGTCAAAAATATGGTCGACCAATTGGTTCTAAAAGAAATTTTGTGTCTAAGAAAAGGGGCACAACATATGAACCAAACAATGACGAAAATGATTAATCAATCAAATGAAGTTCCTGAAGAACTACAAGCGTCTAAAAATACTGAGATCTCAAAATATTGGAGAGATCAAATATCGTCGTGGACGCACGACATTATTTTCGCCTTTTAATATGACTCTTGAAATGATAAAAGAGGATCCTCAACGACGATCTATAAGAGATTGTCAAGATTGAAATAATTGGCCAAAGAAAAACGAAGTCATATAAGGTGAATTAATATTCCCTAGAAAGCCGGAAATATTTGGACTTGTAGTTCCAAAATCCGGAAAGTATATCCCCGAAGGATATAAATGTGTCTTTGTTACATAGAGAAATGAAAAAATTACGAGTTATAGGGCAATACTCGTAACACAATTTTTCTCTCATAGACCGGGAATTAATTCTGTACTCTCCTATAATAGACTCCATTATATTTACTTAATCAACTTATGTCACAAAAGGCTTGTTATGCGCCTTATAGATGTAGTAAATATCTATCAATATGATTCACTAGATAGTGACATATATATGAAGATCCCTGAAGGATTTAACTTGCTCAAAGCTTGTAAGTCAAAAAGATATTTTCAATTAAACTGCAAAAGTCACTGTCAGGGCTGAAATCGACGAGAATTCCTCGACAGAAGGGTACATAAATGATGACTTGAGTTTGATTGAAACTCCTGAAGAACATAATACTTATATGTATACTCCGTCAAAATGACTTACATAGAAAAAGTAATTATGAATTATTTTATTCATTGATAATCCAACTCACGTGCTTGTCGGCATTAGGGGAGATATAAAACATAAATGATAGAATGCCGCAATATCTCGTTGGATTAATTATTAGATTCACGCACTATGAACCAGAAGTTCATCAAGTTATTTAGTGCAAAAGGAGTGACTAAAATCTCATATACCTGTTGTATATGCACCATGAAAGAACTGAAGTTCCTCATAGACAAAAATAAATCAATTAATTCTCATTGACGCTAGAAGCGTGAGAGATTTATTGGTGCTAAGAGATAAGAAGTCCGCGGAATACAAAATTAGAACACATCACTCCAAATTTCTCCTGAAGAGGATATGTGAATCATTATGTACAAAAGTACTTGATGAAATCAACTCATGCCTAAAGACGAAGTTAGAATCATAAGACTTTGGTTGAACTAATAATTGTCTCGACCTGCAGATCGAACATATCCCTAATGGAGTTATGCTAGTCGACCTACCTGAAGGTCTTTAAAGAGATTTTATTGTATTGTATCCACATAGCTACCTAATGGTTGCTTCAATCACTTGAAGTGGATGTAGACTCATTTAGACCTATAGAAGATAACAAAAATGAGGACCAAAAGTTCCTTACTTATGTGCAATTGAAAATTTTAAAATGGTATTGACCATCATTTGTTATCTTCGAGACAAACATGCTATTATCTTTGATGATAATTAAATTTGTGTTGCACGTATTAGTGTAGACCTTAAAGATAACCTTGAAGATTGTTATCTTGAGGGGGAGTAACAAATTGTAAATAATCCTGAAGATTAGACTGACTCCTAAAGGTCAAATGACCCTGAAGGTCAAATGGTTGTACTCTTTTTTCATTTCTAAGTTTTTCCCAAAGGGTTTTCTTAGTTAAGGTTTTTAACGAGGCATCCAACCCAACACATGAGAAAATGAGTCATTGAGATTGATTCATAAAAGAGTCAATGCAACACATGATCTCCAAAAGAGTGGCGACATCAACATCCAGCAAATTCGCTCAAGTGACAACCTAGCAGATTCTTTTACAAAGGCATTACCAACATTCAAGAAGTTGTTATACAAGATCGATATGCGCCGACTCAAGGATCAAGAATGAATATATTGAGGTGGAGCAGCTGTACTCTTTTTCCTTCGTCCAGTTTTTATCCCAATGGGTTTTTCTGGCAAGATTTTAACGAGGCAGCAGTTTCTTTTAGGGATGGTCAATCAAGGGGGAGTGTTGTAAATATATTATATATATATATACTTACCATACATTGTGATGACCATGTAAACCCTAAAAGCCCACGAGCCCATCTTGTACTCTATAAATAGAGGTCTCCACCATCATAATAATACACATCTATTTTCCGTCTTCTCTATTATTCTCTCATTCCATATAGTTTATAACACTTTCTTTATTATTCTGACATTCTCGTTAATTTATAACACGACATTTTTTTAGTTTATAACTAAAAAATAATCGTAACAAAACAAATAAGACCTGTAGAAGGATTATATTTATTATTAAATAATATAAACATGGAAACGGGAAATACAAGGAAAGGTTTTTTTTATTACTGTTATTTTAGAAATACGATTTTGTTTCCTACTCAAAATCCTAATGCTATCAAAACTAGGGTTTCATCCTTCCTCTATATATACGTCATCTCGTTTCCGTTCCTCCTCAACCACTCGCTCTCTACGCAAAATATATACCCTAATTGGTCGCTCGAGCTTTCGCTTCTCCTTAGCTGATTTTTTTTCCTCTCTTCTCAGCATAAGGTATTTTCACGATTCCTTTTTCTCGTGGTTTATCGCGTTGTTTGATTGTTTGTTTGGATTTATGCGTTTTGATTAATTTATGCTCAGTGGAACCGTTTGTTTTTTTTGTTGAATCGATTTCTGCGTTGGTTTTTTAGATCTGGATTTGCTTGATTTTAGATTTAGAATGCTGAATCTGTTCGATTTGGATTGAGGTTTGGTTTGTTGACCTTGTTTTGTGACTGGGGATTTTTCTGGACTTTTATGCTTTAGGTGATCTAGATTTTTGTTGTGTATCGGATTGAGATCTCGAAGTTGTGGTTGTGTTCGAGTCTTTCGTAGCTGGAATCGGATTGATTGGAGATTGAGGATAAATTATTGTGTTGCAGTGTTTTATATTTTCAGATGAATTATTGAATTTTTGAATCAATTAACATCCTTTTTAATCTGGATTTTTTGGAGTTTGGTATTTACTATATGAACTGGATTTCCATTAATTTGATGATTCGATTGAGTTGTGTGTTCATATGAAATAATAGAATATTTGGTCTGCTGTTCTGTTTATTTGTAACTTTAAAATGCCTGCTTTATTTGATTAAGCAGTCTATGTAGCGTGGAGAGATTGAGTTTTTTCTGTTGATATGAATTTCAAATTGTTGTTGATGTCTTGGGTATGTTCGTCCACTCCATGCTTCTTTTTGATCCGTTTCGAGTTTGATCTACATATTATAGTAGTTCACAAGTGTCATTGTTTGTTTCCCTCACATCAGAGAGGAACTGTTATGGAAGAGTAGCATAATTTTGGACTGTTTGTCTAATTCTGTTTTAATGTCAATATTGTTATACAAGTTATTTTTTCCTCCAAACTATTCTAATTTAGAAGTTTCTCTGCAGAGCTTTGGCTTGTAGACTTGCAGTATTGCAGTCAGCAAAAGTGGAGTGTCTCAAGTCAGAAACTTCTTTTATGTCTGAGCAGGCATCTCTCTTTTTGTTATCGGTTGGGTTGCTTGGAGAGTACTGTCCTTCACAGAGGAAAAAGGATAGAATTTCTGGTCCTCAAGTTGACTGCATGCATCTCAGATCAGGTCATAAAAAACGTAGTCAAGACTGCCAGTTTACAAGGCCCGCTCTCTTGAATTCGTACAGCTTCGAAGGAGTAACTCTTCCTGAAAAAACCATATCCGTTCCTTACTGACCAAATTATCGTACCTGCAAAATGGCTTTGCAAAACATCGGTGCTGGGAACAAGGATGATGCCTTTTATAGGTATAAGATGCCCAGGATGATAACTAAAATCGAGGGCCGTGGTAATGGCATCAAGACCAACATAGTGAACATGGTTGACATTGCGAAGGCTTTGGGAAGGCCAGCTTCTTACACAACCAAGTATTTTGGCTGTGAACTGGGCGCTCAATCTAAGTTTGATGAGAAGACTGGAACTTCCCACGTCAACGGAGCTCATGATACTTCAAAACTTGCTGGGCTTCTTGAGAATTTCATCAAGAAGTTTGTTCAGTGTTATGGTTGTGGCAACCCGGAAACTGAAGTACTCATTACAAAATCCCAGATGATAAATCTCAAGTGTGCTGCTTGTGGTTTCATCTCGGAGGTTGATATGAGAGACAAGCTGACTACATTCATCATCAAGAATCCTCCCGAGTCGAAGAAAGGATCGAAGGACAAGAAAGCAATGCGGAGGGCTGAGAAAGAGCGGCTCAAGGAAGGAGAGGCAGCCGATGAAGAGCTGAAGAAGATCAAGAAAGAGGCTGCTAAGAAGAAGGCTTTGTCCGGTAGCTCTAAAGAAGCAGGAACAAAAGCTCCCAGCAAGAAGAAATCATCAAACTCCGACGAGGACCATTCTCCAGTTGCTAGCCAAAAGGACGACCACGAAGACGATGCAGACAGCGATGATGATGTCGAGTGGCAGACTGACACTTCCGCCGTTGCTGCACAGCAAACCATCCAAGAACAGCTGAACGCCGTCACTGCTAGCATGGTCATGCTCTCAGCCAATGAAGAGAAGAAAAAGACCGGTAAAAACTCCCCCGGAAGGGAAGGTAAATCGAAAGCTAACGGAGAGACAAACGGGGTCAAAGCCGCGGCTGATAAAGACGAGCTATTTATCTCGATCAAGGAGTATGTCAACCGAGGCTCTTCCGCTGCCCAAATGAAATCGTTCCTGGAGTCCCTCAACGGTTCTCGCCAGCAGCTCGTGAACGCTTACTTCGAAGCCCTTTTCGAGGGAGTCGGAAAGGGCTTCTCGAAAGAAGTCATCAAGAAGAAGAACTACATTGCGTCTGTGATTGAGGATGAGGAATCGCAGCGCCATCTGCTCAACGCGATTGAAGCCTTCTGCAGGAAATCATCTCCCGAAGCTGTGAAGGAGGTGGCGTTGGTGTTGAAATCGTTGTACGACGACGACGTTTTGGAGGAAGAGTTTGTTGTGGGTTGGTACCAGAAGGGCTTGGCTGGTGAGAATAAAAGCTCCCCAATCTGGAAGAATGTCAAGCCGTTTGTGGAATGGCTGCAGAGTGCAGAATCTGAAACTGAAGATGAGTAAACTCCTCCTATAAAAAACATATTTCTTTGCTTATTCTACAATACTATTATTATTACCAGTTATAGTTTGCATGCGTCTTGTGTCGACAATAATGCCATCGGACATCGTTCGACGTCTGATTCGGTTCGGTTTGGTTCGGTTTGTTCGTATTGTGGAGTTGTTTCAAGTTTTTAGTCATACTAAGAGTCTTGAAGAGGTTTACTCTTCTTCAGTGTTGTGTTCTGTTTGTGTTTCCTATTAATGACATTTTTCTTGAGTTTTAATCGTGTGGCTTTTGTTATATTTCTGTTGTTATGATGTTTTTTTTGTCTTTGTAAGAAATACTTAATGTATAAAATCAACTTTAAATCTATGAAGTTAATGCAAATTAGAGAAGATGTTAATTCCGTATCTTTTTTATTTTAAATTTAGAAATATGAAAAAGGTTATAAAAAATTAAAAAATACAAAATATATATATATATTGTTTAATTAAAAATTACACGTGGCATGAATTGTTGGAATTAGTTATGTTACAAATCACGGAGACTTATCTTTCACCGAAAAATAGGATTTTAGTTTGCTGTTGTCTACGTGGCAGTGTTTGAGTGGTTCTTGTTGAATGGCTTGGTAGACCAGTGGCGCGGTGTAACTTCACTGACATGGTGAAGTAGAAGAAACGTGAGTCCAGGCATTTTCTGTTTGAAGATGGGGGTAGCATAGCATGGTCATTTACTTGAACATGCTTGGTTCTCGTTTGGGGTTCATGTTTTGTAATTTGAGACTCGTATGATGTATCCTACCCACAAAAGCGGTGAAACGCACGCTCCATTTAGGGATGAAATTTTGTAGGTTGGAGCTTCGGACTCATTCCGCATCTTGAATTTAGGAACCCAGACTTGGACCAAGATCTATATGGTTCGAAAATTTAAAACCAACTTAGAATCCACACTAGTGTTCTTTGAATCGCTAATTTTAAATTATCTTATTTTTCAATTATTATTTTTTATTGGTGGAAGTCTTTTTGTTTGAATTTTTTTTATTATGATTGTCATATATTTATGAATTTAAGAAAAAAATTCAAATAATATAAAACAAAATTTAATAATAAAATTATTTAAAAAGTTTAATAATGCGGTCTGGAAGTGGACTGGGTGGGGTGGGATGGGTAGAGAAATTGGACCCTGACCCGACATAGACCCACACAGATTAGGTTCAAACCCGCCACGTGCTTATACGGATCTAAGTATTACCCGCCCCATCGCGGGACGGGACGAATCGGGTCTGACGGTCTAGTTTCAATTGTCATCTCTACTTTCGTTTTGTAATTTATTTTGATCAATTTCTTATATTTAATATGAATTATATTATTTTTTTATGATTAAGAAGAAAATAGTTGTTATTCGAAGTACATAATGGATAATTATACTATATTAACAATATATGACATATACTCAATAAAGTTTATAAATGAGACATAACAAATAGATTATTTTTGATAGAGGATATCGTGTGTCGGATACATATCGTTGCAATATCTCAAACACATTATTAGAGTTAGATGTTTTTCCGTCAACGGTCTTTAAAAAGTAGAAATATATCGTGTGGAATTGGATTTTCATTATCATTTTAAAATCTGGATGATAGATTCGATCTATTTTGTAACAGAAATTCTTTATAAGTTTTTACAAATACTTTTAATTCTCCGAGATAATGACATTTGATTATAAAAAAATATACTTAATAAACTTTCTTAAGACGTCAACATTGGACGACCAAAGTGTCATATTATTAAGTAAACATAGTCATGAATAATAATAACAAATTCACAATACAAAGATTGTTGTCATAGTAAATTTAGAAGTAAAGATTATATTATTATTACGCGTATAAATTGTAAGTTCGTGTCACGCGTTTTATAGACTCAATATTTTACATATGATGAGTCCAACATATTAAATGGATTTATTTGTATGCCCAACATATTAAATGGATTTATTTGTATCTATGTAATATGCTTTACAAATCTAATCTTTATAACTAATATCCGATTATAAGGATTTTTGTAATATTAGAACTTTTAAAATAAATATATAAATCTAGCGCGTGAAATTCAAGTGCCAAATAAAGGGCGAAAAACACCCCATTTTTGCTACAAGACAGTTATGACGTAATCTCACACATCCCCGTAATTCCCACAAATTGTCGAGGGCATTTTCGAGACACTATAAGTACTAACCAACCCCTCAATTCTGTCCTTCTCTATCCTCCTTTCATACATTTGTTATATCCCTCTCTCTCTCCTCTCTCTATATCTCATGTATCTCTATCTCTATCTCTATCACTGCATGAACTAACAGAAACCATTTGCAGACACAAATCCCCTTGTCCTCCCCAATCGATGTCTTCTTCCGCACCAATCGCCGCCGAAGTCGACGGTGCGATCTGGAGAGCAGTCGCCGGCGCCTCCGTGAGGATCCCCGGCGTTAATTCCTACGTCTACTACTTTCCGCAGGGGCACTTGGAGCAGTTCTCCAACTCCGAAGATGTTAGTAACTATAAATTTTCCCTAATGCGTCCGTGGATTCCATGCCAGGTCGTCTCCGTTCGATTCCTCTCCGATCCGGTCTCCGATCAAGCGTTCGCGAAGATTTTGCTACAGCCGCTGCAGCTGCTACGTTCGCGGCCGATAATCGACGAGATCGGCGGCGGAAACGGCGTCGAAGATGAAGATGTTGTTGCCTTCGCGAAGACTCTGACTCGATCGGACGCGAACAACGGCGGAGGATTCTCGGTGCCTAGATTCTGCGCGGATATGATTTTGCCGCAACTCGATTTCACTCTCGATCCGCCGTACCAGAATTTGGTGATGAGAGACACCAGAAATAATGTTTGGGAGTTCCGGCATATCTACCGCGGCACGCCGCGGCGGCATCTGCTGACTACTGGTTGGAGCAAGTTCGTTAACGCGAAGCGTCTCGTCTCCGGAGATTCGGTTATGTTTATGAGGAAGAAGTCGACGAGTGAGCTGTTTCTCGGCGTGAGGAGGGAGAGGCTATTCGCCGGAGCTGGCGGCAACGCCGGTGAGGCGCTGGAGGCGATTGAGAAAGCGGTGAGAGGAGTGCCGTTCGAGGTGGTGTATTATCCGAAGATCGGAGTCCCCGATTTCGTGGTGAAGGCGGAGAAGGTGAAGCAGGCGCTTGGAATCCAGTGGATTCCGGGGATGAAGGTGAGGCATGCGGTGGAGACGGACGATTCATCCCGGATGACGTGGATTCAAGGCGTTGTAAACACGGTAGCGCCGCCGGCTACCGGTCTGTGGTGCGGTTCTCCTTGGCGCATGATGCAGGTATGATCATGAAAACTTTGGTTTTGGATTAACGAATTGATATATTCTTCTCTGACATCTTGGATATGGTGTTGATTTTGCATTGTATTTGTTTGAATTTCATTTCATCAAGATTGTGATGTGAATTATTGCTATTTAGTAGGGAATTTAATTTGAACAATCTTAATTGAAGTTATATAATACGAACCCGTCATCCAATTTTTCTATGTTTAATTGGTGTTCAATTTATATCATCAATGGAATGATAATATATACCTTGATTTAACAAATGCATACTCTAGTAGTCTAGTAGTAATTTGTTAACTCCACGAAAATGAGTTAAGGGTAATTCGCAGTTGCTACCGAAATGTGTCTGCAAACAACACATAAATGTTCAACCACCCTAGGCTAACCATATCATGTTTTCTTCATTTACTAATGGCTTTATGTGTATAATGCTTATTTGCTTGGTTTCTTGATTTGGTTATATGTTAATGGTAGCAAGTTGCATTGAGTGATGAAATAGTGTGATTCACTTGTCGAATGGTAAAAAATCAAACACCCGATATGAACAGAGAATTAGACGGACTCTCAACCTGACCCGAATCATTTTTCGGGTGCAGGTAACTTGGGATGAGGAAGACTCACAAACAAACAACAAAGTGAGTCCATGGGAAGTAGAATACCTCCCACTCTCTCCACTACTTGATCCAGATTTCCCTCTTTCAAAGAGGTTCAGATTGCTGCATGATCCAGGCATGCTACCATACGGCATTGAAAGACGAAATTACCCCTCCTCCTACTCATCAATTGCAATAGCAGGATCACAACCAATGACCTCACCATTCCCTTCCTCCGCCGGCATACAGGAAGCCAGGCTAGACGGTGAAGATCACGGCCACCAACGTACTCCGGCCAACGATATTCTCCCGAGCGATGAAGCAGCTGAGCCGGAAGTACTCAACGGTGTGTCGACAGCGCTGGCCCTCGGGAGTTCGTTTTCCGACACTGTATCGACCGTTGAGTCCGGCCAGCAAGAGGCTTCGCCGTCGATTAGGTTGTTCGGAAAGACTATTTTTACGGAGTCCGGTAATGGTGAGGGCAGTTGGAGCTGCAGAGGGAATGATACATGCAGTGAACAGTGATGACATGCAAAGAGAGTAGTGCTGTTGATTTCATTGCCTCGGCGGTTCTCACCGCCGGCTCCGGCGTCTTGCTAAAGTTGGTTGCAATCCCAGGTAAAAATCCCATTTACAAGCTTGGTTGATTTGTTTGGAGAAGATTCTGGTTGATTAGTGTGTCTATTTTTACTCGTACTACGTTTTGTTCTTGTCTTGATTTGTTGGTAAAATTGATAGATGTCATATTAAGGGCTTTGACTATATGCAGGGCACAATGGTAAAAACACAACACACACGATAAATGATGATTTTGTCCCAAATCATTTATTTCATATAGTATGGAGATTGTTTGAAATAAACAGACATATTGTTCAAGCCATGCCAATTGTGCCCCTAAGCTTCAATAAAGCTTCATATTTATTCTTTCTTATACCCTTCTATCATACCATATCAACTATACACGTGACGGGTATTGATAACTTACGTCGATCAGAGCGGCTGCGGACGCGTCTGCACGATATAAATATCTTTTCCGACCAAACACCCTTCGACGTCCTGCGGGCCGTCGAACTTCTGCTCGAGGAAAAATCCGACCGCCGCGAGTCTCCGGCCGAGCTGCTGCCTGAAAACCGGATCTATAGTCAAGGGCTTCTTGCTGTAGTCTACCACCAGCTGTATAACTTCTCCATCAGCAGCGCAGCCGCTGCGCACCACCATCTCCTCACTGAAGTTGGCGAACGCAAGCGTCGCCACCGCCCCGTCGAACTTCCCGCCCGCGAGCCTCCACGGCGTGCCTCTCGTACCCGAAGCCAGCGTCTCCCCGAGCCCCGGCGCGATCTCCGCCTCGACGACATTCTCGTCCCTATCCGTCGGGCTGACCGTGTGGAGCACGAAAGAGAGGTCCGGCGAGAGCATCTCCTGCACGAGCACCGCCATCACCGCGTCGTCTTGAGGCACACCGGCGGCCCTCCGGCTTAGGACCGCTCTCCGAGTGTAGAGCGACGCCCAAACACGAGCAACCGCGTGACCGAAGACGACCGGATTATTAGGGCTGACGTTCGGGATCGATTCGTAAAGCCCGGCGGCCGACATACCGGCCAAATCCTCGACGTTAGCACTCGAACGAACGATCAACCTCGCACTATCAGGGAAAATTTTCGATATGGTTTCGATTGTTTCTTCGGGAGGACTCAAAGAAGAGATGAGTTCCTCCAACTGGTTGCATAGTTGATCAAGCTCTCCTAATTCAGCTGTTTCTATGCTTCGGAGAAGTGTTTTGTACGTCTCGATCGACCCGTTTCGCGCCAAGGCCGTTTCCATCGAACGGAACGGGATAACGGCTCCCTTCGGAACGTTGAAGGACGCCGGAACTCCTCCTTCATTATACACTAATGTTCAAGAATCAGAACCATTCATATGTTTGGCAAGACTATCACACACAACATTAGTTTACCTTTAGCAGAAGCAGCAGCTAAAGAAGCGAGGCGGCCACAGGAGGTCGCCTTTGCGCCGGAGTCTTGTATAACCGCATCCTCGACTCGTATAACGCCTCCATCCGTCGTAACCTAAATTGCATCGATGAAAACCCCGTTAACGAACGATGGAGAACGGAGTAATCAGTCGTGTGATTTTGAAACGATTTTCGTACCGTAGATGAAGTGGTCTCTGTTTTTTGTTCTGTGTTTTCGACTTTGGATGGAGCATCGGCCGGTTTATCTCCCACCGGAATACTGCTTTCCGGTGAAGTTTGAGTCAAGCTGACTCCCGCAGGCGAAGCTTCGAGCCTACAGAGACTCGAATAATTCAAACGACTACAAAGACAGGGGTAGAGAGAAAGAGTCGAAAGCGAACCTCACGAACTTCCCGGTCAAATTCCGGATATCAGAGACTTTTTCGTCGTCTTCACAAGTCACAAATACAACCTTTTCCTGCAGTTAAAAGCCGGTTTCAGAATCAAGAAACGCGTCGCTTATATTCACGAAAAATCGAGAGAAAGATGGACGAAGACTTACTTGCCGAGCTCTAACACCGAGATGGGATAAATGAGGGAGCTCCTGCATAAGTATGACTCCAGCAATATTAGCTCCAGCAGCTGTTACCTGGTACACACCAATAGACCAGTTTAAATCCCGAATTCACCATTAATCATTTTGAACGGACTTCGACCGGGATAGAGATAGAAATTAACCTCTTCATCTCCATCAGCTCTGTTCACAACTAGAATAATCGGTCCTGTAACGGACGATGGTACGGACCCGGGAACGATGTTATCCACCTAAAAGACCAGTTTTGTCAAGCTATAGTGATGACTAAATGGCTTTACATCAAGGATATAAAGAATCTCGACATAAAATGGTTCGATAAATCTTATTTAACAATAACAGCAGAATTTTTCGAGAATTTTCGTTGATAATTATACGTATAGGGTTACCTGGATGAGGGTTCCGGTGGCATTTCCCGGTACGAGAATATCCCAACCCTGAGAGCCAAGAACATTCCTAACAGCCTTCAAAAGAAGGGTGCAGAGTTTGGAAACCTGGAAAATTACACTGCATTTTCGAGTCGAAAGTTAGACGGTCGTAATGATACGCATCATCAATTAAATAGCCAGAAAAAATTAGTTTCTCAATAAACTACATGGTAAACTGGAGTATCATACCCAGCACGAATCTCGGCTTCCGTATACGTCCTCACAGTGTTCTCCGGAATCCCGAAAGCATTTCCCAATATCTTCAAGGCCAAAAGATCAAAAGTCACTTGGAGTAGCTATTGGTAAGAGTTTAAATTAAAAAAATAAAATGAATAAATCAATTTACCTGAACTTTTTCGGGGAATATATTGAGAAGTGCCTCAGAGTATTCTTCTGTAAGTCTCTTAGCTCTATCGAATGTAGCTTTAAGTCTTAAAGCCCATATTCTCTTACCGTTTTCACTGCCTTAAAATCATTGCGATGAAGCGTCTTAGAAGAAATTATTGTAGTTACTAAGCATGACAAGTATAATGAAACTCACCTTCGGTTTCGAGAAGACCTCTCTTTTGCCAAGCTGTAAGTTCGTTCCCTATCGCCCTGCACTCGTCTGGCTTCCAGCCTGATATGCCCAGCTGATGGATGCTGACGACGAGAGCCTCAAGCGGTTCTCTCCAAGAATTAGCATTCTTTTGCTCTATATTCTCCGCAAGCCAGTGCGCCCCACCGGCGGCTTCAAGTGCGTTCACAAACCTGTAAAAGCGTATAAACGGCTTCACTTTGAATTTTCTTAACAATCAAGGACAGTCCATCACTAATCACTGATCAAAATTCTAGTTATTGAGATAGGAAACATGACTAAGTGTATATAGCATAAGGCAAAGTACCTGCTTAAGAGAACGAAAGAATAGTCTTCGAGTCCGATCTCACACAGACGCCACTGCAATTGCGGAGATTATATTGCTAACATCATTTATTTTGATCCCACCAAGAAAAGTGAATATACATGTATAGGTAGTTTTTTTACGGGTTTACCTTTTGCCGCATGGCTATTGCAGCATCCGGGGCGTCGTTCCGAAGCCCACTCTCGAGACCCTTTGCGATTTCTTGGCGGAGATTGTCGAGAGATTGTATAATTTTCATCAGCTCTCCCATGTTAGTGGTACTATCCATATTATCCAGTGCCTGAAGAATAGGAATTGATGGTGATTTTTTCTATCACATGGATAGTATGATACAAAATAAACATGTAGAGCTACTAACTGCGTAGAAATGATACCCGTTTCGACTCTAAAAATTGAGATAGTGCTCCTGAGCTCTGATCCAGTGAATCTTGAATCGACTCCAGCTGTTCTTCCAGACTTTGATTGTGAATAGAAAGCCAAGCATCAGAAAAAGTCTAATTGATGGTTTATCAGAAATTTCATTATCCAATCTAACAATTTCCATATCAAACTTTATATGCAGTTCATAGCAGAATTAACCGATAAGAAGTTGGGAGAGTCGAAATCGATATCAAGAATTACGGAGATAAATTACTCCACAACAACTCAACAAGATTCAGATATAAATATAGTTATGTAGAGTATGGTGCAATTACCTTCCAGCATTGAAGAAATCTTTAAGCTCTTGATGAAATATTTTGAATTGATCAACAAAAGCTTGATTGTATTCGCCGGGTTTATTCGTGATTCTTGCAAGCATTGCTTCTGTGGCTATTAAATCCTCGGGGCCAGCATTTCTATGAAGCTTGTTTTGTATGGTATGCTTAATTTCTTGCTGGAATATCGACAATAGTGCGTAAATGAATCGAACTAATTTCACTAAAGAAATAAATGATCGAAACTAGAATACATCGATGATAACCTTAAGATCGTGAGGGATATCGTTCCTATGAGCAATATCTCGAATTCTTGTTAGGGGAACAGATGCAGTGAACTCTGCCTTGAACGATGGTAAGCACGGATGAATCTTGCGGATAACAAGAAGTTCCTGCAGTTCAATAGATATTACTTAATTGTAACAAATTGCTAATCAAGTACAAGTTAATATACCTGAAGTGAAGTGTCTTTCCTGCTCGAAATCTTCTCCAAATCACGGAATATAAGTCGGGCGATTTCAGCATGATGATTTGGACGATGATGGCCGCCATCTTCGAAGCATGGAATCTGACCCGTGTTTATCCACTGCAGAAAAAATGGATAATCTTATTACTGTCCAGTCAAGAAAATAGAAAAAACTAACATTCTTACCTTCAAATATATCGTCGAGTATGTAAGAGCTTCCAAGCGCTTTTCGCTGTCGATGTTTTCAGCCACAAGCTCTCGAACAACTTCAAGCTTTGCAACAAAGAAATGCAGAAGCAGCAGATTTTAACCTTCAATCTCAGTATGTTTTAAAATCAAGAACCCGAAAACGTAGCCTAAATTAATTCAAGAAATCGACACCATAAGTTTTGTTGTTCTCTTATCAACTTCAACATAAAACAATCCATCATTTATACCTTCTTCCGCCAGTTTCGATTACTGCGATCGCCTTCTATTACCTTCAGCGGAACCCCTTCAAGACCGGAAGTATCCCATCTTATACTCTTCTCCGTGTCCAAATTATCCTTCGAACGATGAAACGAAACATTCTTCCCCTGCCATTGCTCTACAAAGCCACTAGTAGTAACCGGCTCATCTATAGTAGAAGCAACAAAATTACCATTTCCACCTCCTTTCGCCTCCACTTCATGCCCTTCTTCCTCTCCCCAAGGCAGCAGCTCCGCCTCCGTAGTTCTGTCCCACTTACAAACAACATTAACATTTCCTTGTCCCGGAATCTTTAAAACCCGGTTATCGCCATTTTCCCATTTTAACTTCTTATCATGTCCAATTATCACAAACTTGTATTCCACACTCTCTTTGGGGCTTTCTAATTCAAGATTACAAACCCATCCATTCTTTGTCCACTTCATCATCACTTCCTTCTTCCATGATCCGAACTCTTTAACCGAACCCAAAACCGCCACATGTTCCCCAAACGAAACTTGGTGATCGAGCCTAAGCTTCACCTTCACCTTCACCTTATCGCTACCCGGATTTGTAGACTGACTTTCCTCCATTCCTTCCCTACCCATTAACCATTAGAAACAGCAAAATTACTCCAGTTTCTACAGCAGAAATTACTAATATTTCAAGAATTTAACATCATCATTCATGAGCAAAAACATCAGTTATTCACTTCCAACACATTTGATGGCAGAAATCATTACTCTTTCAAGATTTCAACATCATCATTTATTCTACAATAAAAACTACTCCAACTGTTTAATCAGCTTACAATCTCTACCACACCTTTTGATTCTGCTATTAAGTTTTGCCTTATCCATAATCCATCCACACACCAAAAAAAGAAAAAAATAAATAAAAATTAACACTACACAAAGACAATACCCTTTAATTACAAAATCCCACAAAATCAGCTGAAAGCTCAAACTTAATCAAGAAAAAACACCAAAAAACTGGGAAATTTTTACCTGGTTTCAACCGAAGAAACTGCAGAAATGGACTTTTTAGCAGAAACCCTTCTGATTGGCCTAACTGAAAACAAGCCATGATTTTTCCCATCAGGAGCAAGAACCCCAACTCTCTTGGGGAGAGATTTAGATGGGGTATTATTTAAAGGGCATCTAAAATTACTTCTTGAAGAAATAACACTAGAACTAGAAGCGAATTTGCATGGCAATGTATAAGGATAATCCATGGCAAAGTTTTACTGCAGAAAAAATCAAGACCCTCCAATCCCTTAGCTCTAAAAAGCAAGTTTCTCTCTCTATCGCTCTGTGTGTGACTAGTATAAAATTGAAAAAGAAATCTTGAGATGGAATGGGCGAGAAGATATTTGTGGATGGGACACGTGGAAGGAGATTTTTGCGGGTGAAGTGAAATCATATGCCATTAGCGGATTCCTATGTCAGATCTTGAAACTAAAACTTGGAGATCGGGACAAAGTATTTTTTTTTTCTTTGAGTGGATTTCAAGTATTCTTGGTTGCTTATTAGGCAAAATACATTCTTGATCGCTAATCCTCGAGACCCAGATTGTTTAAACTTCGATTCGTTTAATGATTGTTTATATAGCTTTGTCCCTTTTTATTTATTTATTGAATGACCGAATGAATCACACCGTTACTTTAAAAGATAAACACCCCAATTGCTATACTGTTTCAAAAGGACAAAATGGGAGTATAAAAACTATCAAAAGGTAATAATTATTATGTATATATTCAATTCATTACACTATTATAGATAATCATATAATGTCATATAACATTACATATTATTAATGATATAAAATTACATATTTATGTCTAATGTATTGCAAGTATATTATAATAATACTTCATCCGTTCCTATTTTATATGTCCATTTATTTTTTTCACATAGATTAAGAAAAAATTAATGATATTAAAGTTAGATAAATGTTGATATTGAAATTAGAATAAATTAAAGTAAATTATTAAAAAGTTAATATCATAATTATGTTTGTCATTATAAAAGTTAGATAAAATAATTTTTTTCTATATTATCATATTAATTAGATCTATTAAAGTTGATGAAAGATTTAGTCAGATATAAAAAAATTACTAATAAGTATATATATTTAGAATACACGAAAAAGAAAAGTAAATATATATATTTATAACAGATGGAGTATTAATCATTTGCATTAAGTAGATGAATGACATAACATTTTTAGAAATGCAAGAGTACAAAAGTATAATATAATTAAACCTCGATAAAATAATAATCTCATTAAGATAATAATTTCTTCTGACCCAATCAATGATCTAAAATAATATTCGATAAAATAATAACCTCATTGAATATTTTTTTTCAATCCTAAAATTATTACTTTATCGAGGGTTTAACTGAAACAAGCAAAGCAAAGAAATGAAGCAACTTTCAATTATTCAAATTTTTCATCAAACAAAATGAGTGATCCAAATCCACTCTCCAAATACTCCCTCAAATCCGAAGCACAACCTGATCCGGGAACTAAACATTCAAATAAAAAGTTTTTATAAATTCTTAAAAACTAAACAACAAAAGGGTAATTATCATCACCATCAAGATACCACCTCCATCTTAACCTCCACCGGAGCCGTACTTCTTTCCGAAGACAATCACCTGCAGCTTGTCATACCCAGCAAGCACACCAGCACCGGCAACGGCACGGAGGATGTTAGCACCGGCACCCTTGAACAGCGATTTCGCCCCCTCGTTCTTCAGGATCTGGGTGAAGGCATCCATCGAGCTCCTGTACTTCACGGCCTCACCGGACGTCATCATCATTCTTCTACGAACGGTGTCGATGGGGTAGGAGGCGAGCCCAGCTCCGTTGGTGATGAGCCATCCGAGCCCGAAGCTAGCAAAGAAACTATCCTGTATATCATCATACACAAGCCAATTATGAAGTTCAGTTCAAGATCTTATTCACGTATATGTATGGATTTGTACTTTGTAGGGGATAAGGAGAGAGATGTATGAACCTGCAGAGATCCGGTAAGGAGGACCGGCTTCAAGGAGTCGTACATACCGAAGTAGAGACCACGGTAGACAATAATACCAACACAAGAGATGTTGAATCCACGGTAAAGACCGGCAATACCATCTGACTTGAGAGTCTTCTTGTAGACATCAATCAAACCGTTGAATTGCCTCTCACCTCCTTTCTTGGCAGCCTTGGCATCATTCGCAAGACGGGTACGGGCATAATCCAAGGAGTAGACAAAGAGAAGCGACGAGGCACCAGCAGCACCACCAGAACCAAGGTTTCCAGCGAACCACTTCCAGTAACCATCACGGTCCTTCTTGAAGTTGAATAGCCTCTTGAAGTAATCCTTGAACGCAAAGTTCAAGGCCTAACAAACACGCAATAACCATGAATTAGCATTAGCTTAATATATAGAGCATGAAATGCGAATTCTACGACTGAATCATTATCATTAGGTATACCTGAGTGGGGAAGTAACGGATAACATTTGCGGTGTTTCCTCTCCACAGCGATCCAAACCCTTCCTCAGCAATTGTCCTCTTGAAACACTCACCAATTCCCTTATACGGCTCAGAAAGACGGCCGGTCTTGATCATCTCATCTTGGTTCTGGATCAAAAGCTTCACACGCTCAATAGGAGCAGCAGCTGTCTTAGACACAGCAGCTGAAACTCCACCCATGAGAAAGTCAATAGCAAAGCCAGCGAAGCCTTTCTCCGCGGGAGCCTGAACAAACATTGGGTTAGCATTTGCAGCAATCAATGATAGATCCTGAGTTGTCCTGCAGGTCATAGGGTTGAATCCCGGATTCACATAGTTTCCGTAAGCAAATCGCTTCTGAGATAGGCCGGTTTGTGGGACACCTCCATAACGAGCTTGGGAGATGCTGGACCTCAGATTCAATTGGTTAGTTACCTTCTCGGAAATTGTTGGGAACTTGCGTTGATCTGTCATTCTGCCCTCATGATAACAGAATATTAATAATCAAGTGAATGAAAGTAGATTAGCATAAAACTGCTATTAGATCATCAAAGTCGATAACTATTTTTCTTGGTATATATATTACTTTAGCATTGAACTAAAGATCATCAAATTTGCATATAATAACCAAGCGAGATCCATTAAATTCAAAGATCCATAAAGCTAAAACGGATTAGCATAAAGTTAAAAAGCTATTAGATCATCAAGGTCGATGACTATTTTTCCTGGTATATATATTAATGAAACATAGAACCAAAGATCATCAAATTTGCATCAACTAACCAAGCTAGATCCATGAAATTCAGAGGATCCATACAGCTAAAACGACCAGAACAACCACAACAACTAGTACAACACATGAAGAAATATAGAATTGAAACAAATTAAATTGTGCAAGCTTGATAAAATTATATCTAGAACAAATGAAACAAACTGAATCCAGCACCATCCTCGCAAAAAAAAAAAAAAAAAAAAAACTACAGTCGATCATAAAATTTATACACGTATACGAATCAGATCTACATGAAATGAGTCACATCGTAGAATTCCAGATCTAGACGATTCAAACCTTTTGATACAAACGTTTTAAACCAAAAGCTCTACGTGTGTCGAGCGGATCTAAAAGCATCACCGATTGCAAGCTTAAATACTTGTGGCGACAGCAAATAGTGAAAAACAAAACTAGGTCTAGGAAAAATCGGAAGGAAAATGAGATTCAGAATCACGCGAAGGCGTAAGTCGCGCTAAATCAAGAGAAAACGAAACAACGAAAATAGCAGGCGATTAAATTAGATGTTACCTTCGGTTTCCTTCGATGGCCTCGCCTCGAAAAAAGGGAATGGAGGAAGACCGAAGAGATTGGTTGGGACGAGAGGGCGAGCAAGTGAGCGTTTCGAACGTCTTATATAGTAGAGAAGACCTAGCGAAATATCAATTGGTGGGCCCGTTGTTATACGCTGCGTCGCGGTGCACGTCAATACCAAACACCTCCCTCTCCTCTTCTTTGACCTAGCCAATCCGATTCCAGTTACGGTCGATTCCGATTTACGGTTACATGATTCCGATATTTCATTTGGATATCTCAATATATCCTAAACCGTTGATTTAGAATCTAATTTATAGTTAATAAATCGAGAGCCATTTTGCGATTTTAAAAATCGAAACTGAAATCGAACTGTCTGAACACGGTTCGGTTTACATATTTTGTCCACCTTCTACAACCAAGATTGTAAAGATTCAATTTTTACCCATTACTAGAACAGCACCCGTGCTACGCACGAAAATATATATTATATCATGTGTATTATAGTTCAGGAATACTAAATTAATATGTAAAAACAATTTTATTTGATGGTTTATATTAACTTTGAGAATCATGCTCATATAATTATTCAAAAATTAAGTAGAATATATACACATGATTAAATATTACAATATATTTTGCTCTGATAAAAAGAATGTCACTCATCTTATATATATTCTCAATTGGATCACATATATAATATTATATAATATATATAATGTATATAGAATTAACATACAAATCAATTAATATAGAATTATCTATTGAATTGCATTGATATGGATGAATTGAGTATTGAATTGCATTGATATGGATGAATTGAGTTTTTCCTTAATGTATAGATAAATGAAAAATTAATAAATCTATCCCTCATTTAATGAAATTCTCAATTAGATCTAATTGAATTTAAATTTGAAATTGATTTAAAATTCAAAGATTCGTTTTTTATATATATATATAAGATTCTCTTCCACAACCAAGATTGTAAAGATTCAATTTTTACCTGCTATTTTGAGGCAATATTTTGTATTTGTGCCAAGGTAAAAATAGAAACTTGAAGAGAGTTAAAATCAGTCATAAAGCAACCTCTAATTGTTACAATACAAATGAAGCAAGACTATCTTCTCATAGGTTGATATTTGAGAGATTAAAGAAATCATACATTTCAAGAAAACAATTCTCACGGTACATAGCAGAAATCTTGGGAATGCCCATTAAGCCAATTATGCTGGTCTCTCTCTTCTCTCTCTCTCTCTCTCTCTCTCTCTCTCTCTGGATGGCTCTCATTTGTGCAAGACACTTTTCTTTGGTAGCTTTGCCTTCTTTTGAAAATGGTGCTACAAACAAGAAAAGGGGACAAATTCATCAACTAATAAAACTACATCATTAATTCATTATCAAAATCAGACTGCAATTTATGGTTTACCTTTTGTCTTCCTAAGGCATCAGTATCAGTCCTCTCAGTCCAAGTGCTCTTCCGAAGTTTAATCGGCCGGTTTCCGACGTATTTTCCTGAATCAAGAATGTAACTTTTTTAGATAAAACCTTAAAATCATCCATAGTTGACTTAGTTAGCATAAAGCAGATTGGGAAGATCCGGATAATCAGGTCTTGAAGTAAGAAGTCAAGAGGGTATACATGTGGGGGTGGGGTGGGGGTGGTATACAAACTACAACTCACCATTCATTTCTTTCATTGCTCCCACAAGATCAGATGGGTTGGCGAAACTGATGAATCCGTAGCCCTTCGTTTTGCCAGTCCGCTTATCTCTAACAACCTAATCAACACACGCTGCCATCAGTTACAGTTTCGGTTTCAGCACATTTGTTCATGAATGCTTAAGCTTGATAATTATCATGATCAAATTAAGTCATCAACTGCAATTGACATGTTTTTCGCCACAAGTAAATATACACCCTAAACAATGACTCGAATCATGTTCAATTCTATATTCTTTAACTCTTCTACTTCTCACAACCATCATTCTCCTAACAATCAAACAGTTGAAGACGAAAAAACGTTTGCTTTTCTTGATTATATACTCAATAGTGTGTTGAGAACAGAGGATAGAAAAGGATGACATTCTGAAAGAACCAACAATCTAGCATTATACCTTTACGCGTAACTTGTGAGATTTTCATTAGCCATCATGAGTATAAATGTTATTTCTCTAGTCATAGAAATATATACAGCAAGTATTAAATCTTCTGCGTTGTATAGTCATTCAAAGTATCATCATCAAGAACACGTGTTTAAACCAAAACAGGATTCTACCTTCAAGAAGAAGAGTGAATTGAGGGCCCCATGCACTTTAAATTAACATCTGAAGAGGACATACAAATGCTCATGTATAACAATCAAAATATGTAAAATTAGTAAGTTTGAGAAGATCGTACCCTCGCCATGTTGAAGGACGGAAATCTTGCGAAAGCTTTTGATAATACATCATCATTCACCTCATTTCCGAGATCACCACAAAATAGGCGATAGTCATCTGCAGGACACCAACATATCAAGAAATAAGAAATATGTTTATGGATACACAAAATAAAATAAAATAAAACAGAATATCAGCCTCAAATTGCAAAATTGGCAGTTAGCAACCAGATTGTTAATCATCACCTACTGAATTCTACTTCCGATAGACATTACCACAAATAAAAAGTTGGGTGATCATAAATCATCAACCGTTCATTAGTTAATTCAAACGTGGAGCTATCCTAACAAATTGGACCCTATAATAAACGATGTGTGATATAGTATAATCTCAAAGACGGGATGCATATTAGAAGTTAGAACTCATGGTACACGAACAGAACAATGTGGGTTGCCCATGGAAAACAAACAAAAGCTTCGGAACCCAAAGTTCCCAATTGTAAAACCATGTAGTAAGTTAAAAGATTCCATATTTTTCTACGTGCTTCTGTTATGAATTGACGACAAAAAGAAAAGGTAAGATGCTAGAACAAAACCCAGAAAGAGATGCTTCAGGAACAACAAATACAGATCAACTAAAACTAATGGGCTATATAGGTCCACAAAACTCCATGATCTTAATGATATTAGCTTCCTGGGGTCGGTTTACAAGAAATATCAAAGATCCATTCTCAAGTTAGTAACGAGACTGATTGATTAACAATAGTGGAAGAGGTTAATGATTCATACTTTCAGGCCATTCTGCGAGAGTGGGGTCCTCCCAAGTCTGCCCTGCAGCTTTCCTAGGAACTGCCTTCTTCTTCGTCTCTGCTTTGTGCTCAATGTCACTGCTTGCAAGTGCAGCCTTCACACTCTCCAGAGCCTCTGGTGTTATCGTTTGAGCATCTCTCTGAAACAACTGTTGCGCCTGTCCGAGTCAAAAGCCGATTGTTAGACAAGAAAAACAGTTGAAAGGCAGAAATATGTACCAGAGTGATGATCAATCATGAGCATATATTCTTAGTAGAAGAATTCTCTACAACAAAATGCAGAACCAAATAAAACTACATATATTCATCCAAAGGCAAATTAAACTACATGTATTCCCATTTAAACTACAATAAAACAAGAGTAAAAGGTTATTCTTGCTTGCAGATTGCTCAATTAAACTTATAGATATTCCCATCAAAAGGCAAATTAATGCGAAACAACAGTCACAAAACAAAAACAATTAATTTCTCAAACTCAAAACCAATTTTCTCGTATAGAGGATCATAATTTTAAATATAGAACAAATCCTTCCCATAGACGCACATGGAATCCATCCCAATTCTCAATTTTGTGGGAACAATTGCCCTAGTAGAAATTCAACCCTAAACACATACCACGAGACTCAATAAAACAACAGAACATAAATTATCACCTGTTGATATTGCGGCAAAGTGTAGACGGTAGGAGGACCGGGATAAACGGGAAGCGGAGCAGCGGGAGGAGGGGCGGCGCCGATGTATGGAGCGGGGGCCGGCGTAGGCGCTTGTTGGAGGTGAAACGGCGTCGGAAAATAGGGCGTGGTGGCGGCAGAGTAGGTGTATTGGCTGGACGACGAAGCGGCGGCCGCCGAGGTTGAAGGCACGTTCGACATAGAAACCCCAATTGATCGAGAAATCGAGAGGAAACGGCGTCGTCGCGGCGCTGCGTTGATCAGAAGATTATGATTTGGGAATTGGGAAAAGCAAAATCCAGAAATTGTATTTTGTTGGGATAGCCCGGCCCGGCCCACATAGAAAGCGTAATTTATACGCCGACGTTTTATTTAAGAATCGTACGTATATGTATTCCACACAAAAGTCGATTTTTACCAAGAAAACTTCAATTCATCGATAAAAATGGAGTCTTTCTCCGGCGAGTCTCTTTCTCTTTCCTACTGGGATTACTTCCATTTGCTTCTCCTTCGCCCCCTTGCTGCAATTCTCTTTTCCGTCTCCTTACTCCTCTTCGGTAAGCTTCTCTCTCTATACATATATGTTTGTTTATATGATTATGTAGTACTAAGCTGCTCCAAATTCTTAACGTTTGATTGTCTTTTTCTATGTTTGTTTGTACAAATTATGGAGTTTTTAGTTTTTTTTTTTTTTGCTGGGCTATTGAATTTAAGCAATTTCTAGTCTGCAAACCATACGGGAAGTTCAACCGTGACAGGTGACAGCAAATCACATAGTGGTGTTATGGGACTATCGGTCCGGACCTCCCACCTTCACCACTACGCCATCCCATGGGGACGCAATTTCTCTACTTCTTTTGGGGGAATGGGGATGATGAAATCTTGAACTGGTCCAATAGGAATGTGCTCAATCTCTTTAATCTGGGATGCCTAATTCTCCTCAGGAGGAGTATATGCTTTCCTTGGCTTGTGGGTTTTGTGTAACTTGGCCTAATTCTTTGGTTGAAGCAAAGTCTCTCTCTCTCTTTCTCTCTCTCTTGCTTTGTTTATGATCTGCTGATTGAGTTTTAGCACAAGGGCTTACTTTGTTTTAGCTTTCTTGCTTATTTATGTGGGCGTGTGTGTGTTATCTATGTAGGCTGGTTCTTGGCATGGAAGCTGGTGCTGGTCCATGTACCTCTAGTGCAAGAGATTTTTGGCTTGAGGGAAAAAACTATCAAGCCGAAGCCACCTAGTAGAAGAAGATTTACTCAATTCTACAACAGAATTAATGCCCAAAATCCCCCACCGGAATGGTAAGTTATAGGACACGATAAGCTTTCGAATAGTTGCTGTTGAATTGATTTGTTTCCTTTTGGAATGATTCTATGGATTCTAGTTGTATTGCTATTGAGGGTTAGTTTGTATGGTATCAGTTAAGGATTTGAAACGCTAAAAACCTTGAAATCTTTAGGGCATGAATTAGCATTTAAAAATTGCAAGATGATGAGCAGTCTAACGAAGATAAGTTACAAATGGAGCATAAGCTCAATAGTTCAATGCGTGTTTATGCCGATGAAATAAAACTTTTGTATGATTCTAATTGAATTGTTATTGGGTGTTTTAGAGTCTATGATGGTAGTTGAGGATTTGAAATCCTAAGTAACTTTAAATCATTCGGGCACGACTGAAATTCAAAGTCATCAAGAAAGTAAGTAGTTATTGATGAAGTATAAGGACAATAGTGTTATGTTATGGAGAGTTGAGAGGCTGATTATGTGCATAAAATACGTTTTGGTACGAATCATATCGAGAAAAGAACTTAATCCGTATTAGGAGAATGCCACTCTGAAGGAGAATGCGGTATCCCTTCTTAATTACCGTAGATGGAAGGTATAAAAGAATTATGGTATCTTGTGGAGAGTTGAGTATACTGTTTATATGAATCATAGAGAAGTATTCAGGCTCACGAATACGTGAAAGAATTGTTGCTCTCGCATAAGCATTTGTTGCTGTTGTCTCCTTCTTAGTCCTCCAGGCATTTTCAAGACAACGAACTAATTTCTACGTTTTGAAATCGCAGAATGGCCAAAAGATTCGTTCATGCTAGCAGCATTGATCGAAGCTCTCGACTCTAAACTGGCAACTGCAACTGCAACTGCTGTGAGTTGGCTGTAAGTACATTAAGTTGTTTACAGTTGCTCCATTCTGAATCGAAAATCGAGTTGAATATCATTCGTGCTTGGTTAGTTTCACTTCGTGCATTCTATTTCATCAGCAACAAGCTTTGACTGAGTAGTTAGAGTCTGCAATTGCTTATGTTAGTTTGCTCTGTTCAAGAAAAGGGAAAGGATTATGAATTTATGATTTATGTATATGAGATTTTCATGTTGTATTATATGAATAATTAAGTAGTTTCATCTGAAATTGAAGGGATTGGTTAGCTGCAAAGTGTGACAAAATACCAGAATATGAAATAGTGGGACTTTGTTAATGAAGAGATACTAGAATATGATTACAGTTAAACCTCGATAAAGTAATAATCTTGCTAAGATAATAATTTCTTCTGCTCCCGATATGGGTCAATGCACTAAAATAATATTCGATAAAGTAATAACCTCGTTAAATGAATATTTTTTCTCGGTCCCAAGATTATTACTTTATCGAGGTTTAACTGTATCTTGATTATCTGCATAGATTCAGTCTTGTAACTGGATTAGTTGGGAAGACAAAATATGTTGTCTGAACCACAAACAAAAGACATACTTTGCACTTGTCAATTGTTGTGTATTTTGACTGTTTGATTATGGATTTGTTTAGTAAATAGTTTATTCACTAAAATCTGGTTGAAGGGCAACAACCATGAATTTCCGGTAAGGGACAAAAAGCATGAGATCCGGTTACAAGGTGGAGAGAGAGAGAGAGAGAGAGAGAGAGAGAGAGTAGCAATTCTTTAGTTGTCATCTTTTCTAGAGTATTATATTATATTCCCCTGCACAATTCAACCCCCTAAAAAGGGGAAGAAAATGGCAACAAGAGAATAAAATCATCTTGGAATTGATGTGTGTTTCCCTCTCTACATCTCTCTCACACATAATGTGTCATTTTTGTGTGTGAGTGATGGACATGGAAGGTCAAAAAGAATCAATCTTGATTTCTTGTTCCAAATTTTTCATTAATTATTTCACTTTACCTTCAATACTATAGTCTTGACCTCGAAGCCCAATTCGTACACTATATAAAATTGAGATAGTGTTTGGAACAGCTTAAAAAAGTTGTTTATGGGCTTTTTTATTGCATAAACACTTTTTAAAGTGTTTGGTTATCTTGCTTCTACTTTTTTTTGGCTTAAAATAAGCTAAAATAAGCAGAAACTCATAAGCAGGTATTGGGGTGTTTTTAGAAGCGGTGACATTTTTACAATTTTGAAGAAAAGATTAAGCTTCTTTTTAATGGACAATCCAAACGCTGACAGTTTTTGCTTAATAGAAACTTTAAGCAGTTTAAGCACAAGCGATTAAAAAGTCGCTTAAATAAGTTTGTTCAAAACATTGCCTGAATATGGAACATGTTGAGATTGGTAAAAAGAGGTCGATCTCAACTCCCAACTCTTACATTATATCGAATTGAATACGAATCAAGTTGGAATTGGGAAAAAGTGATACTATAGTCTTGACGTCGAAGCCCGACTCGTACACTATATCGAATTGAATACGGATCAAGTTGAGATTGGTAAAAAGAGGTCGATTTCGACTCCCAACTCGTACATTATATCGAATTGAATATGAATTAAGTTGGAAATGGGAAAAAGTGATACTATAGTCTTGACATCGAAGCCCGACTCGTACACTATATCGAATTAAATACAGATTAAGTTGAGATTGGTAAAAAGGGCTCGATCTCGACTCCCAACTCGTACACTGTATCGAATTGAATACGAATCAAGTTGGAATTGGGAAAAAGTGGTTAATGATCAATCAAAGGGGAATTGAATCAGACAAAAGCTTCAAATTTTGCATCTTTTTTAAAGATTAAAGCCAAATTCAAGAATCTAACAGTCCTTGTTTACTGTTCCAACCCTCCCACCACTTTCATCATTCCTCCTCAACATCATTGTTACAGCAACCAAACTATTCAGGCACACTGCCACAAACATAAGTACCTTCATGTATGTATATGTGTGTATATAAAGTTCCATTAAAAAATTTGTGAAAATGTACGTTTATAACCATTCTCCTTAAAAAAACACAATATTAATCATTCACTATAATTATAATTATAAAATATTCAAGTTTACTAATTTATCCTCATTTTTTTATTTGTTTTATGTGAGATTTGACTAACATGTTATGTGTCAACGAGTGCCGAGGAGAGCCGACGAGTGCCGATGGTGAGCCTACGGGTACTGATGGTGAGCCGATTTTCATCAGATGTGCACTGCCTTGAGTGCCAATGGAGTGCCTAAGGGTGCTGTGGAGAGCCTAAAATTTCTGTCATCACCATAGGCACCCATAGACTTTCCTTAGGCACTGGAACGAAATTTTAAATATCAGTCCAAATGACGAAAATCTGAAAGTAATTTAATAATGTTAGATATTTGGTGAACATAACTTTAAGAAATGGGTAGTATTGTGTTATTTTTATTGGAAATTGATACTTCAGCAAACCTCCCAAAAAAATTCACCCATATTTTTTTTTAATCCAAAAAAAAAATTAAAAATCACCCACATTTACCCCACCCTAACCAAGAAGAAGTTTCCATGCTTTAATGTTTTTACTGTTTTCTTTATAAGGAATACACAAACACAAGCAGAGAGGCTCAACCTTTATGCTTGGTTGAAATATGTTTCTTCTTGCATTACAGCTTGTCTTTGTCATGCCATGTTCCTTTCCTTTTACTGTTGGCAAAAATCATGTTTTCTGCTCCCTCTTTTTTTTCAGAAATTAATTTTTTTTACTTTTAACATATTTCTTTTTTGGGGTCTTACAAGAAAGACAGCTGCAGTTGTTCCCAACTTTAGCTGCTGTAAAAACAAAAGGGTTGCAAAAGGGGATAACAAGAAAGAGATTATTTAGTCCTTGGGATGGCGTAGCGGTGAAAGTGGATGACCCGGGACCGAAAAAAAGAAAGAGATTCTTCAAGATTGTGAGTGAGAGAAACTAAAAGTAAAAGAAGTTACAAACAACTACTGATTCTTTCCACCTAAAAAAAACACTTATAATTTTTCATTTTCCTCCCATTTCTTGAAATTAAAAATAAAATAAAATTAAAAATTAAAAATTCTACCTATGACTGCAGAAATCAAGCAGCTTCTTCCTCCCTTCAACAATCTCATCAAAAAAATCATCAAGCTGTGAAATTATGTTATCAGTCCCAGCCCTCAAAATCCCATAATTACCCTTCAAGATTTCCACTCTCTCCCTCAACCCACCTTCTGATTCCCAATCTACCCCTTGTGAGCATCTCCTCTCAAGCTCTGTTCTCAGCTCATCCATGGCGGCCCGAGACCTTCTAAACTCAAACAACAAAACTCCGGTCCGGCCCGGCATCTGGGCTATCTCAGAAACCACTCTTTGTTGCAATCTTGCAGTTGAAATCATGAAAGCGGACCCAAAAAACAAGCAGCCCTCATACCCATTGATCGAGAAATCGGGCTCGGGCCAGCAGTAAACCAACCCATAGAGAAGAATCATCAGAAGAAGAGAACTAACATTCCTCATTGCATACAAAACTCCTCTGAATCCATTGAATCCATTCAGCTTCGATTCAACCGAAACTTTGTCGTCGAATTTGAGAGACAACGGCTCGATTCTTGTTTCCATCAAGGCCCGATTCTCCTCCTCAAGGCCCAGCGCTTCCCCTCCTGCAGCCCGACATGGCCCGAATAACCTGCTCCCAATCAAGAAAACAAAATTTAAGACAAGCCCATTTAAAAAAATTCCAATCTTTTTGCTTAATAATTGAATCTTGATTTGGATTTTGAGGATTTTGACACGATCCCACTAAAGAAATTTGATATTTTTGGCTTAAAACTGAATCTTGAATTCGGGTTGTGATTTTACTTGGCGGGTGAGTTGTGGGCTGAGGCGGCGGTGGCCGTCGAGGGAGGTGGTGATGTTAAGGCCGGCGGAGTAGTAATTCTCCATGCCGGAAATGCCGGATTTGAGGACGTGGCAGACTTCCCAAAGCTTGGAGCTTTCATCCATGTATTCATCAAGCCATTTCTCACCTACTGGGAGGTGAAGTTTCTGCACTAAAAGGGTTAGCTGTGTGTGGAATGATCTCAAGAGAGAGAGGACTCTTTGGAGGGATTGGATTGACATGAAATTGCTTGACATGAAGGTTCTTTCAAGATCATCAATTCCTCTTGTTAGGAAGTTGTAGAAGCCATTGACAGTAGTGGAAGAAGGATCCATCATGGGAGGGAGGAGTTGGAGGGGGAAGGAGAGGTGAGCGAGGAGAGAGAGGTATTTAAATTGATGGAGAGAGAGAGAGAGAGAGAGAGAGAGTGAGTGAGGAATGTGATGAAATTATGAATGGAATAACAATCTTAGAAGCTCAGGTTTCTAAGGTCGAAAAGGATTGTTGGGAGCAATAATGATTGTTTCCTATGGAGGGGAAAGGATGATTAGTAAGCTGCCATTTTCATTGTTTAATGGGCAGAAAGGAGGAAGAAAAGGGGAAAAAGAGAGGAGGGAAGGGATTGAAAGGGGAAAACAAAATCCCATCTCTCTCTAAAGAAAAAGCATGCAAAACTTGAGGGATAATGAAATCCTCATGACCTAATTAACTCTTCCCCCAATTCCTACCTTTTTTCTCTAAAAGAATATGTCTTGATCCCCTATTTCATATCCTTTGGTGGTTATGTTACGTACGTTAACGTGTCTGATGTTGTGCTATCGATGTGTATCGCGTGCGGAATCACATTATTTTTACTTCTTTGCTAGTGAAGAAAGAAGAGATATGAAAGTGTGACAACTTGGGAGTATTTGTTAAGACATGAGTTTCATTGGCTTGTAAAATGTTTGACCAAGATTGGGTAGGATAGGGTTAATTCTACTACTCTCTCTCTCTCTCTCTCTCTCTCTCTCTCTCTCTTTCCTTGAATTCATTCATGAATTCTTTTCTTGTATTTCTTGTTGTTCTTCCATTTTGGATTAATAGGCATTATAGGAGATGGCCATCCTTTTGATTTTAGTGCTGTTTGGCTTCTTCTTTCCTCTTTTTCTTCCTCGAGCAACTGACATTGTTTCCTTTACTTCCCCTCTATTCTATTGAAATTTGTGGGGTATTCCTTCCCCCTAGATGCAACTATGTAGTCTACACTCTTTTCGATTGCATAGATCGATAATATCGGAAATATTTCTATATCACAAAATAATGTACTCTTATGTGTCACAATACAAATTATCGAATATAAAAATATAGTAAAATTAATAAATAAGAATATACTTCATGTTTGAAAATTGTTTAATTTCATTAAAAGGAATTTTTGGAATGATGGGATTCTTCCTTTGAATTTGTAGTTTTGTACTAAAAAATCAGTCTTTTTAGGCCACCAAAAACTCTTTTCACTCTTCCTTTTGCATTCCTTTCCAAGATTCTTTTTCTTTTTTTCTTTTTAATTTTTCCACTCTACTCTTTTCTCATTATTTTGGTCGAACAAAATATGATTCTCCCTCTAGACCTTACAATAAACAATCCCACATGATATTTGAAGCAGTCCCATTTGATTATTGGCTCTTTGGACCCATCAATCATCTTATAAGGGTCATTTCCTTCTTTTCTTGATTTTCTTTTTGAAAATTCCACTTGCCCTCTTTGAGTTTCTACTATAATTTGTCATTTCCATAGTCTTTTCTTCAACCCAACTAGATGGTAAAACAAAAGATCGGAACGAGGTTTCAAATCCCACTTGACACGCTATGTGTGAGTCTGTCACCCTGTCACTTTAAGGGTAGTTTAACTTTCATGTGTGGTTGACATGCTAGCACAGGAGCGAGGTTTACACTGTACGTACCAAAGGTAGCGACTGCGGGTTCCTAATCATTAAAAAAAAATCAGAACGAGGTGGCGAAAACAATAAAAGAAGGGCTTTTAAATAGCATCAAGATGATGCTATAGAGCATTATGTGGTAAACTCTTGGCCATCATCTAATAATTTCTTTTTATTATATTATTGTGATTGTGGTTTATTTAATTGGAGATGCATCTTTTGTAGCTGGGGTGATGGGGGACCAAGAAATCTTAATTATATTGGGTTGATGGGTTTATTTATTTTATTGTTAAAACACTATTATTTAATTAATGGGTTTCTTTAATTTCGGAGTGTTCGTGGGTTTTTGGAGAATGGGACACTTGAGAGGATGTTGGTCTTTTGAGATCTCATAAAAAGTGAATTTCGAAGCTATGGTCAAACATTTTAATTAGAATACATTAGTGAAAGTGAAATTCGAATTCGTAATTTATCATGCGAAAAAATAAATTTATTGCTGTTGATAATTACCCTCCCATGCAAATTGAATCTTGATGGACTAGCTAGCACATGATCATTCATCCGAACCATTATGTAATTAAGGTCCTAATTGTAATTAGGTTTGAGTTACAAGAATCATAATAAGATTTAATCATGATATTTCAGGACGTGTAATATTACTCTTCATCTTAGCCATCATTATATTAATAAATGGAATTAATTTATCTAATATAAACCTCGAACATACATAAATTTGGTCCTCATCAATTAAAATTAATCATTAAATATAAAGAATCCTTAATTAATACATTAGCCAACATCCTTTACATACCCTATAAAGCCTTCCTACATAGAACGTTTCATTTTCCTCTTTCATAGTAAATCCGTCGTCCTAATTAAGTTAGCGATTACAAATTTTCTTCACCGTGAAAGAATTAATTCTTCCATTAAATGATCCGACTATAGTTAAACTCAAGCCAATCACAACGTGCAATTTCTAATGATGCGAATTTGGTCGAACTTAATCGAACCCGAATAAAATATTGTTCGTCGGTACTTACTTGTAATAATGTATACTTATGTGGGCTGTTGTGAAAATTCATAAAAGCGAGTTAGTTAGCCATCTTAGTTGTCAAATTGGGGACCACTGACAAAATTTCAGTTTATAGTCTACAAAATAATTAGGATAAAGAAATTGATCAATCCTACGCATGGATTAATGGGTCATCAACAAATGGTTATTTGCATTTTGACCCCTCAAGTATGTGGTATTTGGAAATCAGACACATTTTCACCTCTAAATTGCAATAAAATAAAGAAATATAATCGAGTTATCTACTCTAGGAGAATATTCTATTGAACAAATGCTCAATAGAATATTGATTCTTTTTTTTTTATAACGACGAACCCGCAGCCGCTACCTTTGGTGCACACAGGGTAAACCTCGCTCATGTGCAATAGTTTGTAAACCACATAAGAGAGTTAAACCACCCTAAGGTGACAAACACACATAGTTTTTATTGATTCTTGATTTATTATACTCCCCCGTCCCATAGAAAGTGTCTTTTTTTCCTTTTTGAATCATCTCATAAAAAATGTCATATTTCTAAAAAAAGCAAAGAATGTGTGGATTTTATGAATTTTCACAACAATATACACCACACAATACAAGTTTCTTAATCTCTGTACCCCATAAAAAGGAAACAATTTCTATGGGACGGGGGGAGTATCTTTTTTTCGTCATATTTTTCTCTTCCTCTGTAAGCACTAGTAAGATCGAACTTCTTTTTTTCCGAAAAAAGTATAAATTTAAATCTAATTAGACCTAATTCATTAATAAGAAACATGATTGGGTGCCCAACTACACAAGTGGGAAGGCTTTCATTTAAATAGCTAGCCAACCTTTGAAAGTGCAATTCTTCTTTAGCTTTGCCCTCAACTTATCTTTTCAAATACTTGTTGGTCAAAACAGAAATAAGGGTAATCATAATCAAGAATTATTTATATTAAAAATGTGCCCTTTTCTAATGTATTTTAGCAAGTGATATTTTATATTTATTTACTCAAAAAGAGAATAAAGATTTTAGAATTATACTTATAATAATTGGTGAACTCCCTTCAAAGAAAAGCAAATTGTTTCCCTATTATTATGGTTGTTGTGACTTAGGATTACAGTTTTGTCATCCCATTTTGTATATATATATTTTATTATTATAGAATTCTTACTCATCAAACAAAAATAATTTTATTTTCAAGATTTTATGATCAATGGTGGTTAAGAATTGTCATTTCAAGGTAATTGATTCTTACAGCTGTTACTTTTTATAATAGACCACTGTCTCATTTTGGGCAGGCAGTTATAACAAAGACCAACACTTGAGTCATGCCTTTTTTTGTTTCAACTAAAAGAGTCAGAAAATTAATAATTAAAAGTAAATAATAATAAAGTTGTTGCAGTAAATTGGAGTAGCCCTTTTCAGCCTTTTAATTTTAGTTTTTGGTAGCACACAATTGAAATTATTCCCCTGACAATCAATAATTACAAGAATGAATATTTGTTACTATTCAATGACCAAATCCAACTTTTTGTTAAATCTAATTAGGTCTAGTTCCCTACCATAGGTTTGTATTAATCTACAATCTTGAGAACCCGTAGCAGCTGCTGAGGTATGCATTGGGTAAACTCCGCTCATGTGTTCTAATCTATAAATAATAAAAGAGAGTTCAATCACCTTAAACTAACTATAAGTAACAGACTCACACATAGCGGTCTTGGTGGATTTTGAACCCATGAGTTTTCAGAAATCTTGATTCTACTCCTATTGGATTATACATATGTACACCTCTATCGGTATTTTTAGTATCGAAAACTTCCGTTTGAAAAATCAAGATAAGAGGATCGAATAATTAATTAATTAAGACTTACCCTAATAAAAGGAGAATATAAAAAAGGGAGTCAACCAAGAAAATCAATCAATCAACATTATTACCATTTCAAATTAGAAGAGGAGACTAATGGGACTAATTACAATGATGAAATAGAGGGCCAAGAGCAAATCTGAAAGAATAAAATCAAGATCAATTAATGAAATAATTAAACCCAATTAATATATTTTAATTAATTTAGTAAAAGAGAGTATATATTGGTAGGGTAGTTGTTTTTGGTTTTTAGGTGAAGGTCCACTTTCAAGATTCCTCCCCACTATGGATGGCCCATTCCCCATTCCTCACTCCCCCTAAAATAGGATACTTCTATATCATATTTACACCCAAATCATTTATAGTAATCTACCATCATTAAATGCTCATAGCCTTTAATCTCTACACTCTTATGCCTTTTTCCTTACATATATATACATATATTGTATATATGGATCATCATGCATGTGTTTTGCTAATCATGCATGAAAAAATCGACATCTACAGAACTCGAATTTATAACCTAAGTCGATAATATAAACTAACGATTATTAAAAAATACAAGACTTTCGGGTTCTGCCCCGTCGTATTTCTAGATCTGCCCCGATTAATGTATCATCTTAAACTAACTTGTAAAGTGTATAGCTGGATATCATTCATGACATGAGTCATGTCACTCTATTTTTAATTCCATGTATTGTAATTATTATTTGTTCTTCAAAATTAGGAATTTGTGGTCCCAAAACACATTACTTTTGAGCCGTAAATGGAACAAAATCTTAGGACCCACTTAATAAATAAATAAATAATATTAGAGATATTTATTTTATTAATGGGCAAATCCTACTCAAGCACAATATGGACCATTTTGGTAGTCAATTAATTAGGATCATTTTGGGGGTGTAGAAGAAATTATTGGTAATTTAATAGGCTGATTATATAAAAGTCTATACTTTTTTTTTTGTTGTTGTTGACAACTCAATAATTTTCATTTAATAGAAAAGCCCTTTACGGCTAAGGCCGGCCTAAACTAAAAGCTGCAAATTTCTTCACTATTAACCCAAAGCTGCATCAGTATCATTGTTTCTTGATTTTTAATTTACTCAAAAAATATTATAATATAGGCAAATTGACAAAAATAGTCCTCAAACTTCGTGTTTTTGCGAATTTTGTCCTCAAACAATTTTTTTTTTTTTTTATGACCCTCAACTCATTGTTTTTGCGATTTTAGTCCTACCGTTAGATTTTTCGTCCATTTTAACGGTAATTCAATTTTAATTTTTAAAAATAAAAAATTAAAAGGGCAAAATCGGATTTTTTATTTATATGAACCAAAATTGCAAATGAAGAATTATTTGGGACCTATTTAGCAAAATTAAATAGTTTAAGGACTGATTTCACAAATTTTAGACAAATAAGCTAATTGCTTCGTATCGACGAGATTTTGCATTAAATTTTCGGTTTTTCATATAACTTTATTGCTTCGTATCAAATATAAGCTAATGAAGACTTCGTACCAATATAAACAACATTTAATTCGAAATTCAAAATATATACTGTGAATTAACCATTAAAAAATAAAGTTATTATCACCCAATTTTTTTTACTTCAAAGTACTCCATCCGTTCCACTCCATTAGTCCACTTTCTTTTCGGCACGGAGATTAAGAAAGTTGTTTGTTGTGTGTAAAATAGATAAAGTAGTGGGGTCCACTTGAATATATTAGAGTATTATTTTAAGTTAAAAAGGGAAAGTGGACTAATGGAGTGGAACGACCCAAAAAGGAAAAGTGGACTAATGGAGTGGAACAGAGGGAGTAACAATTTAGAGCATAATATTTACTTCAAAATAACATGAATACGAGGAAAATATATGTCAGTTAGTAATTTACGATGAATAATATGTTATAAAAAACATTTAATTCATAATTTTTCATGAATAATATAATACGAGAAAAATATGTATCAGTTCGCAAATTACATAAAATATTAGTTTTATTTGCAAATACTATAATAAGCCAAAAAACTATTGCAAACATGGTTAGTCTCGTATTCACATTCTTTGCATAGAACTGCCATGACAAATCCCCAACACCACCACCCACCATTGAAGGCTGTAACCATAACTCACGTCCGCTACCACTGCGACGATCAACTCGGCCATTTCCTCGCCTGGATCTACCTCGTCCCCGTGTTCATCAGCTTCGGCAGATTCGTCTCCCACTTCCTCTTCCGCATTGAGCTCCAGGGAATGTTCTTCGCCGTCGGCCTCCTCCGCAATTCGTCAGCGAGCTCATCAATTGCGGATTCGCAATTCTCCTCGTATTCTAGTTATTTTGAAGTAAATATTATGCGCTAAATGATTATTTTGAAGTAAAAATTATGGGTGATAATAACTTTGTTTTTTAATGATTAATTCACAGTATATATTTTGCATTTCGAATTAAATGTTGTTTATATTGGTACGAAATCTTCGTTAGCTTATATTTGATACGAAATAATAAAGTTATATGAAAAATCGAAAATTTAATGTAAAATCTCGTCGATATGAAGCAATTAGCTTATTTGTCTAAAATTTGTGAAATCAGTCCTTAAACTGTTTTATTTTGCTAAATAGGTCCCAAATAATTCTTCATTTGCAATTTTGGTCCATATAAATAAAAATTCCGATTTTTCCCTTTTCATTTTTTATTTTTTAAAATTAAAATTGAATTACCGTTAAAATGGACGAAAAATCTAACGGTCGAATTAAAATCGCAAAAAACAAGGAGTTGAGGGTAAAAAAAAAAAGTTTGAGGACAAAATTCGTAAAAACGCGAAGTTTGAGGACTATTTTTGCCAATTTGCCTATAATATATATATTTTGAATATAATTATTTCTACACATTCTTCATTGATGTCCAATATAAGTACAAGCCCACTAATTGATATGATTCTGGCTCAAATTCATTCGGGCCCAAATATAATATCCACTAAACAGCATGGAGGCCCAATTACCAATAGATTTATACTCCTTCCGTCCCGCTATTACTGTCTCCTTTGATTTTGGCACGGAGATTAAAAAACTTTTTTTAAGTGTGTATTTTATGAGTTTTAATTGTATTAAGAAATGAGCTTAATTTTCGAGGAGTGGTTGGTGAAAGAAATGAGAATTTATCCAAATTTTTTGCAGGGCATAGTCGAGGCAATCGATTTTTTTAAATATTTTTTTTATATTGTATTTTAAGAAATAATCTTAAGTTTCCAAAAAGTTAAAAATCATATATTTTCGAGTACGGAGTGGAACGAAAATCGTGAGATAGATTTTTGGAAAAAGAGATTATGATAATGTGAGTATGAGTATTAAGTAGGAGGGGTCCACTTCATTTTTTATTTAAAAGTAGTTTTTGCTATTTTAGAAAAAATGACAGTAATAGCGGGACAACCCGATTAGAAAAGTATGACAATAATAACAGGACAAATACAGTATATATCTAAATGTGTGTGTGAATGTAGTAACTAGTAAGGGCAAAGAGGCCCTAAGAATGATTTTTTTTTTTATGATGAAAATAACTCGAAATAAATCCCATTTAGATTTTGAACTCATTATTTTTTTTATTACAGATTAAGCACTTTAATCTCTATATCATATCTTAAGGAGACATTAAAAATAAATCTTGATCGTATATCGATAAAAAATATGAATGGGAGCCAACTAATAAAACTTTTCGAAAAATATACAAAAGAAATCGGATTCGGCACGATTACGGCCTTCGGTTCCGCCAATAAATATATAGACATATATGCATTGAATGGCTCGTGAGCCCCCAAAATTGTGTACTCCAGTTAACTTGAATTTTCTTTTTGTATTTTGTTAAAATTTATTATTTCCTCCGTTTTGCTATTTTTATCTTAATTTCATTTTTGGTTGTCTCGTTATTGTTATCTTTGTCTAAAAAAGCAAAATAATTCATAGAACACAATTAATCTAAACAATAGATCCATTACTTTAATATAATTTCCACCTACTTTTTTAAACTATGCGTCGAACACAATTAAGACAAAAATAGTGAAACGAAGAGAGTAATTTTATTATTTTGCTTTTGAAAGTGTGTAGCTTTGCCACTTAAAATTATAATTTCATCTTCTTCTTTTTTTCCCTTCTTCTTTAAATCACCCTTAAAATACTATTCACATAATGAAATCTTAGAGGTAGGTTCTAAACAAAATAATATATATGTAGACATGCCCATTTTCAAATCGAAACTGGCTCAAATCGGATTTTAAATCGGAACTGGAACCGGCATAAAACCGAAATCGGTGCAAACTGTAATCGTCTTGAACCGTAAACTGTCGATTTGCAGTTCGTTTTGGGTTTACTCTTTTTCAAACCGTGAAACTGACAGTTTAAAACTGTCGGTTCCAAATCGGGTAAAACCTGCGATTTCAAATATTGAAACTGTCACGGATCACATCTCTAACGAATTAGATAATTGAATTTTAAATTACAAACACTATTGAGAATTTAGATCTTCTAATTTTTACTTATATTTAACACAAACTATTCAATTAAATAGAAAAATCCTAATAAATTTGATATTTTAAAGTAGTATAAACAATGAGAAAACATTATTTTTTATTTAATTGAAAACGGATACTAGCTTCCCCATAAAATATACGTGGGGTGAAAGATATTCAAATTTTATCACTAAAAAAATAGAATATCGAACATTTCCATATTATAACTTATATACAATTTTGTTTATAATTGATTTTTGATTTGATTAGAGTCCGAAAAGCTTTTTTTTTAAATAAAATAAAATAAATTAAGTAAATAAAAATAAAGTATTATGAAAACCATGAAATTGATAAATCGGAACCAAAACCCGCTAGTGGCAGTTCGGTTACGATTTTAATTTTCAATAAATCATAACCGATAATTTCAAATCGTAACTTTAATTGGAATCGGAAAAATGGTATGTCTATGTATGGGGAATATATGCGCGGTTTTAATAGTAATAACCTAAGTCGCCAAGTTGGAAAAAATGGACTAGCCATTTAATGTTCTAGATATTGTAGTTTGTGTTTCAATTCAATAACAACGACTGACTTTTATGTCTAATTATTATTCAATACGCTACGTGTTACATTCAAAGACGTTGTCGACTATTTTAATTTATTTGCACGAGGAAAAAGCTCATTAATGCGTGCAAATTTTAATTAATTTCCACATGGTCAGAAAATATTGAGGAAATTGTGAAATTGGTCTTCCACCTTCGTCATGACATTCAAATTTATTCTACTTTTAATTGAGTTATATAAGTCTAAATATTCTAATTTCATTCTCATATTCGTTTTTCCCTTCGTCTCATATTTTCTTTAATTGAGACTAATTTATAGTTTAAAAATTAGGAAAGTGGCGAAAGGGATGATACATATACCGATCAAAATTATAATATTTAGGCTTATATAATTCAATTGAAAAATGCATGACTAATTTGAGTGTAATGCGAAAGGTGGTGGGATGAATGTAACCACAAAATTGAGATATTTAGACTTACTATTCTATTGAAAAATAAAGGATTAATGTGAATATTATGCAAAATGTGAAAGATCAATTTTATTGTTTATTCAAAAATATATTTATGGTAATAATTTATTTTAAAGGGATTCGATCCAAACGTACAATTAAACCTCGATAAAGTAATATTCGATGAAGTAATAATCTCGCTAAGATAAATAATAACCTTGTTAAATAAAAAAAAATCGGTCTCAAAACTATTACTTTATCGAGGTTTAACTGTACATTAACACTAATAGTCTAATGCCTACTTATTCTAGAACACTTATATATTATCGTTACGAGTATTATATTAGCGTGACGAAATTTAAAATTGGTATTCTACGCGCGAATTAGGTAAATCTCATTCGTATAAACAAACAATATGTAGACTATTTTAAGTTATTTAGTGTGTGATATACTTAACTATAGAGGAGCTGGTGGGAATATACACGTTATTCTAGAAAGAATGGTCATGCATGTGTATGTGACGATGCTGAGAAAGCACGTTACACAATTAATGCAAGATTACGCAAGTCCACAATTATTACACAAGATTTATGTACGACGGCATATGATATTATAATATGACATGTTTTTAATTCAGACGGGTTCTCGCAACTGCTATCGAAGTATAATAGCATGTAAATCACATGAAATGGTAAATCACTCTAGAGTAATCATGTGTGATTGTTTATGTCTGTACAATATAATTGAATTCGAATTATTCTACGAAACCTATGAATTACCATTATCATATAAATTCGTATAAAGTCATGTTTCCATTATATTTATAAAACCTATGAAACCAATGAATTTGTACCAAAAATACGAAATTTCATATAAAGTCATGTTTCCATTATATTTATGAAACCTATAAATTTGTACCAAAAATACGAAATTTCAAAAAAAAAAAAGTTTTCTCTACGAGACCAACTGCATTAATATGATTGAAATCACATAAGTTTTAACTTTTGGCTGAGAAAATAACAAATAATGGATTTGTTTTATTTTCTTTTTCGAGCTATTCAATTTGACTGGAAATTTTGTCATTTTCTAAATAAGGAAATTTATTGTGTAAACATATTAGAATTAAAATATATTAAAAAATTATTATTATACAAATTAATTAAAAACCACTTCTTTCTTTAAGGCATGCTTAAACATTTCTCATTTACACACGACCAACTATTCATTTGAAATTTGATAAGTTAAATAAGACGGAGTGAGTATTTATGAATTATGATGGTGTGGTTGGGGTTGGAACCAAATAAGAATATTTTGATAATATTAATTAAAAATGCATATTTTCATTAATATCAAAAGCATGGTACATCAACATTGCAGACTTATTCCCACTACGAATGCAAATTTAATACTACTAAAAGAAAAACAATTGCATAATTTAAAAAATCTATTCATCTTCAATCTTGATGAAATCCAAGTTGGTCTTTCCCAGAAGCCGATTCCCCAGCATCGATTCAACATACTCTATGAACTTCATCGGCTTGTAAAACGGACGCCCGTCTTTCTCCACCAGCTGCGCCGCCGGTGCAACGACGGCGTCCGGCGCCGCGCCCTGCGCCAGCACCACCGATATCCTCGCAGCCTCAGTATTCACCACCGCTCTGTGCCTCACACTCTTATACCTCCCGTTGCTGAGAATCTGTTCAATTCGAGAATCGAATCAGCCAAATTTTGCTTCAGTTTATCAAAATTGAGATAGTAATGTTGAGGATTTTGATTTCGATTTTGATTTTGACTTTTACCTCGAGATGATCGGCAGTGTTGACCAGAATGGCGTCCCGCGGCGAGTTGGTTTTGAACCACTCTCCGTTATGCTCGATCTGCAGTCCGGCGACGCCGTTGTGGATGAGGAAGGTGAGGAGGCCGTGGTCGGTGTGCGCGGGGATTCCGATGGCTTGATCCGGCTGAGGGCAGGGCGGGTAGTAATTCGCGGCGTACATTTGGAAGCACTGGTCGAGATTCAGAGCTTCATCCATGAATCCTTCCTCGAACCCTAGGTTCTCTCCGATCGAGCGCAGCAGCTGCCGATACACCGGTAATGTCGTTTTGGAGAATTCCGATAGAGTCTCCCTCATCGATTGTGGATTCTCGGGGCAGTGGAACTCCGGATGAACATAGGCTTTAACGAAATCGCGCCATAGATGAACCCTCTGATTCGCGACGCTGATTAGGCTGCCGCTGCCGGATTTGATCGGATCGGAGGCGGACTTGGCTTCGTAGCGGCGCTTCTCCTCCTCCGGAAGATCGAAGAACTCCAAGCTCCGGTCGATTATCGCTTTCAGAAGAGTTTCCGGTACGCCGTGATTCACCAGCTGCAATTGATCGAAAATTCAAATTAGTTCGTTAAATTCTTCAATTCAATTGATAATACAAATTTTTTGTTTAATTCTTCTTACGATGAAGAATCCCCAATCTTCGCAAGCTTTGGCGAGATCGGTGAGAGCTCTGGACCGTTGATCCGGATCGGAGGAGTTGAGGAGGGAGAAATCGACGATGGGGAGGGAGTCTGGGTCGGAGCCTCGAGAATCGGTTGCGAATGTGTACTGAGTTGGGATTGACTCGAGGCTTTTCGACTCGGCCAACTCCTTCACGAATGAATTAGGGGTTTGGGAAGCTGTAGCTGCCATTGATGTTCTCTCTCTCTCTTACTTTCTCTCTCTTTCTGCCTGTGTGGTGATACTGATTTGAGTTATGGAGCGAGTCAGCTATTTATCGAAATAAACGTACGCAAATTTTCTTCTGTTGTTCGTGACTCGGCGGTGTGCTATTGACAAAATGATACTTTCAGTCCACATCTCTAATATGGAAATTTTAATTTCATTCCTTCTCTAGAATAATTCAAAGTCATTAATTTATTTATTTTTGGGATTCAATTATCTAAATACAATCAACCATTCATCTCAATTTTCGTGTCGAAAAAATAAGACAAGTCAAGTAAAACGGATAAAGTAGTATTTTTGGTGCATGAATAGCATTTTTACTATCTAAGTTGCAACTAAAATAACATTTTTGTTACAATTTCATGTCATTTCCCAATAATGTAATAATATATATATATATATATAGTATTTATTTATTAATAAAATATGAGATTTGATAGACAAAAAAATGGAAAGAAGGGAACATCTGGACAACTACGCACTCCAAGTGAGGATAGCACGCCTAATTGGAAAATAGTAGGCCAAACATTTGACGTTCTGCACGGGTATTGTATTATTCACATGCTTATTAAATTAAAATTTTTTATTACTCTTTTCATCCCATAGAAAATATCTTTTTTTATGGGTACGAAAATTAAAAAAAATTAAATTATTTAATACATATTATTTAATTTTTTAATTATTAATTTTGATCTAAATATTATTTATTTTTAAAAAAAATAAAACATTTTTTATGAGACAACGTAAAAAAAAATAAAACATTTTATATTGAATGGATAAAATATTAAAAAGAAGCTCGATGTGACATACAAAGACGTTGTCGACCAATTTAATTCGTCCCCACGGGAAAGCGATAATTATTCAATAAATGAATAAATTAGATAGGAAATCAAGCAGATCGATTTATTTTTATTTTATGAATATTAGTTGCTTTCACATGGCTAGGCTAGGTTTCTATAGTAAGAATAAAATAGTATCTCTCTAGAAAAACCATCTCTCTCTCTTTGATTTTCAACTCTAAATTGAAACTTTTATTATTATTAGTCGTTGTAACCGAAATTATTGTTGGCTATATTTATGGATTGTCGCACTACATGTTGAATATTTTTAACAAGACATGGTAGCTCGACACGCACACCTACTTCTAGAAATATTAAAGCGTTTATGGTTCAATTTCACTACAGGTATGGCGCGGATAGCGGTGAGGAAAAGGTCTGAGTGTCAATTACCGGACACGCTATGTGTGAGCCTGTCACCTCGTCCATTAAGGGTGGTTTAACTCTTCGTGTGTTTTGGGCGTGCGGGAGAAGGTTCCCTGTGCGCACAAAGGTAGCGGTATTGCACAGAGCGAGGTTTACCTGGCGCACCAAAGGTAGAGCGGCGGTTCCTCGTCAACAAAAAAAAAAGCGTTTATAGAATGAGTGAATTTTTAAAATAGTTTTTTTTAAAAAAAATAATTTTCTTTTAAAAAATTATTTCCTAAATTAGTCTCTTTGTTGCCGCATAAGCAGCCATTTAGAAATTCTTTCATTTACTTATAATTTTATTTTGTTTAATACATACCTTTCTTTTTTAGATATATTAATTAAATACGTTAATATTTAGATAAGTAATATGAAGTTGTAACTAATAAATAAAAATATTAGTTATCAAAATAGATAAAATGACGTCTATATTTATTAACACCTCAAATGATTTTTTATTTTCTAATCTTTTGGTTTTTCGTTTTGAAAATAGTTCTTCAATTATTTAAATTTTCTTTTTCAACAATTTGTTGTTCTTTTCGAAATTATTTAATTTTCTTTTCATGATGCTTTTGTATATATATAAAAGAAGTAACAATGCTATACATTTGCTGCATATACCTCCGCAAGAATAAATGTCCTTGAAGGACAAGTACATATGGTAGCAAATGAATATAAAGTTCGTCAAAAATATGGTCGATCAATTGGTTCTAAAAGCAATTTTATGCCTAAGAAAAAGGGTTGCAAGATTTAAATCAAACAATGACGAAAATGATTAATCAATCAAATAAAAGTTCTTGAAGAACTACAACCGTGTGAAATTAATGAGATCTCAATATATTGAAGATATCAAATATCATCGTGGACGCATGACGATATATACGCCTTTAATATGACTCTTAAAATGATAAACGAGGATCCTCAACTACGATCTATTAGAGATTGTCAAGATAAAAAGAATTGGCCAAAGAATAACGATGTCATGCAAGGTGAATTAATATTCCCTAGAAAGCCGGAAATATTTGGACCCGTAGTTCTAAAATTCGGAAATTATGTCTCCGGCAAATGTGTCTTTGTTACAAAGAGAATGAAAAATTACGAGATATAGGCCGATACTCGTAATGTTTTTCTCAAAGACCGAGAATTATTATTGATGTTTGAATAAATCTATACGTTATTTTACTCAACTTAATAATAATTTTAATTAATTATTACAACTTCATATTTAATTGCCTACCTAGTTAATAATAATCTTTTAATTATTAACTTATTTAATCAATATGTCTAAGGAAAATAAAAGAGGTTATGTTAAATAAAATAAAATTAAAATATATAAAAGGATTATGTAGCAAAAAAGGAAACTAGTTTGAAAAATAATTTTACGAGAAGATTATTTTGGAAATTTACTTAAATAATAAATTTCATCTCTATCAAATTTTAATATCAGAATAGTGGATATGGTTATAACTCAATGAGTCAGGTCCACTTACTTTTTCATTTTTTGATTTCGAATCTTTCCAATGATATTTGCTTGTATAATGGAAAATAGAGATCTTTGGCGATTTAAGTCAAAAAAAGATTACGCAAGATTTGTATAACAATATTCTAAGGAAATGATTATATGCGAGATTTTAGTTTTAAATTTGGTTCCAAGTCATGATCGGCGAGCTACTCGATTATACCAAAGCTTATGAATATGATATTTATAAGATATGGTAAGATTTATTGTGGATTTTTGAATTATTATTTTTATATAATTCCCAAAAGATTACCCGTTAAACAATACAATTCTTAAAATATTAGTAACTTTTCTCTCGTTTACCAACTAGATTACCATGTGAAAATTGTAACGTTAATTTGTATAATTCCCTTTTCAATAATGTAGAAGAAATTATGTTGGTATATTACTAGATTGGATAATATTTTTAGAAGTAATATTTTGGGAATTATTTTTCCAGAGATTATGTTTTAGATTTTATTTTTTTGAAAAAGATTATACTAAAAATTTGCCCTAAGATTCGAGGCCATATTACATGAACTATTATACGCCTTTCAAAGAGTTTGTGATTTAAAAATTGAAAAAATAGTGATGGAATCATACTTCATATGGTTAATTATACATATTAAAATGATAAAATACGAGATAGAAATATAAAAGAAGTACGCCAAAATCGGTCTCTTACTTAGCCATAAATCAAGTAGCATGAGCGGGGAGTTTCAACTTTTCAATCACGAGTTCCACTCCATGTAGAGGCTTGAGGACTAAGTTCATAACCGGATCATGAACATACTTAGGAGAGAGAGTGAATGAGAAGTTGGATAATATGAGTGCCAGAAGGATCTTGAGCTCGACCATGGCTAGGTTAAGCCCCAAGCACACCCTCGGCCCGACTCCGAACGGCACGAACAAGTGTGGGAGTTTGCACGCACCGGCTGCCCCATTGGCGAACCTCTCCGGTTTAAATTCGTAAGAATCCGAACCCCATATCTCAGGATCTGTATGCAGAGTTGTTACCAAGATCCATATACCAACACCCTTCGGAATACGAAATCCGGCAAATTCGAGATCATTTAGCGCCTCCCTTGTCATCATAGCCGTAGGGGGATGCAGTCTCATAGTCTCATTGATCACCATTGTAAGCTATTAAGAAAACATTACAAATCTTACATTAAAGTGTGGCTACAGTTAAACCTCGATAAAGTAATATTCGATAAATTAATAATCTCGCTAAGATAATAATTTATTCCGGTCCCGATATGGGTCAATGCACTAAAATAATGTTCGATAAAGTAATAACCTCGTTAAATGAATACTTTTTCTCGGTCCCAAGGTTATTACTTTATCGAGGTTTAACTGTAATTTATTTACCTGTTTCATCTTCCTAATGGAATCGGAATCCGGAACTCCTCCATTGCAAACTCCAATAACTTCCTCTCTTACTCGATCTTGCCATTCTTGATTCTTAGCTAGTAGCATGAGGCACCAAGTGGCTGTAACCGCAGTTGTCTCGTATCCAGCTAAGTAAATGTTCTTGCAGTTGTCGACGATAAACTTCTTGATTTCATCTTGGCTAAGGTTGCTACTCTTAGCCCCTTCAACAATCATCCTCAACATATTTTTCTCCGAGCTTTCTTCATTTTTGTGTTCAATAAGCTTCAAGATCAAATCTTTCACATCTTTCTGGAGCTCCCATGATCTCCTATTTTTCCTTGTGGGGACATATCTATGTAATCGAGATTCGATACGTACAATGAGATTTGAATCCATAACTCTCGGCATAGCCAAAACTTTTACTTACCTCAAGCCAGGAATGCCCGCAACACCTTTCTGGACTGTAGCTTGTTGAAGATCTTGAAGTTTCTGAAACAATTTTTTCCCTTCAGCATAGCTGCTTCCAAAACAAGCTCTGGAGATGACGTCACCAGAGAACTTTCTGAGGTCATCATCGATTTTAATATCTGCTTTGCCACCTTCAGCATCGATCATATCTTTCCATGAATCTATCAACATCAATGTCGATTCTTGAATCAAATTTGTCATTCCCTACAAAAAAATTATCAACCAGAGAATGTATTTAGCGACGAAAGTGAAATCCGTCGCTGACGTCACAATCATTTTGTTGAACATGTATTTAGTGACGAAAGTGAAATTCGTCGCTAATTTCTTTCAGTGAAGAAAATCTAATCAATTTTTAAGTACACATACCTTGACTTTGTCAACGAATAACTCGGGAGCAATAATCTTCCTCTGAAGAGCCCATAAATCACCGTTCGAAGTTATAACACCGTTCCCAAGCAAAGGCTCGAACTCCTTCGCTTGATACGAAGGCTTCCCCAAATGGAGCGACGTGCAAGTAGTCACCTCTTTTACGACGTCGTATTTATTCACAACTAACACCGGTTTAGTACCCAATGAAAGCATGTATATATCCCCTGCGAAATCAATCACATCCCATGATATATTAAACCAAGATTAATTAGTTTGCAAATTGTAATAAACTAATTAATTATATTAAACCAAACCATATTTCTTCCTCCATCCTTCAAAAACCGGAAACAAAGTTGCTGCACAGTTGTGAGAATCGAGAGGCACGGCCGCCGGCGCCGCCTCCGTCGTCCACATTGGTTGCTTCTTAATCTCCGAGATGTTGCCCAGAAAGAAAGCCGGCGGCGGCCCATCGACGCCTTGCTGTCTCAGCACGCGCCGCCAACGCCGCGGCGCCGCCACCAGTGCGATATACAGCCGGAAAAGCAGTCCAAGAATCGCTGCTATAGCAAGAGTTAATGTTATTTGGAGCAAAAAATGTTTCTCCATATTGAAAAATGTGACCTGATTCTTGTTTACTGCAATGCATGTGATTCTTAAAAGGCTATAAGGAGAAATCTTTAATTAATTAACACTAAAAGAGACTCTTTTTTTTTTTTTTTTTTTGGGTGACTACCCTAATTTGGGTTTTTTTATATTATTAATTTGACATTATTAGTACTCCCTCCATCCCATTATTTATGTCCCATTGAGACTGAGCACGTTAATTAAGATAGTGGAGATAAATGTGTAAAGTCGTGGTGTAAAAGTATAAAGGGGTGAGGTCCACTTGCTTAGATTGATTGTGGACCTCTCATTTATTTCCTTATTTGATATGAGGCATAAATATTGGGACAACCCAAAAAGACAAGTGAGACATTAATAATGGGACGGAGGGAATATTACATAGATTTGGATTATTTATCTTGATGTATATATTTTGAGTCTTTCTTGAGATTGAGAATTAATTATTATTTTAATTTTGTTGCAGTCATGATCGGCGTGCTAGCCAGATTATAGCACGTCTTATGAATTTTATATTACGAGGTCATATAAATATTTAACGTCATATTGTAAGAATTTTTGATTTTTTAAATCTGTAAATGATAGAGAGCAAGCATTAGAAGTTGACTAATATGGAAATATAAAAACTTGGTAACAAAATAGAATTATTGTTAGCCGAGATCTTCGATGGAAATCATCATGATAGATACACTGACAAGATGAAAATACGAGATGAAATACGATAGAAAGTATAGAAAGTAATGGAGATTAAGGAGCATTAGTAGGGAGGTTCAACTTTTCAATCACGAGATCGACTCCATGCAGAGGCTCGACGACTAAGTTCATAACCGGATCGTGAACATATTTTGGGGAGAGAGTGAACGAGAAGTTGGACAATATGAGAGCCAGAAGGATATTGAGCTCGACCATGGCTAGGTTAAGCCCCAAGCACACCCTCGGCCCGACTCCGAACGGCATGAACAAATGCGGGAGTTTGCACGCACCGGCTGCCCCGTTGGCAAATCTCTCTGGTTTAAACTCGTAAGAATCTGGCCCCCATATTTCTGGATCAGTATGCAGAGTTGTTATCAAAACCCATATACTAACACCCTTTGGAATACGAACACCGGCAAATTCGAGCTCGTTCAGGGCCTCTCTTGACATTATAGCCACCGGGGGATACAATCTCATGGTCTCATTTATCACCATGGTCACCTAATAAAAAAAAATTAAAAATCTTATGTTAATAAAAAAGTCTTATGGTATTATTGAGAAAGTGCTACAATTTACCAATTTCATCTTCCTAATCGAATCAGAATCTGGAAGTCCTCCATTGCAAATTCCCACAACTTCTTCTCTTACTCGATCTTGCCATTCTTGATTGTAAGCCAATAGCATGAGGCACCAAGTGGCTGCAATTGCAGTTGTCTCGTATCCAGCTAAGTAAATGTTCTTGCAGTTGTCAACGGTAAACTTCTCGATTTCATCCGGGCTAAGGTTGCTACTCTTAGCCCCTTCAAGAATCATCCTCAACATATTTTCTCTGAACTTTCTTCGTTTTTCTGTTCTACCAACTTCAAGATCAAGTCTTTCACATCTCTCTGTAGCTCCCATGATCTCCTATTGCTCTTAGTGGGAACATATCGATGTTTCAAGATTCAATAAGCACCATGGGCGGATCCAGAATTAGGAGGGGGGCGACGAAACTAAAAAAGTAAATACGAAATTTCTTAAAAATTACATATATAGAATCGCGTTTCGACACGAGTTCGGGGGGGCCGCCGCCGCCGGGCTCCCCCTTGGATCCACCACTGATAAGCACGATAAGATTCAAACTCGTAACATTTAGGGAGTGTTTGCAAATGTTTATTTTAAGAATTTATCTGCTTATTGACAGCATAAATAGTTTTTTTTTTGTATTTGAAAAATCTGCTTACTGCAGCTTCTCTAAAATTAAACAATTAAATTGTTTAATTAAACAGTTTTTAAAGTATCTATTGAAATGCGTTTAGTGCTTAAAGCATTATAATTTCCAAAACTATTAAATATATTTGCTTTTTATATTAATACAAAAAATTAACTTTTTTTGGCTTTAAAAACAAATAAAAAGTGTTTATGATAAGCATTTGCAAACACCCTTACTCCTAAAACTTCTTAAAGGAGAATATTTACCTCAAGCCGGGGGATGCCTATAACACCTTTCTCGACCGTAGCTCGTTGCAGAGCTATAAGTTTACGAAACAATTGTTCCCCTTCACTATAACTGCTTCCAAAACATGCTTTAATAAATCGTGACCAAAAGAAATAAGAAGAGTATATGGGGTATTAAATTTTAGTTGGTGGAGTATATTGTTTTATGTAAATCTCAATACAAAAATTACAACATTTACCCAAATTGCAGCAAGTATTTGCAATTCTTGTTTACTTACCTTAATAAGATTTTAATTATTATTAATCTACCTTATTGCACCATAGCAACGATGTAAAAACGCTGTAATGACTGATTATTTTAAATATAAAACGAACAATAATTATTACTGCCGTACTCTACATGTCAAGGATCTCTCTCTGTTACCGATTATTTCAATACACTGGATTGCTTGCGGAAGGAATTACAATAGTATTCCCCTTTTCCTACTTGTCATTGTGGTGTCATGACTGCTTGCACATGTAATTGCCTCCAATCCTTCGTTGATCAGGAAGAAAGAAATATGTCTCTCAAATTTCTCATGAGTTTAAATGACTGTTTTTCTTCAATTAGAGGCCAAATTCTAGTGATGAAGTCTTTCCCTAAGATGGATCATATTTTTAGTCTTGTTGTGCAAGAGGAGAAACAACGCAGTCTCAGTATAATGCCCTCTGGATCAATGGATCATATTTTTAGTCTTGGTGATTTTCTACATAGATTTCGTAAGATTTGTCTTTCTACCTTTTGTTTATTTTTAATCCAATGATATACTCGTTCTTACTTTGTAAAATTTGGTTGGAATCATGATTAAGTAATTGAATAATTATTTAATGGATAAAAGGAATAAGATTAGGGCTTCAACTTTTCCAGGACCGGCTCTGAGCATGTGCGAGGTGCGCGATCGCTCAAGGCCCAAAATTTTTCGAGGCCCAAAAAAGAATTAATTTAGTGTAAAATGTAACTAATCTGGATTGAAACACAAATCTTATGAAAGAGTAGACATACAAATTCTGGTGGACTAAAAAATCTTATTGTATTTTCTATTAAACAAAACATAATATGTAAATATGAGGCCTTAATTTTCTATGTTAAGGGCCTATTTTTTTGTTTCGCACATGGTCCCTATTTTATTCTAGTTTTTAGGACCGGCCCTGAACTTTTCAATCACGAGATCGACCCCATATCGAGGCTCGAGAGTTAAGTTTACAGCCGGAGCATGAACATATTTAGGGGAAATAGAGAAGTAGAAATTGGACAACAAGAGAGATAGAAGTATCTTGAGTTCGACCATGGCTAGGTTAAGCCCTAAACACATCCTCGGCCCCACTCCGAACGGCATGAACAAATGCGGGAGTTTGCACGCACCGGTTGTACCGTTGGCGAATCTCTCTGGTTTAAACTCGTAAGAATCGGGTCCCCATATTTCTGGATCCGTATGCAGATTTGTTATGAAAATCCATACACTAACACCCTTTGGAATACGAATACCGGCGAATTTGAGCTCGTTTAGCGCCTCTCTCGATAGTATACTCACCGGAGGATACAATCTCATGGACTCATTGATCACCATTGTAAGCTAGTAAGAAAATAAATTCACAAACCTTGTATTAATATGATGAGCTTCTAAATAACCATGCTCAAAAGAAACAAGACGATAATAACGGAACGGAGGGAGTATGATTTACTTGTTTCATCTTCCTAATGGCGTCAGAATCTGGAAGTCCTCCATTGCAAATTCCCACAACTTCTTCTCTCACTCGATCTTGCCATTCTTGATTGGAAGCCAGTAGCATGAGTGCCCACGTGGCTGCAATTGCAGTTGTCTCAAATCCAGCTAAATAAATGTTCTTGCAGTTGTCAATAGTAAACTTCTCGATTTCATCTGGGCTCATGTTCATGCTTCTAGCACCTTCTAGAATCATCCCCAACATATTTTTCTCCGAGTTTGCTTCATTTTTTTGCTGTAACAACTTCAAGATCAAATCTTTCACATCTTTCTGCAGCTCCCATGATCTCCTATTGTTCTTTGTGGGCATATATCTACATTATCAAGAAATATAATGAGATTCGAAGTGATAATACTATTCATGAGATCATCACTTCACCAACTAACGGAGAATCTTTACCTCATGCCGGGGATTCCTACAGCAAGGCCTTTCTTGGCTGTAACTTGTTGAAGAGCTTTGAGTTTGTGTAGTAATTGTTCGCCTTCAACATAAGTGCTTCCAAAACAAGCTCTCGAAATTACGTCCCCCGAAAATTTTCTCAGACCTTCATCGATTTTAATATCCGCTTTACCGCCTTCAGCATCAATCTGACCTTTCCATGAATCTATCAACATCAATGTCGATTCTTGAATCAAGCTTGTCATTCCCTACAAGGAAGAAAAAGAAACCATTTTGATGGCATATTTGAAAACTATCAAAAGATAATCAACTGGGACCCCTAATTTGTGGTGGATTCCAAATTCAATATCACGATATTATGGGATGCAAAATAAATTATTTTAAATTAAAAAAAAATCTAAATTTTATGGGTCGAATCAAGAAAATTCATAAACATACACAAGAAAATCGGATAAGTAAACAATGATCGATAGATACCTTAACTTTATCGAGGAACAATTCCGGAGCAAGAATCTTCCTCTGATAAGCCCAGAAATCGCCATTGGAGGTTAGAATACCTTTACCAAGCAAAGGCTCGAAATCCTTGGCTTGGTAAGAAGGTTTCCCCAAATGAAGAGATGTGCATGTAGTTACCTCTTTTGCTACATCATATTTATTCACAACTAGTACCGGTTTATTGCCCAATGACATCAAGTATATATCACCTGCAAAAATTAATCACACACGCATTATCATTCAGATAACATTAAGTGGGTGTTTGGAAATAAGCGATGAAAACTGATGAAAGTGGAGAAAATAATATTTGCAAAACTGTCGATATCAATAGCTTATTTTAAATTTTATAAATAAAATATCCGTTTACTCTCAATGTTATTAAATAATTATTTATAATATATAAATAAATATTAAAATTAAATTAAATTTTATATTATATAAATTTATAATATATTATATTATCATAAACATATCAAACTATTATATTTTAAATATTATTTATTTGCTTAAATTCATAATAATAATATTTGTATATAATTGTAATAATTACGTAGCTAAGAAATAATTATCATTAAATAAAAATAAAAAAAAATTTAATTTAGAATTCAAAATTTTCAGAACCCACTATTTTAATTAATATGTATTTAATTATATTTAATTTTAATAATTATTATTTTATTAAATTTGAAGAATTTATAAATAATAAATATAAAATAATTTTTATCAAATTACTAATTAATATATTAAAAATATTAATTTTAGAACTAATATTTTTTTGAAAATAATAGAAATATTTTAAGAATAAAATAATCTAATAAATTAGATAAACTGAAAGTTGCGTCGTAGCAAATTAAGCAGCTTCTTTATCTTGGCTATATTTGATAGGGAATTTCTGTTAAAAATTGAGTGTTTCAAACACTCCAGCTGCATTTGAAAGCAATTCCAAACACTAACTAAATTAACTAGTTTGTAATAATAATAATAATAATAACTAAACAAAGAAACAAACCATATTTCTTTCTCCATCCTTCAAACACAGAAAACAAAGCTGCTCCACAGTTGTGGGAAGTCTGAGGTCCGACCGGCGCCGCTCCGGCCGCCGCCGTTGAGGCTCGTTGCTTCTTGATCTCCCAGACGTTTCCGAGCAAGAAAGACGGCGGAGGCCCGTCGACGCCTTGCTGTTTCAGCACGCTCCGCCAGTGTCGCGGCGTCGCCACCACCGCTGTATACAGCCGGAAGAACAGTCCAAGAACTGCTGCTAAAGCTAGAGAGAATATGATTTGAAGCAAAAATTGTTTCTCCATGTTAGACTGATGTAGTGAAGTTAATGTCTAGTGTAATGCTTATATAGAGACAGGGGCGGACCTGGGCTGGGTAGGACTACAGCCAAGGTACCCATATTTTTTTTTTAATTTTGTAGTATGAATTTTTTTTTTTATTCGAATATCAGTATTAATCTTAGGTAAGTTCGAAAAAAATAGATCAATCCAAAATAATTTTTCGAGCTGGATCTGTCCATGTATAGAGATTACATAATAATTGGCGATAGCCTAGTCAATAAGGCCGCTGGCCGGATATGACTTATGAGAATTGAGAACACAATCACATCCACAAAAAAAAAAGACTTATGAGAACACAATCACATCCACATAAAAAAGAAGACTTATGACTTATGAGAACACACACATATACACAAAGAAAAAAAAAATAGGCCACCTTACATCAGCGGCGAATCTAGGATTACGAGGAAGGGGACGAAATTTGAAAATTCGATTGAAAAAAGGATGAAGTATAGATTTCGAGGGGACGAAATACAAAAAAATACGAATGCCGGTGAATTCGAGCTCGTTTAGCGCCTCTATTGATAGAGCCTCACGGACTCATTAATCACCATTGTAAGCTAGTAAAAGGGAAAAAAAATCACAAACCTTGTATCAATAGCATGAATTTGTTATAGTTATGATTAATCTACCGTACAATTGTAAAGGCGTTGTCAAATATCTTCCCTAGAGTATTCTGCAGTACTACATTGTTTGCGATCTGAATTAAGTAATAATATTTGTATACAAGATAAATAAATAAAAAAAAATATATGTCGTTCATTTAAGTAACTAAATAAAGAATATAAAATGTTGGAATCTTACACACATTTATAATACTCCCTATGTCTACAGTTAAACCTCGATAAAGTAATAATATCGTTAAGATAATAATTTATTCTGGTCCCAATGTGGGTCAATGCATTAAATAATATTCAATAAAGTAATAACCTCGTTAAATGAATATTTTTTCTCGGTCCCAAGATTATTACTTTATCGAGGTTTAACCGTATTTGATTCTTCACACATACTAAGAAAAAATTTAATGATATGAAAGTTAGATAAATGTTGGTATTGGAATATGAGTAAATTAAAATAAATTAATGAAATAATGGTAGTATTTGCTATTATAAAAGTTGGATAAAATGGTCTTAATCTATATTATCATATTAATTAGACCTATGAAAATTAGTGAAATACTTAGTTATGCACAAAAAAATTGTTAATAGACATATAAATTTGGAACAGACGGAAAAGTAAATTAGGCATATATATTTGGAACGGAGGGAGTAGAACTATAAATTATAATACCATATACGAAGTAATTAAATAAGTATTCAATGGATAAAAAGAAAAGGCATGCACATCTTTAATTTTATCATTACCAAAAACTTCAGAAAAAATCACGCCGTGGCCGGTCAAAAAGCATCAAAGTAGAATAATCAAATTTATTTTTCAAGAAAGATACATCTTAAGTTCGACCCCATGTGTGAATATAATTAGGGAAGAAAGCGAATGAGAAGTTGGAAAATTAGAGATATATCTTAAGTTCGACTGTGGCCCCGGTCCCACGCGGACCGGCATGAATAAAATGTGGGAGTTTGTACGAACCACTTGTAACCTCTCCGGTTTAAACTCCGCACAGCATCATCTGTCCCACTCCTAGGTGGCCCATACCATGGCCCACCAATCACGCTCCGCCACGCGTGCATTGGTGGACCAGCCTTTTATAATTAAAATAGTTTTTTATTGGTAATATGACCCACCAATGCACGCGTGGCGGGACGTGATTGGTGGGCCACCGAGTGGGATACGATTTTTGGGCCAGAGGATCCGGATTGTTTAAACTCATAAGAATCAGGCCTTGATATGTCCAGATCCACATCAAGGATTATTAATGGCTTCTACTGTAGTTAGTTTAAGGAGAGATCCAAGGAGTATTTATAAATAAAGGGAGTGTTAAAGTGTGATATCGAACTTATGGGTGGGTCCCATGGATTTTTTATATTATTAATTTAAAAATATTAATTGTATTATATAGATTTTAAAATTTTTTTACCTTGATCTTATATTACTCCTTTCGTCTCAAAGTTTTGATATGATAGTTAAGAATTTTGGGATCGAGGGACTGAGGGAGTATAATATTGTCATCTCAATATTTTTAATAATTATATACTTCCATGCTTTCATGAGATCGACATTTTTAAATAAACAATAATTATTGATGTGCTATTAATGATTGCAGGCTTGGCTCTAGCGAAATCACCTGTTACACACAAGACAGTCCAATAAAAGATTAATTTAAGTCAAAAAGAGATTTGATCATGACACATAATATTTTAATACGCCAATGTTATGAGAGTTTCTGATTTTAAAATCTGTGAATGATAGAGAAAGCATTAAAAATTGACTAACATGAAATTAAAAACTAAGTTCTAGCCAAGAACTATACGAGGCAAGAGGCATCCAATCTCTTACAACCGAATGTATTATTCAATAATTCAATTTCTAGCCAAATAGTCCCATTGAAATTAAGGAATAAAATTAGTGCTTCAACTTTTCGATCACGAGATCGACTCCAAATCGAGGCTCGAGAGTTAAGTTTACAGCCGGAGCATGAACATATTTAGGGGAGATGGAGAAGGAGAAATTGGACAACAAGAGAGATAGAAGTATCTTGAGTTCAACCATGGCTAGGTTAAGCCCTAAACACATCCTTGGCCCCACTCCGAACGGCATGAACAAATGCGGGAGTTTGCACGCACCGGTTGTACCGTTGGCGAATCTCTCTGGTTTAAACTCGTAAGAATCGGGTCCCCATATTTCTGGATCCGTATGCAGATTTGTTATGAAAATCCATACACTAACACCCTTTGGAATACGAATACCGGCGAATTTGAGTTCGTTTAGCGCCTCTCTCGATAGTATACTTACCGGAGGATACAATCTCATGGACTCATTGATCACCATTGTAAGCTAGTAAGAAAATAAATTCACAAACCGACAAGCTTCTAAATAACCATGCCCAAAAGAAATAAGACGATAATAATGAGACGGAAGGGAGTATGATTTACTTCTTTCATCTTCCTAATGGCGTCAGAATCTGGAAGTCCTCCATTGCAAATTCCCACAACTTCTTCTCTCACTCGATCTTGCCATTCTTGATTGGAAGCCAATAGCATGAGTGCCCACGTGGCTGCAATTGCAGTTGTCTCAAATCCAGCTAAATAAATGTTCTTGCAGTTGTCAATAGTAAACTTCTCGATTTCATCTGGGCTCATGTTCATGCTTCTAGCACCTTCTAGAATCATCCCCAACATATTTTTCTCCGAGTTTGCTTCATTTTTTTGCTGTAACAACTTCAAGATCAAATCTTTCACATCTTTCTGCAGCTCCCATGATCTCCTATTGTTCTTTGTAGGCATATATCTACATTATCAAGAAATATAATGAGATTCGAAGTAATAATAATATTCATGAGATCATCACTTCACCAACTAACGGAGAATCTTTACCTCATGCCGGGGATGCCTACAGCAATGCCTTTCTTGGCTGTAACTTGTTGAAGAGCTTTGAGTTTGTTTAATAATTGTTCGCCTTCAGCATAAGTGCTTCCAAAACAAGCTCTCGAAATTACGTCCCCCGAAAATTTTCTCAGATCTTCATCGATTTTAATATCCGCTTTACCGCCTTCAGCATCGATCTGACCTTTCCATGAATCTATCAACATCAATGTCGATTCTTGAATCAAGCTTGTCATTCCCTACGAGGTAGAAAAAGAAACCCTTTTGATGGCATATTTGAAAAACTATCAAAAGATAATCAACTGGGACCCCTAATTTGTGGTGGATTCCAAATTCAATATCACGATATTTCGGGATGCAAATTTGTTCTTTTAGATAAAAAAAAAATCTCCAAATTTTACGGGTCGAATCAAGAAAATTCATAAACATACACCAAAAAATCGGGTAAGTAAACAATGATCGATAGATACCTTAACTTTATCGAGGAACAATTCCGGAGCAAGAATCTTCCTCTGATAAGCCCAGAAATCGCCATTGGAGGTTAGAATACCTTTACCAAGCAAAGGGTCGAAATCCTTAGCTTGGTAAGAAGGTTTCCCCAAATGAAGAGATGTGCATGTAGTTAACTCTTTTACTACATCATATTTATTGACAACTAGTACCGGTTTATTACCCAATGACATTAAGTATATATCACCTGCAAAAGTTAATCACACACCCATTATTAGTCAGACAACATCAACCCAAGATTAGTAACTAGTTTGTAATAATAATAATAATAATAAATTTAAAAAAAAAAAAAAAAAACAAACCATATTTCTTTCTCCATCCTTCAAACACCGAAAACAAAGCTGCTCCACAGTTGTGGGAAGTCTGAGGTCCGACCTCCGCCGCTCCGGCCGCCGCCGTTGAGGCTCGTTGCTTCTTGATCTCCCAGACGTTTCCGAGCAAGAAAGACGGCGGAGGCCCCTCGACGCCTTGCTGTTTCAGCACGCGCCGCCAGTGGCGCGGCGTCGCCACCACAGCGGTATACAGCCGGAAGAACAGTCCAAGAACTGCTGCTAAAGCTAGAGAGAATATGATTTGAAGCAAAAATTGTTTCTCCATGTGAGACTGATGTAATGAAGTTAATGTCTAGTGTAATGCTTATATAGAAAGTTTTAATCTGTAATATAATTGTACTATTTATAAGTAAATGTATACCCTCTAATTACAACAATTACTGAAAATTCCAGCAAGATTTTGCCAAAACGCTGTAATCACATTATAATAAATTATATAAGGAAACAGTAATTATTACTGTACTATAATAAGATTTAAAGGAGATTTTAGGTGCACTTTCTATTGCAATATCAAAGCATGGCTAGATTATGTTTAATTAAAATATATTTGCATTGGGATTTACATAAGATGTGCTGATATTCAGCAAGGCCGGTGGATATGAATTATGAGAACATAATCTAGGACACTTCATCCAATCATATATTCTGAAATGAGTCTAATATTTGTATATGAATCATTTTCACATGATCAGGAAAGCTTACAACTCTTCAACCAGAAAAAAAGGGAGAATATGTATATCAGCAGAAAACTATGAACATTAATCAATAAGATGATTACCAGAAAATCGGCGTAAGAACGATCGCAGTTATCCTCCACAACAGTTGAAACTCAAGACTTGAAGATGAAGACATCATTCCTTATTTAGAATCTGAATAATCTGCAGGGTGTGGAAAGATAGAGATGTCAGATATATCTTTTATAGAAGCATATGCATAATTAGCAGAATCTTGGGAGTGATTTGCTTATGTTGGTATATCAAGATTCAAGAATCATACCAAGCAGAATGTCATAGCAAGATGCCAGAAAGCAGACATTTTCTTATATTAAGACAAAACCAGACTATTAGTACTATGACTCTCTCTCATCTCATCCCATTGTTGTGAAAACATTCCAACTTAACATGTTGTATAATGAAAGCCACCACCAATAAAGATGCAGGGACTGCAGGGAATATATATAAGCAACAAAAGTGGGAAACTATTAAAAGTCTGGACAAGAAATTATTCAAGCTAAGGTCTAAAAGATTTGAATATCGCAGTCTGAGTTATTACATGACTTGTCTAGTGCGATTCACTACCAGCACATGGTATTGTATGGAAACGAGATTTATTCGACATTTATACATCTTTGCATAATGGTTGCGAGTTCTTTTGCCAAGAGTAAAACGAAGAACGTTGAAACCAAATAACACCACACAAATAACACCTCTGTATATATCATTTACAGTTTTGTTTTACCATCCAATGCACTAACATTCTTTTCCTTTTTGTTACATACTTCTCATTAGGTTTCTACGCCCAGAAATTGATAAATGTGGCCATATTTTAACTTTGAAGGTGGCGAGTAAACCATTTGAGACTCACAAATTCGATCTTTTTCCCCTTAACCAATTAAAAGTAAAACCGGTAGATCTGATCAAGAATAAGCACGGTTTTGACTGCTCAACAATCTTTAACGCCACCACCACTGCAAATTATCCATATTTCATACCTATCTGCAGACAAATTTCTACATTTCATCCAAGAAAACAATGGCAAAAGGATTCGACCTTCCATCCCAAGAAAAGCAATGCAGAAGAATTACACGAATAGCCTAAAACTCAGGCATCAAAACGATGAAATCAGCTCTGATTACCCGAAAAAAAAAAAAAAAAAAAAAAAAGACGAAACAAAGTAACACTTACCAGCTGGATTAGCCCAATGCGCCAGCTCTCTGCAAACCCTTCTTCTTGACGATGAAGCTGGATCCGATAAACGCGCACGATCCCAAACCAATCCAAACCCAATCAATTTACCTGAAACGTGACCCAAATCGATCGAAAACCGGCGGGAGTATGCTTTTTTTTTTTCAAAAATAAGTGATATGGTTGCGAATAAAACGAGCTGCCGGGATGGAATTGGCTGCACATTTGCGGCGGACTTCGAGTATGCATTAGTTGAATGCATACGTGCAGATTGGTGGATTTTCTTCATCTGTCACTGCATGTGGAAGGATCAATTTTGATTTGGTGTTTGATAATCAAACTTTGATGGGTGGTTTTTCAATTTGGGGGCTAGGGCTTTGGAATTGGAGGGAATTTATTGCAGATTATTGTTTTTCTTTTAATAAATCAATTAATCGTTCATACACCAATTTCATTTGAGAATTAATAAATAAATTGTTGATGAACAAAAATGCAAGATTTTAGCCCTTTAAATTCATAGTTTCATATTCACCTCATAGAAATTGATAATTCATAATTTATACGGACAGATTCAAAATTAAAAATATAATATGAAATTTATAATTTTTATAAAATATTTTGTACTTTCTCCGTCCAATTGAAGTTGTCCATCTTCTTTTCGATGCGGATTTTAAAGAGAGTTGTTTGTTGTGTGTAAATTGTATAAAGTGGTGTGTCCCTCAAACAAAGTGTGTGTAATAATTTGCTTAAAAAAGAAACTGGACAACTTCAATGTGACAGTTCGAAAAGGAATACTTCAAGAGAACAGAAGGAGTATAATTTAGAAGAACGACGTCCACTATTCGCCACAAAACGGAAACCTTCATTATCCAAGAACACGATACAATTATTAAAGACACTATATTATCTACAACATTTGATCAACGGTAGCTGTAAAGGTCTAATAATTTTGTTATAGAAGTAGATATGTAAAAATATGCCTAAAATTCGGTTTGAAATGTACTTCCAAACAAACCCCATGAGTACCCGGGCCGGGGGTTGGGTTGGGCTTCGAAAATAGAAGCCCGAAATGAATCGGGCCTAAAAAAGCCTGCCCGATGAAAAGCTCGGGCTTATCGGGCTCGGGCCTAAAAAGGCCCGGGGTTTCGGGCCTAAAAAAGCCCGACCGAAATTAATTGTTAATTATATTTTTTTATTTGTTTTTTTTGTTTTTATTTGTTTTGATTTTTGAATGATTAATTTCTACCCAACTTATTTATTCTATCTTGTTGTATGTAAAAAATCAAGACTAAAAAGAAAGAATTCGAACGTCTCAAGTATTTCATAGTTTGAGCTTTCGATCATAGACCAATCTATTAACTTGTTTTGTTAATTGTTATCAAATATCAACTCATCAAAAGACTCATATTTTTCACTTAAAGTTGTTTTTAATTTATTTTTGTTGGTTTTAACTTTCAACTTTTGAATTTCGATTATATTTATAAAAAAAAACTCGGGTTAAGCCCGCCCGCCCGCCCGAAAGCCCGGGGCTGGGCTGGGCTTAAAATTTCTAGGCCCGACTGATTTTCGGGCAGGCCCGACCCGGCCCGATAAATAGCTAAAAGCCAGATGGGCGGGCCTGGGCCGGCCCGGCCCGCTACTTTGCCACCCCTACTTATTACTCTCCCCTTTTATTTTGGCACGGAAATTAAGAAATTTTATTTAATTGTGTATTTTATAAGTTTTTATTATATTAATAAATGAGCACAATTTTTTAGGGTGGTTCGTGAAAGAAATGAGAATTTGTATTTTATTAGGGGAAGCTGTTTATCAAATAAACTAATGATGCCAAACTTAAAGTATGCTTTAGTAACTAACTTTTTGTTATACACCAACTAAATGTTATGATTACCAAAGTTAGCAACTTTAATCAAAATAAAGTTTGTTCCTTTGATGCACCTCTTTCTAAAAATTTATATTTTGCCTAGTGTAAGATGCTTGTCCTAATATTGTAGCATATGTTCCATTCCAAACATAACCATAATCTTTTAAAAATATCAAAAACAAATCCAAATTAAATATAGTTAGGAGCAGATCCATGATTAAAAAATTGTAAAGTAAAATCTTCAATTTTAGAAAAATGAGGTGAGGAAAATAAATATTTTTAGAATATCCATTAAATATTTCTTGCACGACTTAGAAAGAAAGACCCATACGACCTCTGAATCTGTCTATGAATATATATTGGATGGTGCTAGAAATAGCTAAGAGATTAGAAGAATATTTAACTAAAATATATAGAATATAATATTAAATCATAGAATGAATGACTCAAGATTAAACAATAATATTCAGAAATCAGAATAAAAAAAAAGGAAAAAGAGGCTAGAATTTGGTACAATTAACGTGGATAAAAGTGATTAAGACGTGAGTATTAGTTCTCTTTATTTTTATTTTTAACATAAATAGTTCCTTAAAAGTGTCTTTATGTTGTGAATAATGAATATATTTAAATTGAATAAAAAAGAAGGTATATTATCCATGAGATCTTTGTTCAAACACTTCCGAATTGATTCTTCTTGAATGTATAATCACCCACGTGCATTTTTTCATCGATTCGCGCGAATTATCGCTTCGTATGCGCGTAATATAAATTTTTCGTACACGTACCGTAACTCGAGCGATCGTCTATAAAACAAGTGAGTGATCTAATAATTGAAACGTCACGAAAATGTTTATCCAAATCGTATTATTTTAAATTTAAATTTAAAATAGTAATTATACGTAGCTAAATTGCGAACACGAGATTTTCTTTTTTCCTTTTTGTTGTTTTATTTCTTTTTTTAAGGAGGAGCTCACGAGATTTATTAGAAGGCCATGCTATTTCACATAGTTTTTAGGAGGATTTTTTTTGCAAATTATATGATTAATTTATTAATTTATAGTAACATGAAATTACTTTTAAATGCATGAGATATTAAAATCTTGTGACTATAAACTGCAATATTTTTCACCACTTTTTATTACAGTATTTGGGTATATTTATGGCAACTGCAATAAGCAGCGGCAAATACTGCACAAAGCCATAATCTCTGTCGCTCTGCATACCTTCTCTCTCTTCCTCCTCTCTCTCTCTCTCCAGATACATATATATGTATCTATCACCGGCCCTTTTACCACCATCGCTTTCTCTGTCTATAAATACTCCCTTTTGCTCTTCAGTTGCAGAGCCTCCATAAAATCCCATGTCACAATCGCCGCAATTAGCCGGCTGTTTAAACTCCCTTTTTCAAGTCTGAAGAAAACTCCCAACTGGTAAGCTATCTTCTCATCCTTAAATCCCCAAATCTTGAATTTTTAAGGAAGAAAGTTAAGGTAAACTCATGCCCTGTTTTTTCCATCTTAAATCTTGATTTTTTTTTTAATTTTAAAATTTTTATTTTTCTTAATGCAAACTTATGATCAAGTGTTTACCTTGCTTTTAGTGTTTCTCAAGAATGGCTGGAAAAGAGACGGATATTAGCTCAGAAAAACTCACTTCAGAGGTGACATATTATGTAATTAGATTTTTATTTATGTTGGGATTGATTTAGTGCTCTGTTTCTTGAATGTTTGTGGTTTGTTTTGAAAAGGTGGTTGATGAGTTGAAGGAATTATGGGAAATGGCACTTCCAATAACTGCAATGAATTGTTTAGTCTATGTTAGAGCAGTTGTCTCTGTTCTGTTCTTGGGAAGACTAGGCAGCCTAGAGTTAGCCGGTGGGGCTTTGTCAATTGGCTTCACAAACATAACAGGGTACTCTGTTTTAGTAGGCTTGGCTTCGGGTCTTGAACCCGTATGCAGCCAAGCCTACGGATCGAAGAATTGGGATCTCTTATCGATCTCCTTGAACCGTATGATCTTGATACTTTTCTTGGCAACAATCCCCATCAGTGTGCTTTGGATCAATCTTGAATCAATCATGTTGTTCATGGGGCAAGATGGGGATATAACTAGAATGGCTGCAACATATTGCGTTTATTCGCTACCGGATTTGTTGACGAATACTCTGCTGCAGCCATTGAGGGTTTACTTGAGGTCACAAGGGGTGACTAAGCCTCAAATGTGGTGTACTTTGCTGGCTGTGGTTTTTCATGTCCCGTTGAATTATGTGCTCGTGTTCGTGCTAGGGTTTGGGGTGCCGGGTGTGGCTATGGCGTCGGTTTTGACTAATTTGCACATGATGGTGCTGATGATGGGTTATGTGTGTGTGTTTGGGAAGTGGGAGTGGAGGTGGAAGGGCGGAGATGGTGGTGGTGGCGGCGGTGGTGGGATTTACGCGCTTCTTAAGCTGGCTGTCCCGAGTTGTGTGGGGATTTGCTTGGAGTGGTGGTGGTATGAGATTGTGACTGTGTTGGCTGGGTATTTGCCTAACCCTAAGCTTACTGTTGCTGCTACTGGGATTATGATTCAGACAACTAGTCTTATGTATACTGTCCCAATGGCTCTTGCCGGCTGTGTTTCTGCTAGGGTAAGTGCTTGTTTAGCTTATGTTCTTGCATGAATTGTTTAGGGTTTGTGTAGAACTAGTTCAAGAATGTGATTCTTGAAAAGGGTTTGAAGAATCAAGTGTTGATTTTTGATTTTGCAGGTGGGAAATGAGTTGGGAGCTGGGAAGCCAAACAAGGCCAAGTTAGCAGCAATGGTATCATTAGCCTGTGCATTTGCAATAGGGCTAATCAATGTGGTGTGGACAGTGATACTCAGAGACAAATGGGGTGGACTCTTCACAAAAGATGATGAACTAAAGCTTCTCGTAGCGTCCGTTTTACCGATCATCGGATTATGCGAACTGGGTAACTGCCCGCAAACTACGGGGTGCGGTGTCCTACGTGGCACGGCTAGGCCGGTAGTGGGTGCCCACATCAATCTTGGCTCGTTTTACTTCGTGGGCACCCCTATAGCCGTCGGCCTAGCCTTCTGGCTAGGCATCGGCTTCGCGGGCCTGTGGCTAGGGTTGCTATCGGCTCAAGCCGCGTGCGCGGCCTCGATTCTCTACGCGGTGTTGTATTGTACGGATTGGGAAGATGAAGCATTGAAGGCTTGTAAGATGAGTAGATTAGAGATGGTTAGTAAGTCGAGTAATGATGAAGAGAGGAAAGGTTTCTTGGTTGTGGATGATCAAGAGAAGGGTAATATTATGTAGTACGACTCGAAAAAATGTTCGAGTGGGCGTGATTGTATCGCGAAATTATATGAGTAACGAGTTTTATTTCATTAGGTGTAGCATCTACGGGATAAATATGGGAAATGTGGACAAGTTGGGTATGTTTTTTATTAGTGCTCCAAAATCCATACTCTTGCTTGAAAGTTATTTAGTTTTCTGAGGTATGGGGTTTTGTGAGAATTGCAGGCACTTCAATTGAGGCAGAGAATTTCATGGTGGCCCATGAATATTATTAATATAATTAATAAGGAATGTGTGTGGTTTTTTAATTATTAAAATTGAATGCTGATATTTTGGAATGAGGTCACATGTTCAATAAATCTTTGTTCAATTGATATCTGTTTTAAAACGACGTAGTTTTGTATTGAAAAAATGCAATCTTTAATTATTTATTAAATTATTTTTTAAATCTTATCATTTTAATTTGTAGTTTTCAATACAAAACTACGTCGTTTTTAATCGGACATCAATTAGACAGTAATTTATTGAACACGTGATCTCATCCCGATATTTTGTGATGAATTTTGGGAATGGAAAGGAAATGCGATGAATATTTAGTGGATGGGGATGAATTGCTATTTTGCACAGAGCCATGCTCTTGCTGTTCTTCAGACTGACCCTACATGTTTGCCAACAACAAAACATACTATTCAATATTACTTGATTGAAGACATTAGTCAGTAGTCACTAATACGATCTGCGGATGAGTCGGTACGATATATTGATATTGTTGTAAATATATTTTATATATATCCTTACCATATATGATGAATATGTAAACCCTAAAAGTCCATGAGCCGATCTTGTACTCTATAAATAGAGGTCTCCACCCTCATAATATTACACATCTATTTTCCGTCTTCTCTATTATTCTCTTATTCCGTATAGTTTATAACACGTTATCAGCACGAAAAAAATCTTCTCCCAAAAAAAAATAAAAAGACATCCGTCGGCTGAAGGTTTCTTATTAGGGACTAGGCAAACTCTGTTGGAGACAAAAGACGAAGGAAACACTTGGGCTCCACGTTCCATACCGTCTGCTGAAGATTAGCATTTTAATTATAGGTAAGCTAGCTATTCTTTTGCGCACTGCAGATGCTGGAGAGATGTGGCAACGCATTCCTTTAAGTTCACAACTTCCTGGTGCATGATCACACAATATGATTATTGATTTTTTTTAAATTTTTTTTAAGTTCTAAATATTCTTATATTATGGTCTTGCAATATGTGAGAAATGATACTTGAATTGTTGTTTATGAACAATTGAAAAGCAAGTAGCGCAAGTATTATTCCTGAATGATATTAATTTCAAGCTCTTGAAGAGCAATTGAAAAACATATTTTCAACTTAATTTGTTCTTTCCGTAAGAAGACAATTTAATATTCCCGAAGAATATTCCATGCTCTTAAAGAGCAATTCAAAACCATATTTTTAACTTAAATTGTTGCTCCGTAAGAAGACAATTCATATTCTACAGAATATCACATGCTCTTAACGAGCAACTCAAAATTATTTGTTGAAATTTAATTGTTGCTCCAGAAGTAGCACAATCAATATTCCCGAAGAATATTACATGCTCTTGAAGAGCATTTATTTTACATACGCTTTTACTTATTTATTTATTTATGTTGAATCTTGTTGCTCCTGAAGTAGCATAATCCATATTCCTGAAGAATATATCACATGAGCAAGTCAAAATTATTTATTGACATGATTCAATTGTTGCTCCAGAAGTAGCACAATTTAATATTCTTGAAGAATATTATATATATTATATTATGTTTTATTGATTGGCGAATCTTGGTTATTAAATTGTTATTATTGTGGCTCCAAAAGTAACACACAATTAATATCCCTGAAGAATATTACATGTTTTTTTATGAGCAATTCATATATTTTGTTATATTGATGGGCGAATCTTGGTTCTTGAATTTTTATTATTGTTGCTCCCGAAGTAGCACAATTGATATCCCCAACGAACACAATATGTTCCTGAAGAGCAATTAGGTTTCTCGAAAATATTAGTCTTTCGCCTAAAGCAGTTGAATATAGACTAAAATTGTTGCTCCTGAAGTAGCACAATTTGTATTCCTAAAGAATAATACATGTTCTTGAAGAACGATTAAAGTTCTTTATTTTGGCAAATGTTGTATGTTCATAACTCTAATTGTTGCTCTTGAAGTAACACAATTAACTCTACATGTTCTTGGAACAACTAAAAGTTTTTATTTTGAAATCATATATCACATCAATCTTAGTTTAACTGTTGCTCCTGAAGTAGCACAATTAATATTCTTGATGAATATTGCATGTTCCTAAAGAACAATGTATAGATAAAGTATGTTGTAATTTAAAGGATTACCTAATTCATGGAGTGGTAGCAATAGCTCCTCTATGTTTGAGAACTGCATTTCCAATACCTATTGTTGCTTAATTTTTTTCAAGAATAGTTGTGAGATCCGGTAGATCTCAAAATTTGTAATATATTGATTTCATTTATCTTGAATAAATTAAATTGTTGCTTCTGAAGTAAGACAATTACATTCCCGAAGAATGACCATATTGTGATAGTAACATTGTCATCACATGTTTGTAGAAATGCCTCAAATATAGTATTTTTATATACTATTTATCTTTTGCTTCCCTAAGAAGCATCATTTATATTCTAGAAGAATATTAAATGCTCTTAAAGAGCAACTCGTATCTTGAGTGATATATGTTTATTACCGAATGAAAAACATTATTTATGTCGAGTTGACATTAATGAAATCTTGATATCGATGCTCATCTGCTAATAAGAGGCATAGGGGGATAATAATCTAATAAAACGAAGCATCCCAGTAGGATTGCGTCAAGATATTAATTGTTTATCCTCCCTAAAGCTCGATACGAGTAGTTGCATCTTCACTGCAAGATTTTAAAAACTAGTGGATCGAAATTATTGAAGGCTCCAGAAGAGCATGTGTCATTTTATCAAATGATACTAAATCGACTATTGAGTTTACCCTTACTTTAGTAAGTCTAGAAGGAACTTACTAAAGGATATCCACTGTAATGGATATCATATTGAAAAAATATACAAAGGTAGTGATTCTTTTGTATTTAGCCGGAAGCAAACAAAAGAAAACTTATCACACTACCACCTTGAATGTATTACACATTTATAAAAATAAGTTAGACAAAACATGTCATGAACCGGAAGTTCAAAAGAGTTTTATGCTTTGACATGATATGTTTGGACATCTGCAAGCAACTTTGATGCACAACATAATTGAAAATTCATATAGGCGCTGCAGAGAGATCCTGAAGAATCTCTTAATTTTCATGAATGTTCGATTTCTAGAAGAAATGTAGAACTTGTTAGTACTACAAGTTCAAAAATAACGAGCTCAATTCCTTGAAGCAGATTTATCTTGATAAAGCTAGTAAGTTTATTAAACTCTAAGTTCCTCTTAAAGAGGACTTAATATTATATGACTTTGGGATTGAGATTAAATATTTAGTTGCTCATGTCCATCCTCAAAATGAGTTTTGTACGTATAAAAATGCGTCTCACAATAAGATTGTTATTATGATGAAATAACATTTCCAACATTAGTTGGAACATATGTCACATTTGGATTCCTGAAGTAATCAATGTGAAATCTACATCCAACAAAAAACACAAGAACAAACTAGTCACATTTGGATTCCGTAATCAATGTGAACAAGAAGTCAAAAGACTCACTTGCAAAAGATTGCGAATCAACTTCTTGATGCTTTAGTATGGATATAAAAGAAGTGACAATATCATACATTTGCTGCAAATACCCCCAACAAGATTTCATGTCCCTGAAGGACAAGTATAAATGACAGCAAATGGATTAAAAGTTCGTCAAAAATATGGTCGACCAATTGGTTCTAAAAGAAATTTTGTGTCTAAGAAAAGGGGCACAAAATATGAACCAAACAATGACGATAATGATTAATCAATCAAATAAAGTTCCTGAAGAACTACAAGCGTCTGAAAATAATGAGATCTCAAAAATATTGGAGAGATCAAATATCGTCGTGGACGCACAACGGTATTTGCGCCTTTTAATATGACTCTTGAAATGTTACAAGAGGATCCTCAACGACGATCTATAAGAGATTGTCAAGATTGAAATAATTGGCCAAAGAGGAACGAAGTCATATAAGGTGAATTAATATTCGCCGGAAATATTTGGACATGTAGTTCCAAAATCCGGAAAGTATATCCCCGAAGGATACAAATGTGTCTTTGTTACAAAGAGAAATGAAAAATTGCGAGATATAGGGCAATACTCGTAATACAATGTTTCTCTCAAAGACCGGAATTAAATATGTACTCTCCCATATTAGACGTCATTATATTTGATTAATCTACTTATGTCACAAATGGCTTGATATGCGCCTTATGGATGTAGTAAATATTTATCAATATGATTCACTAGATAGTGACATATATATGAAGATCCCCGAAGGATTTAACTTGCTTCAAAGCATGTAAGTCAAAAAGATGTTTTCAATTAGGCTGTAAAAGTCATTGTAAAAAGTTGAAATAGTACAAACGTATATGATATAATAAGAATGACGAGTATTCTTTGACGTAAGGGTACATAAATGATGACTTGAGTTTGATTAAAACTCCCGAAGAAGCATAATACTTATATGTATACTCCGTCCTAACGACTTACATAGAGCAAATCATTATGGATTATTTTATTCATTGATATGTTGATTTTAATATCCAACTCACATGCTTGTCGGCATTAGGGGAGATATAAAACATAAATGATAGAATGCCGCAATATCTCGTTGGATTAATTATTAGATTCACGCACGCACTATGAACCGAAGTTCATCAAGTTATTTAGTGCAAAAGGAGTGACTAAAATCTCATATACCATTGTATATACACCATGAAAGAACCGAAGTTCCTCATAGACAAAAATAAATCAATTAATTCTCATTGACGCTGAAGCGTGAGAGATTTATTGGTGCTAAGGGATAAGAAGTCCGCGGAATACAAAATTAGAACATATCACTCCAAATTCCTCCCGAAGAGGATATGTGAATTATTATGTACATAAAAGATTACTTAAATCAACTCATGCCTAAAGACGGAGTTCGAATGTAAATACTTGTGTTGAACTAATAATTGTCTCGACTCGTAGATCGAGCATCTCCATGATGGAGTTACGCTAGTCGACCTACCTGAAGGTCTTTAAAGAGATTTATTGTATTTCATCCACATAATTACCTAATGGTTGATTCAATCACTTGAAGTGAATGAAGATTCATTTAGGCACCATAGAAGATAACAAAGATGTTTTAGCGACTAGAAGTTCCTTACTTATGTGCAATTTGAGGATTTGAAATGATATTGACCATCCTTTGTTATCTTCGAGACAAATATGATGTTGGTCTATTTATGAGAGTAATGCTTATATTGACATATTCTATGCTATTCTCTTTATGAGAATAATTAAACATGTGTTGTACATATTAGTGTAGACTCAAGATAACCTCGAAGATTGTTATCTTGAGGGGAGAATAAATTGTAAATAATCCCGAAGATTAGAATGACTCCTAAAGGTCAAAGACCCTGAAGGTCAAATGGTTGTACTTTCTTTTTTCCTTTCTAAGTTTTTTTCCCAAAGGGTTTTCTTAGTTAAGGTTTTTAACGAGGCATCCAACGCAACACACGAGTAAATGAGTCATTGAGATTGATTTATAAAAGAGACAATGGAATACATGATCTCCAAAGGAGTGGCGGCATCAACATCCAAGAAATTCGCTCAAGTGACAACCTAGCGGATTCTTTTTACAAAAACATTACCAACGTCAACATTCAAGAAGTTGGTACACAAGATCGATATGCGCCGAATCAAGGATCAAGAATGACTATATTGAGGTAGAAGCATGTACTCTTTTTCCTTCGACCGGTTTTATCCCAACGGGTTTTTCTGCGAGGTTTTGACGAGCAAACGTTTCTTTTAGGAATGGTCAATCAGGAGTGTTGTAAATATATTTTATATATATACTTACCATATATTGTGATGAACTACGTAAACCCTAAAAGCGTAGGCCCATCTTGTCTTACTATAAATAGAGGTCTCCACCCTCATAATAATACACATCTATTTTCCGTCTTCTCTATTATTCTCTTATTCCGTATAGTTTATAACATATACTCCCTCCGTCCTCAAATTAGACGTACCTCTTTCTTTTCTACATGGAGTTTAAGATGACTTACTAATTGTGTAAAGAAGTGCATTACCCACATATTTAACATTTTAACTTTATTAATTAGTGCAACTAATCTATTTCCAATATATATTAATAAATAATCAAATAAATTTAAATCACAAACGATTCAGTGCGTCTCCTACCTTTCTCCCTCAAGAACACCCGTTGGCAATCCAAGTCCTCTTCTCCTCCATTCTCTACCTGCGATGATTCCTCCGTCAAAACTCATAGATCTATGTGATTCCCCCTCCGATACACCATCTAGGGAAAGTAGTTCGGCGAGATCTGAATTTTTGAGTGAAGAAGACGGCCCGGCGACGCCAAACGCCACCATCGACGGCCGCTGGCCTTCGCCTTTGACCACTCAGATCTGTTGCCGATGGACACAGATTTTGGCCTTGCGGCCTTGATTCGTGCTGAGATGGAATGGTTTGAGGTGGAAACGACATTGGAGCCGTCAGATGAGAATCTCTACATTTCTTCCTCTTCGTCAATTGACTATTCGGGTTCAATCGTGCCTGAAACCGTGTTCGATTCATCAATTCACGATTTGGGTGTTATCATTTCGGAAACCGTTTTCGATTCATCAGCAGAGGTCGCTACATTGGCGTCGCCGTCGCTGGAGGAGGAGTTGGTGGCTGCGTTAGAGGCAAAGTTAGCAGATAGATATGAGGCATCCATGGTGGCGTACTTCGATGAGATGGCAAAACCGACTATGCAACCTAATGTAGATGAGTTCATAGCGATTTGGGTTCCGGCTTTTGCCAATTTGGTTAGATCTTTCCCATCATCTCTTATTCTACTTTAACTATGTCTTCATTGATCCTCTATGAACATAATTCTATGTTACTGGGTTTTACATAATCAACCTTGAACATAATTCTATGTTAATGGGTTCGATTCATCAGCAGAGGTCGCTACATTTATTCTTGTTTTATGCGTTCATGATGAAGGTTTAATAGATGTATTTCCTTGTTTGTTGAAAGGATTTGTTCTTGTTCTTTTGGCACAACCGAGATAATGAAGATCCACCATAAGCTGCCTTGCTGAAAAGTTGAAGTTGTTCTTGCTGAAAGGAGTTGTTCTTGTTGTTGTACAAGATAGATGTTACGGTTTTTAGCCTACTATTTGTCTATTTTAGGAGTATTTCAATATCTATTTATGGCGCCCTACTACTTCTATCTTTTATTATTGTGATTTATATAATTTGATGTCCATCGTGTACGTGTTTGAATTTATATAGATGAATTTATATAATTTGATTTATATAAAAAGTACTCACTCAAAATAGATGAATTTAAACTTGAAAAATAGCTCAAATGATGTCACGAAAAATGAAGAGTTTCCCACTCAAGTTTTCAGGGAAAAAATATCAGCTCATAATTTCTATAAGTAGAACTTTCCCTCTCAAAATGATGTCACGAAAAAATATGAACTTTCCCTCTCAAAATTTCAGCTCATAATTTCTATAAGTAGAAGAGAAAATCAAAGCTGTAATCAAACCTCTCCCATAAACATAATCAAATGGTTGGAAAAGACTTGTCTACAGCAAAAAGGAATGCACTTGTTCAGTTCCTACTACAAAATTCTAAAAATGGAAGAATTATTCGAGGCAAAGCCATTGAAGCAAGGAACAAGTTCAGCTGCTCTCCCAGGACAGTCACTCGGTTGTGGGCAGAAGCCAAGAAGCAGCAAGCAGCCGGTGAAGTCATACATCTGACAAGTAAAAAACAGCATCCAAATCGAAGTAAGACAGTTCTTATTAATCTGGAATTAATTCAAAGCATAGATCTACAGAAGAGAGGAACAATTAGGAAGCTGGCATTGTCAATCAACTGCGCTAGTAGCACTGTTGGAAGATGGGTGAAAGCAGGGTTGATTAGAGCTCACTCAAGTGCCATTAAACCCTCACTTACGATGCCCAACAAAATCCACAGGTTAAGGTTTTCTATGGAGTCTCTTGAGTATGATAGAATTATGAACATCTTAAAATTCAAGAGCATGAATAACACCATTCACATTGATGAAAAATGGTTCTACATGACACGAAGTACCCATAGATTTTATTTGACACAAGCAGAAAGAGAACCATATAGATCATGCCAAAACAAGAATTTCATTCAAAAGGTGATGTTCATGTGTGCAGTGTGTCGACCTATATTTGCACATGATGGCACGATTTTATTTGATGGAAAAATAGGCATGTTTCCATTCACACAACTGGTTCCGGCAATCAGAAACAGCAAAAATAGGCCTAAAGGAACTCTTGAGATGAAAGCTATTGATTCAATAACAAAAGTTGTTATCAAAGATTGTTTGATAAACAAGGTATGTCTATCTACTGAATTATGTTTGCAGTGTGAAAAAAAATGTATGCTTGTTTATTTAATAATTGATTGCTGACTCATGTACCCTGGTACAGATGTTATGTTACTGACTCATGTATACTCTCTCTTGTGTTTAAGGCAACAAATATTATTTTAACTAATGAGTCATGTATATACTGACTCATGTACCCTGAGTTTCAATCTCTAAAATAAACTGAAACTTGTTCAAATATTCCTGTTTTAATTTACTTCATGCTACTTAAATTTCAGAATTATACTGTATTCTACAGCAAGAGTTTGAGATAACTATAATCACCAAATATTATATCTACTTCATCACAGATTATCCCTGCAATTAAGGCTAAATGGCCTCCATTTGCAAGCAAGTTAATATTCATACAACAGGACAATGCAAAGCCACATATCAAGGATTCAGATCCAGAATTCAGGGAGGCAGCAAGTTCGGATGGATTTAACATTAGGATTGTCCATCAACCACCCAATTCACCTGACACTAATGTCAATGACTTGGGATGGTTTAGGGCAATCCAAAGCATACAAATTGAAAGAGCATGTCAAACAGTTGAAGAATTAGTGAATGCAGTTGCTAGTTCATTTCAAGAACTAACCCCCATGACATTAAACAAAGTTTTCCTCAGCCTTCAAGGTTGCTTGATGGAAATAATGAAAGTAAGGGGTCACAATTCATATAAAGTACCTCATATGCGAAAAGATGCTCTCCTAAGACAAGATGCACTTCCAATTGATTTGGAAGTGCCATCATGTTTGGTAAGGGAATGCTTAACTTATATGGTGGAGAATGACATAGTACAAGATGTGCAATCATTGAAGTCAAGGCTTGGATTTTAGGCATAGATTTCATAGGCTGTTTTACTTATGTTATCTTATTTAGGGCAATACTGTTGTTTTGTAAGTAACTATCTTTTGTAGTCCTATTATAATTGCTTAATTAGTTTGTAAGTAACTATCTTTTGTAGGCAGCTAATTAGGTTGTAACAATCTTTTGTAAGCAGTAAATCGTTTTTTATAAATATCTTGGAAAATGTATGCTTGGAAATCCGCTGCAAAGACTGAAGAACAAGAGACCACATACCTTTTCCGTAGAAAAATCCACTGCAAAGATTGTTGAAGCCTGAAATGCAATAGCTAGCATGGTTGAGAAAGTTAAAAGAGTTTGAGCTTCATCAACTGAAAAATATAAACATAAGAATATAGTCAAGGCTAAGACAATGTATAATAAATAAGGCAGTTAATAAGATAAAAGTAATACTCACAAATCAAAGTGGACATGTAAGTAAGCATGGCATGGCAGTAAATCGTTTTTATCAATATCTAAATATCAATATCTATATTTATGGCAATGTAGACTTCACAAATCAAAGTAAGCATGGCAGTAAGCATGGCAGTAAATCGTTTTTACTCCTTTTCAATTCAACAAACCAGCAACAACAAACGAGTACTCCTTTTCAATTCAACAAACCAGCAACAACAAACCATACAATCGAAATATGTAAGTAAGCATGGCAGTAAATCGTTTTTATCAATATCTATATTTATGGCAATGTAGACTTCACAAATCAAAGTGGAAAATCAAACAATAGAATTAATTCCAGAAATTCCAGAAAATCAAAGTGGAAAATCAAACAGGATAAGTGAATCTATAATACCCCAAATCAAAGTGGAAAATCAAACAATAGAATTAATTCCAGAAATTCCAGAAAATCAAAGTGGAAAATCAAACAATAGAATTAATTCGAGAAATCTGAAACATAAATAAACGTCGAGCATCGAAGAGATAGGATAGAAATCGACCCACCCAACTTATTTGCTGATGGACGTCGAAGAGATCTGGCTGAAATCGGCGCCGATGGCTCACCCACCAGCCAGATCTGATGTTTCTTCCATATCGAAATCACCGAAGGTATTATATGTTGCTGCTATGAGAAGATGTAGAAAAAGAGAGGGACGGGAAGCTGGAGAACCAGAGGTCGCTCCGATTATCATTTCGGTGGAGGGACGGGAAGGACGGCGGAGGACTTTTTTTATCTTGAAGAAGAAAAACGAAGAGAGAGAAGGGAGTTTTTTTATCTTGAAGGAGGGATGGCAGATGAGAAGGGATTAGGTAGTTTATTTAGTAAAGTTGATTAATTAAAGTAGTTGATTAATTAGATTAATTATTTGCTATTTTTGGAAAGAAGCCAAGTCGAGTGGGACAGTCTAAAAAGGAATAGAAGCCATGTCGGGCGGGACGGAGGGAGTATTTTTTTTATCATAAATTGTAACAAATTTTACGGGGCAAATTGGCATTGTATCAAATTGTTCAGATTATACACTGTATTGTCTTTTCAATAATACTATACTATCTTTTCTCTATAGAATATATATCGTATTTTCATAACATACATTACATACCATTATAGTGAATTTTCTGAAGAAAATCAAATGGTAATAGAAAAGCTCGAAGGTATTTTAGGTATTAACAAAAAATTTTAAATCAGTCTCCCGCGCCTTATTTTCGTTAACAAAATAATTTGGGCCATCAATTTTTTTACGAAGGCCCAATTAAATACTGGGCCTCCGTAAACAATGGAAATAAGGAATTTATTATTTTTATCTTCAAACCCTAAAAAATCATAATTTCTTTATCTTCAAACCCTCAAAAAATTAAAATTTTCATTAGCAAATTACCCCTAAAAAATTATAAATTCTTTATTCCCGAACCCGAAAAAATAATAAAATATTTATCCTTAAACCCTCAAAAACTCTAATTTCTTAATCTTCAAACCCTCAGAAAATTAACTTTTTATTTATTACCCCTCTAAAACTATTAAGTCTTTGTTCCCAAACCCTCAAGAATAATAAAATTTCTATCCTCAAACTCAAACCCTCAAAAACTCTAATTTCTCTATCATCGAACCCTCAAAAATAACAATTTTTATTCCCAAATTACCCCTAAAAAATTACTATGTGAAGGCCCATTTTACTATGTCCAAGTCCAGATTCTTTTTGCTTTGTGCATGCCCATATTCTATTTGCTATATGCAAGCCCAATTTGCAATGTCCAAGCCCAGGTTCCTTTTGCTATGTGCTGGCCAAACTCGCTAATTAAAGGCCCAATTCTTTTTGCTATGTACAAACTCAATTTATTATGCACAGGCTCAAATCCTTTTTGCTATGTGCAGGTCCAACCTTGCTAATTCCTAACCCAATTTTTATGCTATGTCCAGGCCCAACTCTATAACTTTTTTACTATTTAAAGGGCCAACTCGATAATTATAGGCCCAAATTCGCAGAGTAACATCCAATCATTTATTTAAAAAAACAAACAAACGATTGAAATTATGATAATTTAATTACTAAAAATCGGAAAAATAAAATACAATGTTAGTTATTACAAAATAAAAAAAGAAACAAATAAAAAAAACATTATTATTTTATCTTATTAGAAAATCTTAGAAAATTAAAAAAATAAAAGGAAATCTTATTACCGGTGGTTTGTGTGTCTTAATAAAATAAAAAATAAATTATAATAAGTTCAACTCTTTTCCCTTTAATTATTTGCTGAATAACATGATTTTAAGATAAGGGGTATTTGGGTTTTATGATCATAATTGAAATTTATTTATGAATTAATTTGATGTGACTATTTTACCCTTGCGGCGTTTTTTGGGATGATTAGTTCCTTAAGAATGTTAAAATTAGTACAGGAGAAGGGTATTATGGGTATTAAGATAAATTAATTTGAAAAGCTATTAACCGTCATTCACAATACTGTAATTACTAAATTAAATAATTTATTACTAATAGAACAACGGAAAAAGAATATATTAAGAATATCTTGTTTACAAAAATAAAAATAAAAATTGTTACAGTGTTTTACGAACAAAATTAAAGAATAATCAATTTTTTTAATTCCGATAATTATTTATTGGGATCATTTTAATTTAATTATTAAATAGCAGGAAAAGGAAAAGTTATGTTAGCTTATCTAAAAAAGAAAATAAACGATATTAGAAATAGTAAAAAAATATGAGTGAAGAAAATAAAAGAATATTACTAATGGTAAAAAAATATCATATTAACTTCTGAATCCTGATAACATAATAATAAATAAAAAAACTAATAAAGTACCATCCAATCTTTTATTTATAAAAAATCAAATTACTGAAATTAAGTGAATTTAATTACTAAAAATATGAAAAAGAAAATACAATAATGAAATACTTTATAATAAAAAAACAAAATATATTTTTTTTCCTAATACAGTTAAATCTCGATAAAGTAATAATCTCGCTAAGATAATAATTTCTTCTAGTTCCGATATGAGTCAATATATATAATAATGTTTGATAAAATAATAATCTCTTTAAATGAATATTTTTTCTCGATTTCAATATCATTATTTTATCGAGGTTTAACAGTATATAAACTGAATATATATACGTTTTAAAATATATAACTCGACTGTATATTTTCTGCGCATCGAATTATGAATTACTACCTCCGTCCCGCTATTTCCGACACACTTTATTTCCGCACGAAAATTAAGAAAGTAGATGATTAAGAATGAGATATGTGTAGATGATAAAGTAGGAGATAGAAGATGAATGAAAATAGATGATAAAGTAAGAAAGAGAAGATGGTAAAGTAAGAGAGATAAGATAATAAAGTAAGAAAAAGTAGGAGAGATAAGATGATAAAGTATGAGAGAGATGATAGTTATTTCCAAATTAGGAAGTGTGCCAGAAATAGCGGACGTCCATTTCGAGAAACTGTGCCAGAGCGGATGTAGTAATTTGCATTTGATATAACTAACGACGTTGAACGGAAGGGGAAAAGGGGGTGAGAGAGAAACCCTAACGCCGGTAGCCACGGGTAACGTCGTCGCTAATCGCCGCCGAGGCCGGAGATCGGCGATGGCCAGTAACTCCACAAAACCACTCTCTACCACCGAGACCGCCGCAGCCGTTCCAGCATCTCCGACGCCGGCGGAATCTTTTGATATCTCCTTAGATTCGACGATGCCGAGGCTGCGTCTCTCCGCCGATCAGCTGCGCTACTGCTCCGAAGCTCTTCAATACTTCAAAGGGAAGACTGCGCAAACGATGCGCCAAGAGTTCATGGTCTTGCAGGTATATGATTATTATCAGAAACTCTGGAAATTAAAAACAATCGACCTCGTAAAGTTTATTAATTGAGAGATTAATTTAGTTTATCGAGCATAATTTATCATCTCACCATGAAATTCTGTAATTGCTATGCATATGCGTCAGGATTCTGCTTTTGTTTTTCGTGGTTTATGAGCTAGACTGCTTGCAATTTATGAACTTTATTTGTGTTGTGCGTTGCTTTATGCATATGTAAAACAATCAACACAAAAGTTTCCTTACATTTCAAGACGAACAAATTGGTGATGTTGGAGCATGATTTATTTTTACTTGTTCTGATTTAAACTTCATGCCATTCCATGTATCAGAAAGAATTAAAATTGGAAAAGTGCCTCGGCATTATCTCATTGCTTAGAAAAATGAGCACACTGAAATACTCTTGCCGTTTTCATAAATTTCAGTTGGCTCAATTTTCTGTCTTAATTCCATTCTACTCTTGTAACTTTCATTCCCTCATTCTATATCATTGTTGATTATGTTATAATGAAGCTTTCTGGATATCCATTCTTTTGACATATTCAGACATGTTCCATTTTGGTTTTGGAATTAGTTGTGCACTTATGCTTGTCAATTGGCCGGCTGGTTTTTGTAGAGTATGATATATCTAGGCGAATAGGAAGTTTAATGTCTGATTTGCAGGCAAATAGGATGACAGCTTTGGATATGAGGAGTAGATGTACTGTGGCTGTTGACAACACGAATTACTCAAAGAACCGTTACACTGATGTCGTGCCATGTATGCTGATCAGCCATAGACTACATATTTTACTTTTCTTTGGTTTCTCATTTACTTATGGCAGATTATGAGTTTGAAATTTCATCTCTGCAGTTGACGATAACAGGGTTGTCTTGAAGCAGTCTGCAGATTACAGATCTTCAGCTAAAGGATATATCAATGCAAGTTTTGTCACGGTGAGAATTTTCATCCTACTTGAATTTTAACCCGTGATTTTAAAGATCTTCTATGATTGCATTTGGTTCTTATATTGTTCTCAACTTGTGATCGTAGACTTCTGAAAATGTTTCTCGGTTTATTGCGACTCAAGGTCCGCTTTCACACACATCTGAGGATTTCTGGGAAATGATAATCCAGCATCATTGCCCCGCTATAATTATGCTAACCCGATTGGTTGACAATTACCGTGTAAGTAGTCAAATTTTATGGTTTAGCAGCTATAGACCTGAAGTGATTAAGTTGTATTTTAACTTTGTTACCGCGAAGGAACATTTGCAAACCTGTTTTCCTTCCATCCAGTGAAACGATTTCTAATCTATTGTTTTGAAGTATTTATATTTCTATTGCTGTTTTCTCCCATATATTTTTGTGTGGGTTGGTTTTGCATCATCTTGATTGATTCAAGAGTCTACTTGTCTATGATATGATATCAAGTTTAATGCTTTTATGCCGTCCGCGTCTATTTGTATTAGTTTCTTTACTAATATCTGATCTCACACAAAGTGCAGACACTGAAGTGTGTTGATTATTTCCAAGCCGAAAACGGACCTAGAGAGTTTGGTAACATATGCATTGCCACCAAGCAGATACAGACGGCAGATACTTCATTAGTATGGCGATGCTTAGAAGTTAAATACAAAGAGGTGAGGATTTTATGTAGAAGTAAATATTTAACTTGTAAGGCATCTTTTGTAACTACTGTGCTAATAAGCAATCACACCCCTTTACCTCTACAGTCAGAGGAGCCACCGTTGTCTGTTTTGCACGTTCAGTACCCTGAATGGCCTGATCATGGAACTCCTAAAGACACTCTTGCTGTTCGAGAAATCTTCAAAAGGATATCTAGAATCCCACCAAGTGTAGGGCCAATTGTTGTTCATTGCAGGTTTGCCTTTAATAGCTATTCAGACTGATTGTCAAAGTACTCTTCATTGTCCAACAGTTATATACTTTTGCAGTGCAGGTATTGGTAGAACTGGTACATATTGTGTCATTCATAACACAATCCAAAGAGTTCTAATTGGAGACATGACTGCGTTGGAGCTTGTTAATACCGTAACCACGTTTAGGTCTCAGCGAATTGGAATGGTGCAAACTCTGGTAACGTAAACCAACTTCATGAATTGAATTCTTGATCTTTCATTGAGGATAATACTTGTAATCTTTCATCCTTCTTGATAAACAAGCATAAATATTTTGATGAAGCATTTCAATTAAGGCTCATTTTTCAATTTGCAGGAGCAATATCTGTTCTGCTACGATGCGATTATTGATGAACTCAAAGACCTCATATCAGAGGGGGACTCTCACGGTAGCTTATAATGATATCGTCGTTTCATGAGGCAGTAATCCGAATAGGCTTCTGAAACAGTCAAATTCGTACAGAAGAATCAGTCGTATCTTATCGACTTGAAACCGTGAAATATTATGCTCTTCCACCATATTTCTGTAGGACAGCTTCTAACACTAGCAAGATCCACCATATTTATCTACTATTTTGGTGTATAATAGCTAGAGACATTGTATGATCATGTCATACTGATTAGTAGAATATGTGATACTCTGTTTCTCAGTTTTTGGTTCGAAAATGTTCACCGGTACTCTTGCTTAGTAGAATATGTGATACTCTGTTTACTCACAAAAGCTTGTGTATATCACTTTTATATACCCTTGTGTACACCACACCACAAGGATATTGACATGTGTTAAATATAGTCCACTTGATTTAATGAGAAATGTCACATGTCAATACCCTTATGGTAAACACAAGGGTATACGAAAGTGATACATACAAATTGCTCCGTTACTCACTGTTATGTCTCAATTTTCTTGATATAAAACAGTAGAAATACAATATATCTCTGTTCCATTACAAAAAGTATTACCAATGAAAGAAGAAATACAAGCTAGAGAAGACCAAAGTGTAAGAAAACCAAAATCTGGACTTCCAAAGAGAGATTTTGACACAAAAACAGGGTATCTGATAAAAGAAAGAGGTCTGCTCATTCCTCTTTACTACGAGCTGCTCGTGCGCGATGTTTGAGCTCAACTCTTTTCCATTTCACAATCAGATAACATAACGAAAACAAGGTGTTCACCTGCACAAGGAAGGAACAAAAGCATTGAGACACGACACGAAATCATCGCGGAAAGATGAAAGAATGAGCAACGGCTTACCAAGATTATGATGGCGAGCACCAACAGAGGCCCGGACCAGAGCACAGAGAGGAACAGACCGTTAGTGTCGAAGTAGTTTTGGCCAGCAAAACTTTTCCAGTTCCCGGCTAGGAAATGGTTAAGCCTCTCGGCAAGATAGACTCCTCCTACTGCATAATGTAAAAGCTTTATCCTTTTAGATACATCATTATAAAGATAAACTTACTAATGGTTAAGCCTCTCGGCTAGATAGACGATTCCTACAATTGGAAGGAAACTTACGCGCAAGAAAGAATAAAAACATCTGGAAGTTGATGTTTTTCCTTGATGCAATAACTAATACTAGCAAGAGCACGTGGAAAGAAATAAGACATATCAACCAAGGCTCCTGCGGAGAAGAAAGGGAATTTAAAGATCAGCAGCAAGCAAGTTGTACACGCGATAAATCTCAAATTTGTCCACATTATAAACGGTTAAAGATACAACGACTTAGGCGGACTTAAAACAGAGCACTATAACAATTAAGAATACATAGAGAATCATTTCACATAATGTATGATGTAAACTGAGAGTATCAGCTAAGCAAGTGTAAACAATTGGTTTGGAGAGAATCCGGATACGGAATCAAATAAGCGTAGAAAACCATGAAAGCGCTATAGAGTTACTTGAAATCGTGAGGATAATTAACATATTACTATTACAAACTATAAAGGTTTCGAATGATAAATGCCCCTTCATAGTTGAAGGCTATATATGGTTACTTTGATCTAATTCACTCATTGAAGTAGAAATTCATAAATCCAAGCAGTTCATGGTGTGAATTAGTGAAGCATTAGCTTCTTATATTAAATCAAAACCAATTTCAGTTCATTCTGTATCATCTTCCACGCTCTAACTTGTGCAAGATCACATATTCCGGAAAATGCGAATCGGAATCTCAAGAAACAGAAACACTTAATCAAGACCTACTACAAAAGGAAAAACCCTAGCATCCGATCTCAATCACCTCGAAAACACACACTTCAATTTTAGGAAGCAAACAGACACTTAATCAAGACCTACAGAAGGGGAAAACCCTAAATCATTCCATAAAACCCTAACCTCCGATCTCAATCACCTCCAAAAAACACACTTCAATTTAGAAAGCAAAACAGAAACAAGAAGTTCCGATTCACAATGCACAGGAAACACGAGCAATTACCTTCCAATCAATGGCGTGGAAGAAACCCATGAAGTTTTCATAAGCGGGTTTCATCCCGGAACGGAATTCCGCTGAGAGCTTCTCCACCAGATCTGCCATTTGATCGAAGTGAGCATTAACCGCGGATTGCAGCTCCTCCATCGTAATCTCTTCTCGTAATCGAAACTGGGTATCTCGTTGCGATTCTTGCACCGAAAGATTTGAACTTCAACTACGCTGAATCTCGTGCTATCACACTGTTAAATCGTAACAGAAAGTTCTCGCACGCGGAAACGATGACGTTTTCAAAGGTGAAGCCGCTCGAATTGAAACTTAGGGCTGAAGATTTGGGAATGTGGATAATGACGGAAATACCCCTTTCCTTTGTTTTTATCAATAATAATAGTTTTCTATAGTTTGGCTACAAACTCAATGTAAACACTAAATTAAAAGTCTATATTATTAGTGCCATCTTATATAATGGTCAGAAACCCGTAATTCGAATCCGTAACTTTGGGACATTGAGAAATATCCGAAAAGACATTTCCATAAAAGCTTGTATCCGATCCGGGACATTGAGAAATATCCGAAAAGACATTTTGGGAATCGGTCTGATTCTAGCTCTGTTCCTTCCGTTTGAAGAAAGGAAGGATCCAAAGAATCGATCTTTCTTTTACTGGTTGAATCTATCTTTGATTGATTAACATATGATATTTTCCCAACCTTGAATTTCTCTCTTGCTATAACATTTAGGACAAACAGCAGTCCTTCACCGATCTCATTGTACCAGATTAGGACAATTTATCAGGAATATTGCTCCACAAACTTAAATAATTAAGGGTCAATTCTAACTACATATTTATAAATTAATAACTTTCTTGGTTAGCACAAAAAGGCCTAAAACAACACTAACTTTTTACAACATGAGAAACAAAATTAAAATTATGCTAATTATAACAAAACCATTCATTGGGAATGAAAATCTTGCGTCCCAATATTATTTATATTACCATGCAACATTAACATAAGCACATCCATTTTTGTACATTCACAAGGAGGCGATTGAGAACGATCACGAGCTCGAATCCCAACAATATTGTATACCTAACTCGAGCTACACCAATTAAAAAAAAAGTTAAAAACTAAAGAATTAAGTTTGTGAACTCAACATCAAACGCAGTACCAAGAAGAAGCCGTTATGAGCAACTTCTCTTGCCACCCAAGAGAGAGAGCCCTCCCATCATCTCTCTCAAAAACCCTAAAACCGCCGCCGTTTTCGCCGTCGAAATGCATGCCGGAGGAATGGCTTCTGATCTTCAGCAGCAGCTTGGCCTGCATGACAGAATTGGGACTTTGCTCAAACCCTAAAAATCCATGGCTCTCCATCCTCTTCCGCCACGTGTCCATATTCTCGAACCTTAGACAATTGTCGTCGTCTTTCTCGTAATTCATCACGTGTTTAATCAAAGTCCCGAGATGATTCTTCTCGATCCTCAACCTCTCCGAACTGTCCAAAGGGAGACAATCGTCTAACGAGTCGAAAATCGCGGCGAAGTAGTGTAGAGATTCCATGAATCTTGATAGGAAGTTGTGTGTTTTTCTGCTTCCTTCTTGCTCCACAATAACAACGATTGTGGGACGGAGCGAGTGCAGGCAATTCAACGTGTCCGAAATCTTCGAGAAGCTACTCAACGAGCTAAGATAGAAGGCTAAATTCGCCGCAACAATTTCCCCCTTTTTGATGTTGGGTTTCGCGAGATTCGATTTCGACCCTCTCAGTATGCCGTCGAACTCGAAGATTAGGTTACGAAACCCTTTCGCGAAGCTCACGAGCCGCGATTCGGTCTCGTGGAGTTCGTCTAAGGAGCCGAAGTATCCGGTAATCTTGAGGGTTATACGGTTGGATGACGTGGCCTTCTCGGAAAGGGATTGCATGAGCGAAGGCCATTGGAAGCCATAACCGACGTCGAAATCGACGACGTGGAGGGCATTATTGTAATTAGCCTTCTCTTGTTGCTCGAAGGCTTCAAGAATGGCTTGATTGGCGGTGAAGTGGGCAAATTGGTAAATCGGCGAAACCTTGTAGAGTTGTGTGTACGATAGAAACTCTTCGTCCAAAGTGGGGACTTTCATGATCATGTCGTAGAAGGGGGAGTGGCGCGTGAGGAGACGCGCGACGAGGCCGTCGGCGAAGTAGGCGGCGACCCTTTGGACGGAGTCGCCGGATAAGGAGGCGGTTTGGTAGAGTTGGGTTAGGTTTTGGACGGCGGTGGGGAGGTCTTTCTGGTCGACGGAGGTGGCGGCGATGAGGAGGAGGTGGATGAGGCGGAGCCCTTTTCCGCCGTCGTCGGATTCTTGATTTCGGATCTTGGTTTCGAGCTTGAGCATTTGGTCTCGAGTTTGGAAGAGGGAGAGGATTTTGTTTTCTTCTTCTTCGTAGGTTTGGTCGCTTGATGAGTAGGAGAAGGAAGGAGTAGGGTTTCTCTTTCTCTTTCTCTCTCCCTCACTTCCGGCCGAGTCCGCGGCAATGGCGAGCCTTAGGCATAAGAATTCTTCCTCATCATCATATGCTTCTTCCATCCCTAACATCTTGGGGAGAGAGAGAGTATGATGTTATGAGAGAGAGAATTGTTTGATGAGAGGAAGAAGGTGGAGGGGATAGAGAGAGAGGGAGATGGAGATGTTTAAATAAGCATGGGAGAATAATTAAGGACAAGATTGTTACTTAGGGAATAATTATGTGAAAAGTGGACAAGAAAGAATACAAGGTATCTTTTCTTCTTGAAAGTTTGTTATGGAAGGTCAAGCAAGAATCTATTAATTAGATATATATTTTCATTGTTAAAGAGGGTTGTTTTGGAATTTTGGGTAGTTCGGAGAAGTCAAGGAATACTATATGGTTTGGATGGATTATAGCTGGCTAATTTGAGCATCAAAATGTATAGCAACTTGTTCATATAAGCACAATTTAATCTCCCAACTCCTATAGTCTATCTTGTGGTCCTTGACCTAGTTGATAGTTACAAATGTATGATGAGAATATTTCGATTTTGATCACGTAATTATGTGAACAAAGTTTTTGGTTATTCGATAGAGTGTACGTTACACGCCCTTTTTTTCATCGCTTGATATATTTCCGACCAGTGACAAGTGTACTGCCTAACGTTTTGTTACCGGTAATTCTTTTAACCCACCGACCATGACATAACAAATAACCAATAGATTAAACAGAGAAAAATAGATATGTGGAGTATACTTTCAATCGGATGACAAAAAACAAACGTTTTCCGTGAATATAGATAGTAATAGTGGGGCATTGCTTCGAATCTATGCATTTGGATTTGGTTATTTTTCAAGAATTGCAACAAAATTAGGCGGGATTCGATATTCTTTTTTATAATAGATCCAAGATGAATACATAGGGAATAAATCTTGAGTATTTCAATCTACAAGATAAATAATATATCGACAAGAATGATAACTAAGGCATCTTTTTCTTCTTGAGAATCTACTACCAAGGTCAATAACATCGTTGATTTTTCATTAAAATATTAAGATAGCATTTTTAGGTTTGTGGACATCTCAAAGAGGTCGAGAGCCACACATGCGGCATAATTCACCTCGAGCAATGACTTTCTACTATAATAAATATTCTTTTAAGAACAAGGAAATTCAAAATAAAATTTTAAAGAAAAAGCTTAATTATATATATGCATTGGTGAAGATAATTGTAGACAGGGGCGGATCCAGGATTACGAGAGAGGGGGGGCAAAACTTAAAAATTCGATAGAGAAGAGGGTGAAGTGTACATTCGGGGGAAATACGAAATTTCTTAAAAATTACATGTATAAAATCGCGTTTCGACACGAGTTCGGGGGGGCCGCCGCCACCGGGCGCCCCCCCTTGGATCCGCCCCTGATTGTAGAATAATTTACACTTGTAAATAACTATAAATCTTTCATAGTAGAGGGGCGTTGGCTAGGTAAGCGTCCTGTAATAAGAGGAGTAATTATGAACCATGTAGACCATCCCCATGGGAGTGGTGAAGGACGAGCCCCAATTGGAAGTTTCATAAAACTAAGGGATTAACCATTGGTGCATGTCTAGGGTTCGTTAGGGTTCGCAAAATTTACCATATATTGGCTGAGATGACCATCAGGTTCAACCACTCTAGATTAACCATAAGTGACAGACTCGCGCATAACGGTCTTGTTGGGTTTTGAACCCATGACCTTCCGGCCACAGACTCACCTTAATCGATATGCCGTCCCAAGGGGACAAGTGATGTACAACATTTGTAAAGCATAATGCAGGTCAAGGAGATATTCTTCTTGGAATATAAGGAGAAATTATCAAATTAATCAACCTTTTGCTTCACGTTTGTATTGTCTAAACATGATTCTTGGGAAAAAATGCTTAATTACATGAAAACCAACATTTAAGGATCCTCTTTGGAACACAAGGGAATTTTTGTGTTAGTGAGGAAAGTTGTTTGTCTGCAGGAATCAATGAAACAAGAAGTGATGATTTCTTCAATGCTTTCCTTCGATGCCCACACAGTTGCAAGAAGTAATTAAATATTTTCTTAATTATAATTAATTAACATTGTTTAGATGCTTTAATTAATATATTATTAATTCAATGCTTTCCTTCGATGCACTTTTTGTCTGAAAATTTCTGAGTGGCTGATTCCATTGCTTTAAACTAGAATTAAAGTGTTGGGACTCTAATGCATAGGTTTTGTCGTTTGAAGGAATCAACTCAGAATTTTCGACGAAAATTGATTCTTTTTGTGACATAAAATATTGAAAAATAAAGAGTTAAAGATGCCTAGTGAGAGCTGTCTGAATCGCCTATGAGATGCTTCATTGTTGCAAGAACATACGAAATTCTCCTGCTACGAACAAATCAGACATGTGAAGAAAAAAAAATACTCCCTCCGTCCGATTATTAATGTCATATTTGCCTTTTTGGAATGTCCCATTATTTATATCAATACCAAATACTAAGAAAATAAATGAGTGAACGACAATCAATCTAAATAAGTGGATCCCACCACTTTATACCTTTGCTCCACCACTCTACACGTTTACACCCATTTTCTTAATTTCCTTGCCCAATTTCAAACGCCACATAAAAAATAGGACAGAGTATTCTTTTTTTTTTATTACCTTCCTCGCGTATGTATAAGACCGAATCCATTCGATTTCTAAAAAAGATTACTAATCCTTAACTTTTCGAGGAATCCTTCATAAGTGGTTGTAAATGACTTATTTTTTCAATCTTTTCGACCTTGGTTCCGTAGGAGCAAGTCAGAAAGATTGAGAAATAGAACCATCTGATTTAATTCGTTCTCAATAGTCACATTTCTTGCTTTGTTCTCCCATCTTGCACTTTTCATCATTCAATATTCCTAAATGTAGATATTAAGACAGTTACTATGGTAGAGCTGAATCTCAACCTCATATGTTGTCTGTTAGACAGTACCTGTATCAAGATCCAACAATAATAGAATACAAATACGCCTCCGAATATAGTAAAAGTCAAGGTTTTGTCATTGTTGGAAGAGAGACAAACAAAAGCTATCCATGGATTCAGAGATGATATACACAAAGCAAGAGCCATGTATCCATGAACAACAAGGCTGTGGTTCAGAAACCAGTCAGTAGTTTCTTACATTTCAAACTAGACGCAAGTTTGGGGCGAAAATCAACACAACATACTTGAAGATATGAAGCAGCTTCAACTGCCTTCAGATTTCTCCAGAGCTGCCAAATAAAAGAAAATCATGTAAATTATAATGATTGTACAGTGACCAAGTAAATAATATGATTACATAGTTGTGGGGCTAAGAAGGAACACTGTCTTCGCATCAACGGATTGTAGCACGTAGCATACCTAATTACAGACTTGCTATATTATACTCTCTCCGTCCCATAATTCTTGTTCCATTTCTTTTGGGCACAGTATTTTAGGAGAGTTGTTAGTTGTATATTGAGATGTGGGGCCCTCAAACAAAGTGTTTGTAATGATTTTATATATTAGGAAATGAAACAAGAATTGTGTGACAGAGGGAGTATGTTTTGTTGAAAGAACACTTTTAATGTCTAGCATTATCGTCCGTATTTCAATCGGGGAGTCACTTAAACCTATTCATTCGTACTAGCTTTTTGTCTTTGGAAAGAGGTTTGTATACTTCAAGACCAAATTGATAAATTGTGAAGATAAGCATCCGGGACAGGGGAAGATGAACAGCAAATCAACATGGCAAGAAAAAGAAGTGCGTGTTTATGAGAGGGGGGAGAGAGATATACTGTTGTAGTTGAGAAGCTTCTCAATCAGATCGACGTGGGTCATCAGCATTCTTCGGCAGCAGTAGCGAACCAAGCCTAATGCATCAAGAGCATCTCTGCAAATAGAAATCTGACTTCAGTGCCATGAATGCCTCAAAACTAACTATGCAATAACTTCTTTTAGGATAGGATTACGGAAACAAACGTAAATAAAACAATTTGATCTCGAGAATTATGACTACCACATAGTTTTGGATGCTAGCTTTGCAGCAATCATTTTAAGGCCAGACCCCGAATTCCTCTAACTCCCATCCTCCATTACTCAGTTTAACAACACCTAAAGACTGCAATAAGCTAACCCTAACCTATTTTACGGAACCCTAGATAAACTGATAAACACGACCAAGAAAAACATTCCATAAACTACTTCTACAAATAGATTGCATCATTCTTCAAAGTGGAACTAATTTTGACAATACCAGCAACACTCATAAGATAAAAACATATAGAAAAAACCATCAGCATAAAAACTCTGTTTCTATATCCCACCAAAACGATGCACTATTCATCTCTACATAAAGCGATAATATTAAAATTCAAATCAAAGGCTGAATACAATAAAACCCCAAACAAACCCTAACAAACAAAAATTGAAAGAGCAAAATAAATAAATAAAAAATGTTTGAAATTATTGCACAAACCCTTCGCTGTAATCAGCCTGGAGCAAGTCAAGGTACATGTCCCATTTGTTTCCAATAACCTACGCCACAATAAAACAACGCGAAATAAGAAACTAGGGCTAAAAATCGAAGATAGATAACTCACTATTGCACCAGAAGTTCAAGAAAACGAAACAATAAAGAGGTTACCTTTCCACAAGTGAAGCAACGGACGGGAATAATCATCTTGGGTTCTGCTAGGGTTTTGGCGACGATTCTCTCTGCGACTGCAGCTCTCAACCTTCGGTCTATTCTGCAGACAATTTCAAAAGAGGAGGATTTAATATTTATATATATATTATATATAATAAATATACAGAAAGGTACTTTTTTGGGCCTATAAAATCATGTCTCATGGGCCTACTTAATAGTCCTTGGGCCCAATGGTATATTATCAAGTGGCCCAATAGTAACATTTAAGCAAATTGGTGTTGTACAGTTAAACCTCGATAGAATAATAACTTCGTTTCAATAATACTTCTTCTGTCCCGCTATTACTATCCTTTTTGATTCGGCACGAAAATTAAGAAATTTTGTTTAAATGTGTATTTTATGAATTTTAATGTATTAATAAATGAGCACAATTTTCAATGGGCGGTTGATATAAGAAATGAGAATTCATCCAAATTTTTGCAAATAATTGAGTCAATCGACTTTTTTTCTAATTTTTTTTTCATATTGTAATTTAAAAAAAATAAGTTTAAAAAAAGTTAAAAATTATAAATTTTTGAGTTTGGAGTGAAACGAAAATCGTGTAAGAGATAATTTTTTTGAGAGAGAGTATGATAATGTGGGGATGAGTAGTAAATAGGAGGGACCCACTTCATTTTTCGTTTAAAAGTATTTTTTGTTATTTTAGGGAAGATGGCTGTAATAGCGAAACAATCCGATTAAGAAAGTAGGACAGTAATATGGGACAGATGGAGTAATTTTTTTCGGTCCCGACTAGAATTAATAGACTAAGTTAATAATATTTAATAAAGTAATAACGTCGTTTCCCATACCTGTAGTTAACTTTAACTGTTTACTAAATGTTAGAAATTGTACTTCCTCCGCCCCCTTACTCTTGTCTTAGTGGTATTCGACGTAGAGTTTAAGATAGTAGGTGGAGATGTGTTAAGGTGGGTGAAAAGCGGGTGATGGGGTATACTGTTTGATTGATTGTGGTCCACAAGTTATTTAATTTTTTCGGACGAAGACAATAATAGTGATGCAAACTAAGACTAAAATAGCGGGATTAAGGGAGTAGTATTTTCGTGATATATTGTTTTGTGTGGTTAGATTTGAATTTAAATTCATAAAAAAAGACTTAATAAACGAAGTCGATCAAATCTGCAGCAGGTCGTTCAAAGTCGTCGTTTACAAAATCTACATTCTAGACGTACATGCAGTAACATGCATTCTTATTTGTTCATAATTTTCCCACTTATTAATTAATTACATTAAGTTTTTTTTTTCCAGAACACTACAATTACTAAATACAATTCGTCGGAGTAAAAATGATTATACTGAAAGGTGAGCTGTAACATGTTAGAATCTTGGGAGAGAGAGAGAGAGGGAGGGAAAAATGGGGAAGAGCTTTTTTTGTATTGTAGCTAACCTGTTTGTGATAATGCTTAAGACAGAGCTGGTTTCTTCTGAGCTGCCATCTGATCAGGTAATTGCCATGACTAGAATTTATGAAATCTTTCAAAACAACTCTGCTTCTTTCTCCCTTTCTGTGGAATGATGTTTCCAAAAACTCAAATCCATGTTCATGGAAGGGAGTTTCTTGCAGCACTAATAAATCTTCCATCATCCACACTTCTTTTACTTCATTTTCAATTTCCACTTCTGAGTTCCTTCCATTTCTGTGCAATGTTAAAACTCTAGAGTCTATAGATGTCTCAACCAATCAACTTACCTCAATCCCAGATGGTTTCTTCACTGGCTGTGGGGAAATCAGTGGGCTGAGTTTGAAACTCTTGAATTTCAGTGGGAATGAGTTGAATGGTGATTTGCCTAATTTGAACATGTTCACAAAGTTGGAAACACTGGATCTTTAGAGCAATTCATTATCTGGGGAGATTAGTCTGCAGATGGATGGGTTGGGTTCACTCAAGAGTCTAGACCTTGGAGGGAATAACTTCATAGGAAAGATTCCTACAAATCTTGGGAAACTTAATCTTTTAGAGGAGCTTGTTCTCTCTACCAATTCATTCAGTGGTGCAATTCCTAAAGAAATCACAAAATACAAGAATTTGAGGGTGGTTGATCTTAGTGACAATGAACTCTCCGGCTCGATTCCGGTGGAGTTTGGAGAGTTAACCATGTTGCAAACCTTGGGGCTGTCTCAAAACCTTATGAGTGGAGTAATTCCTACTTCATTTTCCAAAATCACCACGCTAAAGAAATTTGTTGCTAGGCAGAACAAATTTTCTGGGACTATCCCACCTGGGATGACTTCTTATGTCATGGTTTTAGACCTAAGTTACAACAAGTTAAAAGGGACAATCCCATCTGATCTTCTCTCAGGGAATAATTTACAGTTTCTTGATCTGTCATTCAATGAGCTGGAGGGATCCATTCCTGCAATCAGGTCAACTAAGTTGGCAAGGTTGAGACTAGGAAGTAACTCTTTTAACGGGCCGATTCCATCCGGCTCGTTTGGGAGTCTTGTGGGGTTGATGTACCTTGAGATGGATAACAACAGCTTGAGTGGTGAAATACCTTTAGATTTGGGTATGTGCAAGAATTTGGCTCTGTTGAATTTAGCTGATAATGAATTGGAAGGCAATCTACCTCCAGTTTTGGGTAATCTCACCAATCTTCAGATTTTGAGTCTGCAGTTTAATCATTTTGTGGGAGAAATCCCAGATGGGATTTCTCAGTTGAAGAAGCTGCAGAGGCTGCATATGAATGAGAACTACTTGAGTGGCTTTACTACTTCTTGGGTTTCAAACTTTTCTTCTCTGGTGGAACTCCAGCTTGGAAGCAACCAACTAAGTGGGCCTATTCCAGATATGCCAGCATCATTGCAAATAGCATTGAATCTCAGCTATAACTCCTTTTCTGGGGCTATTCCGGACAGTTTGTTCTTACTAACAAGATTGGCAGTTCTTGATCTCTCAAACAACAGATTGTCTGGTCATGTAGATCCACTCCAACTACGAAAACTGGGCGACTTAACTCTCTTGCTACTCTCCAACAACAAACTCTCTGGGTCTATCCCAGTGTTTCCAAGAAATGTTGTGGTTGATGTGAGTGGAAATGATAACTTGATTGATCCTAGAGATCATGATCCCACCTCCAAACCCAAAAGAGAAGCGAAATCATTCGACTTAGATGTGTTCACCACTGCAGCTGCAAGTGGCATGCCTATTGGCTTATTGATATCAATCATAGCTGCATTAGTATCAAGAAGTTATGACAGAATCAATGGCCATCTCTCATCTCCCAACAGCATCCACAGAGCAACTATCAACTTCAAGAAAGCAATGGAAGCAGTGGCTGATCCTTCTAACACCACATTGAAGGCAAGATTCTCCACTTTCTACAAAGCTGTCATGCCTTCAGGAACCACTTACTTGGTCAAGAAGGTTAGCCTTACAACATATTCAAATTCCCTCGGCATAAGGAGCTCGTGGAGGATCTAGAAGCTTCCGGGACTCTATCGAATTCAAACGTCATGGTACCAATCGCGTACCTCTTGACCCCGCGTAGAGCCTACCTCTTCTATGAGTTTGTCCGTGGTACCCTCTCCGACATCCTTCATGGCAGCTCGGGCAGCACGTTGGACTGGGCGACCCGTTACAACATTGCCGTTGGAGTTGCTCAAGGGTTGGCCTCCCTCCACGAATGCAGAACCGGTCCGATTGTTCTGCTCGATCTCTGCAGCAAGAGCATCCTCTTGAAGTCACTTGATGAGCCTCAGATCAGTGACATTGAGCTGTGCAACCTCATCCAACCTTTAAAGACTGGTTCTGATGGTTATGTTCCTCCAGGTATTTGCATATTCTTGCCAGGCTTCCTATGTTTATTGTCTGAAAATGATGAAAATTTGCATTTTGCATTTTGCCCCTTGAACTATTGACTTTGTATGTTTTACCCCTTTTAACGATGAAATTGTGCAATTTACCCCCTTAACTAACTTAATTATCACAGAGTAGTAAAATTTCGGTCAAAATCTTCGATTATTGGTGAAAATTTAGGGGTAATGCCACCCTAAATTATTAATTTTGTAAGGTTTATCTCATGCACTATTAGTTCAGTGACAATCCATTATGATTTCACCCCCAACTTTACATGTATGTCTAAATCTTTTTTATTGAAATTCTACCATCTGTAACAAATTGGATAGTTTACGGAGTAAATTGTATATTTTCATAATTAAGTAGGCAAAGCATACAAAGGCAGTAGTCTAAGGGGCAAAATGTACAATTTTATAGTTTAGGAGGCAAAGCGTAAAAAAAACTAATAATAATCTAGACGTTTTAATGCATTTAGCTCAAATCTTTTTCTATATTGTATATAATACAAAAAAACACATATTTAGCAAAAAGTCTGGCTACACGACTGATCATATGAATCGAGTTTCAGAGTATGGTTGCTCAAAGAGAGCAACAGCAGCAGGAAACGTGTACAGCTTCGGAGTCGTGCTGCTGGAACTTTTAACGGGTAGGCCGGCGGTGAGCGGAGGGACTGAACTTGCGGAATGGGTGTTGAGCAGGACACAGCAGCAAAACAGATGGGAGGAGATTCTGGATTGGAGTATTAGTAAGAGTGAGGCATCAGCTGGTGTAAGAAATCAAATGGTGGCTGTCCTAAAGGTGGCTTTAGCTTGTGTTAGTGTATCGCCGGATATGAGGCCGAATACTATAACAGTGCTGCAAATACTGATACACACAAGGGTATACAACTGAAACGTAGAATCGATTATTACTTATTTCTTGACTTTTGTCTAGTTGAAGGCTTGAAGCAAGGAGAGGGAAGTAAGTGAGAGAAAGTATACTGCCTAATGAACAGTTTGAAGTTCTACAAAATCAATTCATCCAGCGTAGAATTCTGTGTATATTTCTATCAACACAACTACAAATCCTTCAAGCTGCATCTCCTTTCCATCTTCAAATGGAGATCAAATCTCCCAAAGTCAGATAAAAATGAGTCGTGTCGATCAATCAGTGCCAATATCCACCCCGTTCGCCTTTAGGAATTCCTTGGCTTCAACGATATCCTACAACACGAAACTACAGTATGAAAAAATCTCATCAAGATTGCTTATCAACACATCATCAAGAATGTGGAGATACCTGTTGTAATAAGATTGCTTCGTGTGGGCAAGTTGGGAAATGCATGAGGCCGACCCCAACCATTAAGAGACCGTAGCATCCAAGAGATATGACGGAGTACAGAGGCAGCTGAAATCATAACCATGGACTTTGAATGAGGTGGAAAGAATATATATTTGAATACGAAACGTGTGAAGCTTACCAACCAAGTATAGCTCTGTGGAAGTACTGATGTTCGTAACAAACTGATCCAGTTAGCTGCCAGAGCTACCAGCAGTGACATAATCTTTACTATGTGCTTCATTGGAAGGTCAAAGGTGGTCTCACTTTCGACAGAAAAAGAACCGATTTTTAGGGACATAAAGAGAAGCATTCGTAAGGAGAAATTTGCTAACGAACAACACATAACTAAAATCAATTGTTCATTGTGGATAGGTAAAATGTGTATATCACTTTCCACATGAAGAAACATGAACAAAAGGAACTCAATGCCCTTGAGTAATGTCCTGAATATGATTTTGCAAATGAGCTTTGATGTAAAGAAGCATTATAAGCAAGCAAACATATGGTGTAAGTAAGCCAATCTGAATCAAGACTCTAAGTATAATCGATAGTGCCAAGTTTCTGCTATATCTCAAATTGTTTCTTAGTCGAATAATTGCAAGTTTTATTCGAATTCTACATGACCATTTGAAACCAATTTGCCCACAAGATAATCTAAATACAAAACTGAATTGTTAGCCATCAGAAGGGATAGGTATATGATTATTGCACTGTCCCATCTGACCAATTAAGAACAGAGGAACTCAAAGCCCTTGCGCAATTTCCCAACATCATATGTATTATGAGCTTCATTTCATGAAAAGAAGCTTTGGTGTAAATAAGCATTATAAGCAAGCAAATGTATGGTGTAAGTAAGCCAATCTGAATCAAGATTCTATGTATAATTGATAGTGCCAAGTTTCTGCTATATCTCAAATTGTTTCTTAGTCGAATAATTGCAAGGTTTATTCGATTTCTACATGACCATTTGAAACCAATTTGCCCACAAGACAAGATAATCTAAATACAAAATTGAATAGTTAGCCATCAGAAGGGATATGTATATGGTTATTGCACTGTCCCATCTGACCAATTAAGAACGGAGGAACTCAAAGCCCTTGCGCAATTTCCCAACATCATTTGGATTATGAGCTTCATTTCATGAAAAGAAGCTTTGGTGTAAATAAGCATTATAAGCAAGCAAATGTATGGTGTAAGTAAGCCAATCTGAATCAAGATTCTAAGTATAATCGATAGTGCCAAGTTTCTGCTATATCTCAAATTGTTTCTTAGTCGAATAATTGCAAGGTTTATTCGATTTCTATATGACCATGTGTAGCCAATTATGCTCACAAGATAATCAAAATACAAAATTGAATTGTTAGCCATCAGAAGGGATGGGTACATGATTATTGCACTGTCCCATCTGACCAATTAAGAACAGAGGAACTCAAAGCCCTTGCGCAATTCCCCAACATCATATGGCATATGAGCTTCATTTCATAAAAATCTTAAGCAATATTAGGACAAAACCCTAATCTTCACATCTAATCTAAATCAAGATTCAGGATACAACAAAAAGAAACTAAACATCATCTGCAAACTAATACAGATAGCCCATTGGGTTAATAAATCAAATTGCATACGGCAAAATCATGAAAATTTCCCCAAATCAAATATTAGTAAATGAAATACGCGATCCACATTTCGCAGCAATTAGCTTGATTCATCATCACAAAATCATCATAAAAACAGAAAAGGATAGACGGATCCAAAATTTTGCTTCAGAAAAGAGGAGACGGTACCAACAGAATGCGATCGAGGGTTAAAGCAGCAGATGGAAAATCTAAATATTTTAGTTAATTGTGGTCGCGAGCCCACAATCGATCTGCACCAGATTGATCGGCGTGGGATGAGATCGTGTTCCTAATTCCCTCCGCGGGCTTCGGCGGCGGCGGCGCAGAGAATCGGCCTCTAGTTGATGAAATAGGGTTTACAGATGCGGTTTATAACGGTATTGTGAATTAATACTAGGTTTTGTCGCCAAATAAATAAATTGGCACCTAAAAAGTAAATTCTTCTTAATAAGTTTGGCACCAGGCATTCTGCAGTTATGGCTTTTCTTTTGTTTTTTTATATATATATACTTATATTATTAATTTAAATCGATTCTAACAGAAATTGAATATTCGATAAACTATTGAGTAGAAGTGAAATACCAACTACACTATATATTGTCAGTTGGTTTTTATTGGTAAATGTGCATGCAACGAGAAAAATTCGTAATCATTAATACCAATTAGCAAAATTTGTCCTACCCGTAAATCATACCAAAATGGAGAAATAGTGTAGTTTCTTTACACAGTTAAACCTCAATAAATCAATAATAATTTTTTTTGATCTCGACTTAGGTTAACAGATTAAAATAATGTTAGATAAAACAATAACCTCGTTAAACGAAAAGAAATTCCGGTCGCAATATCATTACTTTAAAGAGGTTTAACCGTAAAAAAACCCTAAGAATATTTGATTTGATTTTGGAACTTTAATCCAAAATTTAATTTCTCCTTCTATAGTTTGTTATAAAGATATATAGTCATTAAATGTACATTTATAATGTATAATGGTAAGAAATAAAGTTGGTTCAAGTAGCTAGTAGCCGTTGAGCTGAACTACTTAAAAACCTCAAGACAACATACGTATGCTAACCTTCTAAAAGACTAAAATTCACCACCAATTCCACCACCACCGCCGCCATGGATGACGACGACTTCACCTTCCCCGCCACCATCACCCACCCGCCGCGGTGCTTGCTCGAGTCTCCGCCTCTATGGCCGTCCGTCGCCTCTAGATACGAAGAAGTAGAAGATGAATGGAACTACTACAACTCCTGCCTCGTCGATCATGATGAGAAAATGGACATCTTGTGGGAGGATTTGAACGAGAGATTTTCGCGAAAGTCCGGGAAGAAGATGGCCGATCAAGAATCTGATAATTCATCAGCTGAAAGAGATGATCACGTGCAGGTTTGCTGTGTGAAAACCTTGAAGTTGTTCAAAGCAAATGGGGGGAGGATTTCATGGAGGAAGGCAAGAATCTTGGTGTTGATCAGATTATTGTTCAAGAAGAGCTTTGCAAAGCATACCAATTCATTCAAGAAAATTAGATGGTGATTTTGTAAATCTTGCAAAACGAATCGAGTCGAGTCTTTCGCAATCGATCACACAATAGCCCACAAAGTAAAATAACCAAATTTGTTGAGAGTTTCAATAATAGCCAAAAATGAGTATTGTACAAGCATGTATATAAGCTATGCTTCTTCTAGCAACTTTACACTCAATGAAGAATAAATAGAATGAATCAAATTTGAGATTTTGGGCTAAGAAAAGACATTATATAGCTTATATGGCTATAGAGGCAACACCTAAAGATCGATGTGGGACATTAGGCTAGTCCTCTTCTCCTCATTCCTATGTCGATACAGTTTCGCAATCTTTCGCCTCTCGCAGTCCTAAAAACGCGTACAAACAATTAGGCATTGCTATAAACACCGTGAGGGAAACCCGTAGCCGTATCGACCTTGAACATATGGAGATAGAAGGGCTTCTCCGGATTCATCCGGTTGAGTTTATGATAAGTATACGCGAAACTCAGCTGATCACGAGGGGTAAACCGATCAACCTCGTTAAACCAGAGGCAAGAAAACAAGTTTGACATGGGCGTATGGGCTCGGATAATGAAAGACCCTTCCGGTACATCTGTTTAAAGAGCAATGCATTATGTTATAAGGATTGGAACGAAACTATGAAGATGAGTAGACGAAGATTAATGAGACGGTACTGCTGGGGAGAAGCTTGTCCGGGTCTGAGGCGTTGAATCGCCTCATCCCGTCTGCTTGGTAGAACGAAAACTGCTCGTCTATGATGCTGTGGTTGTACTTGTTGAGGCGCTTGTTCTGTGCAACCTCTTCCCACAAGCAATGGCGGTCGTAGTGATTGGAGATGGCGTATTCGTACCCTTTTCTCCATAGGAAGTATTCCAAGATTAGTAGTGGATCGAGTTGGAGACGAAGCTTACTATCCAGCCAAATTGAGTACCTTCAAGAAAGTGCATCAAGAAACTACCTTTTTTCAAGAAATTAGTCAAAAGCCGATGTGGGATGTGGATAAGTTGCATAACAGAGTAAGAACAGCATATGTATCTTACAATAATGGCATATTAAGAAGAGCCCTAATCAATATCAAGAAAGGGAAGCTCCATATCATTCACAACATCATAAAAGGGCAGGAAAGATTGCATTTTTACAAAGAATTTACTGGAAACTAGATGTGGGATGTTATGAAACAGAGTAAAAACAGCCATATATATGTGAAGGAAATGGTTATGCTTTACCTAGCAGAAGGAAAGAAACGGTGTGACAAGAACTTCGGTATCTTTCCCACTCGCCTCATATCCGAGTAAGGAAGATTCTTCACCACCAAAATCTTCCACAACCCTATGAAGCCCTTTGCATCTGGCATTTGGCCTTCTGATGTAAGTGTTTGCAGTGTTACTTCATCCACGAACATGACAAAACATACGTTTTTCTTAGACAAACGCGATACCTACAAAGAAGAAGGCTTAAGTATAGCTAATAGATGCCAAGAATGAAAATGGCTATTTAGTAATACTATTTAGTACAAGAGTGTGAGAATTGTGTACCGTTTTACCCATGGGCGACCTCAAGCGATCCGAGTTTCCAAAGATGCAAGTACTAACAACAATGTGGCAAGTGCTGATGTATTTCTTGTCATCTTCAGCTAAGATGAATCCGGTACTTTGCCACTCATCTGGACCGTTGACAAAACCACATTTGATCTTCTGATCGCGAGCAATGAAAGAATCTTCGCGTTCTCTGCGTGACTGATGTCCAGCAAATCTAGGCTCCCAGTTCTCACTATCAATTTGCTTCTCTTCCTTTTCTACATACTGCAAGGCGAATCTTGCAAATTTTGGACTTTCTATTGGCTCTACTAGCATTGCAGTAGAATTCAAAATCCTCATCGCGCAAGTACCGGCTATCATTCACCATTAAGTAGCCAAGTTTACAACAATAGTAGATTGAAAAGGGATTAGACATATTCAACTATTCCAGCATTTCAACACCAACTTATCCTCAAATTCAGTACCATAAAAATTGATTCTTGAATTCACATTAACTAAAACTTGCCAAACAATTATGTATAGCAGAATTACAATCACCTGAGACTTTATGCTTATGCCTTGTCTTCTTTCCCTTATGAGGAATTAGCCTCCGGGCGGGTGGGCGTTCAGCAGAACCTGCGCGTTCAGAATGATGTCCAACTCTCGGATCCAGGGGATTCGGAAGAGTTTTGTCACTACTTGAATCAATGGAAGCTTTTTCCTCAACCTCTTCAACAGTCACTTGCTTCTCCTCTTCAACAAGATTCACATGAGAAGATTCCCAAGCATCAATGGTATGCGGTTTAGTGGAAGCAGAATCCTTCCCCTCCAGCCCAGCATTGCCAAGTTCCTCAACTATTTCCGTGTGTAAGTCCAAACCATCGTCGTATTCATCAGCATCATCAACTGCTTCACGGCTCCTCTCTTCACCATCCAGATTAGTATCATTCAAAGAGGCCTCACTTTTAGCTTCATGAATTTTCACTTCACTACGCCCGGCCTCATTGGACGAGCCATTCCCTTGGCGATCCAAGACACTATGAGGCTCATGAGATGAAGACTTGTTATTTCTATTTTCCACAGCTGAGATAATACTATTCGCAGAACCAAGAACAGATGGTACACGGTTACGTTTAGGTCCCTTAGATGCTTTAGTTCGTGTCACGTTCGTGAGGAAGTGAGCATTGATGCGAGTGTTATCTTCTTGAGCTTGGTGTTTAGTGATTTCCACTGATAAATAGAGAGTATTAGTAAAATGCTGGACAAGTTACACTCTCTTTGGAGCCACAGTGTTCAAGATTAACAAAATGCTTGAAGTAGACAGAACACATAAGGAAAACCTATAAAATAATGCTCCCTCCGTCCCATTCATCTTGTCTTGCTTTCCTTTTCGGGTTGTTCCATTCATCTTGTCTCATGCCAATGACAACTTTTCTACACACAATTAACCACTCTCTTTTCATGGGACCCACCCCTTCACTCACAACTAACGACTCTCTATAATATACGTGCCGAAAAGAGTGGAGACAAGCTCAATGGGACGGAGGGAGTACAAGGGTTACAATTGCTCTCTGCATTCTCTGCAAAAACTATGCTTGCCAGTTTTCATTTCAATTCAAGAGGGATTATTCCATCAAAACCATACATCTCCATTCACCAAACCAGTGAAACAAATCAAATCTAAATTCTATCTCTGCAATTCACCAAAAATCATTGATTTTGCCCTAAGAATTTCTTCTAATCACACGGAAATACTATTCATTTTTACTTGCAATTATGCCACACCATAAAATAAATGTGTAAGGATAAAAAGTTTCTCAATTCGAAAAATCCAAGTTCAAGCACTATTATCAATCAATGCAGAAACCCTAAGAACTCAATATCAATCAACACCTTGAATTTCAACTCACAAGTAATCAATCAACCGTACCTTTACTCTGCAAAATGAAATAGAAAAGAGCGGAGATGGAGAGGACGAAGGAAAGCGTCACAAAGAAGAGGCCAAGCGAGATCCCAAAAGCGGGCGGCGGCTTCGATCGCCGAGGCTGGAAGTGGCGCGAGCCGCCGCGAATGCCGATCGACACGTAGTCGGCGACGTCGCCCTCTCTCGGCCCGTTGCCGCCGCTGGTTTGCCTGTACATGGCCATCCGCGCATTATGGGGCGTAGATACAGAATGAGGGTACGTATCTATCGGAAACAGAGCGGGGATCGGTATAACTTGGATGTACGGACAACCGGAGATACTTGAGGGACCCTCACCGGAGAGATTTTTTGTCACTTGTACGGCTGCGTACGGAAGAAGGTGGTGTTTTGTCCTATTTGTGTGATCTGCAGGCGTTGAAATAATGATTAAAAAATCAAATCTTTAATTTAACCCAATAATATAAATTAATGTTCATTTGCCATATAAAGAATTGATTTAAAAAAAAGTGAAATTTCATTAAGTTTATCCCTTGCCCCTTGGGATGGGATGAAAATGGGTGGTTAGGGATCGAAAGGTTTACCTTGTGCACACTAAAAGATAGAGACCGCATTTTTTTCATCATTAAAAAAAAAGTTAAAATTCATTAAGTTTAAGTGGTACATAAGGTGACACCTCATTTTAAATACTGTGTGGTGCAAAACACTGGAACAAGATTCTGTCTTCGAGTCTTTTCTTGCTTATCACAAAACAAAACATCGTTTCAATTCAGCTGCTCAAGCAAGGTACTAAGTTTTTCTGTTATTTTACTGCAATTTCTCTTTCTGGGCCTTAAATTCTTGAATCACATTCTTCTTGGCTTCTTCAAGGTGGAAGCTTTTGGGGTATTTTTTTTTTCCTTTTGACTTTTTGAGGATGGGTGATTTGGGGTCAGTTTGGTTTGCAGATATATGGATTCTTACATATGTTTTGTTGGATTAACGTTAGGAAATTGATAAGATAATAATTTGTCTGAACTAATTTTTTTTTTAATTTGTTTTTAGGTTAGGGATGCTGGGAAAATCTCTGGCTTCTCCTCTGCTGACAATTGATTCAACTGCACACTTTCATGTAAATATTTTCTGGGATCTTCTTATTTGGCCTCTTTTTAGAAGTGTTAATAGTAAAAATCTTATCTTTTTCTCTAATGGGGTTAATTGGAATGTTAATTGTGATAATTATCTGTTAAGCCTTCTGTTGGCCTTAATTACATAAACAGCTTCTTGCCATTTTCTGATTAGATTTTTTTTGCAGCAGGATTCTACTGCAGTGAAGAACACCAAACTTCTTGTTAATGTAAAGGGACATCAAATAACCTCTGCAAGATGTAAGAATTGGGAGTTGCATTCTTCTCCTCAAACTCAAGAAGTAATTCTTAATGACAAAGACAAGAAAACATGGGAATCTTGTAAGGAAGCTCTATCTGCATACAACTTTGCTGATGAAGAGGAAGACAAGATTCTTGGCAAAGCATTTGGCCAAATCCACTCTCCCTATTGGGGTGAAGAGAGAGAGAAGGAAGTTCCCAAATTTGAGGTTGTTAGTGAGATACTTAGTTATCTAAAGGATTTAGGCCTAACAGATGATGATCTTGGCAAGATTCTCAAGAAATTTCCTGAGGTTTTGGGATGCAGCCTGGAGAATGAATTGAAAGCAAATGTGGAGATTCTTGAAAAGGTTTGGGGGATCAAAGGTAAAACTTTGAGAAACCTCCTCCTTCGTAATCCGAAAGCTTTAGGGTATAACGTCGATTGTAAGGGCGATTGTGTGGCGCAGTGCACGCGTTGTTGGGCTCGATTTTAGCTGCCATTTGTATAGGGATTCTTGATCTTGTGATATGGTGTATTTTTGCAGTATTTGATGCCTAAATTCTCTTGTCTTTTGATGGTTATTGAATAGGGATTCTTGATCTCTTGAAGAATCAGTCACAAAGAAACAGCAAAGATTTAGTTTATGTAGTCTGCGATTAAAACATCATATTCTTGACTATCAGAACAGAATTCTCAGAATTAGCTCTAATGCCATTTGCAATGCAGAAAAGGATTATTGGAAATATTGTCCTAATCAAAGCTGTCTGAAAGAAGAGGAAGGCATTCAAGAACACTGATTGAAGTTCATCTTTAGAGTTTCTTGATTACGGAGTTTAGCATGAATTCGAATTCCATCAATATCTTCTACATGACGTTGTCATGACAACACGAATATCTTAATATTAGTGTTTATATCAAATGATGATGAGAAGGTTGAATTTTTTGTCAAGAATGTTAAAAGTGTGGGCAAAGCAGCACAACTTCTGCAGTCCCACAAACCGCCCCAAAGAAACAAACCTCCCACTTGCTTGGTTTATACTGTTGAAGGTTTGCTAAAGCAACCAGCATCACTTAATATAATGTTTCTAGAAATAGGAATTTATATATATATATAATATACATGCAAAAGTGTTCAATTTGTTAGATATTTGTCTTGCACTCATACTTTTCAGATATTTAATAAATTAATATATAATTAATTTCAAACTAAAAAAGACAGAATGGTCTTGAATTTTGGGACCAAAACTCTTTTTTTTTTTTATGACGAGGGTAACCCGTAGCCGCTATCGAAGTGTACATTGGGTAAACTCCGCTCCTGTGTAATAGCCTGCAAATCACATAGGAGATAAACTACCTTAAGCTAACCATAAGTGATAGTCACACATAGCGGTTTCAGTAGGATTTGAACCTATGACCTTTAGGTCCCGAGTCACCCACCTTCACCGCTACGTCATCCCAAGGGGATAATCGAATGTTTTTTTGGCATCATGTTGTCTGGTTATTCTGACAAATAGATGGTGTATATGGTCCCTTTACTACATGCCCCCCACCCCAAAGTTATGTCTATATCTTTTTTATATAGCTCGAAAAAAATAATACTAGACTAACTATTTACGAATTTATTACTTTGGAGTCGTATTTTTCACTTACTTCATGAAGAAATTCCAACCCTTGATTTGAGGGAAGTGATCATTAGCTTCCCAAATTGGGGAGTTGCGGTACACGTGGCGGATGGTTAGTGGTGGGAGATGTAGAAGGGCGGCGCACCAAACAGAGGAGCATAGCTGATCATAAGGTGTGTTTGTTTTGTAAGATTAAGAAATATTAAACCTTACAGCGGTAGAAGGGGAGAGTGGGGGTGGCGTGAGAGATGGTGTCACGCCGTCCAAACACAACCTCCGATCCTGTGACTGCCACCCCACGCGTAATCACTATACACCTCCACACAATCGATCTCACTATGTTAACTTACAAGCATTGTCGTTTTAGTGTTGACAATCACATTCGAGCAGATAATATATATTTACTGTTTGCTTCTCTCTCTCTATATATATAACCCCAAATTAAACACTCGTTAACCAACCAAAGCAATAATCTCTCTCTTCCTATCTTTCCCTCTCTCTAAACAAAAGAATCAAGAAAAGGAGGAGGTGGTGGACTGATTAGTTCTTTCTCTGGTTAGTATTTGATTTCTTGAATATGACGCTTTTTATTGCATGCATGCACAATGCATTTTACGACCGATAATATGTAGTGTAGTTGGTATTTCCACTTCTACATAACTGATTAATCTATAATTGATTTAGTGTTAAATTCTCATTAAAGTCGATTTAAAAATAATTGTAATGCATGCATATTGTAATTCTGTTATTACCTTATTATCTCTCTCTCTATACATATTATCTAGTGAAATCAAATTAAATCATTCCAAATTACGCCTAGACACCAAAGTCTATATATATGGTTGTTTCAATATGAAATAATTATTAGTTATCAGTCTTATCTTGTAATGTGGTGGTAGTGAGAGATCTTAATTACAAAATCCAAAAATAATGATAGGAAAGTCTCTTAGGATAGGGTTAAGACATGATTATTAGTATATTGTGAATGATGTCTAACAAAATTCATAAATTATTACAAGAAAGGATTTGTTTGTTATGAAAATAGCCCCTTTGTGCACCAGGAAGCATAGAGTAGAATGTACTCAAAGAAATCAACGTGCCCATGTCTCATCAAAAGAAATAGTACTAATAAAGTCTCGAGTTTTATTAGGTCAAAGAGAGAAAGATAGAGCTACTTTAAAAACTAACCTATATCTATCGACCGTGTTTCAGTCTCGTATTCCATTCGTGTATTTATTTACGGGTAATTTATACTACATCCGTTCCGCTATTTCTGGCATACTTTCCTGAAATGGACGTCCCACTATTTATGGCACACTCTCTCTTAGTTTGCCATTTTATCTCTCTTACTTTATCATCTACCCTCACTCATCGTCTCTCTCTTACTTTATCATCTACCCATATATCATTCTTAATCATCTAATTTCTTAATTTCCGTATCGAAATGAAGTATGTCGGAAATAGCTGGACGAAGGTAGTACTACTTATGCAACGATACCGTAAATCGGCAAACATGTTATATTTAAGGGAATGGTGGGGTTGGGCTCTAAAATTATCAACACATGAAATGGGACCATTTGGTCATGATTTCATTCTTGCTCACGAATGGATGTGAAAATTGTGAATCATGAGATGTTTGTGTGAATTTCACTCTCTTGAAAAATCACATTTCAAAAGTATAGCTTTTACAAGTATATAACCTAAAGAAGGATAGAAAGATCGATATTTCTCAACAACCATTGTTCCATTCAAAAACATCCTAAGCTAAAACCTAGTATTTTTGTCACAGCTGAGATCAAGAAATGGAGAATATTCTGGAATCATGTGTGCCTCCAGGCTTCAGATTCCACCCAACTGAGGAAGAACTAGTTGGCTACTATCTCAAGAAGAAGGTTAACTCTCTCATGATTGATCTTGATGTGATTGTAGACATTGATCTCTATAGAATTGAGCCATGGGATATTCAAGGTATGTAAAATCTTGATAATTAATTGATTAATAGATTATGTAATTAAATTGATTTTGATATTAATGAGTTTGATTTCTTGTTTTCAGATAGGTGCAAATTAGGGTATGAGGAGCAAAATGAGTGGTACTTCTTTAGTCACAAGGATAGGAAGTATCCGACCGGGTCACGGACAAACCGGGCAACGACTGCGGGTTTCTGGAAGGCGACCGGAAGGGACAAGGCGATTCTTTCGAAGGAGAAAATCATAGGGATGCGGAAAACATTGGTTTTTTACAAAGGGCGAGCGCCTAACGGGGCGAAGAGCGATTGGATCATGCACGAGTATCGACTGCAGACATCCCAAAATGGACCTCCTCAGGTAACATGTATATGTACTAAATTAAGTTTCTTGATTTTTTGTAACTTAATTAGGTTTTGAATGCAAAGTAATGGAGATCCTATTTGTGTTTGGTTGTTGCATGATTGTGTCTGAAATGATATGGAATGTGACAGCGGTTCTTTGTAAAGCACTTTCTGAGGTTGAGGATTATGCAGATTTTAAGACAGTAAATTAGTGCATTTGACAATTTGGACAAGGCTACATAAACTCAATCATTTACCCTACCAAGAAATTAAATTATACCCTTTTTTGATCTTCAATTTATTTTAGTTTTTCATGCTTAATTCATGTACCCTTTTTAACATTAATTGAATTTCAAATCTATACATTTACCCTAATAAACCCTTTGAATTTCTTCAATTTACATTTACATAAACTCAAATCATTTACCCTACCAAGAAAACCCTCTTTTCTTCAATTTTCTTCTAGATTTTCACCCTTTATAACATTAAATAATTTCTTATTACATTGATTGTATATCTATTTTGGATCAAAATTCTAACAATTATTTGATATAGGAAGAAGGATGGGTGGTTTGCCGAGCATTCAAGAAACCAAGTCCGAGCCACAAACAAGGGTTCGAATCTTGGAACAACAACAACAACAACAACCACTATGCGATAAGATCAGACAACACCCAACATTATTACAACCCACATTCATTCCCAAACTCCCTAACTTCTACTGTAATAAGCAATCTTCATGGGACAACAAGTCTTGATCATGGCCCTCTATTTCCATCTCATGACTCTAGCCTCATGATCGAGCTTCCGAAGCTCGAGAGCCCTTCGGTTTCGACGAGCTTCGACAACAATTTGGAGGGAGCAGAGGCTGAGACGATGAATAATGTTGGGCATGATGATGAGCACAGTGTTTGGAGGAGCTTTGATAAGCTGCTTGAGTGTGAAGCAATTGAGCCCTCATCATTTGCATACACAAACATGGCCTTATTCCCCCACAATGATGACTGCTTTCATGATTTGTAGATGTAATGCAATTGATCACGTAAATTCTTAATTAGATATATGATTATTAATTATAACACCATTTTTAGGTTTTTTTTTTAAAAATCTTAATTATGATTTTCTTGATCGTGTAATAAACTTTGGATTTCATTACCGTCCATGCATATTGGGCCCTTATTGGCCCATTGGGCTTGCAATTTGTACCCAATTGAGTAGCATTTTCGCGGGAAAATACCATCTCGAATCCCTAGGGTTTTACTTCACCCATAATAAATTAACTGCGCCATCGGTTTGAATCTCTATTTCTTCAAATTTCGCCCTCTTCAGTTCCCTCGAGTTAGTAGGGTTTTGTACACCTTCATCCGAGGTATGAAATCCGTCTTTACTGGTTCAAAAACCTCTAGTTTGTAGTGATGTAATAGACGGATATTTAGTCTAATGCATGTAGTTCTACTTGATATTCCATTACCACTATCAATGTGCTATGATTATCATTTTTTTCCTGAGGATTTTAGTTGAGAGTTTAGCTCTCATGATGTACTCGATCCAAGATTATTTATTTCTTTATTATTATTATTATTATTATTATTATTATTATTATTATTATTATTATTATTATTATTATTATTATTATTATTATTATTATTATTATTATTATTATTATTATTATTATTTTTTTGTTACTCTTAAAGTACGAAGCGTCTATTTTTTTATGAAAAGAGAATTAAAGATTGCAGCTTTTCTTTTTCCAAGAATTTGTTTTTCCAAGAATCCATGTAATGAGAGTTATTATAATCATATTCAATATTTGGAATGGCATATAATATAATGGTTGTTGCCTTGTTGGAGCTGTGAAGTAGTAGCTAAAGTTAATAGTTTTGACATGATTTTGTGAGCAAGTGTGGCAAAATTAATGAACTAGGCAATCATGTAATATTAAGATGAACTAGTAGAATTCTTCTGTTTCAATGTTATAACTTTGTTCAGGTTTGCCAAATGGAAGAAGAAATTCCACCTAGCTCAAGTTATGCAGCAGCAGCAGCAGATGAACTCCCCTGTCTTTCAGGGGATAAGCCGTTTTTCGACATTGTTATATCAAAATCGCATCTCAAGAACCCCGTGGTACTTACTGTGCTCTCCCATTGCGTTTTTCTCGCCATATAATTCGATCCATTTGCCCATAGATGCATCCATGATTAACTAGGATGGTATAAATTTGTGTTTTCATTAGGCCCATAAATTTAGTCCTCTATTTGCTACTTACTCAATCCAGTTTATAGTCTACGTTGAGAAGCAATGAGAATTGATTCTTGTTTTTACAGCCATAGATTTGTGTTTTTACTAGTCCCACAAATAGATGCATCCAAGATTAAGTAGACTAGTATAAATTCGTGTTTCTATTTAGTCCCACAAGTAGATGCATCCAAGATTAAGTAGACTAGTGTAAATTTGTGTTTCTATTTAGTCCCACAAGTAGATGCATCCAAGATTAAGTAGACTAGTATAAATTTGTGTTTCTATTTAGTCCCACAAGTAGATGCCTCCAAGATTAAGTAGAATAGTGTAAATTTGTGTTTCTAGTTAGTCCCACAAATAGATGCCTCCAAGATTAAGTAGACTAGTATAAATTTGTGTTCTAGTTAGCCCACAAAAATCCTCAAGATAAGAGACTAGTATAAATTTGTGTTTCTATTTAGTCCACAAGTAGAGCCTCCAAGATTAAGTAGAATAGTGTAAATTTGTGTTTTTATCAGTCCCACAAAGTTACTCATCTATTTGATGCATACTCGAATCGAGTTTATAATGTTGAGAAGCAATGAGAAGTGATTTTTTGCTTTAAGGTTGTACCTACACATATGGTTTCCAACTTCCCAAACGTTGCTGCCCCTATGGTTCTCATGCACGGTGGCAAGAAGTGGGACGTGCCGTACATTGGAAAGGGCAAGCATAGGTTTGACCACGCGGGGTGGAGAAGGTTTGCCGCGGATAACAGTCTGAAATGTGGAGATGCCTGCATCTTTGAAGTGATGGAGTCGAGCAGCGCGATTGTCCGGCTCAGAGTTATCATCCTCCGGCAGATTCAAGAGTTGCCGCCTGAGTTGGATGATGGTAACACGCCACAGACTCCGATATTGCTCGATTAGCATCTTGCTCTGCGTCGTGTGTGCCTAACTAACTTTAGGGTTCATCTCTTGTGTTTTCATCTGTTTGCTTGATTGTGATGTTAATCTGCTGCTAACCTTTTCTGTAACTATGGTTTGGCGAAGACTTCTTCAGTGGTTAAGTATGTGAATTACTTTATCCTTTTATGAATTTCTTGCACTGCCTTCTCAATCCCTTGTAATAAACCTTGATTTTGTTCTGATAACACAGAGGGATATGTAGTTCTGCAGAAATCTTACTAAAGAACTGGAAAAGAACAAGCCCAGATTCAAACAAAAGTAATGGCAAGGGATAAAGTGAACTTTTCATCATTTACCAAACATCAGAAGAACTTCCAACATAGTTAAGAAAACCACAGATTTGTGACAAATGTCATACTGTAATAATAAGCCCTACTTACACACTAAACATTGCATACAAGATGCAATTTATTTAGATTAGGTATTTGACACATTAGAAGAGTAGAAACAAAGATTGCTAACAAAGCAAACCATGTCTAAAAGAGTAGTCATATATATATATAAGTCAGCCAATTCAGAAATGCATCTTCTTTGGTCCAGTGTGCAGCTGGACAGTCTGGCTGGGGACAACCTGAAGCACCCCTTCTAGTTCTGCCAAATTGAAGTTATAAGTTAGTATTATCAGACCAATGATGGCAAGACCTTCAAAGCTTGAATAGAAAAGACATAATCTTGCTTACTACTCCCTCCGTTTCATTAAAGTTGTCCACTTTCTTTTCGGCGTTGTTTTTTAGCAGAGTTGTTTGTTGTGTAGAGTTGTATAAAGTTGTGAGACTCTTAAATAAAATATGTGTAATAAGGAAACTAGACAACTTCGATGGAACGGCCCGAAAAGATATATATTGGACGACTTCAATGAAACGGAGGGAATAGTAAGATAAAAGATGATCATGGATTGTCTAACCAACAGCCATTCTTGAAAGTCAAGATTAACATCACCATAAATAAATCAATAAGAAAGCAGCAAAAACATACTTGAGAGGTCAGAAACTTGTTGAGGAGTAAGCTTAGCTGAAAATCCACTTGCAGCATGCTTGTAACTGTATATCAGAGCTTCCTTTGCAGCATCCTCACTTTTTTCACAATAAAAATTAAATTAAATTAAACTAATAATTCAGGCAAAAGATCAAAGAATTACACAAATTCATACTACACGATTTGAGCATAAAGAAAGAAATCCATAAATTCACATCAATTCCCCCCCCCAATTCGCACACGATCGAAGCTTTTTTCCCCCAAATACCCGGCAAAGTTCGAATTGAATGAAACGCGACGAAATTAATGAAAAGTGAAAGAGGAAACATCGAACAACCTTCCGAGAACAGAGGCGAGAGTGTTGATATGATACTGCTCCGGCTCCTGGCCTTCAGGTCTTTCAGTGTAGACGATGTGGACTTTGGCTTCGGAGGAAGATGAATCGGTGGCCATTGACGAATTGAAGAAGAGCGAGAGAAGTAATAGTTGTGAAAGGAAGATTGTTGAGAGAGAAATTTGCTTCGGCATCGCAATTTAAAAGGGGATTTTTTCCTGTGTTTACTTGAGGATTAAGGAGCGTGTTTAGGAATCATCGCTCGCAATCGCAATCATATTCATACCGCATTGATTTGATCGATATTTGTCATCTTTCTTGGTCCTGTTGACTTCCTCGCCCCTGTCTTTTAGCTCTTGGATTTTGTTATTGTTTTTTTTTCTTTGAAGAAGTGTTCTCAACAATTCTATTATTTTTAGGGTCACCGACCATCATCAATCTATAATTAATATAAATATAAATATTTATGTATCAATAATCAATAGCAAGAAAATAATCTCCAAGACTCTCAAAGCTAATAAAAATATAAAATTGACATATAAAATAAACTAATTTTGTATATTTTCTATCGGATCTGACTTCCATTCTTCAAGTCTTCAAGACTGCATGAGAATTCGCTTTGATAAGCCTTGGTCATACACGCTCGAATCATTATAGGTGAGGAATGAGAATCATGAGTATCCTTCACACAAAGTACCAACAAGTTAGGAGTGCCGCCGATAACAAATCTCTCGATTCGGATAAGCTCGTAACGCTTTCTCCTCTTCTTCCCCTCCATGTCTTGGTTGATCGACTTTATAGCCTCATCTGCTAACCGATTCAATTAATAATAATATTTCTGACGCATACTCTCATTCGGGCTCGACAAAGATGAGTCCACGCCATATCCCTGAAATACATAATAATATATTTTTTTATTTTAATTAATTAGAGCTAGTAAAGTTAATTTAATTATTTACTTACGCTTGTCCTGCGGACTTGTTCGAGAAATCTCTTCGTTTCCTCGTCGAAACCATCTTCATCTCGAAACTTTTCTAACAAGTCCGAGATATACATGTATTTGAACATAGCACCATGTTTATCCATATTTGCTGCATACTCCTCATCATCATCAGAAGAATCATCTACTGATTCTAAATTTGAATCCGATGCAACGTAATCTTCATAATCCGATTCTACATAAATTTTTGAGCCTACACAAAAAAATCAAGAAAAATAGATTCAAAAATCCATCGGATAATACAAACATCACATCAGTTTCACATTCACAAACTTACCACAAATCCCCATCTGTATTCCACAATTCCGCAATCTTCTCAATATCTATGTATTTATAATATAACTTTTGTGCAACTTCCTTACTTACCAAACATAATTTAATATTACTATATTCTACTATCCAAATATATACGTGCAATATATATATATATATATATATATTATTATATTAATGTTATATATAAAGTTTTAGATTTATGATTGATCCACGGTCACCTAAAATTCAAATAATTAATTGAACTTTTTTTTTAAATGAAGGGTAAGTTTGACAAAAAAAACTTATGCACCAAGTAAAATTCAACCATAAATATAGGAACCAATCTTTAATTAAAAACAACCTTCCTTATTTCAAGAATTTTCCAAAACTGCTATTCATAATTTGTGGGCTTCTTTCTATCAAACAGTGGGTAGATTGTCTTCAATTAATTGTTTCTATAAGTTTTGAACGTCTTCTTAATATGCACACTTTTGGTCTTTAATTTTTAATTTAAGAAAATTATTAATAGAGATAATTAATACGTAAGAAAACGAATCATAATACATATGCTTCAATAATATGTTAATAAATATAATTCAATATCATCTAATAGAAATCTCCAATTAATTGGCTCAATAATCTAACTAGTAGACTCTAATTGATTTTTTCTTTCAAACACAAATTATTCCAAAATTACAACATATATTTTTCAACTATTCCATGTGTTATTAGGTTTCAACTATTTCCATAGAATTCACTATTCAAGTTGTTAGTTGAATGTAAAAAAAAATACGTGTTTTATATACAGTTTGACGATAGTGCCGTTCTAACGCAATTGGTCAAGTTGCTGAGTTATCACTCAAGAGGCCCACTTTGAGGCCTAGCAATGAAATTCTATTTTTTTTTATAAAGTATTATATGACAAAATTTTTATTTTTATTTTCAAGTTATTCATGTTGACGAAGGATAATAATACAGTTAAATCTCGATAAAGTAATAAATTTGGGATTGAGAAAAAATGTTTATTTAACGAGATGATTACTTTATCTAACATTATTTTAGTGTATTGATCCATATTAGGACCGAAAAAAATTATTATCTTAGCGAGATTATTACTTTATCGAATATTACTTAATGAAGGTTTAACTGTATGTATATTAAAATTTATTTTCGTAAAACAATATAATTTTTTTAAAAAACATTTATGATTGTATAGATAATACACATAGGAGAGATAAGATATCATGGGGAATATTTGGAGATAATAAAGGTATCACTTAACATAAAAAAAGAAAATATCAAGTATTCCGAATATGCTACTCGTTCTGAATAAAAGAATCACTTGTTATTAATTGATGAATCACTTGTTATGAATCAAAATATCATTTGCTATGATTAAAAAATATCACAAGTTATTAACAAAAATATCACTTTATAAGAAAAAAAGTATCACTTGTTCTGAATAAAAATATTACTTATTATGAATTAAAGTATCATTGATTTTAATAAAAGTATCATTTAACATGAAAACAGTACCACTATTGATCTGAATACATATCAATTGTTGCGAATAAATATATCACTTGTTATTAACAAATGTATAATTGATACTAAATATTTATATTAATTAATATTAATAAATGTATCATTTGTTTTGAACAATTGTATCATGTTCTTAAAATTAATATATCAATTGAAATGGATACATGTATCACTTATACACAATATAAGTATCATTTAATATTAATAAATGTATTCGTTGTTTGAATATTTGTATAAATTCTTTTTTAAAAATTGAACAATTTTATCAATTGAACATGCTAAGATAAAAGAAAATTTTAAATAACATGTTTTGAATAATATAGTTTAATACTCCAAACTAAAAGAGTCAACCCCCCTAGATCTCATGCTACAATTAGCAACAAAATTATTAGTGGACATTAGCAATTAAATAAAAAGATAATAAAAATTTGTCTTTTGTTACCATTTGGGCTCATGTAAATTTACTTTACATCCAACGCAATTATATTAAACTACTTAATTATGATAAACATTAAAAGGAAGACAATGGTTGGACGTCTGCATGCCAGTCAAACTCTTTGAACTTTACTTTTGAAAGCAACAATATCATTTAATGCAAAATTATTTTCGACTTTCCAGTGAAATATAAAAATTCACTTACTTTATTTAGATAAATTGTACTAATGTTAAACTAAATACTATGATATTTTCTTTTCTATAAATTCAAAAAAATCAAAGAAATTATAGAAGTTTCATGAAGATATCCCTAGGGATGGAGGAGTGGTTAAGGAGGGGTGGTCCGGGACCGACAGGTCATGGGTTCAATCCCCTCTGAAGCCATTTCGTGTCACCTTAAAAAAAGATTTTTCTCTGATTTTCAATTTGAGTAGAGAGCGGATTCGAAAGATATATTACTACTGTGTATTTATTTCTAAAGACATCGGTAACGGGGGAACAACTGTGCTCATTTAAGAAATTAACAACCTACTTTCTACCAATTTATTGATTCTTTATTCCGTTTTTTTCCTCAACAGACAACAATTGTATCACTTCATTGTTCAGATCATACATACCTTCCTCCGATTCATGGATTAACTTCTCACTTCATTGTTCAGATCTCGACTTGTCCGAGCGCTTCCTATTCGGCAAATAAAGGTTAGATGAGCTAGGTCTACTCGGCAAGGGCTTCGCTCGGGACGACGACGAGGCGACGGCAGAGGAGGTTGAAGCCGTCCGTGGTGGAGCTGAAACACTTCTGACAAAGACTATTAGCGGCGGAGTTGGCTGCGACGCCACAGAAGAAATGGTCTCAGTCTAGAACTCTGCAGGTAATTAAAATTATTTTGTTTCTAATCGTACTCTATTCAGTTGAATTTGATGGTTATCTTGTTAATAGCGTCAAACTTAGAGGATATTATCATAATTTTGTCTATGGATTTGAGGAATTCTAGCGTGTGCTCTTCATCTATGACGATCTTGCAATGAGGATTAACTTGAAAATTAGGCGTATTCAAATGTAGATATTTCTCAGAGTGACTATTAAATAATCAAACATACTCGCTTCAAAAAATGTTAATCATGATACATTAACATGGCTCTCATATCTTTATTGCTAGTTTTAGCTTGGGGCTTTGCGATGATTATGTTGCTTTATTTGCCCTATAGAAGATATATATGCTTCAGAAAGAGATTGCATCATGTTTACATCAGAAGGAATAGTGTATAAGGTAGTTCATTTTCATGTTTAATTTTGTTAATGTTGTTGCCACATTGTACATGAAGTTTTTTCTAAGGACTACTGAGCTGATGCATTATGATTTCTTTTCTTATTTAGGTGTGTAGGCCTTCATATATGCCCTTCGAAGGAAGAAAGAATATTCAGAAGCTTATGCTCCTCTTCCTTTTATCTATCGACGTTATAACAGAACAAGGTACAAAATGAAGCATTTCTGCATCTTCTTATTTGTTCTTTCTGATTGCTTTACTTCTTTCTCAATGTCATTTCCTTATGCTTTTTAACCATAGGCCACAAGAGCATGTTCTTGACCAATTTGGGTATTTGAACCTTATTTTATCTGATGATTTGATTTAAGATCATTGGTTTTGTTCATGTGTATTGACAGTTTATATCTTAATGAGCATCTGAATAAGTAAACAAATTGCAACTTCTTAATATTTTAAAGTGTTCATGGAAATTTAACCATGTATTAGCAGTCTGATCAAGCTTTTCCTATATGGAATGAGCTCGCATGCTTCTCAAAGGGAGACGTCTTGAGGCACCATGGTGGCTGGGGCTGCCCCAGCTGGTTTTGCTGTTTTTGGAGTTCCTGCTGCTGGAATGGAATGGGATATGCCACACCAGTGATGGCTAATATGGTTAGCAAGTCTTGGTAGATAAACGAAGCTGCTGGGGAACTTTAGTTACCCCAACAAGTGTAGGTACCTATATGATTTTATTGTATTGAGATTTATCTTTGCTGTCATAAATTAAAACTTTAGTTACTGATAATAAGCAAGCACATGGTCTTTTTTGTATCTTCTCCCATTGTAACAGGATGAAGAGTAACAGAGTATGGTTGTGGAAATAGTTTCGTGTATAATTTACAATTTTATCTAAATAGTTTCTTGGGAATTTCTTGATGCATGTATTTAGCTAAATGATCAAAAAAGAAAGTATCACTAATTATTATTTCATTTATCTTCCATTTGCATCATGGGTAATTGATGTTGTACTCTACTGATTATTGTATTTCGTAGCCCAATTAATGGTTAAACCAGAGTCATCCAACTGGTTTAACAGCTAATCATTCTTCTGAAGTTGTTTGAGCCTTAACCACATTTGGAATTCAAGAGAAAATGCCCACAATATTCAGGTTTGCCTGCTTTAACAGTCTTCAAATGTGATGAGCATTTTCCTTATGCTAACTGCGAATTATTTGGTTTCTTTTTGTTTGCAGGAGATCTGGAGAGACGTTTTTACCACATAAGAGATTTAGCAAGTCTAGGCAGTTTATTTTTTTTGTATATAGAATTTATCAAATTAGTTTTGTTGTTCATATATATTATTAATTATACATTCTACTTATATTGATTTGGTATGATTATAATTTCATTACATAATGTCTATTCTGACTAACTAAATTATCACATGATGTCTAATGTGATGAACTAGATTAATGATATATTACTTGTTGTGAGAAATTAAATTCATCACTAATGTGATAAACTAAATTTGTCGCATGAACTAAATTAAGACGGGATACCTACCTACCTACCTACCTACGTAATCATATGTTAATCTCTTTTCCCTCCACTTAAATAAAAAGATAGCAACAACAAATAGTTGTTCATAATTACAAAAATGTTGGCGGCAATCATGTGAAACATGCATATATATATGTATCAGAAGGAAAGAATGTGGGCAAACAACATAAAAATTGTCTATCATAGGTTGATCCGCGCAGTAGGTATTTCAGATCCAAATTAAGCAGACGAGATTTTGTGATAGGGGAGGGGAGTCAAATTTACTGGTTTGAAAATCTCAGTTCTTGCTTTAGGGTTTTCCTTAATAACTGGGAACAAAATCTTTTAAAGATGCCGCCAACTTAAGGGTTTCAAACTCATTTGCAAGTGTCCGTTAGAAGTTGCTGCTAAATTCTGATTCCTCCTCTCAAGCCATCGCAAGTTTCAGTTTCATTTTCCTTCCATCTCTTCCACAAGATCTTTCAGTTCTTTACATTTTGCTTCTTACTCGTACTCACGAAATTGCAAGGGCTTCTTCCTCTTCCTCCTCTCAAGCTATCGCAAGTTTTAGTTTCATTTTCCTTCCATTGCAACTTTCAGTTCTTTACATTTTGCTTCTTACTCTTACTCACGAAATTGCTAGGGCTTCTTCCTCATTAGGGTTTCAAACTCATTTGCAAGTTTCCGTTAGAAGTTGCTGCTACATTCTGATTCCTCCTCTCAAGCCATCGCAAGTTTCAGTTTCATTTTCCTTCCATCTCTTCCACAAGATCTTTCAGTTCTTTACATTCTGCTTCTTACTCTTACTCACGAAATTGCTAGGGCTTCTTCCACTTCCTCCTCTAACATGGAAAGTGTTGCCTTCTCAACAATAGAAGGCGTTGCCTTCTCTCACAAGGGAAAATCAGAAACTTTGGATGATGATACCTTTTCATGGAGGCAACAAAAAATTGGGTGGTGGATGAACCCAGATGCATTCTCGATGTCAGAAATCAAAAGAAAACGAGTAAGTTTTTTTTTTTTTTTCTTCTCTGTCCTGAGATTTAATCAGTTTAGTTAGTCATATTCATGTAGCAATAGTAAGCTGGCAGATTTTTTCAATATGGTGGTTTATCGCCAAATCTATGACTTTCTCTCCTCAAGAAAGAGAAGAATTAATTAAGGTTTGAACTATGTTTGAAAATTACGTTCATAAATTAATGAATTTTGTAATTCATAAATTTATGAACTATGGTTTATCGCGAAATCTATGACTTTCTTGTAATAATTTATGAATTTTGTTAGACATCATTCACAATATACTAAGAGACTTTCTTGTTAATGTTTGAAAATTACAAATCTATGACTTTCTCTCCTCAAGAAAGAGAAGAATTAATTAAGGTCTGAACTAGGTTTGATGCGACTATGTTTAATGTTTGAAAATTACAAATATGAGAAATGATGTTGACCCACTTGACTTTTAGTGATTTTTAGTGTTATTTTCTTGGGACGATTCAATCGGGAATACAATATGTTATTAACGAGATGGAGGGAGTATTTGGTAGTGTTTACCTGTAATTCTATGTTATCAAGCATGTCGCCTTGAGCGTCCAACAGAACCGCCATGTCCAGGAATATCTGCAAAACACAACGCAATGCAATAATAATAATAATAAGTCTTTTTAAGCACCAATCAGTCAATTTTACTTCCAAATTATGTAATCTAGTTCTATACTAGCTGATAAGAAATAACCTGCAAATCTGCAATATCATTATACTTCCATATATTGCAGTTAAGAAAATACACTATACCCGTTGCAAATCTAGAAGCTTCTTCTCTAAATCTCGAACTGCATCACGACGCTCTTGAATTTCTGCGAGTGTGTCCATTATCTGCATGTATGATTAATAATAAAGCAGAAATGACAGTTAGCACAGATAGCAGCATTATGTGGATGTATCATTAGCATTAAATCAAGTGATTACATAATACAAGTAGTGAGTGACTAATCTCAAGTTATCTGGCCTCGGCCTTGTTCCCGGATTGCATTTTGAAAGATCTGCTCACTGTCCCCGCTCTCTATTAACTTATCGATTATCTGGGAAGATAGTATAAACAAAATATAAATAAATGAATAACATATCAATGCAATAAGGAAATAAGCGACTTCACCACCTCTTCATCAGCCCGATTGCCCGTCACTGCAAGGTACATGACACGAACCATCAAAGTAGTTTAAATACACGCCTCTCAACTACTTGGCAATATTCTTGGTGGATATTCTCTCTTAATGTCTGCGATATTCATTTCAGAGAAAAAACAAGTCTGAAGAAAGAAATTAATTGATAAAGTTGATGCCACATATGATATAAGCTGATAAAAGATCTGAAGAATTAGAGAGATCCATGAAATTTATTAAAGAAATAAGCTGCTAGAATAGTGAATAGAAAAGTTAAATTGCAGTATGTAGATTTAGCAAATATAATGCTTCAGAAACTATGTAAGAATATTTGGTACATATGTCATACATTTTAGTTCATTCAGTATACCTTTCATTGCAGCAGCCTTGGTAACAACCTTTGATTCCTCATGAGCCTCCTGCAGATTATCAGAGTTTACGAGGTAACATCATTAGAATCTTCTAAACTTAGATCATCTTTACTACAACTACTTAACATCTCAAATAAGAAGGTACACCTAAGTAATATCGTATACACATTCCATTTAAGTAGCCTCATTTAGCTGTAGATCAGCAAATTGCACTTGCATGCATCAAGTCCTTTGCAAATGATGCAGAAAAAAATTTCTAATGCCCACGTATTGTCATCTAATTGGCAATAAGAGACTAAAACAAGGTCATAGGATAATATGTTTTTTAGACTACAACATTACCACGCGTATTTGTTACCGGGATTACAACAAGAGTCTAAAAACTAAAAAGTGATTAAAGAACATGCCTTAAATTGAGTAAGTTATATTTTTTCAAACAATAATTAGTTCAGTTATAACTTCATACACTTAAATACGTACCACATACTTGAATTGCTAAATATTACTTGAAATTGCCTAAATAATAAACTAAGGGTACGTACACTTAAATACGTACCACATACTTTTCAGAATGAGAAAATCTTTGTAGGCAAGTAGACTAGAGTGACTGGAAAAAAAATTAAGACAGTGTTGGAAAAGACTCCAATGGTCACCCACATAGCAACTGGCCCGATGTTCCATAACTGGAAAAAGGTAAAAAGTATAAATCAGAATTTTAGTTAGTAAATATTATTTAATTTATTGTTAACTATAAATTTTTAAGATTTTAGGGTGATCCACCTTACTGCGAGGATACGAAGAATATGGATAAAAAGTTTGTTGATTATCATGCCATGCTTCTGGTGGGGTACGGAAAGGAGAAAAGCAGAAATGAATACTACCTGCTACAAATTTCGCACGGAAAGGACTACGGGTACAAGGGTTACCTTAGAGCAGATGCAAAGCTCGTCATGTACGCATGCTATGTGACATCAACAGAAGTTAAAATGGTTCAGCTGATCAAAGGAAGACGACGGTCTACTTTTGTTTCGTGTTTCAGTTAATTTTTTTAAGAATTCAATCTGTATATTTCTGCTTTTATTTTAGTGATTTGTTTTTTGTTACAACTTGTAACATAAGGGTGTTATGGTATATTAAAAGACCGGTATACCGCACATACCGCGTCGAAAAAATACTGAAAATTTCGAATTTTTTGTATATCGATATTTTCGGATGGTATGAGATTTCCCATACCGCGGTATACCGTTGCATACCGAAATTTTAGTTCATACTGTATACCGTGGTATACCGATTAATACCGAATCTGGGTATATACCGTGTACCGATATATCGTTGTACATATCGTATACCGAACTATACCGATTCATACCGAACCTCGGTATATACCGTATATCGATATACCACGGTACATACCATATACCGAACCGTGCCGATTCCTACCAAACCTCGGTATATACCGTATACCGATATACTGAACTATAACGATTATAATAACATAATTAAACAAAAGTTAAAGATTATACATCTTGTTCAAACTAATTGAGAAACTTGAGAATGTCTAGAAGAATATGCATAAAAGAGGAATTTCATGTGTTTCTTTGAGCCCATAAGATGGCTGAGGTCTAATAAGTGTAGATTGGCCAATGTAGATTGAAACAATAAGGTAATGAGAAGTAAAAAAAATTTCTTACTTGTGTGTTTTTGATTTCTGACATCTGGGATGCATCTCGGTTCATCCACCACCCATGCTTTTTTTGCCTCCATGAAGAAAGGTCATCCTCTAAACTGTCTGATTTTGCAATGTAAGAGGAGGCAACACCTTCTAATATTGTTGAGAAACTTGCCATGTAAGAGGAGGAGGAGGATGAAGCACCGTCAGATTTTGCCATGTAAGAGGAGGATGAAGCAACTTCAGATTTTGCCATGTAAGAGGAGGAAGAGGAGGAAGTACCTTTAGATTTTGCCATGTAAGAGGAGGAAGCATAATGGAACATAAACTTGCAATTTCTTGAGGAAGAGGAGGAAGCAGAATGGAACAGAAACTTGCAATTTTTGAGGAAGAGGAGGAAACAAAATGAAACAGAAACTTGCAATTTTTTGAGTTTGATTTGACCAATATTTTTTCTTAAAAAAATTGAACTTGCCATAAATCAAATGACATTTTAGTCATTTTATTTTTTAAAGACCAAATACGACAATTTTAAATAGGTTGATAACCAATTTCACCAATTAAAATATATTTGGAAACATAAATAATTCCAAATCACATTTTAGGCACATTGATAGCATGATCGAGTTAAACCATTTTTTACTTTTTACTAAGTAATTAACTTCCAATAATCTCCAAATTGATGTTAATAGAAGATATTCACGCCTTTTTCAAAGTAATAAGCTCAAAAATATATTGTTTGTACTTTGATACTATTAGTGGAAATACACGCAAAACAAAGGACAAAGATTACATTGCCATTAGGGATAAGTAAGCAAACTACACGCCAAAACGCACAAGCCCATAAAAATTAAAGTTGTCGATCATGCTATGAATAGTATTCCCAATTTCTGATCATATTTCTCATAGTACACTTCTCATCTCCTCTTGCCATATTTTTCATAGTCCACTTCTCATCTCCACCATCATATTTCTCATAGTCCACTTCTCATGACTTCTCAAAATATCCCTTTAATGAACCGAGTCATTCATTTCTTATGCATTCTTGGCCTATTCAAAGAATAGTTTGAGATATTTTGAGAAGTCATGTTTGTCGTACCTATAGTTTGTCGTACCTATAGATTGACCACTATATCTATAATACATCTTTTCAACATTGTTTATGATCAATTATTGTCTTCGAAGAATTTTTAAATTTTTAATATTATTCTCTTTTAGTTAGTAATAAACATGCAATCCCGAGATTTAAAATTCATTAATATACTAAATTAAAATCAAGATATGTGAATTAAAATAATAGCAAACACAAAGAATATTAAATTAAAAAATATTAAATTGGAAATATTTTTATAGGGTTCTTAATATGAAAATTATGTTTCATTTCATAATTTGGAATGACTCATTTTGTTTAGAATGGTATAATAAATCTAAACATAAATAATTGCAAATCACATTTTAGGCACATTGATAGCATGATTGAGTTAAACCATTTTTTACTATGTAATTCTCTTTCAATAATCTCCAAATTGATGTTAATAGAAGATATTCACACATTTTTCAAAGTAATAAGCCCAAAAACATATTGTTTGTAATTTGTTACTATTAGTGGGAACGCACGCAAAACAAAGGACAAAGATTACATTGGCATTAGAGAGAACGAGATTGGAGAGTACGAGGAAAAAGTTGAGTTCCTTATGAGACAAGGAGTCGTGGGGGTCATTTTGGTTGATGATGGCATGAGACAAGAAGCGGTAAAGTCCGGCCTTTATCCATTGGCTGCAGTCTCAAAGCTGGATGGATCCAACATAGTTTCTTACATCAAATCCACTGGGTATCTTGTTAGACTAACAATCTCTAATCTTGACATTTGCAAAAGTGTTTTGATTGGTTCAATTTTCTTGAAGCAATCCGATGGCAACAATCCTCCCGACTTTGATGATTCAAGATTACAAGCCATCGCCAGTTGTTGGCTACTCCTCAAGAGGCCCTCCAGCCGGCATCAACAGTCTTATAAAGGTAATAGTAGCATAAACACTTCATTCAACCTCTTCCTTGTTATCAAGGGGAGAATAATGATTGCAATAATTGTATTTCTTCTATTTATTATTTAGATGTTTTCATTATCGATTTAGATTTAGTACTAGAAAATTGTGAGTGTTAGTTAGATACTTAAAAGTAAAATATATCCTCGATTGATACTTCACTCCCTTTTCTCGAGCCATGCAATAAAAATACTCCCTCCGTCCCACCGAACTTGTTTTGTTTCTTTTTGGGGCGGTAATTTAGGAGAGTTGGTTTTGGTTGGTAAATATGTGTGACCCATATAATAATTATTTATTTAGATTTGGTTTGTGAGATAGAAAAGTGGAACCCATGCAATTAATTAACATGTTTGAGTTGATTTGAGTTGGTAAAGTTATGGGGCCTACTTCCTTTTTTAGAAACATGACAAGTTCGGTGGGACAGCCCAAAAATGAATACAAGACAAGTTCGGTGGGACGGATGGAGTATTACAAGTTCTTTGATCAGAAAAAATATCAATTTTTGCGAATAAACATATCACTTGTTATTAACAAAATATCATTGATACTAAATATTTGTACCAATTAATACTAATAAATGTATCATTCACGTTCTTAAGATTAATAAATCAATTGAAATGAATACATGTATCACTTATACGCAATATAAGTATCATTTAATATTAATAAATATATCCGTTGTTTGAACATTTGTATCACTTTTTTAAGGAAATGTATTACTTTATTTAATAATTCTATCATTTGTTCTGAACAATTGTATCACTTTCTTAAAATTAGTATATGAATTAAATTGAATATATGTATCACTTATATGTAATATAAGTATTGTATTGCTTAACATAAAATGTATCCGTTGTTTTGATTGTTTGTATCACTTTTTTCATGAAATGTATCACTTAATTAAATATCAATTGAATAAGTCACAAGAACACTTATTATATAAACATGACACTTAAATTAATAACTCTATCATAGGCTTGAAAGAAAAAATTACTAGACATAAATTAGGGGGAAAACAGATAAATAATAAAATATGTCTAATTTTATGCAGGGCCAAAATCTAAATTTCGGAAGATTGACGTCGAATTTCTATCAAAATTATTTAAAAAAAAATACCATAAAAATCGAATTTTTAAAGACAGTTTGAGGTGGAATTTCTGCATAAATTTAAAAAATTACGCAAGAAAAATCGAATAGTCTTGTAGGTAGAAAATCAATCACTTCTCAATAGAACTCGTTTTTCTTCATATTTATACAGTAGATTCATGGCCGGCTCAAAGTTTTCGGGGGCCTAAAGCGCAACATTAAAATATATTTTGCTATATAAAAAGTAAGTATAATGAGTTGCTTTGTTTTACATTCTGCTTCTTACTCTTGCTCACGAAATTGCTAGGGCTTCTTCCACTTCCTCCTCTAACATGGAAAGTGTTGCCTTCTCAACAATATAAGGCGTTGCCTTCTCTCACAAGGGAAAATCAGAAACTTTGGATGATGATACCTTTTTCATGGAGGCAGCAAAAAATTGGGTGGTGGATGAACCCAGATGCATTCTCGATGTCAGAAATCAAAAGAAAACGAGTAAGTTTTTTTTTTTTTTTACTTCTCAGTCCTGAGATTTAATCAGTTTAGTTAGTCATATTCATGTAGCAATAGTAAGCTGGAAGATTTTTTCGATATGGTGGTTTATCGCGAAATCTATGACTTTCTCTCCTAAAAAAAGAGAAGAATTAATTAAGGTCTGAACTATGTTTGAAAATTACGCGAAAAATCATAAATTAATGAATTTTGTAATTCATAAATTTATGAACTATGGTTTATCGCGAAATCTATGACTTTCTTGTAATAATTTATGAATTTTGTTAGACATCATTCACAATATACTAAGAGACTTTCTTGTTAATGTTTGAAAATTACAAATCTATGACTTTCTCTCCTCAAGAAAGAGAAGAATTAATTAAGGTCTGAACTAGGTTTGATGCGACTATGTTTAATGTTTGAAAATTACAAATATGAGAAATGATGTTGGCCCACTTGACTTTTAGTGATTTTTAGTGTTATTTTCTTGGGACGATTCAATCGGGAATACAATATGTTATTAACGAGATGGAGGGAGTATTTGGTAGTGTTTACCTGTAATTCTATGTTATCAAGCATGTCGCCTTGAGCGTCCAACAGAACCGCCATGTCCAGGAATATCTGCAAAACACAACGCAATGCAATAATAATAATAATAAGTCTTTTTAAGCACCAATCAGTCAATTTTACTTCCAAATTATGTAATCTAGTTCTATACTAGCTGATAAGAAATAACCTGCAAATCTGCAATATCATTATACTTCCATATATTGCAGTTAAGAAAACACACTATACCCGTTGCAAATCTAGAAGCTTCTTCTCTAAATCTCGAACTGCATCACGACGCTCTTGAATTTCTGCGAGTGTGTCCATTATCTGCATGTATGATTAATAATAAAGCAGAAATGACAGTTAGCACAGATAGCAGCATTATGTGGATATATCATTAGCATTAAATCAAGTGATTACATAATACAAGTAGTGAGTGACTAATCTCAAGTTATCTGGCCTCGGCCTTGTTCCCGGATTGCATTTTGAAAGATCTGCTCACTGTCCCCGCTCTCTATTAACTTATCGATTATCTGGGAAGATAGTATAAACAAAATATAAATAAATGAATAACATATCAATGCAATAAGGAAATAAGTGACTTCACCACCTCTTCATCAGCCCGATTGCCCGTCACTGCAAGGTACATGACACGAACCATCAAAGTAGTTTAAATACACGCCTCTCAACTACTTGGCAATATTCTTGGTGGATATTCTCTCTTAATGTCTGCGATATTCATTTCAGAGAAAAAACAAGTCTGAAGAAAGAAATTAATTGATAAAGTTGATGCCACATATGATATAAGCTGATAAAAGATCTGAAGAATTAGAGAGATCCATGAAATTTATTAAAGAAATAAGCTGCTAGAATAGTGAATAGAAAAGTTAAATTGCAGTATGTAGATTTAGCAAATATAATGCTTCAGAAACTATGTAAGAATATTTGGTACATATGTCATACATTTTAGTTCATTCAGTATACCTTTCATTGCAGCAGCCTTGGTAACAGCCTTTAATTCCTCATGAGCCTCCTGCAGATTATCAGAGTTTACGAGGTAACATCATTAGAATCTTCTAAACTTAGATCATCTTTACTACAACTACTTAATATCTCAAATAAGAAGGTACACCTAAATAATATCGTATACACATTCAATTTAAGTAGCCTCATTTAGCTGTAGATCAGCAAATTGCACTTGCATGCATCAAGTCCTTTGCAAATGATGCAGAAAAAAATTTCTAATGCCCACTGCTAGAATACGTATTGTCATCTAATTGGCAATAAGAGACTAAAACAAGGTCATAGGATAATATGTTTTTTAGACTACAACATTACCACGCGTATTTGTTACCGGGATTACAACAAGAGTCTAAAAACTAAAAAGTGATTAAAGGACATGCCTTAAATTGAGTAAGTTATATTTTTTCAAACAATAATTAGTTCAGTTATAACTTCATACACTTAAATACGTACCACATACTTGAATTGCTAAATATTACTTGAAATTGCCTAAATAATAAACTAAGGGTACGTACACTTAAATACGTACCACATACTTTTCAGAATGAGAAAATCTTTGTAGGCAAGTAGACTAGAGTGACTGGAAAAAAAATTAAGACAATGTTGGAAAAGACTCCAATGGTCACCCACATAGCAACTGGCCCGATGTTCCATAACTGGAAAAAGGTAAAAAGTATAAATCAGAATTTTAGTTAGTAAATATTATTTAATTTATTGTTAACTATAAATTTTTAAGATTTTAGGGTGATCCACCTTACTGCGAGGATACGAAGAATATGGATAAAAAGTTTGTTGATTATCATGCCATGCTTCTGGTGGGGTACGGAAAGGAGAAAAGCAGAAATGAATACTACCTGCTATAAATTTCGCACGGAAAGAACTACGGGTACAAGGGTTACCTTAAAGCAGATGCAAAGCTCGTCATGTACGCATGCTATGTGACATCAACAGAAGTTAAAATGGTTCAGCTGATCAAAGGAAGACGACGGTCTACTTTTGTTTCGTGTTTCATTTAATTTTTTTAAGAATTCAATCTGTATATTTCTGCTTTTATTTTAGTGATTTGTTTTTTGTTACAACTTGTAACATAAGGGTGTTATGGTATATTAAAAGACCGGTATACCGCACATACCGCGTCGAAAAAATACTAAAAATATCGAATTTTTTGTATATCGATATTTTCGGATGCCGTAGCGAAGCGTTGGTAACAGAGTTTAGCAAATATAATGCATCAGAAACAATGTAAGAATATTTGGTACACATGTCATACATTTTAGTTCATTCAGTATACCTTTCATTGCAGCAGCCTTGGTAACAGAGTTTAAGAGGTAACATCATTAGAATCTTCTAAACTTAGATCATCTTTACTACAACTACTTAACAGCTCAAATAAGAAGGTACACCTAAATAATAGCCTCATTTAGCTGTATATCAGCAAATTGCACTTGCATGCATCAAGTCCTTCGCAAATGATGCAGAATAATGGTTACAGAATTTAACCATTAGTCAACTTATGCTGAATGGAGATTTAGACACGAACTGAGAGTGACTAAGCTCTTGGGTAAATGAGATTCTAGGAAATGCACTTTAATGGAGCAATTTGCTTTAAAAAAAAGCGAAAGAAATATTAATTTTGACCATAACTCATAGGGACAAAAAACATTAAGAAGTAAGATGAATAAAGGCCAATAGAAGTTACACATATTCAAGTGTAAAAGATAGAGATAATGATAAAGAATAAATTATTTATAAAAAAAAGATAGAGAGAATAACAAATGCAAGTGAACCAAAAATAAGAATCACACAGTCCAATAGAAGGAAACACTAAATTCTCTTGGCTGAAAACTTCATACCTCATCCTAAAATTACTTCATCACTTGTCCAATCTTGACTCTTAGGAAAGAAGAAAAAGACAAGAAATATTGATTTATATTCTTAAGCAACATGAATTTCAACCTGCAAGCAAGAAAAGAAAAAAAAAAGTATAAACCTGAAGCTTTCTTAGTAGGGCATTGAGCTTTTCATATTGTTTTTCAATCTCCCGGACCTGTCAATTCGAAATACCAAATAATCAATCATAACATTAGTGTCTTTTGGCCATCTAGTGAACAAGTAAATTGCAATGTAACAAATCCTCTTGGGATCATCATTGAGCATTACTGTGCTAAGTTGTACCCACCTTCTTAAAGAAGTCTTCCAAGCCTAGGTCTCCTGCTTGTCTCTCCATTCCCATTTCAATATCAGCATTTCTATTTCCTTGATCCCGTGAGTTCATAACGAATCCTGTAAAGATTGCACAAGAAGAAGAAGCAAACAATTTCAGGTTTCGTATTTTAATAGGAAAAAATGCCACATCATAGAACCAGAATCTAAATTTTTTAAAGCTGGATACTGTGAACACAAGCAAATCATGAATAAGAGATGAATAACATTTAGTTTTAACAACAGTGCTCTAGTTCCTGAGTCAATTAAAGGCAAGTGCAAGAGCGAATCCAAAGATTGATTTCAAAGGGATCAAAACTTCTGAATATAGTGAAATAAGCAACGTTCAGATTGTAGTTAATGTGCATCCTCCATTTGAGATGTCTAACAGTAATAGGAATAACTATGATTCTGACTACGTGTAAACGAGAACTACAGTGATTCTGGAGGATCAACATTCAATAAAAGAGGCGAAACACTAACCGAGGTCATTCATTCTGGATCTGGATTAATCGGACGCAGCAGAGTCTGGTAGAAAAAAGAGGAATAGTAGATTGAACCAAAAATCTCCTTCCTATATAGACTCCTCCCTCCATATCTCAAATATTCTGCTTTCTCTATCCTTTTGATTTCTTTCCTTATCTATTTGGACGCGGATTGGATGAGAGAGAAAAAGCCAGCGGAGAGAGAGAGAGTATGTGTTGCACTGCGTGCGAACCGTGAAGGCTTCTCCGTCTCTTCAATTTCAAACTCCTTTTCTATTTATGTGTTTACTTACTGCTTAAGAATTACTCTTAACAAAATAATTATTCCAAATTTAACAGTATCGTTGGCATGGAAAACACTACGCCCATAATTAAACAAAATAATTTTAATTATAGTAAAAATATATATATAGTAAAATATTTTAAGATAATCAACACTATGCATAATTAAACAAAATTAGGAATGTCTCACTCATGCCTTATAAAGATATAAAGATAATCAACACTTTGCATAATAAATATTAACATTTTTATTGAACATGATTGTTACTTGTGTGAACACAATTATCGTCTCATATATAAATATTTATAAACTTTATTTATCTTTTATAATAATTTATGTATTATTTAATATTTTATATTTATAAAAAAACAATAGTTGTATGGAAAATTATTAAATTTATAAATAAAAATAATAAATACTCCTAAATAGCATTCCACACATGTATTTTATAGCATGATATATCCTTATCTACCGTCAAGAGTCGATGTATCGTGAATGTCTAGTATATCGTAAAATACGGTATGAGAAATATTTACATTGCTATTTTCGGTATGATATACAGTATGAGGAAAAAGGTGTTGTATACAGTACCGATCCACCCCTAGTGAACTATTCTCTTTTTTTACCAAGAGATTCCAAATGTATTTTTTGTTTCATTTATTTTTTAATTTTTTTTATTTAACGAAAATACTGTTCAATTTTTAATTATTTTCAATTTTATTTTTTATATTTTTTATGAAATATTTAATAATTATTTGTTAACAAATTTCAAATAAATTATTATTAAAAAGAGCGTGTGTCACCATTCTATTAATGTAGTAGAAGATAGGGGATAGAGATCCTCACCTGTCACTATGCCACAGAAATATTGGTTAAAATAATTTACACACTACAATTCTCGATGTATACTACAATTTCAAATACATACATTGAAATTTTAACGAGGTATACTAGTTCATTATAGAATCCACAAACTTTGTGTAGGAAAAATATTCACATTGATATTTTTGTACTTGTTAGTTGTTTCTTGTATTTCCTTTATCCCACTAGGAATGAAACTTTTTTTTTTTTTCGGGACATTTCATTACAAATAATATTTTTCCTGAAATGATAAAAAATGTGTCGATCACATATAACTGCTAAAAAGTCAAAACAATTCACACCATATAACACCATTTTTTTTATTCACGCACCCAAAAAAAGTACTTCATCCGTTCCACTTGACTTGTCTTGTTTCCTAAAAAGAAAAATAATTACTAGACAAACTCCCACTTTTTTTTGTAGAACATATTTCTCTACAAACAATCACTCACTCATCTACACACAATTACCCACTCATCATAATGTACATTTTAGGAAGAATGGAGTATGGTTTTTTGTGGGAAGGAGGAGAAAAATTTAGGGAGAAATTTATATTCAACCATTTTAGATAACTTTCTAAAGTTTTTAACCACAATTTTAAAAACATTATGAAAATAATAACTTTTTGAACTTAAAAAAAAATAAAGGTATTGAAATCATCTGTTTAACTTTTGAGAAAATAAATTAGCCATTTAACTATCATAATAATAATATTGATATTTTAAATAATATATAGCCATTTACTTCTATAATTAATATATATTTATATATATTGATATATAATATATATCTGTTTAACTTTTTGAGAAAATAAATTAGCCATTTACTTCTATAATTAATATATATTTATATATATTGATATATAATATATTTAAATATTTTACTTCTATAATAATAATAATATTGATATTTTACTTGTCTTATTATCATAGTAATAATAATATTGATATTTAAAAAATTTAAATGTTTTATACTTCTATTATTAATATATATTTATATATAATAAAATATATTAAAATAAATTATTATGGAGTATTAATTTATATTTAAATAAAAAACCAACGTATTAATTCCTAAACCAATAAATTAAAATATTAATTATTCCTAAATTGTACTCTATTTGTCCCACTAGCAATCATACGTTTATTTTGGGTGCGGGAATCAAGAAACTGGTGTTATGTGTTGTAGATTGTTTGACTTTTTAGTGGTTGAATATAATCTACACAATCTTTTCAATTTTAGAAAACATGTTATTTGTAATAAGACACCCGAATAAGAAAAATATGTCATTTCTAGTGAGACTGAGGGAACATTATGATTATGATATTCTAAAATATCTCAATCATTTTCTTCTAAACGGTCAGCAAAAATTAGGGAATATCTTAATCATTCCTAAATTATCTATCATTCCTAAATTGTAGGCATAAAATTAAAGAAATAGACAACAATAATTATGATGAGATTTATATTTATAAGTTTCCATAAAACTTTCAAAATTTAATAAATAAAATATAGAATAACATAATGGATCCATATTTGTATTTTTGTATTTTCCATTATGCCGTTTAGTTCTATTTTGTGTCGACTTGGTAAATATCCAGACTTCTCTATATAAACTTGAATATTCATTCCCTTTACAAGACCTTTTAAGGGAATGTGACCCAATTTATATGGTATCAGAGCAGGCCCAAGTGATGTTGGTTTGTTTGGTCTCTATGTTGGATCAGTCCTTATGGGCCATTTGTTTCCATTTGTAGTAGTCTGATATTCATACCGGCCTACACGTGAGGGGGAGTGTTAGAGTCCATTATTATGTCCCACATGACTTGGCAAATATCCTGACTCCTATATAAGCTTGGACATCCCTCGAGGCCTTTTAAGGAGAATGTGACCCAATTTATCACTTTATTACATGAGGGGGCTTGTTAGAGCCCATTATTATGTCCCACGTGACTTGGTAAATATCCTGATATAAGCTTGGATATCCCTTAAGGCCTTTTAAGGAGAATGTCAAGGCCTTTTAAGGAGAATGTGGCCCAATTTATCACTCTATCACGTGAGGGGCGTGTTAGAGCCCATTAATATCCTGATATAAGCTTGGATATCTCTCAAGGCCTTTTAAAGAGAGTGTGGCTCAATTTATCACTCTACTATCCAGCTGTGTAAAATTAAATGTATTACAAAGAACAAGGCCCATAATTGGAAAATTAAATGTTAATGTTATGAAATATATATATATATATACTAATCTCACATTATTAGTAGATCAAGGCTCATAATTGGAATATTAAATGTTAATGTTATGAAATATATATATATATATATACTACTCTCACATTATTAGTAGATATAAGTGTATCTCTTTCTTGCAAGAATGGCTTCGATCCATCCATTTGTTTGTGTTCTGTTAATTCTTACTCTAACCTCAGGTAAATGTTGATGACTTCTATCCAATGTTTTTCTTTTTCAATGTTTGATGACTTCTATTCAATGTTTTTCTTTTTCAATGTTGTGAACGTAAATAATATCTCAACTCTAGTGTTTATGGGAAGATTTTTTTATCATATATTCAGATTACCATTGGTGTAGGGGGGGTGAGCAAATAAGAACTACTATGATGGTTTATCATGAGACGTGAAAATTTGTTATTCATACTTCATCCTTGTCCATTTTTTTTCTTATCGGGTTGTCCCGCTATTATTGTCGACTTTTCTGAAATTTGACAAAAATTAACTCTTAAACTCTTAAACAAGAAATGGTCCCTCCTTAGTCTTTACTCACTATCCATCCCACATTCTTATACTCTCGCTCTCCAAATTATGATTTTTAACTTTTTGAAAATTTTAAATTATTTTCTCGTTTCTTGCCACGAACCACTCCTTAAAAACTGTATCAATTTCTTACCAACATTAAAATCCATAAAATACACGTTTAAATAAAATTTCTTAATTTCGATACCGAAGAAAAATGAGACAATAATAGCGGGAAGGGGGAGTATTACTTACGTGCATCGCGTCATAGGAATATTAAGCTTAATTCTTAAGAATCTACGAGAAAAAAAAAACTAAATTTAAATCTACACACCGATTAGTATAACATAATTTCCATTTTTTAAGTTACGATCTGATTTTACAGAAATTTATTTGACGCCTTAATTAAAATAAAATTATGCAGTGGTTGAAGTTGGAAGAGCTGAAATGTGCACACGTTCAGTGAGTGAGTGTAGTGATAAGGAGTGCTGCGGAGGAGGTTGTGGTGCTGCATGTTGCGATTACAAGTGCAAGACAAAGTATCCGTTTCCGGCTACAGTCTCATTTTGTAGTAAAGTTATATCGCGGAGCCTCTGCGTCTGCCAATATAAGTGTTAGTCGCTACTCTTGTTAACCCCAGTAATTATTCAATCAATAAATATAATTGAATAATAAGAGAGGAATATGATACTCGAATAACCGTTTTGACTACAACATTTTTTTTTCTAGATATTGATCGGATATGAATGATTAGAACATAAGTAATTGTTGGTCTTGAGACGAGGGAAATATATCTGATACACATCGTTGAATACGTTATAACCTAATTCGGAAGTCAGTCAAGGACTAATAAATACTCCATCCTCCAAGTGACCCGTTTTTCATTTCGGGCGTCTCGTTTCAAGTAACTCGTTTCCAAACAAGGAAATAACTTTTAAAAAAATCACAATTTCACATTACTTTATAATTTATCTCTCCTACTTTATTATTGCTTTCTCATACTTTATAATTTCTCTTTACAACTTTATCATTTACTTTCTTACAATCTCACTCATCTTCTCTCTCATAATTTATCATACAATTTTCTTAATTCCGGCACCGAAAAGAAACGAGTAACTTAAAACTGGACGAAGGAGTACTTTAACTTCCATCCCAATGAAAATAACCTAATTTATATAATATAAAATTGATAATATTTTATATAAATAAAATATTAATTAATACTTCCTTTTAAGTAAAACAAATCTTAGCGTCTAAATTTTTTATATCCGTATTTATTTATTATCTAATGTAAAAATTTATAAAACGAAAAATTATATACTTCCTCAGTCCCATCTCACTCTTAACTTTCTTTCTGACACGGTTATTTAGATGGGTTTGATTTGAGTTGGAAAGGTGTATGACTCATATAATAAATTAATTGTTTGATTTGTGTAATAAAGATTTGGATACATTTAATTATTTAATTATTTATAGTTGGTAAAAGTGTGAAACTAATTTCCTTATTTAGAAATTGGACAAGTAAAATTGGACAATTCGAAAATATATAATGGACAAGTGTAATAGGATTAAAGGAGTATGATAATAATTTTCAAAAATTCCATTAGATAGGTTCACATGAATCCAATTGTTAAAAGTTATAATGATATGACTAAGAAAGTTTTGTATTATAATATAATTCAGATTCGATGTTTAGGGGTCGGTTCGATTACGGGTTAATCATCGGTTAATCCACTTAATTGATGGTTAATCGAAATTACTATATCTAATTTTTTGTGTTTATATTTCTATTATAATATGAATATATACTCAATTACTCGGCTGTCAACTCTTTCTAAAACTTTTGAATTTTCTCCGATAATATCATATTTTCTATACTACTAAACTTACTTAACTCATATCACATAATTTAGTTCACATATCTTGATTGTAATTTAGTATGTTAATGAATTTTAAATCTTGGGATTGCATGTTTATTACTAGCTAAAAGAACATAATATTAATAATTTAAAAATTCTTGGAAGACAATAATTGATCATAGACAATGTTGAAAAGAGGTATTATAGATATGCAAAACATAATTAATTAACACTAGGTATTCTCTTACAAATTACAATACTTGATGTGATGTAGCCTTATTTTGTTCGTCTAACGTGGTTTCTTATTCAAACTCACGACAAACGTCCGCTTAAACTCGTACTCGTTTTAGGGCAACATAGGCTAATACTCGATACGCTACAAACATGACCAACAACATGCATGCACTCACTGCGGGATGGATTTGTCCGGCAATATTTTGCCGGACAAATCTGCAGGCGGCCGGATCTCGATCCGACTGCGGTCCCGAGCACCCGAGCATCGAGGAGATGCTCGCGCCGTCTCCGTACTGGACATAGACAAGTAGCTCGTAGCAATAAAACGTAGTGGAAACATACTTCATCCAGTACCCAAACACCGGCAGCTTATGCACGTAAAACCCTCCCGTCAAAACAAAAGCCAGCATCACAACGGTTACCACAACCGACGCCTTCTTAACATCCACGATTAGGGCTCCGAGGGCGAGTCCAAGCCCTTGCGACACGAGGACGTAACCTAGCACGACGGCCAACGTCGTCACAAAGGCGAACAGGTCGGGTTTCAGCCCGACAATTGGGTAGGTTATGCAGAGGAAGAGCGTCGGGAGGATGAGCTCCGTCGGTAGGTCGCCCGTGATACGGGCGACGAAGTACGACGACAACGTGTGCATACCGGAAGACCGTTCCTTCGTTAGGATGGCGCGGTCTTGCGAGAAGACGAAGACCGCGTTGAAGGAGGGGAGGACGCCCCAGAAGATGGCGACGAAGAAGAGGAGGCCGAGGCGGTCTTGGACGTCGAGGCGGTCGGAACGGAACCACATGAGGCCGGCGAGGAAGGAGGTGAAGATGACGTGGAAGAGCCGTAAGGAGTTGAAGGTTTCTTGTTTCTTGGCCTTGAGGTTTCTTTGGATTAGAATGGTTAGTTGGTTGAACCAAGGGAGTTTAGTGTTGGGAGTGGTGGGGATTTGTGTTTGTTCTCCGGCCATGTTTGATGTTTCAAGACAAGCCATTTTTACCTTTGGAGCAAGTGAAGTGTCGTACGAGGATGCAAGAGTTTCTCTCACATTAGGCCTCTCTCTCTCACTCCCACCATCAACATGATATATTCCTGCATTGGGAAAATGCATATCAATTTACACCAAGAGTAAATTAATGTGGAAGACATATCATGACTATTATGTCCCATTATTAATTTATTATTTGATTTTTGTCATCTATATATAGAATTAGTATTGCTATTTCATCCAATACACACATATATTTAGTGGGTCTAGAGCTGTCAAATGTATTTGGTCCGGGCCATCTCAATCCAGCCCAATAAGACAACCTTATATCTAAGTTGGGCTGGGCCGGCCCACAAATGATCTTAGCCCAATCCAATTCTAAAATATGAAATTTCATACATATATGTTACATAAGAATAGTGAAATTAGTCTATGAGTTTTGGGCTCACTTATATCCTAACTTCTCATCATTGTCGGGCCGGGTCAATTTTGACAATTTTAAGTGGTTCATGTTAAAACTTATTTTCATGTAAGAACTAGAAACCAATCTCGACCGTATATCATAGTACCGTAACAATTAATGAATTGATAGTTGGAAAGCTTGAATTTGACATAACCAAAACTAGGAGGCTAGGTAGCTAATATAAGGTAATTTCGTGGCTACATTGCCCAACTCTAGGACTAGGGCCCCCGTTACTCAATTTGAGTAACATAATTGTGAGACAAGTAGGTATTAAATTTTAACCTTCCTACAATTTAGCACCAAAAAAGACTCTCAATATCACAAATTTCCCTTACATCTTTTAGGAAACCTTATTAAAATAATTGTAATTCTCATTTATTTGAAATTAATTCAATTTATACTAAAATGTCATCCCTAGCGGAGCGGCTTGTATGTACCACTTTCGTATATTCTTGTGTGTACTATACCACAAGCGTATTGAAATTTGACATTTCTCATTAAATCAAGTGAGTCATATTTAATACTCCTCGTCCCTAATTTTGTCCTTTATTAAAAACCTTTGGGACGTCCCACAAATTTGTCCACTTTCCTTTTTTAGTAAATTATTACTACACAACTTTTTTGTGGGTACCCACTAACTTTATACCAATCTACCCAAGAACCTCTCCTTAAAAACGTCGCAAAAAAGTGGAAAAAATAATGGGACGGAGGGAGTACATGTTAATATTCTTGTGTTGTGGTACACAAAAGTGATACACACAAGGTTCTGTGCATACCTAGCATCAAATTTATGGAAGGTATTTACGTACCGTTTGCGAGGTCAAGCAAGAAGTCAGCCGGATTCATGGGAAAACTCGGCGAGAATCCAATGCTATTAAAATACGACGTCGCTTCGCTTCCTTTACCAAAGTAAATACACTTCCCTTCCGATAACACAAGCAATTCGTCGAACAATTGGTATGCACGGCTCGAAGGCTGATGAACCGACGTCACCACCGTCTTCCCCCTCGCCGCCAGCTCCCCCAGCGTCGCCACCACGCCGTACGCCGACGTGGAGTCCAGCCCTGAAGTGGGCTCGTCCAGGATCAGCAAGGTGGGGTCTACCAACATCTCATGCGCTATGCTCACTCTTTTCCTCTCCCCGCCGGAGATTTCTCCGACGACCGTGTCGGCGCATTTTGTTAAGTTCAGCTCGGAGATGATGGAGTCTACGGCGGCGATCTTTTCTCTCTTCGGAAGCGAAGCCGGAAGGCGAAGTAGCGAGCAGAAAACGAGAGTTTCGCGGACTGTTAGATGATGATAGAACACATCTTCTTGCGCGACGAATCCGATGTTTTCCTGAACGGATTTGGTTAGTTTCCAGTCGTTGTAGAGGATTTTCCCGGTGAGTTCGCGGCGGTGGAGGCGGCCGGAGATTGCGTTGAGCAGCGTGGATTTACCGCTGCCGGAGGGGCCGAGGACGGCGAGAATCTTTCCTGGCGCCGCCGTGCCGGTGATGCCGTTCAAGATTAGTCTTTCGTGCGCCGTCGGGTTCTCCACGTCGGATACCGGCTGAGCCACGGTGGTGGCGGCGAACGTGCTGAATATTCTCGATCTCTTGTTGCTTTCATGGAGCTTTATTCTGAAAGAGACGTCTAAGAACTGCTCCACCATCAAAACAAAAACGTTTTTTAATTAAGTAATTTTTCACCCCAAAAAAAAAAAAAAATAGAAAAGAAGTCGATTAATTTGATGCAAATGTTATGAATTCAAGATTTTTAGACTAATTATTTGAATTAAATCAAAGTAATGAGTGAATTATTAGATATTACCTTGAGAGTAATTGGTGGATAAGAGTATAGTTTGGAGTTTTCTCCACCATTGCGAGAAGCTTCTTGCAACATTTTTTCTTCTTCTTTTTTGTAATAAATTTTGGTCCTATTTTTGCAGTTTTTCTAGTCTTGAACCAATGTGAGAACGATGAGAAATAAGTTGGATATCCTTTATATATATATATATGGGAATGGATCATATAGTCTCTTTAAAATAAGAAATAAGAAGGGAATCTGCACCCTTGATTTCATTTTTTAATGGTTTAGATTGAATATGCTCTGAAATATTCCTTATATATTTTATGCGTAAGCGCAAAAATATAAAAAATACAAGATGTATGCATAGAAAAAAAATAATATGTATAAAACATAATTAAGGAATATGCATACTTCTCACCTTCTTACATAATTATGCATTCCCACCGAATCCATACCCATATATATATATATGGACTGGATAGCCGTATAGACGAATGCAAAGGACGTACGGATGCCACTACCTTTAAATCGTCTGAAAACTTAATTTTTATATATACCATTTTTCATATTTTTGGATCTGCACCTAATTGGGCGTCGGACTTTTGTCTAAACATTATGTTAATTTTGTTTTGTCCTAACAAAAGACAATTTTGGATGGAGGCCATAAATTCCTATGTGGGTAGGTATTTATTTAGATTTTAGTCACATTTGAAGACAAGTTGCATGGTTCTAATCTTCAAATATTATTTGGTAGTTAACATTTTAGGTCTTGCCTCATCTTAGAACATGTGTTTGGATATTATGGTCCTCTTCCATACACATATTTTTATTTATTATTTATTTTTACAAGTACATTTAAAGACTTGAGTAGGTTACCATTCATTTTTATATATGCAATAGAATGAAATCTAACTAATTAGGCATGTTTGGTACATAAATAGGTCATGAAGAGTTATGGCACAAGTAATAATTAGGCAGCTCAAAATCTAAGTGAACCATATCTAGAGTTCATGCCAATTAGGTTAATTACTTGAGGGGGGAAAAATTATATGCCTATCTTAATTTAAATTATCTCTCTCTTCATATACATGATACAAGTCATGTGATCTTGTTCTTGCATTGCCATGTAGGTCATAATATATTAACTAGAAATGATAGATCAAGAAAGTATATGTTTGTTTGAGTTCAATATTCACTAATGTTTTCATATCATATAATATGTCTGTATGTAATAGCAGCTACGAATGTATTTTAAAAAAACTCCGTCGGTTTATTATTTGCAAATTAAATAAATGTGTTTAAAAGAATCCAAAAATTCCAATAATTTGGTCTACAATTCATTCTGATTGAACTGCCTACAACTTGCTTCTTAGGCTCCACATGTTTGTTCAAATTAAAATGAAATTCTCCCAACTTGGATGGACAAATTATCTATATATATATATATTGTTTTTTATATCTTTTATGTGTTTTTCTCTCGTCACATTATATTTTTATTTCCAAATTTAGTTTAATTTTTCAAAAATAATAATAATAATAAAGTTTATCAAGAGAAGTTGGGCCAGGCCTCATTTATTATTGGGCCATGAGAATTATCACAAATCTTTCTAATGGGCTTCTTTAAGTTTTATTGTATTGGGCTTTAGACCCCCCCTCCAAATTGCACTTTTCTTACTATTATCAATGACATGGCCTTTATTTTTTGGGCATATTTCATACTATTAAAATTGTAGATTTTGTCACATTCTAAAATTAAAGATTTACACTTCATTCCATAAATATATCTTTCGCCCCATGATTTTAAATTTTGACTGTTATGGTAGTTAGTCGCGCACGTTAGTAACTATTAATCAACAAATTTAATTGTTAGATCATACTTTATGTATTCTGAATATCGACCACACATTTTTTGCATCAAATAGTAATGCATTAGAATTTATTATGTCATTATTTCTCTAAACAACCTAAATCGTTGATATTTCAAGATTGAATCTCACGTCCACACATGTGATTAACGTACCAAATTTGTAAAATATTGGTGGGTCATATGGATTTCTTATTTCATCACGAGATATACAATCTCTGTGACTTTCATGGAACCACAAACATACTTTAACTGATCACATGAAAAATTAGCCAAAACTACATGCATTATAACAACCTTTGAGCAAACAAAAACCAAAATACCATATTAAATTTTAGGACATTAGAAGCTAGAGAACCAAATGTTTAATGTTCGAATAACAATCTGTTATGATGTGGCTCAAATCATAATCCTTAAAGGAAATTGAGTCATATTCCACATCGAATAATTAATAAAGTTTATTATTAATTTCACTTATAAATAAATAAGTTTTAAAATTGTTTTAAGTATAATTCTATGCATCATAGTCCACATGTTATGGGATTAGTTAGTTGGACTGATTGACCATATTTTTGTGGATATGTGATTTTGGGTTTAGGACCATATTCCGGAGGCCCATTTTGTATTCTCCTCTTTATTAGTGGATTGTTTCTTCGCTGCCTGTGGATGTAGGTCGATTGACCGAACCATGTCTATTTCTTTTTCTCTTTGTATTATTATTTTCTATGTCTATTTCCTTTTCTCTTTGTGTTATTCTTTTTTATTGTCTTCGTTGGGTTCCAAGAATCCGTTCGTCATATTTTGAGGGTTTAAAGATCCTAACACAACGAATATTCGCTATCTATATAAAACAAAGCACCTGATCACGAGATAGAGAATTGGAGTACAAATTTCGGAAGTAGGTTCCAACCCTTGATCTCTCGTGAATGATGTGATGCATCTCTATAATATTATAATATGTATGATTAATTCTTTCCAATTTATATTTACACACAAGTTTACAGTTGATACATTATTATATAAAAATACTTTACTATCATGAAAACACAAAAAACCATAATTGGCCTTAAAGAAAATGAGAGAGCACGGGGCATCTTTTGTGCGATTTGAAAAGCTTCGAAAATGATAGTGGCGAAATAATGAAGATCGTTCATCTGCACTACCATCTATCTTTGTTTAAGTGTAACAAAAAAAATTTATAAACACATTTTAAATTAATTTTATCATATTTTTCTTGTTTGATTTGGATTAAATCGTACTTTTTTATTATTATTAATATACTCAAATTGATTCATTTTTTATAGACCGTACAGACCTGAATATTTTAGAAAAGTGCTCTCATTATTGCAATTATTAATCAATAGAATGATTGCGAAAAAATGAATGGAAAGCATTATACAATTGAATTCAACAATTGATCAGACGAAAGTCTTGTCGGAATATGGAGTGGGTATATGAGATCATAATACAAAAACAACTAAACAAGTGTAGAGATATGAGATTAATATATAATATGATTTTTTTTTTTTATAAAAATGTAGCTTGAGGTAGCTAGGCATGGTCCATAAAAGACAAAGTACTCCTAACAAAACATAGATATTATTGATAATTACCTAATTAATTAAAATTATTGATATGTCAAAAAATTTCGTCAACTCGTCGTGTGGAGTGGACTGAAGATGTTAGCGTCGATTGTTTAAATTATATATACTAATAAAATTTAAAAAATAGCAACATGGAGCAATGAGTAGCTTTTTTAATTAACAGTTTTGATGCATATAATTAAGCAAAATAATTTATAATTAAGAGAGAGTGTTACTTGTTAGTATTAAATTCAATGTTGACTCGATGAGAGTACGATTCCATGCCATAGTTGATGTAATATGTCCCCGTAACCTACTCTCAATAATATCACGTGTATAGTATATTCAACTACGCCTCATTGTATATGGACCTTAACTTTATTATATATCGACCTAATGAAATATCAACATCACTCTCTCCCTACATCTTACTTGATATTTTTAGAACTTAGAACATAGTAAATTAATTGAAATATTTATGTTGAAGTTTTACGAATTTATTACGAGAAAAATTTGATTTTGGTCTTGTAATATGGTTATGCCTTTCTTTTTTTCTTTTTTCTTTTTTAATCTTGTGACTAATGTGGTCAAGTCCATTTTTGGTTCTTTCGATGTATTTCACGCACCTCTTTTCAGTCGCTTATTTTATTGTTGTACAATGTTCAATTAGTCGGAAAAAAATACATGAGTACATTCTTTGTCAAATGATAAAAACTGATTCACATTACAATATAAAAAAAAAACCAACCACATTACATTAGCATAAACTGACATATATTACAGAACCAAAATCGAGATTTTCTCAATTTATTCTTAAAACCTCTATCTATTTTTTATAAGTGATTATGACATCACCGACTCATACGATCAATTAATATTTAAATCAAGAAAAAAAAATAGTAACCAATAATCTTGCATATATATTGGGCCCTAGTTGAAGCACAAAGCAAAAGTCACACAACACAAACTAAACTCACTTCCTCTAAAGCAAAAATGGCAACCGAGAAAGAAACTCCCTACTCCACACCAATATTCCGGCCAACCTCCCGCCGGACGGCGTCGTTTTCATCCTCATCACGTTCAAATTCTTGGGATTCATTCATAGAATCCCCACTCTTCTCCTTCAACCACCCATCCCCTCCACAAAGCCCAACCACCCCTCTTGAAAAGTTGACCGGAATACCCTTCTCTTGGGAGCAAACTCCCGGTATACCCAAGAAGGGTTTCAAGAAAACCGAATCCTCCGGCCGCCGTCTCCTCCCTCTTCCACCAGCCGGAGCCACCGCCAAAACGGGTCGGACCCAAGAAGAGATTTCTCCCAAGAAATGTATAACGAAAAGGGATCCCTTTTTCGCGGCGATGATCGAATGCTCGAAGGATGATCGCGATCATCCTTCGAGCATTTGGAAGGGGAGTTTGAGTGATAGATTTGGGATTATAAATGTTTATACTTCTTGCAAGAAAATGTGTGCGGTTTCGGAGTCGATTGTTTGTGTACCGAGAGGTGGCCCACACTATCTTCTTCATGATCATCGAGGGTCGAGATGAGTTCGTCGGAATTAGAGTTTATTCTTATTAATAACCATCGTGGGGTGATGAAACCCTAGATAGATAAGTTTGGTTTTATTGTATATTTTGATGATGTCTTTTTCCTTTGTTTGATGCATTTCCATGAATATACGGACAAGCCAAGCTGTCCTAACTCATGTTGTGGTGAAATTAAATCTAGTATATTATTATGTTAATTAATATATTATGTTTGTAACTAGTGTTCGATTTGCTTTGCTCTTATGTAAGAATATTAAAGTGGAAAATGAGTGTCCTTTTCTGGACATCATGTGATGTTTGTTTGGAAGTAAGGGTGGAATTTACAGAAGCCATGTGAGGATAGGACTGAGAGTTTCGAATCACCTTCGAGTTTATCTTGTGTTATATTTCGTATTTTATTTCACTAAATTCGTGAGTGGATAAATAGTTTATAGTCTCAAAAGTTTGAAAGTGTTGCAAGTGTAATTATTACATGGAGCTTCGAGCATCTAGCTTTGATTTTTCTTTTTTTTTCTTTTTTTTTTCTTCTTTTTTTGCTCTTTTTATTACGACAAGATGGGTAGGAAAATAATTAGTCATATTAAATTCATGGTTGCTCCGTCCGTACAATTAAATAAGGTCATCTTGCTATGTATGATGATTCATGTTTTATTCCCTGTTCGTGTCCAACTTTTACCAGACATCTTGAAGGTTTTATGTTGTCGTAGAGAAATATCTACAATTTATTAAATCAAAGATTACTACAATTGAATCGTGTTAAGAATTGCAAGTATTTTTTTTAAGATCAGTTAAGAGTCATCCATTTACGATATATTATTGACTTCAATTCAATTTGGAAATATTTTTAATTAATATGTTGATTTCAATTCAATTTGGAAATATTTTAATTAATATTTTTAAGTGGACGAATATTTACCTAAAAAAGTTCTTTGTATTGACTAGTTATATGTGTATATATATGTGTACAACTAGTCTACAAAACATAAAGTCTAGTATTCAAGAAATTATATTTCATTTTCTAAGATTCAAGAAATTATAATATGTGCGAATGCGACTTAACATTACAATATCATATATCCATCCAAAAAATGATTAAAAAAATCGTGGATAAAGTAGAAACTGAGAAATCAAACAAATTAGTTTAGTCCCATCAAGTGGACATGGCTTGGAATTTACTTCACAACTATATGTCCACGTTGAGAGAGAGAGAGAGAGAGAGAGAGAGAGTTCATGCACGCCTCGAACCTCTCACTCATATAAGGAAGAAATTATTCGTTTTGTATCACTTTTTTTAGTTGAATAATGATGAAGGTTTTAAGTGGGAGGAATGTGACAATCATAATTAGGTTCTCCACTCAAGATTCTTAGATCTTAAATTTGAATACTCCACATTTAAATTTTTAGTTCAAGCTAGACTTGTTTTCTAGGGTTGGTAAAATGTACCACCTCTTAAATAAATGACACAAATTAAACTGGATAAGGTTTTATCCTATAGTTCCGAAAAAAAAAATAGTAAGTACAGAATGTAATAAAATTGTGGCCGACAGAAAATAATAGAATTGAATTAGATGTAATATCTTATCCTTGTCGGCGTGAAAAATGCAAGAAAAACAATTCACCTGGCTTGAATTTAGAGTTTCGCTTCTATTCCATATTAATGGCACAAGATTTTTAGTTTCCATTCCTACCAGCAAGGAAGTAAATGCAAAATGCACCAACTATAATATTATATTTAATAATTAATAACCGACTATTATATAATTCTCAAAATAAACATTCTAGAAAGTCCAATGAATTCATAATCTCTCAATTCGGTTGAATAAAAGAAAAATTTATAGGTAATCTTCAAATGTCACACATTTATTAAGCGAAATAAGATATACCAATTTTGGTCCCCATGGGATGATGTAGTGATGAAGGTGGGTGGTTCGGGACCGAAAGGTCATGGGTTCAATTCTCACTGGACACGCTATGTGTGTCTGTCACCTTAGAGTGGTTTAACTCTCATAATATATATATATATATATATATATATATATATATATATATATACCAATTCTTGGGCTAGATCGGTAAATTCAACTCAAATAAAAAATGGTGGGTGCATATTAAAGATATTAATTTCAAGATTTGCAGAGAGAAATTCATGCATGCTATGTGTGTCTGTCACCTTAGAGAGAAATTGTATAATTGCAAAAGCCCTTCAAAATCACGTAATTAGCCATACTGCATGCAGTATGGAAGTTGATGTTTTAAACTTTTAATCAATAATCTTCGTTTTCGAAACCCTCCTGGATTTTTGTAAACACCAAAATATATATATATATATATATATATATATATATATATATATTATTCTCTTGATTTCCATAAAAAAAAAATTGAGATTTCCAAGTTGAGGAAAGATGTTGCATTTATGGGTATTTGTTGGCTGCATCTCCTATTCCATGGCTTCTTTTGCAGCTTCCGCCAATGTCATCTTGATTGCCAAGGACGCCGCTATGTCTTTTCAAGACATTGAAGCAAATTTTGGTCAGTTTATTTATTTATTTTTAATATTAATAATTTCCCTTTTTTGGATTTATCATTAATTTCTTGATTGAAATGGTACAAGGGTGTCTCTGATTTCTGTTTTCATCATTTATTTCATTAATTCTAGCTCTATATATATATTCTTGAATTGGTGGAAATATGTAAAGAGGCATGCATGCATGCACAAATATTAATTCAAATTCAATTAGGAAAATAATATCTTGCATGCATGCATGTTGTGGTTGTAGCTCCATCTGTAAGAGATCCAGGAATATGTGGAACAATAAGCATTGCAGAGCCTCTTGATGCTTGCTCCCCTCTAACCAATCCAATCGTTTCGAGCATGAACGGAACGCGATATCCCTTCGTCTTGATCATAAGAGGAGGATGCAGTTTTGAGCACAAAGTCAGAAGAGCCCAAGCTGCAGGCTTTGAAGCAGCCATTCTCTACAACAATCAAACCACTGATTTAGTTGCAAGTAATAATCAAAACCCTCCCATAAAAAATCCAATCTTTTTTCACCACATTAATTGGAAAAATGAATATTGCAGTGGCTGGGAATCCATTAGGGATACACATAAACGCGGTGTTTGTGTCGAAAGCAAGTGGGGAGACAATGAGTAAGTACGTCGATGAACCCGGTATGCAGCTGTGGATAGTGCCAAGCTATGAGAGTAATCCATGGTCTTTGCTTGTTTGTGCTCTCTTTGCTTTTCTCGGGTTGTCGGCGATTTTAGCTACTTGTTCCTTGGTTAGAAGACAAAGATTGAGGCATATGAATGCAGTTCCGGTAAGAGAATTTGAGGGGATAAGCATTGGTTTGGTTAAGGCTATGCCTTGCTTGACCTTCACTTCTGTTCTTGAGGATAATTGCACTTCACAAACATGTGCTATTTGTCTTGAGGATTATAATGTAGGAGATAAGTTAAGACTCCTCCCATGTCACCATAGTAAGTCTTGAATCTTGAATCTAGAATCTTGATCATGATTAGTGTTAATTACATGTGGTTTAAGGATTGTGTTTTTAATTACAGAGTTTCATGCTGTTTGTGTGGATACTTGGCTGACTTCTTGGAGAACTTTCTGTCCAATTTGCAAGCGTGATTTGAAAGCCAAAGCTACTAAACCTTCACCACCATCAGACTCTACACCATTGCTGTCTTCTACTTCTTCATCTCCGTCTTCTTCGGTTTCAGAATCGCGGTCGATAGTTGTATATAACCACCATATTCTTGGAGTTAATAGAATGCTTCAATTACAAGGTTTTCACTCTACCTAAACTATGATGGAGAGGTTGTATTAGAATGCTTCAATTACAAGGTTTTCACTCTACCTAAACTATGATGCAGAGGTTGTATAATGATGCAGATTGGGGATAGCTTCTTTTACTTTTTGTTGTTTCCTTGTTAGGCTTTTTAAGTTTGTAAATTTTTAACTAGACAACTTGGTTTATGTTAGTCTTAATTCACTTAGTATTATTAATTTGTCTTTATTGAAATTCTTGACATCAAAATGAATTTGTGATTGTACAAAGGCAGCAAAATGCAATCATCCCATGTTTAAATATGTATTGCAATCATAAGAAATGAAATAGTTCCAATGGTGGAATACAATATCTCTCTTTAAATACCAACAGAAGGCTTTCAACTTTTGGTTTTCATAATTTCATGTCCATGAAAGCAGTAAAAGTTAGTTCAGTAAAATCATTACTACTTGATCACAAGTACAAAAGGAAACCATGATCATCTGCAAGAACATGATCTTCTTACGGTTTAGAGGAATTTCTCGATGTCGATTTCCACGAAGGAGCAAGGGTCAGGTATGTCGAAGTTGGACAACACCTGAAAATCAACAAAGAATGATATGCTGATTCATAGCTGGGGAAAGAATGACTCCAGAAACAGAGTGTGTACCTGTGGATGGACGATTCCAAAAGTGCCGATTTGATCGCCTTTGTACACGATTCGTGCTTGTCTACCTGCAAGATATTGGGGCTCCTGCAGCCACAACATTGTGATAAGCAAATCATTCGAAAGATGATATATATGATGTTCGATTGCTAAAATGAGACATACATCTGAGCTTTCTATGTAGTAGCCTTTGTTATCGCCAGGTGATACGAATGGAGTTCCGTTAACTTCCATGATTCGATCCACAAGCCCGTGTATCAGCTTTAAAAAGAACGGATCACAATTACTTAAACCATCACATAGAAGCATACACCAACATCTCAAAGCAGAATAAAGTTCTATACTACGAAAAGGTCAAGGTACCTCGAATCCAGAGGTGGCTCCACAGTGTAAAGCTGCAAGCTTGCGACGGTTCGATGCACCGACATCTTTCTTTTCGTCCAATAGCACAACATCACCCACTTCAAAGATCTAAACCAATAGAGGGGAATTATGTTCTTTAGCAATGTGTAAATCATGAATTTTGTATATTCACAATCAAGAATGATAGAAGGTATCATTACTTTAATTGGTTTGGGATGATCTTTATTGTGCCCAACTGTTTTCAATACGCCAGGCATAAGAGTGGTGCGGACAACCTGAAACGAACAGATCAAACAAAACGAATGAATCGAAATATTAGCTAAAAAATAGCATGGACAATGAAATGCACCTCAAAATCAGCAGAGCGTGGGTTTCCGTTGATTGCTGCAGTTTTGTCCTCTTCACGGTTAAGCATGGTGGAAAGTTCTTTCATTGAGCACAGTATCCAAGTCATAACCTCCGTATAACCAATCATTGCAATCTAAGAAGAGTAAACATAATTTCAGGTCCAAATCCAGTTGAACAGAAAACTGCTCCAAGTGACAAGCACAAAAGACTTCTTAGCAGGATGGATAAAAATCTATACCAATTTAAGCGGAATTAACCTTAAGAACGAAACATTTAATGATTGAGGAGCTCTGCAGAATCGTACCTCTGCACGAATAAGATCACTGAACTGATTCAATGACTGCGGCTTGACGGACGGAAAGGTTATCTTTGGAATTTCATTGTAGCCATAAGCAATAGCCACATCCTTAAGCAGAGGGAAAAGGGGAATAGCATTCAGATCAGTAACAAGCACAGAGAGAGATATAATCAGCCATGATATAAAGACAAAAGTTGATACCTCAGCCACATCACAAGGATGAAGAATATCACTTCTAGTGGGAGGAACTGATATTGTGAAGCTGGCTTCATTCTTCTCTGATACAGAGTGCTTAGCATATAATTGCATTTTGTTCAACAGACTGGCAACCTGAGATTTGATAAATGAATGTTGGTAGTGTTGGGAGCTTCCAGAGGACCAGCTAATCTAATTGTGTTTGACATAATTCTTTCAATCACGAATTAACGGGGGCAATAGTATAGCAAAAAGTACTTGTTTTCATTCACAAGCTAAAGGCGTCATGTTACCATTTTTTGGTTCTAATTTATCGAATCTTACCAGAGCAAATAACCATAGCAATCAACAAGATGTAAATATGAATATATCTGGTATGATTGTTCATCATTTTATCTCTCAATATCCATGAGTTGGAGGAGTCAAATGAGGGGAGAAAACCATGGTAGACAAAAGCCGCAAATGCCACCAATAAAGTGAAAAATTTATCATTGACAAAATATGATACCTCATGGGCTGGAAGGGAGACACCAACAATAGTGGTTATGTAAGGCAAGGGTACCACCATTTCGTAAAGTGATAGATCAGGCGTAACATATGGTTTTCGGTTAGTGTATGTCACTTCAACAGGCTCAACCTCGAACTTTCTTGCACAATACATTGCGAACATGGTAACCTGCATAAACGACAATGACACGTATACTAAGAAAAAGAGAAACATCACGAATCAGAAGCTAGGAGGCATATCTATTCAACATATACCATTGTGTTCAAAACAGTATTGGCTTTTGTCAAGTCTGTGGCAGTGCATTCAATAAAGACATTCTTTGTCTTCAAGGTAATGGCAGAATGTGCACCATTGATAATGGGAGGCAAGGACAGAACAGTTCTGCAGAAAGAGGCATATAACTCATCTGAATCAAATGTCAATGAAGCATAGCAGCAGCCAGCATAATAAATGTACTATACTAAGCTTTTCTTGTTAATATGCATAAGATTTTTGGAAGAACGAATATTAGACACACATACAGAGGTAGCAAACAAATATTCTACGAAACAGCAATAACTGGAGAAAACTCCCTAGAATTCCGGGAGGATACTACCTGTTGCGATCGTATATGACAGGATAGACTGGCGAGCCCTCAATTATATGCAAGAATTTCTTCAATTTCAAGTCTTTCTGCCAAACAATGTAATGAAATATATGATCAGAAATTACAAGACAGCAATAACCAATAATGACATAGACACAGAGTTGGCTGGTAAGGACTAAGGAACCAACAACTCATGACAAAAACTTTATGTCAACAAGTACAAAAATCATACGAAATAAAATCAACTGCAAGACTCACCTTATAATGTTCCATTAGTTCATCAGCTGAGAAGCTCTTTGTCTGAGCACAATTGAGATTCAACAAATTAAACTTAGTATATGAGAGAAGTTTACGAAATTAAACGTGCTGTTACTGTTAACAAAATCAAAGAGATCTAGTCTTAGCATACAACAGGGTAAGAAAATTATCATTTTAATAAGTGAAGAACGGGAATGCAACAAAAATCATAATTATTGAAGTACTATTATTAACAAACAGACACTTTATACCAAATGTTTTCGAGAAAGCTTCAAATAGAGAAACATAAAGTACCTGTTTAAGTGGGACGAAGTTTATATCTTTCGGTGGTAATGCCTGAAAATCATAGGGAAATATTCATAAATGTTATCTTAATATCCAAGAGGTGAAGGCTTCATCAGATGAGAATAATACAAGCAGCAAACAGGATAAGACCAGCTTGGGGATTAAAAAATTGGAATCAAACTGAACAGCAGATGTTTCCAATTGGAATGGAAACTGTGTTACAGATCTCATGTTTCAAATTGCAATGGAAACTGAACCACATATCTCATACAGAAGTATGGGTATTCCAGAAATATGCGAGTATTAACTCATACCTCATATGTGAAAGGGCCTTCTATTGTATCCAAATCATGTGTGCCAATAGCAACCAAGGTTCTTCGGCTGCATAGATGCAAGGAACAAAGACCAAAACAGAGCGTATAAGTAAAAGTCCAAATCCAAAAAGAACGTATGAGCGGATGCTTCAAGCAGCTGTCATAATTCCATCCAACAAATGTTATTGAAGGCATGCAAATTGCCACTCGACAGAACAAGATCACCACAGAGTAATCCTTAAATAATACTCCGAGAGGGAAATCACTTGAAAAATAACTGCAAAATCACAAATATGATAGCTTTACCGGCAAATATTCTGATGAAGCCGATCTTGAAGATCAATGAAGCTATTATATCGAGCCTCGTCAAATGTAACGCCCCTTAAAACAGCGCACACAACAAATGGCCGAATCTCTGATGTCTGTATTGAAAGGAGAGTTAATACCGTTGCAGCAACCCCAAAAACAGAAAATGAGAGAAAAAATGGTTGATGCCAACTAGCTTTAAGCAATACAAACCTCTGGATTTACGTGCATTTTGAGCATAGATTCCTTGCTGATGTTTGCCACAGTATAATTAGGTATCGGATCAAGCCCGTCAAATATACGTAGGGCTTGTGACAACCCCTCAAGACAAAGCAAATCATACCTGTGATACAATATTATTATTATTATTATTATTAAATCAACCCTAACGGTGATTGAACACTAGATCAACCACTTACGCAGAAATAGGAAAATCAACTCTACATATTGCCGGAATAACAATATATCTCAGAAAATTTGAAACTTTGTCATTAAATTTTCAAACTGCATTACTTTGGTAATTCATACTTTGGTAATTCATACCTATGGAAATTAAATACGATTATCGAAATTACCTATTGGCTGGAACTTCAATTTTGTAAATCACTTCCTCGTCTTCAGACGGATCTTCTTCATCCAAATGCTTCTCTTTTCGTATAATTGCCTTTTCAGTCGTCTGTTTAAGCATCAATCCAGATAAGAAATCATCAAAAAAATCTAAAAATAAGATTTCTAAAACTCCAGCATCTCTGAAATCGAATTTAACATTTATCCAGATTTTCACATACCACGTCATCGAGCTCGATGCCGAATCTGAAGCACAAGTCTTCGAACTCTTCTTGAGCTTCATTCAACGCAGAAAGTATAACGAATTAGATGCAATTACTTCAACGAGCAGTTACAAGTATGAAACGAACTGTAAACAGAGAGAGAAGTGAAATCGCGTACTGTAGGTACGTTCCAGTGCTTGGAAGAGACGGTCTCTGCCTACGCTGACGGTTGGCATGGTTGCGTGCGGCGGCGACGATTGCAATCGATTCAATTCTGATGCTGCGTTTTTTTTCTGCTAGTATTATTTATTGGGCTTTCCGTGAATTATTCGCCTCGCTTTTTTACTTAGTTGGGTTGGATTCGTTTCCACTAATAGTCCACCAAATTGAAATCATATAAAATTCAACATAAAATAAAGCCCGAAATTCGGAAAAGTTTCTATATCACATATTCCCTCCGTCCCGTTCGACTTGTCTTGTTACTTTTCGGCACGGAAATTTGTCTTGTTACTTTTCGGCACGGAAATTAAGATGAGTGGATAGTTGTGTTTAGATGAGTGGGTGATTGTGTGTAAAAAGATAGGCCGAACAAAGAAAAAATGATTGGTTGTGTAGTAATTATTTTCTTTTTATGAAAACAAGATAAGTCGGGTGGGACGGTCCGAAAAGGAAAACAAGACAAGTCGGACGGGACGGAGGAGTAATAATTTGAGAGAGCGACCCGATTAAATCATGATATTTGTTTGGTTTTTCTTTTTATTTTTCGAAAACTCTCCTAATTTGCATTCTTATACTTATTTATGGGAATGAGAAAAAGATTGAATCTATATGAATTTCAAAATAATTTATAGAGTCTAATTTGAAATTGAACGTATATACAGAGTTAGAAGCCATTGCAAGAGTCAGGCTTCTTTCTGTATTTGTGAGGCAGAAAAATAAAGAACTAATCTTCATGCTCATTGCCTGCTCATTGTCCAACTGGTTCGTTTCTCTTCAGACATCTAAACTGAATGGCCTAGCGATCGATTAACATCATCGGCTAGTCTTCCTTTGCTCGGTCTGATGATGAGTCCGCTGCAGTTGGTCCGGTCTGCTTTATGCTGGCCTTGGCTTCTGCTAGGAACCGGGGGTCTGGCTCGTGTTTGTGTGAGGGCTCTTTCATGGCTGCGATGATGTAGAATACGATAACTACGTTAACGGAGATGACTGCAAGGATTCCACTCCACAATGTGATGGACTCTGAGGATAAGTTAGCTGAACCTGTTCCGAATGAGTTAAACACCAATCAAACCTATTAATGAACAAATATACCCTTTTTGGTATTGAATCAAACTTGGCATGCCAAAGCTTAAACTCTTTAAGCTTCCAGTTTCAGAATCAATCATCAATAAGCATCAAATAATGTTCTTGCTTGAAACAAGATTATGATCAATCTATACAAAAATGCTACTGATTACTAAGTCATGTAGATGCATCTATTACTGAGCATCAATAGTTAAGCTATCCTATGCAGTCAAGTATAGCATGTATATTTGCAGAAGAGCAAAGCTAAAACGAAGCTAGAGTTTCGAAGAAAATCTTTAGTGTAATACGAGGAAGATTACCAGGGAATAAATTGTGGTTAAACCCATACAGAACTGCTATAGGCACGGTCCACATTAGAATGGATGCGATTACGAACTTGCTGAGAACATCCATTGCAGCTCCTCCAATCTGTAAATATTTCAAATCATAATGTATCAAATAGATGACATAAGAGCATTGGCGAAAAACCCCAAGACGTACAGAGCAAGTAAGTTAAGAATTCAACAATACAAGAATGTGGTGCAGAATAAGTAGTCTCCCTAAAGCTTATTATAAATAAGTCGAAAGGGATGGCATTCAACCGAACCGTATTAGATTCCGGGTAGAAAGCTTCCAAGTTTTGAGTTGATGGAAGTAAAATTGCCAAGTTTTCATAATGCAACAAACTTATTATGAGTGAGAACATAATTTACTTTACTATTTCTACTATATATTCATACATACTTCCATTAATATGTTTGAAACACCTTCATTGGGTGGCAAGATCCATAGAAGCTCGTTCTTGTTAGCACCAATCTTCATCTAAATCTAGATATTCTACTGCAGTTGGAAACTTATGAAGATCAAGCAATAACACAACTTAAATCTTCAAACAATTCATATAAACACTCCAGGAACATATAACTTTCTCAGACGCATAACAACAAACACTTTTAGCTTCGAGTCTTCAAACAACTATCGAAGACGAAATAAGACGAACACCTTTGAGTTTTCAACAGCATTATGAAAAAGAAGCCAATTGAAAAAGAGACTTACTTCAATCGACTTCAATTTAAGATCTACCACTTTATTCGTCTGCAACGCCCTTGAATCTCACTGAAATTTACAAGTGCGAAGAAGCTGACTGGATTTGGAGCAATTGATCGCAAACAAGTGAAGCGATACGAATCAAAAAATAGTGGGAGACGGTGAATTCCCGGTGAGTTCGAGCAGAAAATTGAATCTTTGTTTGATTTGTGTTCGGGTTTTCGCCGCAAAAGCTAAAAACCCTTTTCTTGATGTATATATTTTTCCTTTTATTATATACTTATCCCAAAAACAAAAAAGCTAATGTCGTTATACTTTGATTAATATTCAGCAAAATATTTAAAAATCTATTAAATAATGGAAAAAAAACATAACCTCAATTTATTCTTTTGAGTTCACGATGCGCCATCAAAAGATACGATTAAGGTGGTATTTGGAACAGCTTTCAGCTGCAGCTTATAGCTTTCAGTTGCAGCTGGAGTGTTTGGAACACCCGTTTTCAACAGAAATTCACTATCAAATATAGTCAAGATAGACTGCTTAAACTGCTATGACTCGTCTTTCCTACTCTAGAGTAAAGTGGACAAATATTTGGAACTGAATTCATTTAGTTTTCAAGACAAAAGTTTAGACTTGCAGGAACATAAAACTCTGTTTCTCGTTACAGAACATCTGCAGTCTTACAAATTTGCAATACCAAAGCTGCTGTTCTTGAATAAGGTTGAACCAAATGAGGCCAAATTATTGCAGATCAATTGACAACTTCCACCCCAGTCAAAGATGTTCCTGAATGCAGTTGAAGGGCCACGTCTCCAACAACCTGGGATTCGAATTTCGACATAAAGATTCGATTTTTATCACCTCCATAATCAAGAATGGTCGTTTGGGTTCGTTAACTCAATTACCTTGGCCATGGTTCTGTATGAATTTTCAGTTACTCCAGCAACATGAGGAGTCATTATGACATTCGGAAACTTCAAGATTGCATCGTCCGGATCAAATGGCTCGGTCCATGCAACGTCGGTCCCTAACCCTCCCAAGTGGCCCGATTTCAGATTATGAAGAACCGCGTTGTAGTCTATTAGCCCTCCTCGCGCTATGTTAACCAGAAATGAACCCTAATTTCAAGATTCAAAACCAATGTGATCTGATCATCTGAAGCAGCATTGTGAATTTAAGGTATAAAGAATATGATGATAAAAATAAACCTTTTTCATGGAGGATATGAAAGTTTCGTCTACAATGCCAACCTGAAACCGAGCAAATGCAAGATTACTGCATATGAAGAAATCAAGAAAGTGAGTGAAAGAAGAGAAGTGAAAACGGCTACCGTTTCGGTGTTCATTGACAAGCAGCAGACGACTATATCTGCGCGTCTTGCAAATTTCAGAATGTCTTGATGGCTGCCCTTTTCGTCGACTAGTTCGTTTCCAACTGAACGAATCGATTCACATGTTAAGTCATGAAATTAAGTTCGATATGTGTAGCATGATTTGTTCATTGGGAGATCATACCACCATCAGATTTGCATGAGTTTTGAGGATTAGGCCAACTCCTTTTAGTAGCAAGGATGTTTACACCGAAGGGGCGTAAACGCTTCGCTAAGTGGATCCCAATGTTTCCATATCCCAAAATGAATACCTATTCGTTAACGAGTTTAGTTTCATAAAACCCATATTTTGATTCTAAGTAGTCATAGATGTAAACATTGCAAATCGATGTATAATGAAACGATGAGCAGATAAAAATCAAGAATTCACAATGGGAGAAATATGGTAGTGAAAGTTGCTTGATTTTTTACAATTAGCATAAATAACATAACTATTCAAGAAGAAGAAGAAAAAAACGAACCGTTTTCCCCAGCAACGTATCACCAATTGGCTCCCCGAGTTTTTTCTCCCTAATCGAAACTTGCATTTCATGCTGCCAATTTCAAGACAATACAAAAAAGTTCAGTGATTCTAAAGAACACACTTGTGAAGGCAACATTAACATGTTGATTCTTCTCTTCTTCCTTTTATATGTGAAACTAATTAAGAGTTTTGAGACTGAAACAACCAACTTGCTTACGAAGAAGGCCCAACATCAGATAAATCGCCATTTCAGCACATGAAGTAGCGTTTCCCGTGCTATAGCTTGGGATCCTAGCAACCTTAATTCCATGTCTTGTAGCAGCATCTATGTCGACACCTACGCACAAAAACATACACAATAAGCTTAGGCAAAGGATAGTAGGAAAATTGTTAACCGCAGGAAATAGCAAAGGATGATAAGGATATTAAGATATACCCTCCAGCCCAACTCCAAACTGCATAATAAGCTTCATTTTGCTTGCTCTAGCAATGATATCCGAATTCAGCTTCGTACCCCTCACTACACAAAGATCATAGTTTCCAATAACATCTGGGATTTCTTCAGAGGGTACAGCATCAACCTTGTATAAAAATACGAAAACAAATAAATAAAGAGAGATACAGAGACAAGCACAACAACATTATAACTTATAAGCAATTGCACATAACTTGGAATAAGAAGCACCTTCATAAATGGATGGCTTTGCAAATACTCTACTGTATAATTATGAGCAGCAGGAAAATGCACGCCGCAGAAGAGAATACGAGTCACCGGCTTGCTATTCTCACCAGCAGTCATATCTTTGGACTTTCTCAATATGCCTGCATTTAGGAAGCAATAGTATCCAAATGATAGACCTATCAATTATTTAGGAAGCCAAATAATAGACCTCAATTCTTTTGCATATTCATCAAAATATATATATATATATGAACACACACAAATCTCTCTCTCTCTCTATCTATCTCTCTCCATATGGAAAAGCATAACATCATCCAAATTTCTTCAATTTGCAGGATATGGGTAATGTCATTTAGAGGGTAAAGAAAACAAAAAATTGATCTTTTCTTGATGGGCCAAAAATTTCTCCACCAAAACCTAATCCCAGAGTGAGAAAATGACAGAAGCAGCGTACATAACCATTCAAACAAAAACGAAATTAAAGATAGGTTGAATCTTGATGGGTTTTACCGGAAGAAGATGCGATGTAACGGTGATTGAGAGCGTGAACAGAGTACGATGATTCCCTTAGAGCGGCGGTTCGATGCTTCTCACCAACCAGAGGATTCAATATTCTTGGGAAAGAAGATGCAATTCTACGGTACATGAGGGTAGACGGAAATATGATGCGCTTTCACAACTCGGTTCAGTTGTAGTACTTTCTTTATTTGTTTCTGGTCCCACAGTTAGGTTTGTAAACGAATCAAATATTTTTTATTCGATTAGGTATTTGTATTCGAATATTAATATTTATATTTGAATTTTTTATATTCAAGTTCGAATATAAATATTCGATTTGATTCAATTAGTATTAAAATTCGAATAAAAAATTATGATATTCGATTTGATATTCAAAAATATTCGATTAAATATAAATATATAATACATTTATCAAATTATGTATATATTAAATATGTTTTATAAAACTCTTTATAAATTTGTTTCTTAATAATATTAATTTTGAATAGAATAGTTTCGAATTGAATCGAACAGTATTAAAACTCAGAAACTTGACTATTTTTACATAGATGTTTTTACCAAAATTGCAATAGTAAGTAGTTTACTAGTCTTGTGTAGTAATGCAGAGAGAGGAGTTGCAAAGATGATCCAAAATTACAGTATCATGTTGTTAACCTCCTCCCTCTTAAAAACCACCTGAAGCGCCCGGGAAGAGTTCTGATATTTTATTGAACACATCCATAACCTAACACACAAAATCAAGATTCAGTCTCTACTGATTTTACTTCCAACTTCAAGATTCAACCTTTTTCTTACCTCTCTGTCGTTTTGATACTTCGCGATACTCAGAGGATTCTGGGAGCACTGCAAGAATCACCACAACCAAAAATTAGGAATCTTGTTGGATTTTGGAATGATGAGGAAATATGAAGAAATTTGCTTACTTCCATGATGGCTGCTTGAACTCTTGGATTTTGAAATGCCATGGCGACATCCGGATTGGCCATGATTTTGCCTATCACTTCCTCAGGAGAGAGGCCTATCTGATCTGCAATCAAGAAAGCCAGCAAGCAAAAGAGTAAGAAAGTGTAAATGCTTGCAGTGGATCTTCTTGATCGACACTATAACGCTTACCAAACTGCTGTCTGATCTCCGGGCTGCTCAGATCGAAGTTCTTTAGTGTGTCCATCATCTTATTGTCCCATTCCGGATTTCCCCCCATGTTGTTTCTGGAAAGATAGAGCAGAATCAAGCATATGAACTGGACTTCTTCAATTTGCAAAATTATGGTAATGGAGGTGTGAATTAGCATATTCAATTAGTATATCAAGAAATTGTAGAAGAATGACTTACAACATGTCTTGAAGTTGTTGACGGTAGACTGGATTTTGTAGCATCCCTGCAGCATTACATGAAAAAGTCATCAAGAATTGCAAGCAGAGAGTATATGATTTAAATTCAAAATCATTAGCATAAAGAGAGAATGCCAAGCTTAAGAAAAATCGAAGCAACCGTAAGGTATGAAGCTGAATGGAGAACGGAACTTACACTTAAAAGTAGTGGGATTCCTCATCTCCTCTGGCAAGTAACTGCAAAGATGCCAATGCCATTGCAGTTACATAGTTGAATTGATAAATGTCTAAACGTCTCGGCCTCTCATACATGTAAAAAATTAAGCATATGAAAATAAAAAGTACGGTTATAAGTTATCTCACGGAAAAACCATTTGCTGCACGGTTGGATCTTCCATCATTTTCTCCAATGCGTCCACCGACATGAGTGGTGGTTTTTTACCTTAACATTCATAGAGTAGTAGTTTAATTGGTTTATATCGATCAAAACTTTTTAACTAAATGAATCTACTCCAAAGAGATAATAGGATAAATACACAATGAATCACTAAGTTGTTGCAAGCACGAGAAGTGCGAAAGAATGAAATCTAAACTTACTAGTGGAGGGACCTTCTGAAGTCTCTGTTCCTTGACTTGAAGCCGAGCCATTTTGAGAAACCTTTTGGAAAAACGCAAAAAAATTTACAAAAATGTTATAAAAAAGTAAAACTCCAGTCTCAGTGAGGTTTCTACTTACCTGCTCCTGGGGTGATTGCGAGTCATAGTTTGGTGAATCTGTCTGAGTCGACTCCGTATAGTCTTCAAAGGCGTTTTTCTGCAATGTTTCCTCCGGGGAGACATCTACAAAAGCTGAAAAGGCCACATATTCAGTAGCTTGAATAAATATTGGGAGAATAAATAATGATAAGAGGATGCACGTAAAAGGCCATAAAATTGCATTAAGAAAATAGGTTTGGCTTATTAGATACGTAAAGACTTGGAAATACCATATTTCTTTGGTGCACTCTCGGGTTCTACTTTATCTTTGACTGATTGAGCCGGAGGATCCTCCACTTTAGAGGCAGGTACTTCAACGGTCATAGATTTTGATGCCGTAGAATATCCAGTTTTGAAGGAATCTGATGCTGGGCTGGCAGATGGTGGCGGTGGTGGGAACGGGAAGGGCGAGCCGGATGGAAAGGGTGTGTTACCGAATTTGTTATTTTGGGTATTCATCTGCTGTGTGAAGGTCTTAAAAGCTTGTTCCATTGCGTACTTCTGCAGCAATGAGATTGTACTAAAAAAATTAGAGGCAAGGAAAGCAACATATTGAAGAAGTAGATAAAGAGGAAATATGATATGTAAGAACGGAGCAAAAAAATTGATGTTTTTTTTTTTCGGGAGATGCTATAGGCGTAAAAAATATGCATTATGATATGCGAATTGACGGAAAGTAACGGAATGAATGAGGGCGGTCGGGCCTCATGGAAGTGACTTGCCTTTAATCTTCCGGCAACCTGTAATTTAAAGACTATTAGTTAGTGGAAAGTTGAAGAGCATAACTAAGTTGAATTGAGACAACGAAAATTCTATGAAACACAAAGCTTACGTATGAAAAAACTGCGGAGAGACCGACACCAACACCAATCCAGAAGAGAGGCGAGCCACTATTTTGAGCAAAGAGATAAATCAAGAAGTTGGGCTCAAAAGAGAGAAAAGATGAGATTGCATAATACTATATAAGTAGGTTTTATTGTATCATCCAATGGCGGGTGTAAATCAAAGAGATAGAACATCATTACACTTGAGAAGAAGAAGGTGGAACTGCAATTTGTGGATTTGCACCAACAGAAAATGTTTGTTGGCCACTCGAAGCACTGCCAGAGTAACCATCACTCACAACTTTCTCGGCCACTGAAATGATGAAAAAGAAAGTAACGAAAATCAGCATCGAACATAACATGACAGAAAGAAAGAAAATGAGAAGAGATTGTATTTTAATCCTTCGAGTCGTGACCAGGGTTCTAGAGTAGCTTAATCCAAGTATCCAACACATACTAATCTATACTGATATAACACCACGTTTAATTACAAAGGCGCGCCGTTTTTCCTAATCTGTAGTACGAGAAACAACAGGATTCTACAGCTAAAACAAAATCACAAGCATATTTGAACATTACAATGCAATAATGCATCATTATTCCTTGCATTGTAATTCATTCATTCTGGGTTAAAAATAAAACCATAAACAAACCAAACTAAAATACACTCTCTTCTCATTTTCAGGTGAATTCTTGAATTTAACATTTTCTAAGATTTATTTACAACTAAAACAGAAATTACTACAGCATTCTTCATTTCAACATTCATCTAGGGCTTTGTAAAACTGCTTAACAACACAGATAACACAAGATTCTCTTCACTCAATCCCGCAACTCCTTTTCTCTTCTCCTTTCAACTATAACTCCATCAATTTCAAGATTGAACACAAAAACTAACACGATACAAGTTAATTTAGAAAACAAAAATAAAAAAAATAAAAAAAATTGCATCTTTGTCACGAGAAAAAAAAAAAAGATTATAACCAGTTACCTATAGTCTTGGTGGCTTTGCCCATCCCAAATAAAGAAACAACCGAAAGCGAAGGAGAGGAATTAATCTTTCTGCCATTTATCCCGGATTTCCTCTGTAAATTTGTAAGACCCACAAACTGTTTGGAAAGTAGTGAATTCCTCGGATTTGGGGAGACTCCTAATACTATTTTGGGAGACGAAACAATGCCCAAGCTCTCCATCTTCACCACTAAAAACCCGCCTCGATAATTCTTGGTTAACTCAGTTTAACAAAGTAGGTGAGAGAGCTCTTGCGAGTGTATGAGAGGGAGAGGGAGAGGGAGAGGGAGGGAGAGGGAGCAAAAATTTGTGCACGCCGTAAGTACTTCAGGGGAAATGTTAAAAAAGATTGTGAGTCCGATCCGATGGCCCATCGGGCCGCACCCCAACCCGGATTGAGTGATTATGCTGACTATTATTTTAATTTTTTCGAAAAATGCATTCTTTAAGCTTTTCAACATTAAATTTCAAATCTTTATGATTAGGACGGCAAGTCTGCAACCATTTACAAGAAGGAAACATTCAGTAACAGAAAAATCTTATTTCAGCTACTGGGTAGTAAAATTTCTGTACGATTGATTAGTCAAAATGTTCGAGTTCAAGTTTTTTCTACATCTGATCAAGAGGGGCCTAATACACAAGTAAAAAGATAACAACTAAATGTATGAATTTGAACGCTATAAAGCTTTTGCCTTTCTCCCATTTCTCCTGCTCACTTCTTCACACAATCTGCAAGGCAAAGTGTCAAGGCTAGCTGCACGAGTCTTTCCATAGTTACCCAAAACTCCACATCTCCTCCAAGCATGATACTCACCATAAGCAACGGGATCATTCGCTAATGAGGTAACGTACGAAGCAAGCTGCTCGATGGAACTGAACTGCGTTCCGTCGATTATGGAGTGAGGAGGGACAAAATCCCACACGTTTGGGGCGCCAAAGTATATCGGGACTGCACCGGAATCAAGAGCGTAGAAGAGCTTCTCCGTTACGTAGCTTTCGGTCATGGTGTTTTCGATAGCAAGGACAAATTTGTAATGTGACATAGCACAATGGAGATGGTCCCACCATTTGGGCAATTCGTTGTGATCCTTCACACATTCGGGGTAGAACGAGAGGGCTTGGTCGAGGCCTCCCACGTTGTTCAAGCACTTGCCGAAGGAGTGGGAGGGGAGTAAGGTGAGTATCTTTTTTGCAAGCTGGTTTCTTTGAGGTAGGCAGCGCGATGAAGACCAATAGACAAGCGTGTCCTTCGAATAGAATGATTTCAATCAGTTTAAGGTGATGAAAATAAGTTGTGTAGAAAGGAGGTGGGAATGATTTGATGCTTACATTGTTCTTTAGTGAAGATAGTTGGTAGTTTCTGTTGTTGTGGAAGAGTGATCCGGCGTAAGTTGATTGGACGTCGTCTTTAGCATGATAGCCGATGAAAATGTCCTCATAGCCTGACCTCTTCCTACCGGCTTCAAGATCCATGTATACCCGAAGTGGATCGCCATCTCGCCTCTATCAAATTTAAAGAACACAGAAGTATAATGACGTTAAACGGGAAGTTCATCGTCTGAGGATGGTATTGATCAACACACAGCCATAATATGGTACTTTCATAATTGTCACAAACAACAAACCAGGTATAGGTAAGAAAGTAGAAGGCAGTAGAATACTATAAAATCCTAGTTATCTTGTAATTTCATTTTAATGAAAGCTGTCTTTATTCTAAAGTAGGAAAATATACATTTCAAGCTAGGAAAATACAGCTAAACTGATTCAATTATGACATAGGAAGCTAAACACATACTGGCCAACACCCACAAGAAATAAAGACGATCTTGACCAATTTACAACATAACGAAAAGATAAGGAGTTCGAAATGATAAGAAAGGAGTGCACGGGTAGCTGAAATTGTTACTAGTATTTGGATTATTAGACATAGTACGCAGCTCAAAGTTTGATCAATCAGATGGAATCAAATACAGTTTCCTTTTCTATCGCCCGTACAAGCTTCATTATGCAAATTCCATGCCTAATATTGACAATGCTTCTAAAGAAAAGACATCAATATGTTGAAAGCATTCCCTTCATCTCAATCCCAGATTCTCTAACTAAGAACTATAGAAGGACTCATTTTCTCTTTCTCTAACTTATGGGCTATTGGTAAACTATACTCTTCAATGCCGCCAGGGATCTTCTAGCACAATTTTGCAAGGACCACTCAGTGGCCCACCAATCACGCGGTGCCACGTGTGTATTGGTGAGCATGTAGTTAATATTATAGTGTTTGTTTAACTTTAAAAACACACGTGGCACCACCTGATGGGTGGGCTATGTAGTGTTCCTCACAAATTGGGCCAGAAGATGATTGCGTCAATGCACATCACTTACTCCACTAATTTATAAGTGACATAGTTCATTTCTTGTGAGATCAACAATGAACATTAGTTACCACATAATGTAACCTCAAATTACAATAACCAAAATTACTTCTAAGTTCTAACTCTTGCCATTTACATACTACTAATTCATCATGCACTTCCAAGTTTTAACCACTACTTAGAGATGAGCTTGGAATGTGACTTCATCACATCAAAGATTCATTCCACTCGAATTATAATTTCAAAGTAGGCCATCTTGTTTCAACTTTGAATAACATGTACATAAAACACAAAGTAGTTGATCTTTTGTAAGATCAAACCCATACACTACATTCTCAAACCACCCACAATGGCATATTGCAATAACAATACAACAAGCATCACAAGAACTCAAATTCATCAAGAAACAAATAGTAATAAAAAAAAACAACAAATTAAAACAAAATTCACCTGCAATGGAGGAGTGGTGGTCTCAAACAACAAGGCATCTGGCTTATCAGCAAGAACAGTAGATTTGGTCCATAAACAGCTCAACCCACATCTACAGCTATATAAATTATCAATATTATCAGGGATCCAAGTCCACCCTTTGACCAAAACGCTGACGTGGCTCATCTGCAACTCGCCGCACTCTATCTCGCCCTCAACATTCTGCAAAGATGAGATCTTTGACCCATTCACAAGCAAATCTCGGTGGTTTTCCCTAAATTGGGCGCAGCCCACTTCGGAATCCCATCTCCTGAACGCTTTGAACAAATCTTTGAAGGGCTCCGGCGAATGGGATTTCGAGAGGGTGTAAAAGATCGAGTCTTTGGGTGATGGGATTGCGGAATTTGTGGATGGGAGTTCGAGAAATCCGGTCAGGAAGAGGATGATTAAAGCTGCGCTTAACATCAGTGTTACTGCGAAAGTGTTGATCGGCTTCAGTTGCATAATGGATGTGAGAGGAAGTTCAAGAAAACTTTCTTGAAGTTTCCTCTCTCACAAAGAGGCAGGCTAGGTTCAAGTGAGAGAAGATGGTGGTGATTTGTTTGTTGCATAGAATTTTCTGGGTTTAGGCTGAATTTTTTTGGAGGTTTGGTGGATTATTAGTTGCCGGTGGAGGAATTTGTCTACCTTTCAAGTCAACTTAAGTTGTTTAAAATATTTAAAAAAAAACACACACACACAATTAAAAGTATTATTTAATTAAAATTAAATTTTGGATCACATTCTAGGGTAGAAATTTCCCCAATAGAGTATGTCTTAAATTAGGGCATATTTACATTTTCTTGAATTGAATTTGGTTTGCAATTTGTAAATTTCCTAAATTAGATTTGACTAATTCAGCATCTACTACTATTCTTTTAAAAGGGGACTTGAAAATGGGAAAATTAAACAGAAAAATTGTCAAGATTGAAAAAAACTCTCATTTATACAATTGAGTATAAATATCATTTCGGATGTATATATTTATCATTTTATTCGAGATTTGGTTGGATTCCATATTCCGTTGATCAACTTCTTGATGCTTGCAACTACTTGGTGTTAGTAATAGAAAACCATCTTGAGGGGCCATATTAATTAATTAGGATGTACATATTTTTGTATCTCACATTGGTCTTAATATATATATGACCATATAATTGGTATTTCATTCTTGTATAGAAACCTCAGCCGCTAGAGGACAAAGAAAGAGAGGGAGTGAGAGAAAAGACAAGACATGGTCATATATCAGAGAGAAAAAACAGTTGGTAGTAAAACATGGCACAATGATTGTATGCATGTGAAGTTAGTTATGATTGAGGAGAAGAGGAATGGAGAGGAGCAAACTCAATGTGCAGAGCCTTCCATGTGCACCTGCTAAACCCCATATACCTACAAATCCGAGGCTAAGTACCACAATATAACATACATGGTATATGTACAATATCCTTCAAATCCATTACATTTTCATTATCCTCTCTTATCTTTCCTTGACATGGGCTGCACGTTTGCAAGATCTCATGCAGGAAATCAAATGTAAGAAATCCAGTTTTCAGTTATTGTTCCTTGCAGATGAAGATGTATATTCACCACTAATTGCTTTCTTTTCTACAAAGATTTTGGACTCACATACAACGTGGCCCTTGTGTCAATTTTGGTGTAGGTATTGATGGTGCAGTTGGTATATATGTGGGTATGATGTACACGCTGTCATCTATTGAAATGGGCCCGTTTCAATTTTTGAGATATAATTCCAAAATCTTGATTCTGACTGACCTAATTCAAACACTGGGTTTATATCGATTTCTGATCTTGAAACCCTCTTACCAAATGCTCTCTAAGTTTAAGCTAACGAAGGTCGAACTCGAGTACTCGACTCCTACGTATAGAATATTAAAACCCTAAAGAATCCCATATTGATTATCTAGTGATCCCCAAATGATAGAGAGAATGTGCATGAGGGTTCTTTTTTGTTTATCCTACAAACGGCACACTTTTCAACCCCTATATAAACAACTAGATCTCCATCCCTTCAAACCAACTAACGCCCTCCAAAATCCACCCTTTTATATCCATTTCTATATATCTAACCAAATAGCCCCCTTGAAGATGCACAAAAGGGTGGAAGTTGAAGGCAAGAAAATTGCACCAAAAGGCCATTTTGTGGTGTATGTGGGCCAAGAAATGACAAGATTCGTTCTTCCCATCTCTTTCTTGAAGAAGCCGGTGTTCAAACAGCTTCTCGATAAGGCCGCGGAGGAGTACGGATTCGATCACATGAGCGGGCTCACGCTCCCTTGCGACGAGGCCTCGTTTCGCGTGCTCATCGGTCGTGCATGATGAGTTGAGTAGTATGTAAATAGCACGAGTTAGAAATGTGTACTCGATCGTTGTTCGATGAGAAGTAGAGTGTTTAACATGTTTAGTGTAAGTTGATGAGTAATAGTTGGCTAGCTCGTTAATGTATTTTTGCAACTGTTTCTCTCCTTGTCTTAAGAGGTGGTGCACACATGAATAATTTGGTCGGCTTCAACTTAACTCTTACTTCGTTTTCATCTTTCGACCATGGACTCACATTGCAACGCATTGCGTAAAAATTGGTTCGAAAATGCATGTTCTAATGTGAGTCCGTTACCTATAGTTAGCCTATAATGATCTGTCTCTCTCCCGTATTGTTTGCATGCTTAAAAAAAATAATGGTGAGTTCAAATCAAACTTGATGTGTATTAGTACAAGAGCACCTAAATGGACTTAATTACATCTCCAACTTTTGTCATGTTTTATTTAATTAATGTAAATTGAATACATGGGATATGACATAACGTATGTATGGTTTTGATAAAATTTAATTTTGAAATTTAATGCAGAATAGAATATATAATATTGACAACTTAGCAACCTTGAAAAAATGGTAAAATTAGTATGAAATTGATGTCATTTTTGGTACTTTACTTATATGTATGGTAACTATGGTATGTTTGCCGTCTCTGGCTACACCGGAACAAGCCTCCGCGATCATGGATCTTCTCGAAGCAAGGTGGGACGAGCTGCTCGGAGAAATGCCGGTCAAGATATGTTATCCGGCGATTGAAGGCCATGAGTGGGGATTGTCACCGGTTATGATCCGAAGAATACGCGGTGGAGTTATCATAACGGAGGCTCTTGGCCGGGTAACGCTTTCTTTCTCTCTCATTGCTCTGTTCTTTTAGGGTTGCTCTGTTTTGTTAATGTTGCTCTGTTCTTTAAAGGTTGCTCTGTTCTTTCAGGGTTGCTCTGTTTCTTCAATTTTGCTCTGTTCTTTAAAGGTTGCTCTGTTTCTTCAATGTTGCTCTGTTCTTTAAAGGTTGCTCTGTTTTGATGTTGTTGAAATACAGTGCTTCTATGGTTGCTAACTGCTGCGAGCATAAAAACAGGGCGGCCGCAAATCGCGAGGCGGGCGATTGATCTTGTGGAGAGCCGGCTGCTGAAGGATATAGCTGGCCGGAGTACTACGACGGGAAGCTAGGACGGTACATCGGGAAGCAAGCGAGGAAGTACCAGACGTGGTGGATAGCTGGTTATCTTGTGGCCAAAATGATGCTCGAGGATCCCTCGAACTTAGGGATGATATCGCTCGAGGAGGACCGACTCATGAAGCCCATTATACGGAGGTCCATGTCGTGGACATGCTGAACACGACACGATACGACACGAACACGAGAGAATGTTGATAGAAAAAAACAAAAGTGTTCTTTTCTTTGTGTATTTATTAGTTATTACACTATGACAAAGAAAGATTGGGCTGTGTTTGAAAACACAAAGCCCATGTTAGTGAAGTTATTACATGTCCACAGGTGACCCAAATCTATGACAATCTTATGACTCATTCTCTTTCTCACTCATCACTTACTCTCACTGGTCCCTGCTCTCTTATTGGTCTCTGCTCTGGGTTTTGTAGTTTGTTACTTACCTGCTTGAAGAGGGTGGGACCAAGGAGGGGTTTGTGTTAAATGAGCTGGGCTCTGTGTGCTTCAGTTTGACAGCATTAAATTAGTTCAGTTTCTTCATCATGAGTTATGCCTTCCTCAAAATCTGTGTCCAAATAGGAATCCCCCTATGATGTGAGATGATAATAATCCCTACTCATCATTGACCATTTACATTTCCCACAATTTTTTATTCCTACATTCTAAAGTATACAATCATAATGTGTGTGTTTTAATATCAACATGTTTAATTAGTTCCTCCAAGTTGATTGGTTGTGAGAAGAAGGCATTAGGACAAAATACAGAGGTGTGTCTGAATGTGAAAGACTAGGACCAAGCTGTTTAGGACAAAAGCACAAGATAAGAAATGCAAGAAACAAAAAAGAAGAGACAAGCAAACAAGAGTAATCCCACAAGATAAGGAGAACTGATTGTATTAGAATTGAGTTACTCATCCCGTTAAATTGAGGATAGTGAAACTATATGAGAAGGGCTTATCTTGAATTGGAGACTAAAATGGATCGGTAGGTGTGGAGAGAGAGCAATTTTTTTGAAGGCGAAGATAACCCGCATCCGCTATCGAGAGAACAATTCTTGAAGACAGCTAAACTGTACTAAGATGAAGAATGACCCCACGAGTGGGTTTCAGCTTCTGCTACATTTACTTGACTTTTTCTGGCGGGCCCCCACCACTAGTCCCAACTGGGCCCCACCCCCTTCTTTCTCATCTAGCACGCACTGATTCTATTCACCCTTTATATTTGGTTGTCGACGACAATGATTTTATTTTTATTTTCTTAATATTGATTTGGGAAGCATATTACAAATATTATTAAGGTATACTTTATGATTGTGTGAAGTTGTAAGTGATATTATAGGCTTTCTTATAGGCTGCAAGAGGGCCACACCTACTCTTAATTCTCTCTCCTCATATTCTTTCTACAAAGATAGCAGTCAACCAACCACAATGAAGAGAGGGAGGTAAAGTAGAAGAACAAAAACCACTATTTCCACTGGGCACAAGTCTCTCTCCTCTCTCTCTCTCTTCAATGGCCCAACAATAATGAATTGCTTCATTTCTTGAAAAACCCATCAAAAAAATGCTATCCATGGAGTCACACACAAAGAAACAAGGCCGCAATAGCAATTCCGGCCACCTTGAGCAGCCGCCGTCCTCCCTACCGCTAGTCTCACACCAGAACCACCAAAGTCAACCCGAACCCGCTTCTGGGTCCGGGTCAGCCCCACCTCATGGACCCTTCATGGGCTCCATTTCCATGCAACAACCAACAAATTTACCCACCACCGCCACTAACGACTCCTCCGCCGCCAAGAAGAAGCCGTCGAAAGACCGGCATACTAAAGTCGACGGCCGCGGCCGGCGCATCCGGATGCCGGCCCTATGCGCTGCCCGCGTGTTCCAGCTGACGAAGGAGTTAGGCCACAAATCCGACGGCGAGACCATCGAGTGGCTCCTCCAGCAATCTGAGCCGGCCATCATCACCGCCACCGGCACCGGCACGATCCCGGCCAACTTCTCCACCCTCAACGTCTCGCTCCGCAGCAGCGGCACCACGATCTCGGCTCCGCCGTCGAAATCCGCGCCGCTCTTCATCGGCCCCGCCGCCGGCATGCTCGGCTTCCACCACCACCTCACCTCCGCCGCCAATTTCCGACAAGATTCCGACGACAACAACTACATGAAAAAACGGCTAAGAGAAGGTTCAACAACGGAAGAACCGGGATCAAACCCTAATTCTAAACCCGGTCCAACTTCAACCCCACCTTCGAGTTTCGTCCCGGCTCCAGCGATGTGGGCGGTTGGGCCGAGTCCCACCGCCCACATGGGAAACACTTTTTGGATGCTCCCGGTGAGTGGAGCCGCCACCACCGCGACGGTGGCGCAGCAAGAATGGCAGTACCGGCAGCCATCCATGCGTAGAGTAAACGGTTTCGAGTTTTCCGGTTCTGGGAGATACAGTCCGGCTCAACTCGGGTCGGTGGTGGTTCAGCCGCAGGTTCAACAGCTCGGTTTAGGCGTTGCGGAGACGAATATCGGTTTGTTATCGTCTATGAATTCGTACCATGGTAACAGTGGTGGTAATTGTAGGATTGATCTCGGCATGAATTTAGAGCATCATCAAAATCAGCAACAAAATCGTAGCGATAGCAGCGAAGAGAATCAGGAAGATTCGCAGTAATTTCGAATTTTTATCTTAGTGTTTGTTGCGAGTTTGCAGAGAATTCTGTTGGTTTGTTTCACGTCCAATAATTGTACTCTCCTACTGTTTCCTAGTTAGATAAAAAGATTCACCACTCACTCTCTACCTCACTTTCTCTCTCCTGTTCTTATATTTGTGGCTTGTCGAATCAATTTCTTGAATTATGAAAGATTAAAAATTGAGAATGTTTTGTTAAAAATTTGATACTACTTTGTTGGTCATTATCTCGTTTATGGTTACCGGATTTATTTATTCTATATGATAAAAAGTAGCGTAAATCTGATTGGAGGATTAATGCAGTTGCAATTCTTGACTTTGTCCTGAGGGCCCCTCCCCTTTTTAGTGAGATAGAGAATAATTGTTTACGTTATCCCATTGAGCAAATATTCAAACCGACAATTTGCTCAATAATTTTGGGCTCTTGCTTATGAAGATGGAAACTAGTCCCCTGGGATGTGGCGTAGCGGTGAAGACGGATGGTCCAGAATCGATAGATCATGAGTTTAAATCTCAGTGAAACCGCTATGTTTTGCATATCACATATGATTAGCTTAGGATGGTTAAACTCTCCTGTGTGATTTACCTATGTGCAGTGACTGCGGGTTACCCTCGTCATAAAAAAAATAAAAATGGAAAAGTATTGTTCGAGGATAAACAAATACTGTATTCATTATTGCTAGTGATGGGCTCTAAAGTATGCATTATTACTTATGGGCAGCATGTACATATTTTTAAAACACTTGACGATAAATGATTCTAAACTCAAACTCGATTCTAAGCTGCGAACAAAACGACACCCTCCCTCTCTCTTAACAAAGAAAGGTCAATAGTCCAACATAAAATTTGATGATCAGAAAACACAAGACTACATTAACTACACACATTTCCCTTCAGCAGTACAGACTACATTAATGGAATAACCATCCAATAATGTATAAGCATGATTCTATAAAATACAGCTGAACAGTGTTACAACAATGCATAAATGCCAATGCTGTACACATATTTTTCAGAACAATCATGTTTGAAAAGTCCGTGAACTAAGACTGATAATTAAATGCAGTCACATGATTCAATCCTTATTGACAAAGCATACATCTGGTTTTAATTATCCTTTGGTATACCTAATCTCTTTCAAGTAATTATCTAACTACCACGTTGCTTCGGTTTAATCACGTAACCGATATTAAGAAAAGGTACTGTAGCAGAATGTTAATGTTTAGTCCATAGAGGAGTTTTGAGACTATTGCAGATTATCAAGGAGACACATGTGAATTTTATGCAACTAATATTCAATAGCTAATAATATCCACCAACTTCCCTACAAAACTAGGTTTACCAGTCCATGAATGTGTAAATATAGATTCAGATAAGTGAAGAATCATTAAAACCAAACAGATAAGTAGGTGCTAGCATTAGTTCTCAACTAGATCAACTATGGCTTCAGTTTCTATGTTCAATCAATGCATTACAGATGAAGCTACACATTTATCAAATTCAAATATCAATGTGCACATTGCATGAAATTAGCAAAAGAGAAATCGATTTCAACAGCACGGTTGATATGTATATCATGTGGCAAATGTATGGCAGCAGAAGAGAAATCAGTACAGTATAAGGAGAAATCCAAGAAAAATTATTAATGAGTTGGAGCCACAACACCACCTTTTGAGATGTCAAAGCATGCAAAAGACAAAGGAAAGTGAATGCCCAAAAAAAAAAAAAAAAAAAAAGGAGAGTTGAATTCTTTTCAGTCAGAAGATTCCTGGCATTCTACTACACGAGGCTGTAAAAAATCTTTTATTGCAACAAATGCGAAATCAACAAGAAGAATTACGCTGAGGAGGTCTTCTTCTGCTGAAATATCACGGCATAAACTGGGACAGCAACACCGATGCTGAAGCAAGAGAAGACAAAAAGAGACATTTTCAGTGGCCGGTTTTTCATCATGTCCAAGTTGTACATGTGCTTTGAATGCATGTAGAAAGGCTCGTGGCCATGACCACCTCCCATCTCCTTTACGCTAGTTGAGTGGATACCCCTGTTCACTGTGACAGAGCAACATATTTTAGCTTCAGCAAATCACACCAAAAGAGAGAAGGAAAATAGATAATGCTGGAAATTAAGATATATGATACTCCATCCGTCCCAACGAGCTGTTCTCGTTTTCCTTTTTAGTTTGTCCCACTCATTTATTCCTATTCTTAGCAACTTTTTTACACACAACTAACCCCTCTCTTTTTTATGGGATCCACCATTTCACTGACATCTAACAACTCTCCTTAATATACATGCAAAAAAGAAATGAGAACAGCTAGTTGAGACGGAGGGAGTATATGACAGACTAACAAAGAAAATCTAAGCAAAAAATGAAGATCACTGTCCTGGTATATTATTTGCTTGGTGAAATAATAACATCTCTCAGGAAACCAATCAAACAAATATAAAATCGAATGCTCCATTAAAAGAGCTATATCTATTATTTAAACTTTTTTGAAAAAAAAAATTAAAAAAAAATATATATATATATAGTTCTACTAATAAAAGTAAGAGAGATCCCAAAAATAGATGCAAGACATCATACAGCACAATATTCCAACCTCTAACAACTGTTCCAAACTTCCATTCATTCTTTCATTTACAAGTATGATATGGTTGAGAAACATTATTTTTGGAAGCTTAACAGCTATGCTTTGGATTGGGGTTGATGCAATTATGCAAGACCGGCCTTAAGATTCTCTACAGGACAACACTGAAAACATGGAACATACAATAGACCTTACCAGAAAAACAAAATGGAACATACAATAGACCTTACCAGAAAAACAAGTACCAAAATTACAAAACTCAAAGAAGGGCACCTTTGTTAGCTAACAAATACAAAAATATCTAAAGGTGTGGCAAAGCATTGGCTGATCAAGACTGAGCTACTGGATAATATCCAACCGTTCACATAAATATTTTGAGAGCAGACTCCCTTAGCTATCATTAACAATACAAATTCCATAAGAGTTGCTGTGATAAATATTATTGATGAATTGTAATTTGACCAACAATCCCCTTCAAAACTACTTAATATGGTGATTGGATATGAAATGTATTAGGGTTGCCCTTGATTTACACACAAATTAGCAGACTAATTAGTCTGCGGTGAATAACACCAACATAAGATATAAGCAATCAAAAGGGACCATTTGCAGATATTACTTATCATTTGCAGCGCAAGGTACCAAGCCATCCAGGAAAAAACAACACCACCAGTTAACAATGGGAAAAAAAACTCCAATTTATCTAAAGAGGACGATAGCCCGAGATCAACACCCCATATCAACACGGTAAAATCCGTAGAGATAATGTACGGAATGGTTTTCAGGCACAAATTAATTCATGAAAACTTATTTCGAACAGATAAGATAAAAGGGAAAAAATCATCAAGCCGATCCGCTTAGCTCCGAAGGTTAACAAATTCCATCAGGATCTATTCCTTAACTTTGATTTCTGAAACGGAAATACAGAATAACAAATCGGGGAAATGGTAGACCTGATTTGGGCAGAATTGTGGAATTCATGAGCTTGGAAGCGCATGATCTGAGTCCGTTGTTTATCGCCATTGCAGTGAGAAAATCCTGGTTCCGCTTAGCGCAATTTCTATATCAGATGACGGCAAAGAAATGGAGATTAAACGACAATTCTGGAACGAGGGTTTGCTATTGTGATGGCAGGCCGATTCATGATTTTAGGCGTTTGAATCGCACGTGCCGAGTTTATGGGCCAGGCTTTGAACTTAACGGGCCGGACTAGCGTGCCGTCAAATACTTGTGGGCTAGTGGAAATTGTGTTAAAAGTGGTAAGACGAAATGTGGGGAAATATAATTTTTGGTCCGTTAGTTTGGAGCTCAATTTACTTTTGCCCGTTATTTTGGTCAAGTTCAATTTTAGTCCGTTAATTTTGTAAATTATTTATTTTTAGTCCGTTTTACAAAATTAATCAAATTTGTCCTATTTTAATCCATTGGATTAATAAAAAAATATTTAAAAATCACATTTTTAATATTAGGACATACTTGTAATATTAATTTTACTATTTTATATTATAAATGTCCAGTTTTAACCAGTCATATTTCAAAAAAGATCCAAAAATTGGGTAGATTGTTTTTCTTAATATTGATTATGTTGTTTGTCGAACAATAAAATCCGGCTCAAAAATAGATCAGGATAATTAAGAAAATTCTTTAAAAATTTTTTGACCCGAACCATTTTCTGAATCAAAATTCATTAAAAAAAAACTAAATTGGTTATAATCCAGAAAAAAAATGAGGTGACAGGATAATAATTGGCACATGGTCCGGAGCTTAAGGTCACAGGATAGTAGTTTGGTTTGGTGAAACCATGTGAGCATGAACTCCACTTTATTATTTATATTCCGATACTTTAGCAAAAAATTGACTTAAATGCAATTTATTGCCTTATGGTTTCAAAAAGTTATAATTTATCCTTTGCAGTTTCTACACCTTCTTGTGGTTTCTATTTTGTTGCACAACACTTTATGCATGTTATTTCGCTCGGTTTTCGGCTTCTAACTACTAATATATCTTAAACATATTATAAATATTAAGATAACATATTTTAAACACAAGGGGATTCAATCTGTGTACACGTTTGAGTAAAGGGGTGGATTGCATCTCTTTGCGAACGACAAAAAATTCGATACACCTGCGTGAAATTATAGGGAAGAATTTGCACCTGCATGAAATCATAGTATTTAACTTAAATAATTAAAATTTTGACACAAACCAATGAGGATTTATTGCAAATCATAATATTGCATAATTTATTATAACTATAATGCTATTGTGATTTGTAAAATTAAATTTCCTAATATTGTAGAATGGTATGAATCTTTGCCTAATAATTCATTTATACATGAATGGCTTTTACTTTTTTTTTTAATATTGTTTATTTTATTTATTTTAAGAAAGGTAATGTTTGGCTGGCCTAGAATTATTTGGTGGATATTATACTGAAAAGGTTGAGTGCACATGAGCCACCATCACCCACCTACCATTAACTAACAAACTGTTTCTTTTATCATATTTTTCTCCAAGATTTAATGTTGTTATCTTTTTTTAAGGAACAGGTTACCTACCATATAAACACGTCGCATGTTGTTTGGCCCCTTTATTTTTATATATTCGGATTTTAAATGAAAATTTAACACGCAATGACAATGACTAATAATAATATACGGAAATTGCCTTTTATAGGTATAAATCATTATCAACACATAATTAATGAAGGATTTTCTCTAATTTAACCGTGGATTGAAAAAATAAATAATGTATCTAAATTTTAATTTACTACATAAAACACTGATTCTCATACGATCGAACATATAAGGGTGTGTTTGCAACTGTTTATTATAAGCGTTTCTTATCTACTTTTGCTTAAAGTTGAAAGTAATTATTTTAAGCAGAATTAAGGAGTTTTTGGAATTGATTTTAAAAAGCAGATATTTTTGATAAATCCAAAAATTATGGTGCTTTTAAGGGGTGTTTGCAATAGCTTAAACTTTTTTTAAGTGCTTAAATTAAGGAGAAGTTGGTAAAAGTGGCTTATTAGAGAATTTGAGGTGTGTTTGCAAAAACTGCTTAAAAGAAGATTAAGTTGAAAAAATAGTGTTTGCAAAATTTATACTGTAGTAGCTTATTTTGTGATTTATAAGTAAAATGTCAAATCATAACTTATCCGAAATTACAAATATGCCATTAAGTTGGAGAAGTTGGTAAAAACCAACTTAACCAACTTCAACTTATTTGACTTAAATGTAGAGAATTTTTACGAATTTAAGCTGTTGAAAACACCCAAAAACAGTTTTTCCTTAAATTAAGCTATAAGTTGAATAATTTAAGAGTTTGCAAACACCCACTAAGTAGTACTAAAAACATCTTAATAGTTGCTTAAAAGAAACTGATTAATTTTAGAGAAGCAAACGCAGAAAGTAAATTTTATAAATATTAAAAAATTGTTTATACGGTCAACAAATAAATAAGTGCTTAAAATAAGCTCTTGCAAACACACTCTAAGTCATACTTATTGAATACCAACTACTAACTAGATCCTAAAAATTTGAAGTCAATATTTGAATTTTTGATGGCATGGGAAATAGTCCCTTTGGACTAGATTTTGTTGGGTCAAGATTTTGTTGGTGTGTATTAATACATTATATGAATTCTAAATTTCTAATCCTGAAAACATAAAAGTGGTACCAAGTCAAACATATCATATGATTCATATACTACTAGAAATATCATTACTAAAATGACCAGGAAACGGTCAAAACAACAAATTTGAAGAATTAATTGGCATGAAAGCTTGTGTGTAACATTTTTGTATGTCCTTGTGTGTACCACACCAAAAGGGTACTGACATATATTAAGTATGACCCACTTAATTTAATGAAAAATGCCACATATCAATAATCATGTGATATGGTACACACAAGGGTATACGAAAATGTACATACAAGCCGCTCCGATTAATTGGACTATACTTTTTATCAAGTTATTTACACTATTTATACTCCCATCATCCCGCTTTATTTGTTTTGATTTTTCTTTTCAGTTTTTCCCACTTCACTTGTCTTATTTCTTAAAATGAAAAATAACCAACTGATCTTAATCTCTTGACCGAAATGAAACAATATAAGTAGGACGGTCGGAGTATTAATAATCAATTCCATATCATGTTTATAACCATTGCTTTTACATATTAATGATGCAATAATCTGACAACCAAAGTTAGTAAGTTGGTTATCCATATTTCACGTTTATTTCACGTTCTCCCAACATAAAACTCATAAGCTATGTCTTGTCCTTAAAAAATAATGAAGTTATTATAATCTTTTTTTTTTTTGTAGCTTTAGAAAAATAATTGAATAATTTAAAAGCGACAATTAGTTGATGTCATGTGAAATACCAAGTCGTGAAAACAACACATACGTGACAATAACGCTCACGGAATCAGAAAACTGCATATTTCCTTCACCTAATTCAGGCCTTTATTTATGTATTATTATTGTTAGTATTAATTAGGCTATTATCCTCCTAAGTCCTAAATGACGGTCTATCTTATTCATTCTTTCATTGACTTTTTATTATTAAATAAATATGAATTACTTAGCGTTGGATATCTGTCACTTGTAAATTAATCGAGAAAAATGCATTTACATTACTATGTTGTCGTTTACAACCGACCATGCAATAATTATTAAATCATGCCATGTGATTAGCCTAATCATATGGTTTGGTAGGGAAATTATCATTATTCGTACACATGTACAGTTAAACCTCGATAAAGTAATATTCGATAAAGTAATAATTTCGCTAAAATAATAATTTCTTCCGGTACCGATATGGGTCAACATAGTAACTGTATGATTGAAAACAATATATCCTTACATATGTAAGCTTCGTAAGAAGAAGGTAAAAAATAATTAATTACAAACTTAATTTGGTATTAAAGTAAAATGTTGCAATATCAAAAGATTTTTCGAAATTAAACTAGGGGGCTATATTTGGGAAATATTATTTATGCAAACATATATACCAGATTAAGTATGCATGATTACTATTCTTTTAATTAGTAAATTTGGAGAAGAAATCTGCAAATTCAGATGAATAAGTCAAAAATCACAATTAATTTAATTAACTCCACATAAATGAATAATAAATTTGAATCGACAACGGTTTTTTGGACATGAAGGGTGAGACTTGAGATTTAAGTCCCCTAGGCAAATGTTGTAGGTATAATATCAACATTTGTATTGATTATTGGATGTTGAAATATAAAAAAAAATCGAATATATACCATTAGTTTAACAATCATTTTCTAAATTATGGTGCGAAAAATATCAATTTATCGTATCGAATAAGATTGTTATATATAATAATAATAATAATAATAATAATAATAATAATAAAAGAAAAACTTATGTAAATTTATAAAAATTGTACATAAATTGATAAAAGATAATGATTAATAATTACTTGATTAAAATACGATGTAATTTTCTATATATAAATAACAATACCATTCATTAACTTAAATAAAAAAAAAGAAATGGGATTTTTTTATGTTTGATTATTTTCTTGATATTAATTTAATATATTTAACACAAGAATTATGCTGGATTGGTGACATGAATTGATGTTATAATTATAAAATTTACATGAAAACTCTACAAAATAAAATCGTAATCATCAGCAGTAACTGTATGAGCCATGACAAGATTGGCAACTACTAAATTGACCCTTCTGGAAGGCCAAAGGCCGACACACGCACATGGGCGGCGCAACCACCTCCGCCGCCTTGAACGGCCTTTCCGCCGCCGGCCACAAGAACTCATGTAGCGACCTCGACTCAGCCGATGAAGACGAATTAAACGGACCACTTTTCGTATACTTAGACTGACAAGGCAGCCCAATCGACAGCTCCAAATCCACCGCTCCGGCGGCGCCGCTCTCCTCCTCCCGCGGCCACGGCTGAGCTTCAGACTCCTCCGTCGTGGTGCTGTCGTGCATCGACGATGAGTTGTTCGTCGTCGGAAAAGAAACCATCTCCATTGGAACAACGGTCGTTTTTTTGGACTCCGGCGGCGGAGTAGAAGTTCTGAAGTCCAAACGGGTTTTGGCGGCGGCGGCGCCGTTGAAGGGCCGGTGCGTTTGTGGGTCGATTCCACTACTAATAAGCTTGCGTTTGATGTGTGTATTCCAATAATTCTTGATTTCATTATCGGTTCTTCCCGGCAATCTTCCTGCTATTAAAGACCATCTGCACCAAAATCAACAAATTAATTTCAATCAAATTCAATAATTCTTGAAAATTCCTTTAATAAAAATTAATTCTGTATAATACCTATTTCCCAACAAACTATGAAGCTTGATAATGATCTCATCTTCTTCCTCACTAAAATTCCCTCTCTTGAGATCAGGCCTCAGATAATTAATCCATCTCAACCTGCAACTCTTTCCACACCTAAGCAATCCTACAAAAATTAATCAAGAACCGAAATTAATTTATTTCACTTTCTCTCTCAAGACACGAATAATTACTAAAAATTTAATATATACCTGCAGATTTAGGGAGAGAACGCCAATTTCCTTCACCATGAGCACGAATATAATTTACAAGCCTCTGATCTTCACCTTTAGTCCAAGCACCTTTGTTGGTGTGGGATTTTTCGCAGCAAGGCGATCGCCCCATGAATTCAAGAATTGTTTGAATTTGATCTTCTTCTTCTTCTTTGTAATGGGCTGTTGTTCTTGATATGTATAGATGAGGAGACTTGAATGTGAAGAATAGGAGGGGGGATATATATTTAAGAGGGAGAGGGTGGGAGAGCCATTAGTTTGGAGGCATTTTAACAAACAGATGAGGGGCAATGCAATGCATTTGAACTTTGACCAAGTTGATGAAAAAGACTACTACTTACAGATGGGGTTGGATTCGTTAGGTAGGTACACTTTAACGGTTGAGTTGGCTTTCTCTTTTCTATTTAATATTCAATGTAATTTATCCGTACCAATTATCTTGTCCACTTAATTTGATTGTGATGTGATTTTTAAGAAGAATTATTAATTCTGTATAGAGTGGTGTAAAATTATGAGTCCCACAAAAATATTAAGTTTAATAATTTGTTAAAAAATTATCCGAATAATATATTTGAAACAGCCCGAAATGAAATATTGAACCAGGAAATTGGGATGGAAGGAATATGTGTTAAATAAATATACATACTCATTTTGTCCTACTTCATTGGTCCAATTTTTTTTTTCGGCACGTGATTAAAAAAATTGTTAATTATAAATAAAGTTATATAAAATAGTAGGATGTAAAAGAATACATTAAAATATTCTTTTAAGTTAAAAAATAAAAATAGGCTAATAAAACGAGGCTATTCAAAAAAAGAAAATGAACTAATGAATTGAAATGAGTGAAGTACATGTTATTTATATGTATCTATTTGTGTTTGTTTTGGTGTTTCTACACCATGACGTTATAATTGAGTTGATAGTATACTATTTGGAATAGGAGTTTTGCCTCATTGACTTTTCATCTACCTACATAACTAGGGTTATATGAAATTATTTGCGCCATCAATTTGCTTATCCTCAAGAAATTTCTCTCAGATAAGCATATTTTAATTAAATGGGGAGGAAAACTCGTAATCTCGATTGCAAAACAAACTTTTCAACCACTATATTATTTCAAAGGGACTAAAAATAATTGGGTTTGATTATACATAGGGAAGGTCAAATAGTATCCTAGTGATAGTTTGTTGGAATACAGTTAAACCTCGATAAAGTAATATTCGATTGAGTAATAATTTCGTTTAGATAATAATTTTTTTCGGTCTCGACATGGATCAATGCACTATAATAATGTTCGATAAAGTAATAACTTCGGTAAATGAGTATTTTTTTTCGATTCCAAAATTATTACTTTATCGAGATTTAACTGTATATATAAATTAATGGATCCTTTGCCCTTTCATTGTTGGTCAATGAATTTATGAATAATAATAATAATAATAATAATAATAATAATAATAATAATAATAATAATAATAATAATAATAATAATAATAAAGTAGTAGCAATCAAAACTCAATTAAAGGCTTTTTAATTTGGAGTTTATCCATAAAATGCTTATAGGCTTATAGCATTTCAAAATAAGTTAGTTCCCATCTATATGAGGTCATGAATAGGTTTGAATTCACGAGGTTCTAGTGTACTTCATACCTTGAATATTAGTTTAAAATGTGATTAATAATTCAAAAAATAATAGTCATAAAATTCTCACACGTTATTACTATTTGAATAATTATACCACAAGTAATAGTTTTACAAGTTTCATACTGTCTTTATCGACATTTTTTAGAGGCAGATGCTTCAAATTTTCAAGATATGTCACTTTCTTAATTAAAACGTGAAAAAAGTAGTTAGATGATAATAATTAATACTATAACGTATAAGCTTCTTAGAAGAGTCAGAATATCGCTATTCCCACCTTCCAATAAATATAATAAGGTCGGTCAGCAAACATGTTTATTCTTAACCATAATTAATTTAAAAAATAAAAAAAGTATTTAAAGACGGGATAAGATTATATGTCTAATAAATTATTGTCCAATTAATGTCTGATTCAAAACGATGTAGTTTTATATTGAAAAATTAAAAATTAAAAGGATAAGATTGAAAAAAGAATTTAATAAATAATTAAAGAGTATATTTTTTAATACAAAATACGTTGTTTTAAATCAGATACTAATTGGACAAAAATTTACTGAACAATGATTTCATCAGTCATCCCTTAAAGACGTTTATAGAATTCTATTTCGTGATATTCAATTACAGTTAAACCTCGATAAAGTATATTCAATTACTTTATCGAACATTATTTTAATGCATTGACTTATATCGGGACCGGAAGAAATTATTATCTTAGAAAATTATTACTTTATTGAATATTATTTTATTGAGGTTTAACTGTATTAAAGACCACACGTAATTCCCGAGTTTAGTAGGCTGTCTTAACAAGCCCATACCAAAAGAAAACTCATATGGAGCCGTTGAATAAAAGCCCACCATTAGTGGGCCAGCCCATTAAATTAACTAATGGATCTGGCCCAAGTATAAGTTTCCGGCTTAAATGCTAAACCGCATTTTTTTTCCGTCTCGCTGCTTGAACACCAAAGCGCAGCAGCTAATTTGCTCAAAATCACGCAGCTGATAATGGAAGACATAGAGGATTTGTTGGTAGGAGGAGGCAGCGGAGCGCCGCTGGGGTTCAGGTTTCCGGTTGCGGCAGCGGTGGGTGTGAAGCCGAAGTCTAAATCGCGGAAGAACAGTTTACAGGACTCACTGAAGAGCAATAGTTCTGTCAAAATCCCAGGCACTCAGGTTAACTCTTTTGCAGTATTCTAGCGATCTTCCCTTTTGGGGATAGTATTTTGAATTGTGCTGTTTGATGTTGCAGACAATCTATATAAAAACTTTTGGATGTTCGCATAATCAGGTAAACCTTGTTATTCATTTAATTTAGAAGTTTATGTTGTGAATACATCTTACTGAGTGGATCTTATGTGAATGTTTTTGTTGTTGGTTCATATTTGGATTTAATCGAGTAATGCTGCTCTTATTGTTAGTAGATTTCTAGATTGACTTAAGATTTTAATAGAAATAGAAACTGAGCTTTTGCATTGTTTTTTTTTTTGCTTTTCTGTGCTTGGCATGAGTGAAGTACGATGCATGAGATTACGGCGCCACTTAGAAGTAATATCCCTCGAGTTACTCCGTTGTTCTATATAGTATTATAGTTAGCTCTATGTTGGCCATTCTTATCTAAAAACTCTAGCCAACTTCTGAATTTGGTATTTCTGCTGGATTTGATCCATTTTTCCCATCTTGATTTTTACAGAGTGATAGTGAATATATGGCGGGTCAGCTTTCGGCATTTGGATATAATTTGAGTGAAAATCAGGATGAAGCGGACCTATGGCTGATAAACACGTGAGATCACTTCTTCTTTATGTGCTAGTCTGGTATAATAAAATTCAGCTTTGGAATAATCTCTTCTTTGAATTTTGTTAATGCAGCTGTACAGTTAAGTCACCTAGTCAGTCTGCTATGGATACACTCATAGCTAAATGTAGAAGTGCTGAAAAGCCCCTGGTAGTTGCTGGTTGTGTGCCTCAAGGTAGTCGTGATTTAAAAGATCTTGAAGGAGTAAGTATAGTCGGAGTCCAGCAGATTGATCGAGTGGTGGAGGTTTTTGAAGAGACTTTGAAAGGTCATGAAGTTCGACTTTTGACTCGCAAGACATTACTGGCACTTGACCTGCCAAAGGTGTGATTTGAATCTTACTATTACATGTGTTCTGGTGCAATGTAACAGTTTTGCCTAGTTTTTGGACGTCAAACTTAGTTGTTAATGGAAATTATACTTCTGTCAGTTTAGATTGTAAGCTGCCTTTTGTTTTATTCCTCAGGTGCGAAAAAACAAGTTTATTGAGATCCTTCCTATTAATGTCGGTTGTTTAGGTGCTTGCACTTATTGCAAGACAAAGCATGCTCGTGGTCATCTAGGAAGCTACACAGTTGACAGCCTTGTAAGTGCATTGGCAAGAACTGAAAACTTCATTGAATTGCCGATTGTTTTGTTTAGAAGTTTTACTTAGCTAGTTTGGTTTTGTAGGCAGCACGTGTAAGGGCTGTTGTAGCTGATGGAGTGAAGGAAATCTGGTTGAGTAGTGAAGACACTGGAGCATATGGTATGGTGCATCACTTTGCATGATAGTAACATGTCTAACCGAAGACGTTCCACACTGGAATAGATTTTCTTTTGCATTTTGATCTTATGGAAATTCTTTGACCAACTGTCTGACAAGTCAACATTATTGGTGTTATTTTGCAGATTTCAATTAAACACTATGCAGTCATAATGGGAAATTAAAATTTTGTTTTACAAGGGAATATAGGAAGCTAAGAAAACATTCTAATGTATCATTATCCTCCTCCCTACAACTTCATGTTTTTTTTGATAGTGGACATTTGATGCAACTTTTGCTCGTCTGGATCAATGTTATAAAGAAATGGAGCAATATACTTTTGTATATATGACGAAACGATATTGTTTTCTTCATTTTGCAGGGCGTGATATCGGAGTTAATCTTCCCATTTTGCTAAATGCTTTAGTGGCAGAGCTTCCATCAGATGGAAGCACAATGCTTCGAATTGGAATGACTAATCCTCCTTATATTTTAGAGCATTTGAATGAAATAGCTGAAGTTTTGCGCCACCCATGTGTGTATTCATTTCTTCATGTACCTGTTCAATCTGGAAGTGCACCATCTTAACTGTAAGTATTGCTTGATTATGACCACTAATTGTTTGTCCATTCAAGCTTCTCTTATATTTCCTTCTTTTTTTTTTCCAACTTAATACGATAATATTAAGTTTGAAAGTATCACTAGACATCAAGGATGTTGTCGTCATATCTTTCTATTGTAATACTGGTCTTCACTCTTCAGGCAATGAATCGTGAGTATACTGTCGGCGAGTTCAGGATAGTGGTTGACACAGTGATTGAACTAGTCGCTGGAATGCAAATAGCAACTGATATTATTTGTGGATTTCCCGGTACTTCCTGAAACCTCTTTTCATGTCTCTTGAGTTACCTACTTTGATATTCGTTATTCACTTTCATTTGTATCCCGGAAAGCATGTTAGTCTTGAGATTATAGCTGGGGATTAAACTTAGGCATGCACCTGAACAGTACTGCATATCATTATGTAACTTCCACTCCCGATAATGTGGCGAGTTATTTTACTATTCCTTCCAGAAAAAAATATATATCATTATTTAACTTCTGTAATATACCTTCTCTGATCCTCAGGTGAAACGGATGAGCATTTTGAACAGACAGTCAACCTCATCAAGGATTACAAGTTGCCTCAAGTTCACATATCACAGTTCTATCCTCGGCCCGGTTAGTTATGCCTGTTGCAGCCAAAATTCAGTCTCTCAAGTTCTGTGTTTTGGGGAGAATGGTTCACGGTCTTTAATTTCCAGTGTTTTAACGAACAAAAATCAAGCGCTCTTTCTCTCTCTCCCCCCGCACCCTCTCTGTAGTGTGTTTTATGGTGCTTAAGCCAAAAGCATGATATTAGGCTACTAGTACACCTAACAATACAAATTTGAGGTCAACAAAACGGAATTGGGATGAGAGACAAATAGGAACTACGCAGCTCAAGACATGCTGTGCATCTCAAAATTGATTCCTTTTTGAAGTTTTAACTACGCAGCATATTCATTTTGAAGCAAAAAGCCATAGATAGCTTTTACTATGCAGACTTTCGTAAACACACTGTATTTTCACTGATCTTTTGTATCAAATAGGAACTCCTGCTGCAAGGATGAAGAAAGTTCCCAGTAACATAGTGAAGAAACGAAGTCGGGAGTTGACAACTGTATTTGAGTCATTTACACCATATGTTGGAATGGAAGGAAAAATAGAAAGGATATGGATTACTGACATTGCAACGGATGGAAATCACTTGGTAAGATTATCTTGATGTGCATTATGCTAAGTATTGATATGATGAGTGTATTCTCCAGATCACAGTGCTTTTAGGAGATGACATCCTTTTTCTTTGCTTTAGGTGGGTCATACGAAGGGATACATTCAGGTGCTGGTGATTGGATCAGAAAGCATGTTGGGGACTTCGGCCACGGTCAAGATAACATCTGTTGGAAGATGGTCAGTCTTTGGGGAAGTGCTTGAGATCCTAACAAAAAATGTCACTTCACATGTGAATAGGGTTGATAAACTCTCAACATGCTCCGACTTGAATGAAACATGTTGTTCTAAAGAATCAGAAACGTGTGCTTGTGGACTGACGAGTGGCTGCGGGCAAACTGATGTTAGTACTGCTTCGGTTACACCAGATGACAAAAACAGAGGCGACGTAAGAGGCCAAGACCTGATTGGATGGCTACTCAGGAAGCGGAAGAATAGTTCCCGGCAAATTGATGAGAAGGACGTGTTGGAATCGGATGAAAAGAAAGGAACGAGTGGTGAAGTGCATGAGTGGCTTCTTGTTGATAAAGCTCTTCTTTTCGGTATTATGTTGAGCTTTTTGACTATAGTTTCAGTATTTTTCTATCTGGGATATAGATATATCTCGTTTGAGTAGCTTTGTAGTAATGTATGGTTGATTTCATACAGATTATAGATCCTGTAGGAGTTCAATCCTTTTATGAAGTAATTGTTTTCTCCGTGGGAGATTTTAGACATTTGAATTGCAAGTTTTGTTGTTGACTCTGTTGGTTTGAGGAACAGAAACATTCATATATGCTAGAAATTAGCATTCTAGAGACTTGAACTTTCTCCATCTCTTTAAATAATATATTGAACAATATCAAGAACAGGTAACATGAAAGGGAAAATTGTCTGAATACACAAATTGGAGATTGAAGAAATACGGTGAGTTACCCAACTTTGCTTTTTGCTGCTACTGTTATTGAACTTTTGCTGAATAAATTTCTCTGATTTAATCTGAGTTGTTGATCTCACAAAAGACAGTCTGATCTTGCTGGTAGTCTCTTGAAGAAATTGACAGGTACTGAAGGCATCTTGCTCCTGAACCGCGGGTGTCGAAGGATGTAGAGACCAATGAGCACTGCCACCACTTGGAAGGGAGTAACATACAGAAACACAGCCCAGATCAATGAAAAGATGATGAAGATGGCTGTAGCTCTTGGATCCCTCCACCCCAAAATCGAAAGAGCTCTTTCCCCTTGTGTTGCCAAGTCTCCAATCACGGTCTGCACTCTTCCTGCAACGCTTCTTAGCCTATCATATCTCATCCTCACAATGTCAGATGGTCTGGAAGTTGGGAAAGTGTCGAATTCCTCATCCAGTTCGTCCGGATGAGTGTTCTCAGCTTTAGAGAGATGTGCATCCATGTGTGGTGGAAGCCTTGACCTATACCGGTAGTTCCACAGTCCGATGACGAACAGGTAGAGGAAGATGGTGGGCAGGATCAGCTCAGGGTAGCATACTAGTATCAGAAATAACACATGTACAAGGATGGTTGTGAGTGGATTCTTCCAGAAGCAGATCCCTTGGAACCACCAGTAGACGTATGATATCCCGGAAAGGAGCGACATTATGCGGAAGAAGTTGGCCTTGCTTCTCCTAAGGCTGAACATATGGATATCAACATCCAGCATGTATTCTACCACCTCCCTCCTAAGAGGCGGCTCAGCCCGGATGAGGCGTGCAGCCACTATCTGCATTGCTTGGTGCCTTAGCCAATCAATGTGCCTTACTGAGATGGGTTGAACATAATGCATCTTTGGAAGCAAGGGTCTGCTGTACTGTGCTACCATGTTCACCCAAGCTGTGCAGGTGAATCTTATAGCTAAGTGGAGTTCTCCATGCTTTCTCAACCCAGAGCGAGTTAGAACTAACAAGGGATATGAATGTGTGTAAATTCTGTTTGCTTCTAAAGTTGAGAGCCTGATCCTCACCTTCCCAATTTTTTGATCCCTTGCATCATCTTTTCCATTGATGTGGCAGTTGTCGAAGACACCAACTGTTATTACAGTACATGGATCATAGACTTCCCAAGTGTACTGCTCGTTCCAACGAGGATGCAGCGTGTCCAGCAGCGTTCTGGTACGAACCCATTTGTTCCCATACTTTGCTACACAATAAGGATCTGTCAATCTACCTTCTCCCCCCTTCATCGGAAGCAGGTTTCGAGCACTCAAGATTCCAACTTCAAGAAGTCCAATGCTGGGCTTTCTCAAATGCTTGGATGAAGGCTGAAGATCACTGCTGAAATGCGTGGACTCGTCTAGAACATGGTACCCTGCATCAAGGCACAGTCGAAGGAGGATCCTGCTGGCGAATTTGACTTCTTTTTTCTTCTCTCCGCCTTCCTCCGCCTTAGATAGCTTCTGCAGAGGATACCACCGTGGCTCAGGCAGCTTAGCTGTATCTGCTCGCGGTTGGACTTCCCTAACAGGTATGAATATCGCGCCAAGAGTCTCATCCTTCCCCGGCCCAACTCTATCCTCAACGCTAATGTATATATACTCATCAAATGGCTCAGATGCTACAAACATAAGCTCCTCATTCCACTCCGGATTGATATGCTTCATTGATGAAGGCCTAGTCGCGCGGATTTGATGCCCGTGCTGCACCTTTACATACGTCTCAAGCTGTCGCCCTTTATCAGACGGAATCAAATCCTGAGCTGCAATGATATGGACTCTAAGGTAACACAATTTAGGCGAGAAATACACTTTTGATCTTGTACTGGCAAGGCTATGCTGGCTTATGCTATGTGCATCGGAATGCCAAGCCTCCGGGAAGGCTTCATCAGCTTGAGTCCCCATCCATACAGCAAGCATGATCTCTCCTAGCTCAGGGGCTTTCTCTCCTTTCTTGTTCGCCAATTTGTACCACTGCGGGGCTAGAGGACTATCCGGTGGCACGCGTTGAGGTACTTCTGCTACATCAAACAATACTTTCCCCACAAAGTCATCTTTGGCAAAGTCTTTATCTTTGAGAGTAATCTCAATCAGATTGCTCTGCAGCCTCTCCTTTGAGAAGGCGAAAACCGCGTTCCAAACGGGGCTCTGATTCTTCTCCAAATGCTTAGTCACACCTTTGTAGTTCCCAACTTTTACTTCCACATAAGGATCAAGACTCCCGGATATGTCCATCACAGGTAGATCCTTTGCTTTCACTACCCTTATGTATAAGAAATTCATTTGCTCCACTAAATCATAAGTGCTTGCAGTTTTGTCCCTCCCCCAATACCCCATCCTTGCCGCCAACGGCGGCCTAGTCTCCACCACTCCATACTCAGGCTTCTGCCCGGGGAACTGCATTTGCATCACGGTGGCAGCCGGAGCTCCTCCGCCTTTAGCGAAATCGCCTCGTGTCTCTACGAAAACCGGCTTCTCAGACGGCGGAGGCGGCGGCCCTCCGCCGCCGGAGCCATGCCCCACTGAGTAAAAGGTCCGTACCTCCTTTTCCTTACTTTTCTTCTTGATTTTCTCCTGGCTGGGCTTGTAGTGGAACTCGTCATCAAACTTGTTGGTGTTTATCTCGTGCAGCGGCGGCGGAACATGTACACTGTCTTTCTCTTTCTGTTTATGGGGATTGTTGTGGTGGTTGTAATCATTCTGATTCTCCATCCCTTCCATGTTGTGCTGCAGGATCTCCTCCACCGCCTCGAACGCCGACGCTTTGAATCCATCGCCGCCGGCGCCACCATGCACGGCGTATATCTTCAAAGCGATGTCGCCCTTAACATGGGAAAAGGGGCCTCTTTTTTCAAGTGGGTATCTCTGACCCGTGGATTCCTGCTCGGAGAAAGGTACGGACATGCCGGAAATCCGGACTTTCCCAAGGAAATTCTTGTGGCCGTGCTTGTTGTCGTTGTAGACGAAGACATCGATGGTTTTGTTGGGGAGATCTCTTGGGTTGTTGATTTTGAAGACTAATTTCTCATCCCAAATAGGGTTGAGATCTTTGTGCTTTGTTGAAGTCCGGTGGCGCTGCTCTTCGAATTCCACTTCGGCGAATGGGCTGGCGCTGCCGTGGCCATCTTTGGGCATAAGATCACTCGCATCGAGAACTTCCACCACCAGCTTCGCCATTGGGATTTAGAGTGAGTTTGTTAGGGATTTAGACTGTAGATAGATTGAGAAGCTGCGAGAAAAAGAAGGTAAAAAACTGGTAGGTAGAGAGAGAGAAGAGAGAGAAAGAAAGAGAGAGAGAGGTGGAGGGAAAGAGTTGGCGGTGGAGGCTGTTATTGCGTTATTTGGAGTAAGAAGACAGAAACATAATCCCTCCGTCCCATTAGTAGTGTCCCATTCCTTTTCGGCACGGTTATTAAGAAAATAGTATTTTGTGGTGTGTATTATTTGACTTTTGAGTGGTTGATTCTTGTTTATATATTTCTTACCTTTTTTATTTTTTAGAAATAAGACACTTCTAATGGGACAACCAAAAAAGGGAAATAAGACACTACTAATGGGACGAAGGGAGTACGTTTTAAATTTGTTGCAAGGAAAGAAGTAATAGTTTTGGTAATAAAATAATTATTTTAGGGGGGATTGGGGGCCCCTACCTTACCATGTTTATCTCTTTTGGTTTTTGTAACTGTGTATCTATTTTAGATTGTGAATTATGTCATAATTTTGGAGTTTCCTTACCTGTATTATTTCTCAAAATCTTGTAAGAATCTGTTTTTTTCCTTAAATAAAAAAATGCATGTTATAATCAAGATATGTATTAAAACGAATACTAATTAAATAGTATTTCTATTATGTATGTATATGGCATGTATTAATTGAATAAAATGCATCATAGTTAATACTACTTTCCATGTGTAAAAAAAAAAATATATATATATATATATAGTATGTTGTGTGTGTACCACGCACGTATAGACATGCATATAGGGAGTATGTGGGGTTGGGAAATTTATAGTGGAATTAGTTGAAAGGCGATCACTTTTCATCTATTGATTCATGGAAACTTTCTGAAAAGCAACTCTCTCTCTCTCTCTCTCTCAATTAGTCGGATGGTACTTCCTTTTCAAGGGGGGGGAATTACTTTGTTGTTTCAATTGTTTGGACTGTAGAGTTTGTTGAGTTATCCTTAATAGTTTCAATATTATTTAATGTCCAGTTAAATAATTGAAAATTGTGTGTCCAAGCTTGGTAAAGTAATTTGAGTTTGAATACAAATACTATTATCTTTAATATCTTATTTGCAATAAACTATTAATGCTGAGTTAATGCGCCAACCATTTGAGATTAATCCACAATCGTTTTTTCTAGGTAATAATTCATACTAAATCATATCCATTAGCAGATTGCAGATCCAAAATCTTAATTTTTAGTGTATTTTAAAAAAAAAATTGAATTAACCCCTTGGTGAGAACTATTATTTATGATCTCCATTCTTGAAACTATAGATTTGATAACACCCTTAATATATATCAATGGATCCGTCCCTTTTAATATACGTATTAGGTATAACGGTATAAGTATTATTATTATTTTTTTTTATGGAGGAATCCGCAACCTCTACTTTTGGTGCGAACAGAGTAAACTTCGCTTTTGTGCAATCCTTAATGTGACAGGGTGACAGACATACACATAACGTTTCGGTCCCAGACCACCCACCTTCCCCGCTATAACAGGTATAAGTATTATTCATTAGTGACGATAAATTTTGTGTAGTGGCCTGGCGCTTCAGCGATACCCACTTTAATCTCCACTTTCTATTTTTTTCCCATCTGATTGCATGAAACTGCTTTAATAAAGATGCAATTATATATTAAAGTCGATTTGGCAAAAGTAGTAGTCAATAATTTGTTTATATTTGGATATATATGCATGTGTGCATGTGATCAAGATAATTATATGAAGGGTATATGTTATTATAAATAAATATATACATATAATAATATTTATAATTATATGAGATCGTCTGTCCAATATATCCCTATTCAATTGGTGTCCAATTCAAAATGACGTAGTTTTATATTGAAAAACAACAAATTAAAAGGATAAGATTGAAAAAATAATTTAATAAATAATTAAGGAGTGCATTTTTATAATACAAAATTACGTAGTTTTAATCAGACACCAATTAGACAGGGATTTATTGGACATGTGATCTCATTTCAATGAAAAATATGTTGTGAATCTGTCTTGTTATTTATATATGTATATCACAATATATATAATAGGATTTGCCCTATTATATTTAAAAAAAAAAGAATATTACAATGATCTTGGAAATAATATAAATTAACATTTACGTTCTATCCCGTACTTCATCCATATTTCAGTATTTTCTTAAAAAAAAGTTGGATTTTCTTGTAAGAATTAATAATTAAATTTTTGATTGGATAAATTAACATGATTCTGTGTTTTTCTCTTGAAGTAAGAGAGTAGGCAATTGTGTGTCTCAAATTAAATAATTCTGCAATGCAAAGAATAGCAAATAAGAGGAGAATGTATTTTTAATATTATTTTTTTTTTCAATGAATGATTGAGGTTGGTGGGAGCAGTAAAACCAATAATGTAGGGCATGTGTATGAAAAAAAAAAAAAACTTCAAAAACATAATTATTCAATAACCATATCATTACAGACATACCTCAACTAATGTCACACTCACAATCATAAAATAACTAGCTCATTATGAAATCTATTTACATTATTACTATTTGATCGATCTTTCACTATAGTAAGCAGATCATTTTACTTGTAGTTGTCAGCAATCTTTATTGGTAAAATTAATAAATATTTACATTAAAAATATTTAGGGTAGATCTGAATTAGGGGCCATGTGGTTGATAAATTTTGTTTTCTAGCATCACATTCACATGCAGAAGCACATGGCAACTTTTTTGCTCCACTTATTTATGCTCTCTCTCCTCCATTGCTCCTCAACTCAACAACAAACACTACTACACAATACACACAACCTCTCTCTCTCTCTCTCTCTCATATTTTTTAAAAAATGTGTCATTGAGTTGTAGAAACATGACTGGCTGTTTTGGTTCTATTTTGAACAACTGTCTGAAGTCTGTCTAGATTATTAATTAAAGAAAAAAAAAAGTAATTAAAGTTGTCAATTAACAACAAAGATTCTCTTAGAAAATATATGTATAGTTTATGAGCAATCATGTACTTTGAGACACAAGTCTTCGCAAAACTTAGGTTAATCAACTCTGCATATATGGGAATTAATTGGATCACAACTAATTCTACACCTAGCTTCCATTTATTGAATTCAATGAAAATTTATTATGAGTATTTCAATCGGAGTTCCATGCTAGTATGCGATAAATTGTATATTGTTCATTTTTTTCCTCATATAAAAATTAAAATAAATTAAATAACGAATTTTGATTTTGATGTACATAACCTCTTATAAATTGATTAATTGTTCTCGATTCAAAATCATGCATTGATATGTGTTCATAATTATTACACGTTTTTTGAAACATAGTTTAAAAAATTACATTGATATTGGTACATAAATTAATATTTTGAAGTACTATACATGTACTTTTTGTTTTCGATTTAATACCTACCGACGCCATCAAAATCTGAGTTGTTCATTAATTAATATATAAAAACTTTATTACTACAGATAAACCTCGATAAAGTAATAATATCGTTAAGATAATAATTTCTTCTGGTCCCGATATGTGTCAATGCACTAAAATAATGCTCGATAAAGTAATAATCTCGTTAAATGAATATTTTTTCTCGATCTCAAGATTATTACTTTATCGAGATTTAACTGTACATCATTTGATGCTTAGTAATTTTGTGATATTGAGGTTTTGATGGACTATACAGAAAAATTTAGGTGTTGAAGCATCATAAAGAAGTATGCCTCATCACATCACATCAAAACAGCAGAGAAAAAATAGGACGACAAAATGCAGTTGAGGTTTTATTTATGGCAACATAAAGATAAAACTATATTTATATTTTTAATAATGCTATATGGAGGAAATAAAAGAATAAATAAAAACTTACGCCCTTCAAATTATTCTTTTAACAATTGTTAGAATTAATCTAGACTTGAAATAAAAAATTTAATGCATGACCTAATATTTCAAGCTTTTATTTAATCAGTAGCTGAGCATTGTTGAGGTTTGATATTAAATCTCACATCGATATGAACTACTCTAACAGTATCCTAATTTAATAGTCATTAAATTCAACGAAATTATTATTATTTTTGTACTATTATTTTGAATATTGATGCATAATTCAAAATGATCAATGATATCACTGCATACGGTATGTATATATTTGTTGATGAAATGTTCCAACTTTTTTTTTTTTCATTATTTTGATACAATTTCTCGATATTTTTTCGTATTTCAATCTTGTATTTCGATTCGTATGAATTCAGATGTCTTGTTAATGAACTTTAGTTTGAATGAAGTTAGAAAAGAAATCACATTTCGTAGGTGAAAAGGGAGAAATTCTGCTAGGAATCTTCTCTGTGCATGTCTCAACTTGTAACATAACATAAACCAAAAGTAGCATATTATACTAATCCAAATCTGTTCATTTCTCTCTCTCTCTCTCTCTCTCTCTCTCTCTCATGACAGTGGAAGACAGTTATGGAACTAAAGAGAGTAGTGTTCTTCTTGGATCATTCGCCGTTGCCATTTCACGACAAAAAAAAAAAAACAAAGAGAGAAATAAAGAAATCTCGGTTTCCATTAATTTTAATTTGTCTGAATTTTTCTGTTTTCTTTATTACAACTAAAGATTCCTCAAATCTCGACAAAAATCACACACCACAAATAGCTAGAAACCAGACAATTATTGGGTAATTTCTATGTGGCCCGAAGTTAGTATGACTTACCAAGGCCCGGCCCATTATCATGTGGATTATACTTATCAGTTAAATGGGCTGAAACTGGCCCACATCATGAATTCAATAACGGGCCAATATACGTAATGGGCCTACAAGAGAGCGCATTATCTGATTAATATAGTATCGCGAATTGGGAAAAGCCCGATTATAGCATCTATACCGCCAAATAGCCGCGCCGCCATCGTCCGCAGCCACTAGCGGCGTTCTGTGCTCGACGTCGGAGTTTTGCTCGAATCCTCTCTTCAGAAGTTAGGTTATTTGCTTGTAGTCAGTTTGAATTTTGCCTCAATGTGCTCGCGTCAATCTTCATGCAGTTTAGGTTACCGCCCCGCCGCCTCTGAATTTCTTTCGGAAACCTAATTTATCCCTCTTTCTCTCTCTCTCTCTCTCTCTAGCTGATACATATCTAGTAGATTGAAAGTGCTCGAGAGAATGGATTATCAAGGGGGTAATTTGAAGTCGTCCTCAATAAATGGAGTAAAAATGTACTCCGTCACCGGACAAAACCGGCCAACACCAACATGGCTTCCTCCAAAGAAGCTTAGAGCACTGCGAAAAAATCCAGGTAATGAAATATTTTCGAAGTTAAAGTAGAGTTATTATTTTCTAAAACTGGTGAATATGCCCAATATATTTACTTGTATGAGGGCAAGTAATAATATAGGATTAATGTGTTTTTGTTGATGAATTTCAGATTATCTGCAGAGGGTTGATTTGGTACAGGATTTGAGGTTTGAAACCGCTACTTCTAGAATTAAGGTGACGCCGGATGGAGAGTATCTCGTAGCATCAGGTTAGTGTTTAATTTGATGGCCATCTGCTATAGTTAAAACGAAATGAGACATATGTTGAGATTTCTTTGTAATCCATTCCAGGCATTTACCCTCCACAAATCAAAGTATACGAGCTGAGGGAACTGTCACTTAAATTTGAAAGGCATTTAGTTTCTGAAATTATTAATTTCCAGGTAATATTTTGTTGTAATTTCAACGAACTGTGTGATAGAATTAAGCACAATAAATGGACTTGAGGCTAATTTGCTTTCGTATGTTTCATTATCCTTTTAAACAGATATTGGATGATGACTACTCAAAAATGGCATTTCTTTGTGCTGATCGATCTGTATGCCTTCATGCAAAATATGGTAGCCACTACAGTCTAAGAATCCCTAGGTACTCTCTCTTCACAAATCACTGCTGCTCTCCGAGAATAAATGATAATTGCAAAAAGAAAATCAAATCTTTTTGTGTTGTATTTGTATCTGTTAGAATCAATGTCTTAGTTTTTTATAATTCTTCCAAAACTTGACCAATAGGGGCTATCTTAATCAGTATTATCCCTCTAACTGTCAGGAAGAAATCTACAGAGATTCAGTATCCAGTTGTAACTCAGTTTTTTGTTTTTTGTTTTTTATGGAATTGTATTTTTGTGGACTTGTTCAGTTTAAAACTAGTTCTCATTGTTTACTTCCTGGTTTTTAAATTTCTTTTTTTTTGTTTGCTAAGCTGTGCAAGTATGATATTTGTTGAGAAAGAAACATGTTATTATATTCAGTGGCATATATAAGTGCCATCTTTATCATTTTCTCATGCTCATAATATTGTTTATAAAATACCTCCTTCCTCCAAACAATTCTGAAACTATGTTTTATGATGAAACAATGGTTCTTTTTAATTATATCTTAAAATTGTGAACACGAAACTTGGTGTTGATTTGGTTTAGAGCCTACAAACATTTTTAGAGTTAAATGTTATACTTTAGAGCATCAGCCTCACTCATTAGTTATTCTTGCTTGACACTGGTCATGACTGTACGTCGAACTTATGAAACTTTTCACTAATATTTGGTTGGTAATATTATGGTGTTGTGTTGGTTTCTTATCATTGCTTATGTAGTTATGTATTCTTTTAAACAGGATGGGAAGAGATATTGCCTATGACAGCTGGTCATGCGATATAATTTGTGCTGCCTCTTCTCCAGATCTATATAGGATAAATTTGGAACAGGTTTGTCTTATTGATCAACTTACACCTTATTTTGGAAGGGCTTAATACATCTTGCACTGCCCATTCATTGTTGTCTTCTTTGTTGAGTTCTCCCCTTCTATTCAATGATGAGAGATGAATGAAGTAAAATAATCAAGTTCGAGGGTCTGAAGCTACTATATCTTTGACAGGGGCGTTTCCTAGAGTCTCTCAGCACCCAATCACCAGCTCTAAATGTGGTATGCAGAAGGTTAGTGGAACGTCATTTCCCTTGGGACACTTGTTAGCATTTATTGTACTTATCCTTTTCTTTAATATATATTTGTGCCGGCCCATTCAGCAAAGTCCATGGATTAGTTGCTGGTGGTGGTGAGGATGGGGCTGTTGAATGCTTTGATACGAGGTCCAAGTCCTCAGTTGGTCGAATAGATGCTGTTGCACCTGCTGGTGATATCAATGCGGTAACATAGTTATTACCATACTTCCAAGAATAAGAGGCATTACATAGTAGATACTAATAAAATATGCGTGTATTTCTATCAATGAACACTTCCTATATTGTGATTATTTTAGGAGGTTACTGCAATTGAATTTGATGGAGATGGAGGTTATCTCATGGCTGTTGGAAGCAGTGCTGGGAAGGTACATTAATCTGCATTGTATTGCCATTGATTGAAGTCATATTGCATTGTCCTTTTCCCTTATCCCTTATTTCATGTTCTTTAATGTCTTGTCCACAGTTCTGCATAATTCGTTATTATCATAACTTTAAAGTTATTCCATGCTCTACTTTCATATTGAAGCCCCCTCCTTGTATTTGGTGCTTCTAGTTCTTGCATGTATATTACAAATGTGTGGGTTCAATTTTGGTTTGTCTTTTTTACAATAGATATTTATGCATTAAATATTTAGTTATGCTGATTCATAAGAAGATTGAAAAGTTCGTTTTTTTTTTCCTTCCTTACTATTTAAAAAAGGAGGATTGTCGCAGAAGTGACCATATGTAGTATATCATTTTCTACACTGGAGTTATCCTTTTTTTTCTGCATGGGTGATTGCAGTTGCACTCCAATCTAGTTTTAATACATTCCATGTTCTGTGAATCGTGCAGATTCTAATTTATGATTTGCGGTCATCTAATCCTATGCGAATAAAGGATCACATGTAAGTTGGTTTCAATTGCTTTCTGTGTTTTAATGATGCCAAGAGAGGTCAACCGTTTTTTGTTTTACAAACCATGATCTTCACTTTAGAATTAATCACTCTTTCGCAGGTATGGCAGCCCAATACAAAATATCAAATGGCATAAAACTCTAAACTCGGAGCAATCAAAATTGATAACCGCTGATAAACACATAGTCAGGATTTGGGACCCTGAGACGGTGAGGAATAAGAGAAATTATTCCTGCATAATATTTTTTTTATAGTTTTTTCTGCTTAACAATTTATTACAAGTTATACGGTTGTCATATTATCTTAATCAATGTAAGGTGCTGGTGTAAATGTACTTGTTTCCTTATCATGAATAGTTATCCTTACTTCCAATGGTTTATCAACACGCATGCAGCATTCAAATACAAATGGTTGTGAATGTAGCCTCTTTTGTTGTTTATACCACTTGATAGAATACTATCTGATGGTGGCATTTCTAACATTCAATGATGATATATAAATATTTTGTTTTAGTTCCAGGAAGATATGTGGAATATCAGAGCTTAAAACAGAGTTATATTAATTTCAGGGAGAAGGTATGACCAGCATTGAGCCGACTGCTGGAAAAATTAATGATATGTGTGTCTTCAAAGAAAGCGGACTAATTTTGTTGGCTCTGGACAGCAGCCAAATACCGTCTTACTTCATCCCGGCCCTTGGGCCTGCTCCGAAGTGGTGTTCATACTTGGAGAATTTAACAGTATGGCTGTCTTGTGTCCTTCGTTATAATAGATAATAAATTACACTTTATTGTTAATAATTATTGCACTACTTTGTGTGGTTGCAGGAAGAGCTTGAGGAGGGTGGACAAACAACCATCTATGAGGATTACAAATTTTTGACAAAGGAGGACCTTACTAAACTGAATCTATCTAATTTGATTGGGACCAATCTTCTGAGGGCTTATATGCACGGTTACTTTATTGATTATCGGCTGTATAAAAAGGTAAAAACATTTAAACTTGGGAACAGAAAGATACGATCAGCATATCATCTCTTTTATTTGTTTTTTCATGTTGTTCCCAATATATTCTGGGTGTTTGAACCTTCCATATCGCTGCTGTAACCTTTTTTTAGTTCTAACGAATTGATTAATATAATGCAGGCACAAAGCTTGGCCGAACCTTTTGCTTATGACTCTTATATAGAGAAGCGAAAGCAGGAAAAAGCGGACCGCGAACGTGAGAATAGAATTACGGTACGTTTTGTTCTACATGCATTTTATGTCCTTAATGTTCCTTTGCTGCTTCACTGAATTTTTTCAAGAAATATCATGGGAATATTCTGGTCTTCTGATATAATTGATGTTTTAGGTTTACATTAGAGTCAAATGAAACTAGCAGTTTGTTTTACGTGACAGGATACTTTCTCTTCTTAATACTTATCAGGCAAAATTGGGGAATTGTCCTCTTGTTACTGACTTAATAGTTGATAAGTCAGTTGGAATTCTTGAATTAGGTTTGTTAAAATGAAAATATGGCAGTTTTTACTTTTGATTGCTGGAAGCCTTGAGAGGAGTTGCGAGAGGGGAGAGTGTGAAGGCTATTTATTGCTCTGACATTTACTACTGATTGGAGTTTATGCAATGCTCATTTAATTTGTTGAATACCTAATTTTTATTTAACTTGCATTCCTTTAGATAAAAAGAAAGCTGCCGAAAGTCAATCGGAATTTGGCAGCCCGACTTCTTGAAGAGGAGGAAGAGCAGAATGACCAGAAGGATGGTGATGATGCCGATACTCAGAAAACTTCAGCAGCTAAGAAGACATCAAAGAAAAAGAAAGGCCTCGCCACTGAAGTTCTCGGTGATGAGAGGTTTGCACCTTTGTTCAGTGACAAGGTACGTCGAAGTTTTGATGCCTTTAAAACCCACATGCATCTAGTAGTCAAGTAGGTTGTCTTCTGATTTATATTGCTTAAAATAGAGAAGTCTGAGAACAAGTGATAGAGGTGTTATGTGCTAAAATCGAGTGCTCCTATTAGAATGATTTGTTTAGGAGGTATGATATCTTTTATAGTGACAATGAAAACTTATTACTCTTTAGTAACCCCCCATCTCATCCTCTACAAACAAGCCAAAGAATGTTAAAGGCAAAGGAAAAAACAACCAAAAAAGTGGTAAGAGTGCTCTGATGAATTGCTTGGATCAGTTAAATAGGTGAATAGTCATTTTAATTGTTTTAGATTAGATCAGAGACGAGATTGGGGTGTATCATGTCAAATGCCACCATAATATTGAAGAAAAAACAGCTAAAAATGCATATTTATTGAAAACGATTAAGATCATATCATTTGAATTAGTTGTGTTGTGGAAATAGAGATAATAATACTTTTGTGAACTGCCAAGTTTATGTATTGTAATGTTATCTCCTGCAGGACTTTGAGGTTGATGAGTTCTCACAAGAATACCTGGCACTGCACCCTATGGCTGCACCAACACATAAGCCATCTTTGCTTAAGGAGCATTTTGAGGCTCTTTCAGAAGAGGACGAACAGAGTGTTAGTGGTTCTGATGTATCTTCAGAAGATGACCGTGAAGATACCAATGGCAAATCTACGAGAAAATCAAAAGTTCCTAGGTCAGATGTGCCCTCTTTCTCTAATTTTCTTTTCAGTAATATTGGACTTCTCTTTTGTTCTTATTTTATTGCTGTTGGCTGGTTTTACGACACTTCTATCGGCAAATCTTGAAAACCATTTGTGCATGCTTAAGCTGCAGATTGTATGGAATGACCTTAAAAGCCATTACTAACAGACATAATAGACTAGATACTTTTGTCTAGGCATTAGATAAAAGTAATTCAGAAGTATTGCATTTTGATTTCCTTTTCAAATATTTCATTTTACATCTGCAGATTCTATGAAGTGAAGGACAACCGGCACGCAGAAGCATTCTGGAACCAAAAGTCCCTTGCAGAGGAGGAATCCCTTCCTTTGGGTGAAAGGATAGCCAAGGAGAAACGGCACGGATACTCTAAGGATGTGGTCAAACACGGACAAGGTGGATCACGAGAGATCTCGTTCAAGCCCCGAAGCTCAGCCAAACACAACGAGTATGATGAGGACGAGAAGCCACGTCCTGATAAGAGGAGGGGTGTAGAATCATTGAAGTTACCTGGTGGTGGTGGCCGTGGTAGAGGCGGTAGAGGTGGTAGCTTTCGCGGTAGGGGTGGTGGCTCTCGTGGGAGGGGTGGTGGCTCTCGTGGCAGAGGTGGCGGTTTCCGCGGGAAGGGCAGAGGAAGAGGAGGTCATTGAGGAACCTAAGCATGAATGAAGCTACGTTCAACTTCCTTTTGATTGTGTGTCTGTTATAAACAAGCTTTTTTTTTTTTTTTCTAACTCTGGAATTATTGAATATTTCTTATTTATTCGTGCTCATGTAAAAAATCAGCACTGATCAATTTTGGCTAATGCTTTCTTGCGGAACTTTTTCTTTGTAGTACCAAAGACTTTTTTTAATCATTGTTGAGGTTTACTTTCGATGTAAAGACTATGGTGTTTAGTATGATTATAAGTTAGTAATATATGCTTGTTCAGAGAGAAGCAGCGGTTGCCATTGCCGGCCGTGGAAGATGAAAGCAAGAGGGAACGGCGATGCTATTCAAGGGGAAGTGGCCATTCCTTTGCCCTAGAGGTTACTTTTTTTACCTTTGCTTGAATTACTATTATTCATCATATAGACTTGTTCTATGTTTGTGTGCTCATGTTGAAGACTATGTATTATTCGAAAACTGTACTTGTCTCCTTTCGTCGGTTTCTTATGTAGTTGCATTTACTCAGGTGGGTGTGCGTGTGAGAGGACAAAATGGTGGATCCCCTAAAGAGTATTGAGGATCTGCTGATGAAGAAGAGAATAAGCAGCCACCGGAGACAGTAGCAGAGCCAAGATAAAAGACTTCACCCAATTTGTTTGTGATTTGTTTGTTAATGAATTGGGTAAAGTCGAAATTAGATAGTGTATAAAATATTATATCATTTACTTTTATAAGAAAAAGGTTGGGCCTAAAATTATCGAGTTGGCCCTCTAAATAGTAAAAAAAATCTGGACTACATGACAAAAAAATTGGGTTAGGAATTGAGTTTGTACATAGCAAGAAGAATTGGGCCTGCCATACACGAGTTGGGCCTGCATATAGTAAAAGTAACCTGGGCTTGGACATAGTAAATTGGGCCTGCATATAGCAAATAGAATATGGCATGCGAAAAAGAATCTGGACTTGGACACAGTAAATTGGCAATAAAAAAATTGTAATTTTTTAGGGTTTGGAGTTAAAGAAATTAGAGTATTTAAGGGTTTGAGGATTAAAAATATTATTATTTTTGAGGGTTTGGGAATTAGGAATTTAAAAATTTTCGGAATAAAAAATTTGTTATTTTGAGGTTTTGAAGATAAAGAAATTAGAGTTTTGGGGGTTTGAGGATAACTTTTTTATTAGTTTGGAGGGTTTGGGAATAAGGAATTTAAACTTTTTGGGAGAGAAGGGTTTGAAGATAAAGAAATTCGAGTTTTGGGTATTTGAGGATAATATATAGTATATTTTTTTATTGTTTTTTAGGGTTTGGGAATAAGGAATTTAACAAATTTGGGAGATGAGGGTTTGAAGATTTTTGGGGGTTTGAGGATAAGAAATTAGAGTTTTGGGGGTTTGAGGATAAATTTTTTTATTAAATTGATTTTGAGGGTTTGGGAATAAAGAATTTCTGGACTTTTTATGTAGCCCAAATCTACCAAAGAACTAGGCCTATTAAATGGGCCTCCAGAATTAAATTATGGCCCATAAATGGGCCCATTATGTTAAGATGTTGGGCCTGTAAAATTATTATGGGCCGATTTTCCGTCCCAAATATTTCAAGATAATAAAGCCCAACTATTAGTAAAGAAGCGCGCGAGACTGATTCAATAAGTTTTGTTAATACCTAAAATACCCCCGAGCTTTTCAATTTTCAGGGCCAAATCTGTGGACTTACCCGATTGAGCTTCGGGAATACCTAAAATACCCTTTAAGAATTCTTGAGAACTCAATTTTTCTAAAAATCGTTCCAGGGGTAGAATGGTCATGATATTTGACCGAGGATTATCTACCCGATTGAGCTTCGGGAAAATCACAATCTACTTCTCGGATAAGGGCTCCAGATTTCTTGCCGACCGGAAAACTCCTCCGCCGCTGTCGACGATTAGAGTCCAGAGTGGGGAGGACGGAGAGTGGTGATTTTTATCGATTGCATTATTGCTCGACGTTCAATCAACCATAAATTCCTCCGAATTCAGCGTAATTTCGATCCTATCTGGATAGAAACTGATCGGAATTATCTCAATTCGAGTCAGTCGCTGCGTTTAATGGAGTTGTCGGAGCTTCTGGCCATCTCCGGCGCGGTGTTGGGAGCTGGCTGGTGGTTTTGGGTGGATGCCGTCGTTTGCAGCGCCGTCCAGTCCCTTTCGTCCACTATCTTCTAGGTACCCCAAATCCAGCTCGCCAGATTCCGGAAATGCCTTCAATTTCTTCATCTGTTCATTACAAGTTTTCTTTCATTTACTTTTGCATGTTACGGATAAGACTGTATGTTAGTTCTTCATATTTTGCTCACATTTTAACTAGTATGAAGATATACGGTTATTTTGCTGAGACATGAGATGTTTTAAATCTTCACGTATGCTCAGATGGGCAACTGGACATGCATAACAGTAAAATATGGAGGAATCTACAAAATGAATTATTTTAAATAACTTAGGATTAAAGTGGCAGTTTCCATCAATTTCTGTTAGACAGAACACAATGCCATCTTCACATTATATCCGTCATGCAAATGCATAATTGAAAGAAACATTACATGTTGGTACTTTACTCAAAAGAAGCTAGTATGTGCTACTTGAGAGTAAACTGTTTTGCAAATGCATAATTCAAAAGAAACTATAACCATTTCATCGATTCTGTTTCGCACCCTCTAAACAGCTGAAACGAATTTAGGAAAAGCAAACTTAAAGAGATGTACGTTATTGATGAGGAGAAGGGCAGATGGAGCAACTCAAAAATGTTCACCGTAGTAATAAGCCGTCCCAACCATGAGTGCAACTGTTGCACCCTGCACAACCACACGAGCCCTCATTAGTTTCTGACCCAGCTGAGAGTTTCCCTGCCTGAAACTGATCAGCCCAGCCGTCAGCACTCCAGCCGTCATAAAAGCACCTGAGATTGAAAACCCCTTCAGACCATTGAAACATATACAGAGAATCCATACTCAGTTGCAGAAGTGCGTTGAGGCTGAGATTTGTTTTTACCCTTAATGTTTTCCTACAGCCTCATCAACATACACATTTACTTGGAACTACATCTCTAACGAAAAATCCATTGCCGGTTAGGGTAGGATCTGTTTCCTACAGCCCCATCAACATACAAATTCACTTGGAACTACATTTGTAAAGAACAACCCATTGCCGGTTAGGTTAGGTTAGGTTAGGATAGGATCTGTCTTCTTTAGGATAGGATCTGAACTCAAGCTACGTAAACTAATTTTTTCAGCTAAATATATTGCAAACCAATTTGAATCATTTACTGACTAAATCCAAAACCCCAATTAATCGATAATCAAGATACTACTACTACTTCAGGTCAATTATCCAAACATAATTTTAGATGAATCCATTTGACAAATGACTTAACCATAGGATTGTGCAAAACCAATGTATAACAACAAGAATTCCAATTGCTAATCAGAAATTCAGCTAAACAAACTGACAACTATAAAATTGATACATGATCACAGTACAAAAAAGACCTCAAAATCTTAAAAGATGAGAGATTTACCAATCGGGACGAACGGATTCCTAACACGCTTCTTGCCCTGAAATAGATCCTCTAATTCTGAATTGACAGCACCCATCTGATGCACTATACCTAAACTAAAACAGCAACAATAACTAAACACAATTTCCAAAATTAGCTTTAAAAAAATAAATCTCTCTACTAATATTGCTTAGCAACACATGAAGATCGCTGATGGAACCCTAACTAAATAACCTAAAGCTGATTGCAACAAATACCATTTGGATTTTCAAAGAAGTTCTCTATAGAAACAGTGTCAACCAATCGAAATCCAACCGCTAACAGTGACATCATATGGTGAAAAAACTAACCACGATAGACTCGTCGGTTCTTAATTTACTCGAAAGTATTCAAGAAAAATTAGGCGTAGGAGGGTGATCTGAACTAGAAATACCATATCGTTACCTCGGAGAAGTGCTGTTGAAAGAACAGAGGTTGAGGTAGAGCTCGAGCGATCGGAAAAGGTAATGAAATAAGAAAACTAAATTGAATTTGTTCGATTAACTGTACTGCAATTGAAGAATTGAAGTGAGGTGTTTTGATAAGAACCACAAAATTGAAGAGGACTTGTATAGTTGGGCCGGTGCCCAAATGTTAGTTGGGCTTTACTATGTATAATGGGCTTTACTAAAAAATACTTTTTGTTCTGCTTGATTTGTCTTGTTTTAATTTTTGAACTGCCGTGCTTGATTTAATTAAAATGAAAAATAATTATCATACAAACTCTCACTTTTTCTTTATGGAGCTTATATCTCTACACTCAACCAACCATTTATCTTAATTTTCATGCCGAAAAGAAACCAGACAAGTCAAGCGGGACGAAGGAAATAATACATCTTTTTATGGATTGGTAGAAAATATAAAATGAATGATGGGATTCAAATTATGTACTCTCTTCGTCCTATAAAAAGTTTCTTGTTTCTTTTCGGCGTGGTAATTAATTTTGATTGGTAAAAATGTAAGATAATTATTTAGAATTGGTTTATGAGGTAGAAATGTGATAAATATATGATTAATTATTATTTTTGAATTGATTTGAGTTGGTTAAAAAGTGGGACCGCTTACTTTTTTAGAAACATGACACTTTATGTAGAACACCCCCAAAATGAAAACACGATACTTTCTTTGAAAATGCATGGATTGACAGTTTGAAAGAAGGAAAAGGAAGTAGATTCAAATAGCATAAGCAACTACAACAACATCATTCATCATCACCATAACTTACACAAGGGTGATATGATTATTTCTGCCTGCCTAAAAACGAAGACTTGTACTATTTCTATTTACAAAATGATACAACATCTCAAGCTACAACACACATGCATTGCATCTAGGCATTCAGAATTAGTATCATAAGGAAAGGCAGAGTGGAAGATACAATAATAAGCAAAGGAAGGTGATTCGATTGTTCAATCGTGTTTCGAGCATCTGCATTTCTTTTGGTGCTCACTCAGTTCCTGCCAAGGACAGAAACATATATGGTCTTCCAAATGGATGAACAAACACTATTCAAGAAATGACAAAATACTATAATAGACAACACAAATGGATGTTATGCATTAGCTGGCAATTTGATTCACCAGTCCCCAAACCGTTGGAAAAGAGGGAAATTAACTCAACAATAAAGTACCTGGATCTCTTTCTGCAGATGCTTCACATATGCTACAGCTTCGTCTAACATGTCTGCGGTGTTTGTTTGCTGCAAGTAGGAAAAAAAGCAAAGATCACATCATAACTGTTCTCAAGCTCTTGAAAATTCAGAAACCGAAAATAGCTAAGAGATGTGGAGTAAATCTTTCAGACAGTTGCTTGTTCAGAAGCTGAAGGAATACTTTTACACTACTCCAATAATATAAGAAAGCTGAACAGGAAGTTTCGAATGTTTTAGCTGAGTTGAGTTCATCTATACTATATTAAGACAGCAAAGGCTCACATCATATAAATTCCCAGCATCACAATATCTAGCACAACATCAAAAAGCTCATGCAAATATGCAATGGCTAATTGTGCTAGTCCAAAACCTGATATCTGGTCAAATATGCTCGATTGACTATCATGCGTAAACACAAAAAGGGGGGAAATATCTCGGCAGGAATGATGGAAAGTGATGACTAGTTAAAGATGAACATTCCTTTTTCAGCAAGAACAGATGGCATCAATCAGAAATAGGCAGGGCATAGTACACGGACAAAACAAGCTTATGCCATATTCACCTTATCCATATTTGGCACAAGTTCCTGTAGCTTCCGTATCCTGTCACTAATCCGTGTTCTTCGCTCCTGATCATGAATTAAAAGGGCAGTCACTTGGCCAAAGGATAAAGATAACAAGTGTCAAATATTATAAATGAAAACAACCACAAAGAGAAACTTCAATACCCTTTCTGCAATGCTGCGAGGATGGGTAGCACAGCCCCGTTTTGCTCGTGCCTTACACATAACTGAGTCCTCCAAAAGCTTTTCCATTTCAGCATCCAATGACCTACCCGTTCCACCTTGCAGTTCCCTACTCTTCTCTCCTTTCTTCAGCAACAAAACCAAAGTGAAAACTACTAGTCGCGGTAGACAAACATAAGCACCATATACATGAGAAGTCGTCACCAATTCAGCATGGAGCACCAAACTTAAAACTACCATAAACATTCAGTATGGGATATCTATGCAGCAAACGAAATGATCAAGAAGTTACTGAAAGCAACTATATCTATGTTGTCCGTTGAGCCGCACAAGGCATTTTAAAACAAAGGGGAAAGAAAAGGTCATAGATTTAGCAGTGCGTCAAGATGTATGTGCTTTCTTATCAATAGATAAACAAGGAAACATGACTCTCTGCTGCTACTACTATATAACTAAAGCGTACAAGATTATTTTCTCAACTGTGTGTTACAAATAGACGGACGGGAATTTCAATAAGGAACAACTATCAAGCAAGTAATTCTGCAAATGCAAGAGACACCTAAAGACCATATCATACTAATACGGGTTTTCCATTTATTCCCACATGCAAATATGCAATAGTAACTAAAGTAGTTTAGCTAATGTTGTAAGAGAAAAGGTTCGTAACTCCTCAGTTTACAATAAAGTTCATGTTTTTTGAATTTAGAACTCCACTTTCAGAACATTAGTAGTGTCTTCGACATAAGTTCATTTCATAAAAGGAAACTGAGACCATCTTCAGCAAAGTCAACGAGCTCTTTGTAATTCAACAAATCAATCATCAAGAAGCATCAACTTTCTTATTTAACTTTTCTAATTTAGTCAAAATGATTCCTGTTTGTACTAGTTTTGATGATATGGCTCTTCTTTTCCCCAAAACGGTTGCCAGAAAGCACAATTAGTTATTCATCTAACTGCTTACCAGCTCGAATACCAAAAGAAAAAGAGGGAAATCAAGTAGAAGAAGCCAAACAGAAGCAAAAACACCGATGCTTCTCGGCTGAACCGTAATAAAGACTAAAAGACGATTGATCGAATCCATACCGAGTGAGACGAAGAAGACGACGACGACATTTTCGGAGAAATCTTATCCAAATCCTCCGCCTCACGCGCGCGATTAACTGGAGGCGCTGCCACGAATTCGTAATTCGACGGAATCCCCAAGTTTGAAAAAAGCCCTTCGGAGCTATTAAGCAGAGAGAGAAACTCCGCGGGGGAGCTGTTCATCCGCAGGAAGTTACTGAATCCTCCGCCGCCGGCTGAGTCCAGCAACTCCAGATCGATGTCGGTGGGCGAGGCATTGAGCGGCGGTGGTGGTTTGGGAATATCCAAGACGACATCGGCTAAAGGTTGCTCCTCGTCCGATTCGAGCAGAGCTTCCAGCCAGGTCGCCGGAGCCGACCGGTATCTGGCGAGGCCGCCGCCGTCGCTCCGGGCCAGCTCAGCACTTCCGCTGCCGCGCGACGGTTGCATCTACAGTTTGTTTTTTGTTGTTAGTGAAATTCCTATTACTAATTTTTTTCCTTATCTAGAAATCAGGTGATTTATGTTGAGTTTCCACTTTTTCTAGCGTCCCTCCAATTCGATTTCGTAAAGTTCTTTGCAGTGCGCGAGTTTTATACCAAAATCGAGTTTCCGGCGACTCACCAGATTCCTCACCGAGTGTATTGATAGTGATTGGACTCACAACAGGAAAGGAAGCCACGGTAGCCCATCTTACTTTTATCAGTCATGTTATGTCAAAAGACTTTTACTTCTAATTTTATGAAATATTAGGCGACATTACTCTACACAACAAGATCCGTAAAATCGAATCTAGGGTAGATTTTCAGGACCACTATAGATGATTCCATTTGAAGCAAATTTCAAGGGCAAAACAAATACTCACTCCGTTCCAGCCGACTTATCTTATTTGATTTCGATACAAATCTTTTAGTGAGTAAATAATTGTGTATAGAAAAATAGGTAATTGTGTGTAGAAAGTAAGTTTGTGTAATAATTATTTTCTTTTTTAGGAAACAAGACAAGTCGATTGGGACGGTCCGAAAAAGAATATAAAACAAGTCGGACAAGACAAAGGGAGTACCTTTTAGGAAGCAGTAACAAACTCTCATACAAAAGAAGTATCCATATTTGCAAATTCTTAACTAAATATGATTCTTATGACTCCGAATCCCTAAATGAAATGATGAAAGGGTCTACATAAATGAAAACAAGGCGAGGAGGTCACAGAATGGTAATCAGCAGTCCAAATCTATAGCCATCAATACATTTCATCACTACAAAAAAAGATCCATGTTTTCTCCGATGCTGCAGAGCTTTCTTCATTCCATCATCATCTTCCGGTTCGCGTTAACTTACCGTGAAGCAAGCGAACCAACATACTCTGTATATTCTAGAATTAGTCACACTTGATGTTCCTGTAAATTCTCCTCACAAACAAGTTGGATCCAAGGTATCCAACAGCACCTGAGATTTGAGCAAATTAGAGGCAGCAAGTGCAGTAATACACATAACTACAGGAGAAGTTATTTCTTTTCCAATGGTGTGAAAAGACAAGCAGACTTACCACATAGTATGCCCAGGCCTAGACAGAACATCAAAGTGTATCCGAAGTAAAAGCTGGTCTGGAAGAAGCCCGACATCTTAGTCTTGACATAATAGTAGTATATAGAGTAGAAGTATACATATAGAGCAGTTGAAGCAGCAGAGAAGAATGAAGTCCATTGCCAGTGATAGTTCTCAGCATTCAGTAAGAAATATGTCCCCACAATGGTCACGCAAACGGTGACAATGATCAGAATTACAAAGACAAGAAGCATGAAGCCGTAGACATAGTACACCTGTCAACAAGAAAACCACATGAATATGGAACTGCTGTTAAGGTTTTAGGAGAGGAGGAGCTTTAAAAAAGGACAAAACGTTCATCACAAGATGAACTAATATTGGATGGAAATATGCTGTAGAAAGAGGAAGCAAACAAGACCAAACAAAATGGAATATCTGGACCCATAAAGAGCGAAAATAACCATGATAACAAAATCAAAATGCTTATAGTGATTTAAGGGATGCATGTCAGGTCTCAATCAACATTAGAAACAGCCACGAATGAAGTTTCCAGATTACCAATGTGTATAACATAGCATACCAAACAAGAGAAAAGAAAACAAGTACTTAATTTAACAGCTGCCAGTCACATATTTCACAATATATACTCAAGAAATTGATAAGCTTATGACACTTAAATGAAAAGTACTGTACCTTGTAATTCCAGAAGGAAGTGAAGACGAAATACATTTCAATAAAAATGCTTCCAAAAGGAAGTAGACCTCCCATGAGAGAAATAATTGATGGAGTCAGATACCACTTCTTCTCAGGGATTGGACGAGGAATGGTCTTGACTCGGCAAGGATTGTTTGGCGCACCACTCCAGTTTCTTCCAACAACAGTGCCAAGAAGAGCCAAGGGGAAAGAAATAAAAGCCCAAATGACAAAAACAACCACCATGGTACCAAAGGGAATGGCAGCAAGCGACCCATAAAATATGGCAATTGTGTTTAAGATGAAGCCAATCCCAAAACACAAGAACGGGAAGAGCGACGCTGTGAGTATCATTGATGTTATCCACTTCTTACCTAACAAGATTTAACAAAAGTAAGCACAACCAGATACGACTATGAATGATACAGTAATTTATTTTTTATGTACAGCAGTACAATCATGAAAGAATTTGAACAATAGGGAAAGACATTATATTGTTGTTAAAGGAGGACCAAAATGTTACATACCCCCCATACGGGAATACATGCCACCGCTCACATAACCAGCTATAAATGAGGTAAAAGCATAGCACACGATAAAGGTAGTTACAATAGCTCCTCTCCTGAGACATAAGAACACAGTAAGTATTAGTTAGGGTTTATTAGGTTATTGAGAGAAAAAAAAAAATCTTCAGCAACTTTTTTATATGAGACAGAGGATAACTCCAAGCTTCTTCTTTAATGTAGAGATTGAAGACATCTTAAAGTAGCTCTGGCTTACCCTATGTACAACATTCCAACAATTGCAAAGATGATGACGAGCAGAACAAGTGCTGCTAGCTGAGCACCAGTACCAACAACAGCAGTGAGAAGAGCCAAACTTTGGGGAGGCCGAAACACATCACCATGAACAAGTTTCCAACCAGACTCTTCGCTTACATCCCTTTCCTATAAAATAAAAGCCAAAAAAGATTAGGGCATAAGCAAGCTTGTAAAATAGTTCCCATTGAGACAATTCTTTCATGAACTGTCCATAAATACAAGCTCCAAGGAACATACATAAAAAAACTATAGGCAAGGTCTTCAAAGACAGATAAATATGCAGAATACATTACCAGGGTCTCGAGATCATCATCTTCCCGAGCATATTTAGCATAGTCGTTACGGAGTGTGCGCATTAATATCATAGACACCAAACCGGTAAGGAAAATCACCATCATGAAAGAATTGAAGACAGAAAACCAATGGATCTGCAAAGTGAAAATGCCTGAATAAGCTGGCTTGGAAAAATAAGCGCACAACTTAAGTTTTGCCAACTATTCAAGGTTTTCTTCTCCACTTTCTCGGTTTATCCAGGAAAAAATGTTCAGAATACAAAAAGTAAATAATTCAGGATTATTCAAGTACAAGAGACACGATAACAGGAAAACTTAATACTAATAATACAATCATGTACCTGGTGCTCAAAAAAGGGGTAATCCAGATATACATCAAAACGACGTGCAAACGTAGTGTTAGTTGGAATCCATTTGACAGAGTAAGTCATATCCAGAGTCCGTCCCTCTTCAAGTGGCTTTGGATTTTCTTGAGTGAGATTGACATGAATAATCTGCCAGTGCAAAATTTGAGTTCAGAATGAGCAATCAAATAACTCTTGTCACATGAATAAATTACTACTTTGGATTATTTTTTTCCCTTTTTAAGGGTCACCTGGTTCTCATTGTAGTTGATAACAAGACTTTTGTGAGTAAAGAGCACATGCTTGTTGTCTCGGTTTCTATCAGGAAGAACCTCACCGATAAAACCTTCACAGAACATTTAGCAGTTCCATCAGAGTTGACTACAATTTAGCAAGAGTTTATAAGATATCATAAACAGATGGAAACATACCCCATAACGGCAGATCATCTGATCACAAGCAACGCACAGAGGTATGAGAAAAGCACCGGTTAGAAAGGAATGAAAATGTATTTAATACGAAATCTAAAAAGCTTACTCGGTAGCAGTGGAAAGGAAAAAATCAAGATGGACTTACCCATGAAAAATTCAAACCAGTAAGAATTGTCAATGGCATCTTTGAACTGTTTAACTTTTGCTGCGTCTAGTTCAATTTCACAAAATACAGTCTTATCGACATCCTCTACAAGAAATTAGCCATATAATTTGCATAGAGTCGCAGGGAATAAAAAGAGTATGTCAAACCAAATGGAGAAATGGGGTATTACTCTTATATTTTATGTCGATTTGGCTATCAATCAGTTCGTTCCCTCCAAGAACCTCACCAAGGCCACCCCACTTATGAGGAGCATTTCCATTTGGGTGACAAAACGGGAGGCTGTAATAGTTATATGTCTCCTGGGGGTTATTATATGGGCCAACCTTGTTCACCCATAGTATGACGGCTTCATCAGCTTTGTACTGCAGATAAATTAAAAATATGTCAACTATAATGAGAAACTATAAATCACTTTAACTGATGGTTCCAAATTATATTACTTTCCTTTTAGATTTAACACTTACTGCGTAAGTAAAAGAACATTCACGACATACTCAGCAATTTGGGACACATGAGAGGTGCAAGCAAGATTCATATATTGTTTCACACGAAAAGAAAACTAGTGCAATTAAATCCCACACACATTTTTTGCTCCTTCTCTCCTTCAGATCAACAAAACACAATGAGTGAAAGTGATAAATGAGTGGGGGGAAAGACGCATTCTGCCTGATTATTTCTGCTTGATTATTACAATAATGTTATCCCATGGCTATCCATTCTCGTGCAATTTTAGGCAACTCCACAACAAGAGAAGAAATTATATATATATATAAATATATATATATATATATATATATATATATATATATATATATATATATAGTAAACAACGAATAGGCTTTGCATTTACTCGAATTCCTAAAATAAAATCACCACTGTTCTTCCCGATCTTGCCTTATCACAAACAAAAGAAACTCGTCTTTCAATCACAAATGCTAATTGCATAAACGAGAAAAGAGGAGCCAACTGTAAAGATTTAAAACAATATCCAAGCAACGTGAACAATTAAGAAGCAAAACCAGAACAAAATCGCAAGTTCCTCACCTTGCCGAAAACAGAAGATGCGAAGAAAGCGAAGAAGACGACGAGGATGAAGGACGATCGGACGGAAGACAGCATCGCTTCTTTGTCAACAAGTTCGGCCGGATCTGAATCAAGAAAGGCTCCCCGACTGGAAATCGCAGAAATTCTGCAATTCCTCTTTCTTTCTCTGCTGATTCCAACAAATCAACTCAGATCTCAGAAAATAACCGGATTCCCTCACGCGAAGGATCGATTACACCGCCATTTGATTGAATCTGAGATTTTGGGAATTTGCAGAGGAGGAGAGATGTGCAAATCTGGGTTTATGGCTTTCACCTAGTAACGCTATGCCCCCCCCCTCAGTAAAAGCTTATAATTAGTCTTCGCGCAAGTGTACGATCGAAGTTTTTATTTTTATCGTCAATTTGGCCCATAAAACAAAATACTACTACTATATTTTATGATTATATAACTACTATTACGGTTAAACTTTGATAAAATAATAATCTTGAAATTAAGAAAAAATATTTATTTAACGAGATTATTATTTTATCGAATATTATTTTAGTGCATTGACTTATATCGGAATCGGAAAAAATATTATTTTAATAAGATTATTACTTTATCGAATACTCCCTCCGTCCCATTATTAATGTCTCACTTGCCTTTTTTGGTTGTCCTATTATTTATGTCTCATACTAAATAAGAAAATAAATGAGTTGACCACAATCAATCTAAGCAAGTGGATCTCACATCTTTATACTTTTACATCACAACTTTACACTTATACCTCCACTAAACTTTTTGCAAATTGATTTACTTTATAGTATTATTTTTTGGAGAGAAATATTTTGAAAAGTATTCATGATTACATACTTAAATATGAACAAACATACCGTGTCTAGTCCCAATGGAACATAAATAATGGGACGGAGAAAATATTATTTTATTGAGATTTAACTGTACTATATTTTATGATTATATCATCCAAATGAATCTGCATCACTTAAATAGATCGATGTGGTTTTTAAACGTATTGATCGAATTCAAACTCGTGACATTCTCAATAACACATATTGTACATTATCTCTAAATGGGATGAATAACATTTGGTTTTTTGTGTTTGTGAATCTCAAAGTTTTGAAGACAAAATGTTTATAAAATAATAACATGAATACATATATATTCGTTGCAATTTCTAATTGATAAATATATTCGGAAGAGAATTCATTTCTATATTTTCATAAATTGAAGTCTCTTGATCAGATTTTGGGCTCAAACAAATGTTGATTAGAATAGGCCCATCCAATCAGGCCCACCTTAGAACTAGTTGAGTGTATCACCCGCCTGAATGCCGAGTTTTTCTCTGCCGTCAACTCAACATCTTCGTCACCCGGGCCCAAAACTGGACTTTACTAAACAAGCGAGAAATTTCTATTTTATTAGTCAAGCACGCTAACTCAAATTGTTGAACTATTCTTGGTTTTTTATTATTAAAGATAAATAAATTAGTTCACGATTTTGTGTTCTTCCTTAGAAATTGAAATTTGTATTGCCAAAATTAGTTTTTGAAAACTAAGTAGAGATAGAGAGAGAGACACGAATATAATATGCTACATTACTAAATTAATTACTAGGATAAAATAGCACAATTATCAAAATTAGGGGTGATGATGAATCAGGAAATATGAAGCCCAATGCTGCATGGTGTCCACGTCGACATGCAAGAATTATATTCCCTCCGTCCCGCTATTACTGTCCTACTTGTCTAATCGGGTTGTCCCGCTATTACTGTCTTCTTTCCTAAAATAGTAAAAATTAAGTGAGACCCCCTTATTCACTACTCAACCCCCACATTCTTATACTCCCTCTCTTCAAAAATCTATCTCCCACTCGATTATGTTCTGCTCCGAACTCAGAAAATTATAATTTTTATCTTCTTGAAAACTTTATATTATTTCTTCAAATAAAATATAAAAAAATATAAAAAATAAAAATCGATTGCCTTTTACTAGCCTTGCAAAAATTTGGATAATTCTCATTTCTTTCCACCAACCACTTCTCGAAAACTGTGTCATTTTCTTTATACAATTAAAACTCATAAAATACACACTAAACTAAAATTTCTTAATCTCCGTGCCGAAGTCAACTGGGACCAGTGGCGGAGCCAAGATTCGAAAGTGGCGGTGGCGGAATGCTAGGTTCAGTTCGAGTTGAGTCATAGGTTGTGAGTCCAATACTAAATTTAATCTACCTCTACTTGACAATTCAAAATATTCAATTTGAAATACATATAAACTAATATATATAAAAAGAAATGGTTCATAATCACCAAAGTTTTAACGAATACATACTAAATATGAGTACTAAAAGAAATGGTTCATAATCGTAGGTCTGGATCCCTCTCTAAGCTACAATTATCTAAATCTTTTTCAATCCTATGGACTTTTCTAGTATGAGAATCTGGATTTCGAGTTGTTGGAGTCGGAGTTGGTTCTCTCTTATAAAAGCCTAAAATGGTGCCCTTACTCATTGTTCTTGTCTTCTTGACCTCTTTGTCACCTTTAAATTTCGATTTCAAATACAAATGGTTGAAAAATCAGTGCTATTATATTTATACCAAGATGCAAGACTCAACAAAAATATCAATTATTTAACAAATTAAGGGTAAAGTAGTGAACTAGGGTTTAGAGTTTAGAATTCCAAATTCTAGAGTAGAAAACTAAAATTTGAAACAAGTTTCGAAAATTTACCTTTTATTTCCCAGGGAGTTGGCGCGGCGATCGACGAGGCGACGACCTCTTAATTTGCGGTAGAAATCTTTTTCTACATCATAAGTGAAAATGTTGAAGCTTTGAAGGCAAAACAGGGGAAAACTCTCTATTACTCTGTATCTCTATGTGACTAAATCTAATTTGAAAAGAAATGCGATGGAATTTGATTTACAAAAGAGAATTTGTGGGTTGGGCTTTCAAAATCTTTTAACAAATTAACTTATTACAAATTATTAAGAGATATGAGTCAACAATTGAAAGAGTATTAATAATATTATATATATATATATATATATATATTAGTTGTTGACAAAAATTTGGGGGTGGCGGGCGGCCGCCCACTCCCTCCGCCTCTGACTGGGACAGAATTAGGGGAGGGAGGGAGTATAATATTTGGGCCTTAATTCGGCACCTCCAGTTTTGGTGGGCTTTTCTTTTTGCTTCTTCGGCACGCCAAGTAAGTTAAATCCTGCTCCACGACTCTGCACCCTCCACTCACTTGACTATAACTCCTCATCTACCATGTCCACAATTTCTCCCACTCATGGCAACCATGAAAACGACGTCGTCAGCGGGATGGCGGATCACTCGGGCCGCCCCGCCAGGAGATCCCGGTCGGGCTTCTGGCGCTCTGCCTGCTACGTTATAGGTAATATCCATGCATGCGTCTGCCGGTGCGTGTGTGTCTCGGTGTGAGTGATGAGATTCCATTGCTGTGCAGGGGCTGGGGCGGCCGAGAGGTTTGCGTATTACGGAGTGGGTTCGAATCTGATATCGTACCTCGCCGGTCCGTTGGGCCAGTCCACGGCGACGGCGGCGGCGAGTGTGAATTTATGGTACGGCGCGGGACAACTCCTCCCACTAGTGGGCTCTTTTGTGGCCGACTCCTATCTGGGCCGCTATCCAACCATCGTCCTCTCTTCCCTAATCTATATATTGGTTGTTAATTCATATCTATATATTTTATATTAATAGTTTGGTAAAGTGGATTTCTTACTATTTTCATTTTGTCCCTTGATAGGCGCTTGGGATGCTGACGGCGTCGGCTTTCATGGAGTCGGAGGGGAACCCCAACAAGCTTGACATGGTGCTGTTCTTCGTGGCGCTGTATCTGATCGCTTTAGGACAAGGGGCGTATAAACCTTGTCTCACGGCTTTTGGAGCCGACCAGTTTGACGAGCAGGATCCCGATGAGCTGAGGAGTCGAAGCTCCTTCTTCAACTGGTGGTACTTTGGTATTTGTGCCGTTCCGCTCGCAACTCTCATGCCCTTGAATTACGTACAAGATAACATTAGTTGGGGGATCGGGTTTGGAATCCCCTGCCTCGCTCAGATACTTGCCCTCTTGATACTCCTCCTCGGGAGAAAGTCGTACCGATACAGTATCAAAAGAAGCCACAAAGGAGGCGGTAGTACAAGTGATGAAGAACAACCTCCTCTGATTTCTACCGACTTCAAGTAAGATTTTACTCATGATTATCTAAATTGAATGTATTGATCATGTTGTCTGAATATATGTTCGATTCGAACGATTTCATATTACGCAGGCCTCTAAGCGAGTCCTTGTTAGCGGGGGATGATAAGCATAAGCATGGAGCAGGGGAGGAAGTGGACGAGGCAAAAGCTATAAAAAACTTGCTCCCATTATGTGCTACATCTCTAGGCTTCGCCATAGCCATATCCCAAACAACCACACTCTTCACCAAGCAAGGCATCACAATGGACCGCTCCATCGGGCCAAACATCGACCTCCCCGCCGCCTCACTCCAATACCTAATTACCCTCACAATCATCATCCTAATCCCCATCTACGACCGCGTCATAGTACCTCTATCAAGAACCATAACCGGAACCCCAACCGGACTAACGGAGCTGCAGAGGATCGGGACAGGTATGCTTCTATGCACCATCTCCTTAGTCGTCGCAGCTCTAGTCGAGCAGAAGCGCCTTCAAACCGCATCCGACTACGGGTTAGCCGATCTCCCCGGTGCCACGGTCCCCATGAGCTTCTTGTGGCTAGTCCCACAATACATTATGTACGGGTTCACGGAAGTGTTCACATTGATAGGGTTGCAAGAATTGTTCTATGATCGGGTGCCTTGCAGCTTGAGATCGATTGGGTTATCGATGTTTTTGAGTGTATTAGGGATGGGGCAGATCTTCAGCAGTTTGCTTATCTCCGTCATTGAGGAGGTGACTGGTAGTGCAAGTGGTGGGTATGGGTGGTTTTCGGACAACACCAACCGGGCTCACTTGGATTACTTCTACTGGTTGCTTGCTGCCCTAAACGCGGTCGGTTTTCTTGCATTCTTGTGCGTTACAAAGTCTTTTGGTACTAAGAAGGGTAATCGTCGAATCTTTCTAAATTAGTGTCTGCTACTATACTATATATCGATGTGATTATTAATTGCTATATATGTGGATGTGATTGTTAATTGCTATATATGTGGATTGTGATTATGATACTATTAGTGTACATTATTGAGTTTTGGATTTTTTTTGGATTAAGAAAGCAAACCTGGTAAGTTATTGGAAGCATTCGATGATCCGACAAATTTAATAATGTTGACGATTCAGTACGGGCATATTTTTCGTCGAAAATATCAGTGATATTTTACAAAAACAATAATGACTGATGGTTGCGGAGCCTGAAGTTACGTTTTATACGCTGTTGTAATAGAATATGCTGGAGCCGTTGCTTTCTCTCTTTAATTTCAAGAATTATTGGTGGACGGTTGCGTTAAGTAATACGCAATCTCATTGCATATTTGACCCCAAATTCTGTGTTGTTGCTTGTTAGTTGAAAAATGCAATGATTTCTTTTTCTTTTTAGAGACCCACAAAGTAAACACGGTATTGGCGTACATACCATCAAAGTTAGTTGTTGGATTAAATTTATCAATTAGAATCATTTATAAAAGGGAAATTCTAAATGGATTAAATTTATCAATTAGAATCATTTATAAAAGGGAAATTCTAAATGGATTAAATTGATCCGGATCAAATACCTAAAATAGATTCACTAAAATTTCAAAAGATTGTATTGTCCTTTTCATTTTCATTTTCAACTTCAAGTTTTATTTATGTTAAATATAATAAATATATAAATATGAAGAATTTAATACAAGATTTATTATGGGCAATCCAAAAGTTTTCTATATTTAATTTTTCATTTCAATTCAACTTTTCACTTTTTAAATTAAAAATCATTCACTTTTAAATAACATGACTATTGTACTTTAAGTAATACAAAATTTCATTTTTTATTTTTTTAATAAATGTAATTTGATTGTATAATTTATTATATGCAATCTGACCATTTTTATTAATCTGATCATTTTTATTTATATAATATATAATTATTTTAAATAAAATAAATTTGTAATAATTTAAAAAAGGTAAAAAGTGTATATATATATATATATATATTATTTTGATAGAAAACTAATTGTAAAAAAAATTAAAGAAAATATAGCTTCAATTTATCATTATATTATAAATTATAAATAAAAGAAAATTTCCAATAGGAAGTGTTATAAATATTTTAATTAATTTTTTCAAATTTTCTTATAAATAAAATATTTTTTAATAAATTGAAAAAAGTTAAAAAGTAAAAAGTGTATATATATTATTTTGATAGGAAACTAATTCTAAAACAATAGCTTTAGTTTATCATTATTTTATAAATAAGTAAAAGAAAGGTTCCAATAGAAGCCTAATAAATATTTCCATTTTCTTTAAAATTTGCTTATTAAAAATACATTTGTTGCCAAAAAATTCGTAACAAAGTTAAATTAGTAGAATTGATGTATTTCGAAGAAAGTTAAATTCGTAGAATTGAAATATTTGTCTGCTCGTATTCAGCTTTAATTTTCAAATTCGATTCGAGCTTTATTGAGCTTGAGCCCGAGCTATTCAGATAAAGTTTGGTTTCTTAACAGCCCTAATGACATACATGTCAATAAGCTTGTATTATTGTCAAATGTTTAGTGTTCAAATCTTAGTGATTTCTATATTAATGTTCAAATAGGGGCGTTCAAATCTTAGTGATATCTCTATCTGTGTTCAAACAGGAGCGGATTTAGAGGGGGTTAAGAGGGTTGATCGACTCATCAGCATAAAAAATTTTGCATAGTAGGGTATACCATCATAATTTAGCAATAATTAAAATGATTAATATATCTAGTTTAGTGGATAGCACCTCTAGCACTTGTTTAAAAGGTCTTAGGTTCAAATTCTTATTTCAACATTTTTTACCCCTTTCTTTTGATATTTTCAACTTGTTATAATTTATTCTATTCTATTTTTACAATTCTTAACATTACTTTTAAGAAACATTTCTTTTAATATTTTTTCCAACTATCTTATACCTACATATTTTTTTCAAATTCATTAAATCATGCATGACTCTACATTTTCTCATAATAATATAAATAAATATCATGTATGACTCTATATTTTCTCATAATAATATACATAAATGTCCTTAAATATTGTGTTTATGAAGAGTTATTTTTTCTCTTATATATATCCTTAATCACAAAGAATATTGCATAACAATTCTTAAAACTAAAATCTAGTGAAGATCGTAGAATGGCCGAGACTCTACCTTCATCATCGAAGAGTAAAACACGTGACTGGAAATTGATTTACAATTAATTGGTCTACAAATTAAAAAGTATTATTAATGAAATATAATATCAATAATTATAGAATAAGTTGATAAGAAATTTTAAAAGAATAATACATAAATTGAATATTTATAGTTTATTAGTGGAGGGGATTAGATGTTGATAAATCCATTCAGGATGACATTAATATGATTTTTTATTCATTTTATTATATTAATGAGATTAATGTTAGTAAAAATTACATAAATTGAATATTTATAGTTTATTAGTGAATGTGATTAAATATTAATAAATTGATTCATTTTTTTGATTATTTTATTAGTGAAGCGGATTAGTCAAGTAGTACTCCATTCGTCCCACTCGAATGTAGGATGTTATTTGCAACGATAGTCAATCGGTATTAAAAATACTACTTACTTTATAGTTTATTAGGGTCAAATTGATCCATTTAGCATCACCCTTTATAAAAAAGTTGAAATTTATTGGGTTACATAATGGTTAAGGTACTTATCCAGACTAACGCACTCATTATTAAAAAAAAAATCCTGATAATTTAATAGATTTTGTTCAAAATTCATGAATAATAAATAAAAATTCCGAAATTCTAGTTCCATGCCGAGTACCAGAATTTGGTGGCATTTATTTTACCAAATGTATTTCTTTGATGCAACTCAAACTACATTAAAAGCGTTACTCCTAAAAACGTAAACTCTTGTTCGTGGGTTTTCATCGTAACATGGAATTCAAAAAATATTTTTAAATTATTTTCAGAACAGCTTTGGGCCTTTGGCCTACTAAGCCAGCAAATGCCAAGGAGGCCAGTGGGTCCCCTCGTCGAGCAATTGAATTTCAACTAACATTCATAAATCCGTTACCTATGCATACATATTTTTGGTGGATATTGAGTGGTTCCGTATGAACAGTCCTTATCGTGCGAATATATGAACATTGTACTTTAAAGATAAACGTATTGCACTTTTAAGATAAATATACTGCACTTTAATACTGCACTTAAAGACAAATGTATTGCACTTTAAAATATAATATTTTTGCCTTTAAAGTGCAGTATATATATCTTTGCAGTGTTCATACGTTCACGCGATAACAAGCTGTTCACATTTGAACCTCCACCTACATATATTACTTTTTCCTTTTTCAAACTATTGTTATGTATATATTTTGATAAATAATCGATGAGTAGTTGCATTAGTTGGCTAATTAACAAGGAATGATGATAAATATTAAATACAATGAAAAATTAGCATGGAACTAATTATTCAAACTAAGCAAATACTCCTATGTAATAATCCGACAGCCTGTTACAACAATATTACCGTAATAATGCAATCTTTATATTAAATTTTTATGTGACAGCCATGTCACTAAGTTTTTGGCTGTAAATTCGGACTAAATAAGGAGAATCAAATCTTCACAACGTGTAGCGCCCGCCACCCAATCACATTTCCTAACACAAAAGTAAGTCGATCTAAATTTTAAAGAGCTTTTCGTTAATATTGGAGATTAGTTTCAAAAAGTTAATTCGATAATTTAATTATTCAAATCATGTTAACTAAAAAATTATAAGTTAAAAAGTGTTTTAAAACTAATTGACGATTCAATATTCTTATAATCTTGGACTAGTTTTTCTTAAGAAGGATTTAGTGTCCGCCAGCCCCGGCTCTAATTACGACGTAATAAGGATATCCTAGGATAAATTCTAATAATTCATTTCTACAACAAAATACCCTTTGATTATTCGTTTTAAGTTGATAAAGAGTTTTCCTAGTATTATTTTTATGTGCAATCATCTAATCAATGATTACATTACTTGGAATATATGGAGGATAAAATATGTTAACAATTACTTCTTTCCTCCTATAGATTTAGTTTAATACTCCCTCCGTCCCATTATTAATGTCCCACTTGCCTTTTTTGGTTGTCCCATTATTTATGTCCCATACCAAATAAGAAAATAAATGAGTGGACCACAATCAATCTAAGTAAGTGGACCCCTTTTTACTTTTACAACACAACTTTACACATTTACCTCCACTATCTTAATTACCCAGTCCCAATGAAACATAAATAATGGGACGGAGGGAGTATATATTTTCAGACTGACCAATTTAAATAGTCTAGTATTATTTTTTAGTAAATTATTACAAACATTTTTTATGAGTGATCCACAACTTTATACAATTCTACACACATCAACAACTCTTTTTAAAAATTGCATAAAAAGAAAGTATACTGAATCTAAGAGAGAGAGGAGTATATATGAAATAAATCTTGTTAGCTTTTAAAAAAAAATACTCATGTGCCTAAGATTAATTTTGAGTGTCAAATATTACTTGAAAACTATATTGCCAACTAAGACAATCATTAGAAAATTCGGTTTCAAAATAAATACTAATTGAGAAAAATTACAAGCCAATTTTCTTTTCTTTTAAGATAAAAGAAAAATAGGAATTCGAAAAAGAGGCATTTTTAACTGTAGCCACACAGTACATATATACATACATATATAGCCGATCCAAAAAAAAAACACAAATATAGCCATTTTGTCCTTATACGGCGGGGCCGATGGGAGGGCCGATGGAGGGCCGATGGAATCCATAGGCCCTCCATAATTCCTGAAAAAAAAAAAAAAAAAAAAAGGGTTAAACAGGAGGGCATCGGCCCTCAAAAAAAAATTTAAAAACTTTTTTTTTTCTTAAGCAGAGGGCCATCGGCCCTAAAAAAAAATTAAAAAACTTTTTATTTTTTTATATATATTCAAAATTATTAAATTAATTATATTAAGTTTTATAAAATATATTTTTTATATAAATATTTTTATAAGTGTATTATATATTTATATTTAATTGAATATTTTCGAATATCGAATCGAATATCATAATTTTGTATTCGTATTTGAATACTAATCGAATCGAATCAAATATTTATATTCGAACTTGAATATTAAAAATTCGAATACGAATATCAATATTCGAATAGAAATACTCATCGGCCCCCATCGGCCTCTCCCCGATGGAGGGCCTATGAACTCCCCCCATCGGCCCTCCCATAGGCCCTCCGCCGATGGAGGGCCTATGGACTCCCCCATCGGCCCTCCGCCGATGGAGGGCCTATGGACTCCCCCATCGGCCCTCATCGGCCCTCCCATCGGCCCTCATCGGCCCTCCCATCGGCCCCGCCTATTAAAGACAAAATGGCTACTTTTGTGTTTTATTTAAGTCGCAGGCCATATTTGTATTTTTTTTTTCGGTTTTGGTCAAGAGAGGGTATTACCACTTCGAAAAACAATAGTTGATTAAATGGGCCCCATATCAAGAGTGTTAACGAGCTGGCAAATTTCTGAGCGTTTGACAAACTGTTCATCTTTCATACCACCTCAATTTCCCATATTAATAGCCCCTCACGTTCCCTTCTTCCTCGCCATCTCTCTCTCATTATCTGTTTGCTTTCATTTCTGCGTCCAAGAGAATCTTTTCTTAGTTTCTGTCATGGCCGAGGAAACTAAGAATACAGCTCATGAAGCCGAAGAGGTTGTGGTTTGTGATGTGCCGGTTGCGGAGGAGCCAACAAAGACGGTGGTAGAGAAGAAGGCTGCGGCGGAGGAAGTGGCTGAACCAGAGAAGGAGAAAGAATGCGAGGAAAACAAGATTACTGAATCTACCTCGTTCAAGGAGGAGAGCAACAAAGTCGATGATCTTATTGATCCGGAGAAGAAAGCTTTGGATGAATTCAAGCAGTTGATTCAGGAAGCCCTCAACAAGCATGAATTCACAGCTCCACCTCCTCCGCCCCTCGCCGCCGTCAAGGAGGAGGAAGAGCCAAAAACTGAAGGAGAAGCCAAAACAGAGTCTTGTGATGCAGTTACCGAGGTCCCTCCCTCGGCGGAAAGAGAAGATGCGGCGGAGGAAGAAACGTCAACTCCGGCGGCGATTGAGAAGGTGGAAGAAGAAGTAAAGGAAACTGTAGTTCATGAAGTTACGCCCCCTACTCCTCCAACAGAAGAGGATACCTCCGCCGCCGTCCCATGTGAGGAGGAAGCAGCGCCACCGCCGCCACCGGAAGAGGTCTCGATCTGGGGGGTCCCACTTCTTGCTGATGAAAGGAGTGATGTCATCCTCCTCAAATTCCTGAGGGCCAGAGACTTCAAGGTGAAGGAATCGCTCGCAATGCTGAAGAACGTGGTGGCGTGGAGGAAGGAATTCAAGATTGACGAGTTGGTGGTGGAGGAAGGAATCGGTGAAGGGTTGGAGAAAGTGGTGTACGTTCATGGAGTGGATAAGGAGGGACACACAGTTTGTTACAACGCGTTCGGAGAGTTTCAGGATAAGGAGCTGTACAGCAACACATTCTCTGATGCTGAGAAGAGAGCAAAGTTTTTGAGGTTTTACATTCAGTTCTTGGAGAAGAACATCAGGAAGCTTGATTTTAGCCCAGAGGGAATATGCACAATTGTTCAAGTTACTGATCTCAAGAATTCACCTGGGCTGTTCTTGGTCAAGAAAGAATTGAAGCAGGCTACCAATCAGGCCCTTCAGCTTCTGCAGGATAATTATCCGGAATTCGTTGCCAAACAGGTATCTATGCAGGAAAAGATTCAACCTTTGATATGTACTGTTTATTCTGCATGCAAGAAAAGATTCAAATTTTTAAATGGTGTGATTGTGTGAAGGTGTTCATCAATGTTCCATGGTGGTACGTTGCTTACAACAGGATGATCAGTCCATTCTTGACTCAGAGGACTAAGAGCAAGTTTGTTTTTGCTGGTCCAACAAAGACAGCTGAGACCCTCTTCAAGTGAGTCTTTTTTCTTGGGTGTTTTTATCAATTTAGATTCTTCTTCTATAACGGAGTTTCGATTCGTGTTAGATACATTGCACCGGAGCAAGTCCCGGTTCAATACGGTGGTCTCAGCAAGGCCGGAGAGCAAGAGTTCACAACAGCTGATGCTGCAACTGAGGAAATCATCAAGCCAACAAGCAAGCACACAATTGAATTTCCTGTTGCCAAGGTTCAAATTTGAAAATCCATCCATTAAATTTGTTATTTATATACATTTATTTATTTATTTATTTATTTTATTCCAAGAGTGGTTTCTTGAACTTTGCAGGGAGGTACATTGGCATGGGAGGTGAGAGTGGTGGGATGGGATGTTTGTTATGGAGCGGAGTTTGTCCCGAGCGCTGAGGATGGATACACATGGATCGTTCAGAAGTCGAGGAAGATTGGAGCGGCCGACGAACAAGTTGTCAGCTGCTCTTTCAAAATTGGTGAACCCGGGAAGGTTGTGCTCACATTTGACAACCAAACATCTAAGAAGAAGAAGCTTCTTTGGAGGTCCAAGACTGAATGAGGATGAGGAATTCTTTGCTGTTTCACATATTCTTTTTGGCTGATCTGCATTCAACTTGGTTTTGAGGAGTTATTGTTATTTTTAGTTTTGGATCATTTATTTTTTGCTTGCTGTAATATTGTATAAATTTATTGGATAAATTTGTTATTTTTTTTGTTTCTGTTCATGAATGATTATTCACATCACATTCTTTGTTGCCAACATATTTTTTTATTGTAAAGCTGTTCCTTGTAGTGTTTGATGCACAAAAGCTTATGTGTACCACTTTCGTATATCCTTGTGTGTGATACACCACAAGAGTATTGACATGTGTTAAATATGACCCACTTAATTTAGTGAGAAATGTCACATGTTAATACCCTTGTGATGTGGTATACACAAGGGTATATGAAAGTGATACATACAAGCCGCCCCGTATTTGATGTTTTCTAGTTAGTAGCAAACTAACATGTCCTAACAAAGAAAACACAAACCTCATAAATCACAAGGAAACATTTCAACATCAGCACTCTGTCTGATCATTAATCAAAACAGAAAATCAAGAAAAAATCAGACATGCTATGTCTGAAGCTTCATGAACCAGCATGTCTACTTCAGATGATTCTTGATAAGATGAACTGAATTTCCAAGAACATGAACCAACAGCACAAACAAACAAATCTATGACAAGGAATCTATAGTAACAGCAAGAATACAGCTAAACCTCGTTAAAGTAATAACCTTGGGACTGAGAGAAAATATTCATTTAACGAGGTTATTAGTTTATCGAATATTATTTTAGTGCATTGACCCATATCGGGACCGGAAGAAATTATTATCTTAGCGAGATTATTAACCGTACATAAACTAGTTCCCAAAATTCTCAATATCCTTTTTTAGGAGGTATCAGAAAATGAAATCAAATTTACCAAGCAAGCAAACACACACAACTGCCAAAATGAAAACCAACTATTGACCCAAAAACAACATTTTCATCAAGAAAAAAGAAAAGGGAAGCAATCTCAAGACCATGATACATCAGAAAGCAGTGCAGAGAAAATCCAAGCATACATACTTGCACGAAAACTCAGTTTTTCAGGATTGGTTCATCAGGAAACGGGAGGCACGACCTTGAACCGATACAGAAGCTTCTTCTTCTTCGAAGTTGGGTTGTCAATGGTGAGCAATATCTTTCCCAGCTCAGAAATATGAAAACTGTCTGAAACAACTGGCAAGTCGGTTGGAGCCATCTTCTTGCTCTTCTGTATGAGTATAGTGTAGCCGCGCTGTGGTACAAATTCAGCGCTGTAACTAACTTCCCATCCCACCACACGGAGCTCCCAGACAAGAGTGCATATCTGCAAATCCAGTTACAGAAGAGAGTTGGACTCCCAATTTATAATTATCCATTTAAAAGCATAAAAGAAGCTACTTTGCAAGCATACCTCATTCACAGCAATCTCCACAGTTTGCTTAGTGTCTGGTTTCACAGTTATATCTATGACCGGATCGTCCATTGTAAATTCCGGGTTGCATTCACATAAATCTACACTAAGGCCACCATATTGAATTGGAACTTGCTCTGGCAAAATGTACCTGTTTCGCCATATTATTGCAAGAACCGAAAAGATGAATAAGTCCCTTTTGATCTTGAAAAGAAGCATCAAATGTTTACTAACTTGAATAAGTCCCTTTTAATCTTGAAAAGATTAAAGAAGCATCAAATGTTTACTAACTTGAAAAGAGTTTCGGCAGTCCTCGCCGGGCCAGCAAATACAAATTTGCTCTTGGTTCGCTGGGTCAAGAAGGGGCTCATCATTGTATAGAAAGCCAGATACCACCAAGGAACATTGATGAAAACCTACAAGCAGGAACAAACATGGAAAAACTACCATCAACTTTAGTCACCTTAAAACAAGAACTCACAAGTTTGATCTTCAAAGAAGCTTTTGAATTTTCAGTAGTTCCAATCATTCCTAAGGAATCATATCTTGAAAACATTGATTGGTGCTCAAATCATCATAAATATTAAACAAAATGCTTAAGCAGATACACACATATATCAAGAATCAGCAATGAGAGTCTACCTGCTTTGCCACAAACTCAGGATAATTATTCTGAAGAATCTGCAAAGCCTCTTTGGTAGCAATCCGAAGCTCCTTCTTCCCCGGTCCAGGAGAGTTCTTGAGATCACTAACTTGAAAGATGGTGTTAATCCCACCAGGACTAAAATCAAGCTTCCTAATACTTCTTTCAAGAAACTGAATCCTCCACCTCAGAAACCTTAATCTCTTCTCCTCATCTGCAAAAGTCTTCATATACAACTCCTTATTCTGAAACTCCCCATACACATTGTAACAAACCGGATGCCCCTCCTTATCATATCCGTGCATAAAAACAACCTTTTCAAGATCATCACCCAAATCCTCCTTCAGCAGTTCATCAACTCTGAAATCCCTTCTCCATTTGATTGTGTTACTCAACATAACATAAGCATCATTGACTACGAAATCGCGGGCTCGCAGGAATTTAAGCAAAACAACATCACTCCTCTCATCTTTCAGCAAGGGCACGCCCCAAATCGACACCTCATCAGTTAATTTTGCACTCTCTGAAGGAGAACCCTCCAAAAAGAGTCTATTTTTAAGAGCTTCTTGAACGAGAAGCTTGAACTCTTCCATGGATTTCAGCTGATCATATGAAAGATCGGAAACTTTGTTGCTTTCTTCCTTAAACGAAACAAGAGATTCCGGGATCTTTCTATTTTCCGCTGGTTTCTCTATTTCATGTTCGTTTTCCGTTGCTTTGAGCTTTTCTTCTGTATTGATCTCCGGCAATGGGCCTTGGTCAGAAGCGGATGGTGGTGCTTCTGAATCCTGCGGCGGTGGATGGGCGGGAGCTGCTGGAGGTGCACCGTCTGCCATGTTTGGATCGAAAAGGAGTGGGTGGCTGTGTTTTTTTTTTTTCCACTTTTTGAGCTGGTGCTGTGTGCTGTGTACTTGATTGTAGAGATATACGCTTTCTTTAGTGGATTTGAATTGATGGGACTTAGTCAAAAGTAGCGGCTAACCGTTCTTCGCTTTTCTCTGTCAATATATATATAGTCTACATAAGCAGAGGAAGAGAGCAGAGGGAGGAGAGAGAGCACAGAAGAAATTCGGTTATCGTAAATGAATTTTCATTATATTTCCGCTGTCCTTCTCTTACGTACATCATATAATTAGTTATATGGATTTAAATATAGTAATAAAAATGGTATCTTAGTGTTGTATAGTTGTATGAAAGTGACGAGTCGGTGGTCGGATGGAATACAGAAATAGACAGAGACATATTTGGGTTGATTGGGCTGCCTCATGATATAGGCCGGTATTGCTCTAACTAATTCCCTAAAGATATTAGAAAATATGGCCCATTTGATTTTTTAATTGACGAAAATTATTCATAAGAACCCTCGAATTTGACAATAATTTGGGGAAACGAAGAATCAGTGGTGGACATTTCTCAAATGGCGGACGATAGCAAAGTGGCCATACCTGCAAAATACGATCTGAATGAAAAATGGGATGCGTTCCTCGATTTAGGCCTTCGCCGTTTCGTCTACTCTTCGCTCGCCAGTGCCGGCGCCGGCTTCCTTATCTTCCGTGAGTTCTAACGCCAATTTTCAATCGCTTTGTTGATAAAATTCGGAGATTGTAGGTGTTGAATTGACATTTTCAGCATATTAATTTTGGGGGATTTTTGAACAGTTGTAGTGGAGTTGTTGGTTTGCTGACGTTCAGTTGATTACAATATAGTAGCGTTGGATTTTGTTATCTCTATTGGTTTATTGCAATGCCGTGTTATCTATTAGCAGGTCGCGCTCTCTGTTTGTAGTCAATTTGTAACGTGGATTAACTTTTAATAGGAAGCTATATTATGATGCTCTGGTTTAGTTGGCTTTGATTTTCCACTGTTATTGGCTAACATCTAGAGTCATTTGGATTGGATCTACTTTGATAATGTGATACTGTGCCATTGCTTTACAGGCAGTATTGGAGTTTTCAGCTATGAGATACCTCCCGATTTCATAATTGATAAAATTTTGCAGAACCACCAGTAAATAATACAGTTTTCTGTATGCTACCAAATAGCTCTTTGTAGTTCAATTGCTCGTTTAGTCCCCCAGTCAATTCTGTGTTGACGGTATTCATCTATAGTGGACCGAGTTGTTACGTTCATCACAATATGTGGCCTTAGGATTAAAGTTTTAGTAGTCTTGTTATGCAATCCAGCTCATTGGAGGTTGTGTTGGTTGCTGTTTCAGGGAGCCCGACAACACGCTGGGCATCTATAGCTTTTGGTGCTGGAGTAGGTATAGGGTCTGCTTACTCAGAGTGTTCTCTTAAACTTGACGGGTCTTCACCCAAATCGACTTCTAAGGTAAGTGCAGTATTGTTCTATTAAATTAGCTTCCCTACGACTGGGTTCAGATTTGTGTTTTAGTGAATTTTTTTTTTTTCACTGAAGTAATACTGATCTGAAAATAAGAGAAGTTTCTAGTTCTCTTAGGTGTCTTATGGACTCTATCTATGAGTTCTACAATCTAAATTTTAGGTAAAGAACAAAGTTGCCTTTGAATTTTCTGTCTATAAGTTGTATGTACCAAATTTAGGTGAAAATATGTTTGTTTTCTTGAAATCTTTGTCCTATGCATGAGTCTTATGCTCTACGTTTTCAGTGACTTCGACATCTAGAGATTTTTTCGGCTAGCTGAGCCTGTTAGGGTTCTTATTAACCTGTTGTCATCCTTTTTCATGTGCAATTCTCTTTTTGACCTGTATTGCCTGGTACTCACAGTATCTCTGAAACGAGGTCTTAAAACAATCTCTTTCGATTCAATGCAGGCTGATGAGTGAAGTTATTTTTGCTGGGAATGTTTTTGGAGTTGGGATTTCCATTTCCTTTTCCATTGGTAGTTTCAGCGATGTATTTCCAAGATCGTTTGAGCTGCTAAATCATAAACCATCATGTATCATGTAGTTTCTGTTAATGCATTGCTTCCGCTTTGTATACTTATTCAGAGGAGTTAAGTGGGGAAAAAGAGTGGATGGGAATCTACTTTTTCCCCTTTTTATATTTTTGATGGAATCATCTTTCCCCAGTTTTTATTTTTCAGCAGATTGTAATTGGAGCGAATTGGACTGAAATGGTCGAATCTGATCTTGATAATTCCCCCATTTTTTTGTTATAGGTTCAGAAGTTAAAAATTATTATATATTCGAATTTCACTAACATTTCTCAAAGCAGATGATCACATTCTTATTTTGTTACAGAGCTCAAGTTTGTACAAGCAAACCATCATGCAACCAGTTTCTCATTATGAGAAAAGCCGCCTCTGCATCTGCATCTTCTTCTGGTGTCTCCGGCCTATGAGCAAAACCATGACCTCTTCCACGGAAAACAACCATCTTCGATTCTTTAATCCTCTCCGTACAATCCTCCAATATAGCGATAGGGCATAGTGGATCTCCATCGCCTGTGATCAGCAGCAGAGGTACCTTCACATTGCTAGCAACAGAAGAGTCGATTCTTGTATATTAGAACGAGACCCCGGAACCAAAGTAAGCACCCTGATCTTGAGCTAGAATGTCTATGACTTTGCCCCCTCCAAAGCAAAACCCAATGACTCCTAGCTTCTTAGATGTTATCCCTGCAGCTGCAAACTCATTCTTCACCCATTTTGCTGATGCAAATATAGCTTGTGCCACATGTTCGGGCTTCTGCTTGACGATCCACTCATCAAGCAGAGTCATTGGCCGGCCTTTTCTCCATGGATCCCCTCTAAACAGATCAGGGACTAGGACACTGCATTTCCATCAAAACATCAACTTAAGTATGATTTCTTATCTAAATTGCATTTTGAGATGTGGGCTTACTTGTAGCTGTTGCAAGCAACGCGGTAGGCTAAATCTCTGGTGGCGGAGTCTTGAAACCCGAAAATATCAGAGAGGAGCAATACGCCTGTTTCGTTGTTGTTCTTCACTGCCTGGCAAAGGTAAGCCTGGATCACATCTCCTCCTTCTTCTTCAATGGTTAGCTCAGTTCCACTCACTAATTCACATGCTTCGTCGTCGGTTATGCTCTCTTCTACTTCCACTTGGCTGCATTTTACTCTGAAGTTAACTGCAACACTTTGCTGTTGCTTATTCCATGCATAGACATTGATTTTCTGCACAGCTGAAGTCTTGCAGTTAGCAATTTTAGATTTCAAGAACAATCAGAATTCATCACTTAAGTTTTGGGTTTCTTGCCGAAGGATGGAAGCAACTAACTTACAGGGAAGCGAAGCCTGAGGCGTGGATGCTGGTTTAAGGTAATGATTCTGCTGCAGGTTGTAGATTGGTGGAGCTGAAGAAAGAGGAGTTGAACCCAAACCCATTTCGATTTTCTTGACTAGCAAAAGCTTAAAGCCATTAGCAAGAAAGAATAGGGCTAGAAATGCATGGAAAATATCAAAGTGAAAATATCTCTTTCTTGAAGGATTTCGGTCTCAATTTGTGGTCAAGAATGAGCATGACTATATTATTTTGTCCCATCTAATACAAGTAAAATCTTTTATATTCATACAAAATATGCTTCATACAGTCTATATATTCCTAGACCAAGTTTTACCAATCAAAATAATTAGTATACGTTACTCTGTCTTAACCAGAATTCAGTATACAATAGTAGATTGCAAACACGTCACACTATACTAGATTACAATCAAGAAAGTAAGTATTAATTTGTTCAGAGCTCCGTGTGGACTATACGGTCTGCGGTAGTCTGGCGCAGAATTTCTGCCTCCTTATCAGTAGAAGAGAGACACTCTGCAGAAGGGTTTATGTATCCGTATCCGAATCCGGCTGCGGAGTTGCAGTAGGTCTCGACGGTGCCATCGCTCCTCTGCAAGTTGATGTTGTTGAGAATAATGTGAGTGCATGGGACGGTGTCGCTGCATGAAAACTTCATGGCTTTTTGGCTTTTGGATGTCCCGGTTATGTTCCGGTACATGATCTGGCTGATCTCCACTCCCGAGGTCTAATCATATCAGAAATACGAGGTTGTAATTATATACTTATATATCATACATATACATATTTGTGTGTTTTTGTGAAAGTGAAACATGCATACTTGATTTTGGCAACTTGTTGGTGAGTCGCAGTAGAACTGGTCTATGATGATGGGGTTGGAGACGTCTTCCATCCTCACGTCCTGATATCGGACCGCTCGTACGTATCCGGATCCTCCCTATATAATATAGATAGGGGAAGGTATGGATATATAGCCATTTTGGATAACAAAAGTATGTCATTTGAGTTACCTGCCAGGTCTTGATTCTGAGGCCGTTGGTTGTGCCTTGGAGGAAGGCCTTGTCCACAACCACCGTCTCCACTATGCCGGTGCTGTTGTCCTTGCCGAGGCTGCCTATGCTGTTTCATCACAACCATGGGGAGGTAAAATTGTTAACATGTTTTGGTGAAAAATGGATTGTCCTAATCTTGCTACACTTTGAAATTTAATTTGACCTTATTCCATGGCCTGGTCCACAATATATATTCTTCATCTTGATATTGGAGCTGGCATTGACAATTGAAACGCAATCATCTCCTGTAACACAAACCATGTTCAAGGTGAGAAGCACACATTTGTAAAGCATCAAATTTCATGAAATTATGAGTAAAGATCAACCTGTCCCGATCTTGCAGTTCAGAAGGACTACATTTGTGGATTCTGTAATATGAATTCCATCTGTGTTGGGGCTGTCTCCGGGGGCAGAGACTTTCACATCGATAACACGAACAGAATCAGAACGGCCGATCACAAAGTTCATCTGCTGCCCATTCTGAATGGTGATCCCCTTCACTCTCACAGCTGAGCTCGAGTCTATTGTGAGGGCCTGCAAAATACATCGTTTCTTGATTTCTACGGTTTTACTCGAAGCCTAACAGAAGAGTTTCGTTAGACAGACTCACCGTTGGTGCACTCTTGCAGGGCTGAGGCAGATCATAGACAAGAACAAGGGAGCATGGTTAGTAGTTTGTTGTTGAGATTAATAAATCTAAGAATTAGTTTTACATTTGACTTGTTCTTCTTGCAGGATTCTTCCCACCATTTGCTGCCTGATCCATCTATGACTCCTTTCCCTTGGAAGTAAACCTTGGTTAGGTTGTTGAAGACAAGCCAAGTTCTTGGATTCTTGGGATCCCAGCTCTTCGGCTCAGCTGGTGCTACAATGGTTCCTTCAATCTGGATCACTATCTTGTCTGCACAAGGCCCTCTGAATCTGGTTGCGTTCACTAAATAACGACGCCCTTCGGGAACCAACAGAACTGATCTTGGGGTGGAACAAGCTTGTTGCCATGCATCCACAAAGGCCTAAAACCAGCAAAACAATATAACATTTGGATTGCCACATTGTCTTAAAACTTACTTGATTCACAACATATATAGTTAATCAAGACCTGAGTGTCATCAGCAACACCATCCCCAGCGGCACCAAATCCATCTACATTGATAAGAACTTTGTCGGTCCGGTCACTATGCCAAGATGGGAGGTCTAAGAACTCCAACATATCGTCTTGGCCTTCATCATCGTAATCATCTACATTCAGCTCGTGAAGCTTGGAGAAGACCTCAAACCTGTCGGAAAAATCTTGGGTAGCACTCCTGAGGGGAGCCAGAAGCAAAACAAGAAAGCAAAGAAACAACAATATTGGTAACCTGTTCATGATTTTAAGACTTGATTTGCATAATAGAATGCACAGATTGTGGTATTAATATATAAGTATGGATTGAGTTTGTAAAGTGTGATGGATTTGTGGAGGGAGGTGTAATGGTGTATGTCTTGACTTGAAAGGGCATGAATGTACTACATTTTCTTGATATGCCAACTCTTCAAGGATAAGAATATATAATTTACAAGTTTGCTTTACTCCTCAAACTGGTGCCCAACTCCACTATAACATACATTTCCCTAGTTGAAAATTTTATCATTTGCCTTTTTCCTATTTTTTACTTCTCCACTTCAAGTTTATGAGTGACTACATGTTGTGTATCTCAATCTATACTTCTTATGAGCGGTTTTTTCTTGAAAATTCAGAGTTAAGTCTTTCCATAAATAAACAGCAATTGGAGTTGCATGGCAACTGCAGTTCAAAGATCACCTCTTGGTTCTTGAACTCACCATTAATTCATATTTAAGGATTTGTTTCCTCCTTTTAGGTAGTAGCGTAACTTCAGATCAAGAGATAATAACTCCATTTTGACCAACTGCCCATTTCACCAACAATCATTTTTCTCCCCCTTTCAACTGCGGATTTGTGCTTCCTTTTAGTTCAGATCTCGCTTGTGCTTGTAAAGTGTTATCATTACTCTGTAGTTGGAGCTTTTTCAAGAAAGTCATAAGATGAGGAATTATAACATCTTTTTGTAAGCCTTGCACTACTTTAATCATCCTTGATGTATTTGGAGGTTGGTGTTGGTACAAAAGTATTGTTCTTCTTGAGGAAAATGGATTAGTTCCAGTTGCCTTGGATATGGCAGGGTCTGGCACTGATACAACAGATACAAACACGGTCACCACTCTGGCCGACTACTCCAAGCCTTTGATTGATTATCTGCAGAAATTAGCAGAAGACGAGAAGGTAAGAGATTAAACAGTACTCAAGCAACAGGTAGCAGCCATCTATTCTTCTTAGAGGTTTTTTATCTTGTGCAGGTGATATTGGTGGGTCATAGTAGTGGAGGTGGTTGTATTTCGTACGCGTTAGAGCTTCTCCCAGAGAAAATCTCCCAAGCTGTTTACATATTGATGGGCAGAACTATTTGACGCTTTTGCTCAAGAGGTATGCGATCTTCTTTGTCTTTGCATATATATATATTGTGAAGAATTGAGGATGGAGTAGTGATTGGTGGCATGCAGCTTGGTTCGGCAGAATCAAAGTGTCTGATTTATGGCAATGGTAGAGACAAGGCGGCAACGGGATTCATGTTTGAGAAGGAGCATATGCGTGGCCTGTATTTCAACCAATCTCCTTCCAAGGTAGATAATGTTGAGCATGGTACAGGATGTTGCTCTTGGTCCGATGATGGACACTGTCTTTAACAGGGGCCAGATACGGAGCGGGGCGTCGTTTCTACGTTCAGACGCTGGACGACCACGCGCTGTCGCCGGATGTTCAGGAGAAGAAGCTGGTCAGGGAAAACTCACCTGAAGTAGTGTTCAAGATTAAAGGCAGTGACCATTGCCCTTTCTTCTCAAAGCCTCACTCTTTACAAAAGATTCTCATTGAGATTGTCCAAATCCCATAGCAACAATTACAAATATATTTTTAATTACAGTTAAACATCGATAAAGTAATAACCTTGGGACCCGAGAAAAAATATTTATTTAACGAGGACATTATTTTAGTGCATTGGAAGAAATTATTATCTTAGCGAGATTATTATTTTATCGAATATTACTTTATCGAGGTTTAAATCTCTTACTAAAATTTTAATCAAATAACTTTGGGATTTCAGAAGCCATTTAAGATCTTCAAATCCATAAAGCCCATTACACTAGTTTCAATTAAATTGGATAAAGATTCCAACCTAATTCTACTACTTGTCATTATTACCGATTTTTTCTCAACAAAATCCAATCTTTAAGTTTAATTTGGACTTGCTTAAAAGACATACATAAGTATTTAGCGATCCAAGAGTCATGCGGTTATAGTTGTGGATCCCAAATATCGCGCGATTGTGGTGTTGATTGGGGTAAAATGGTAAAGTACTTGTTGATAATATAAAAAATATTATTAATATCGAAATATATCTAAAATATCCCATTTTTTCTCTCTTGACCTTTTGTTCTTCTCTCTTCATCCCATTCCTGCAGCTGGTAATCCCAACAACTTCTTTTCTTTTTTTTTGATGATTTCATATTAAGATGATTCAATTAATATGACTCACTTTGCGGTTCTTACTTCTTTCGTTTTGATCAACTTGTCTTCATACTCATGTTCTTGGATTCGTTGTGCGTTTGCACAATTTGTAGTCTTTATCTCTTTTTTTGTTTATCTGTTCTTTTTTTTTTGTCTGGTGATAAGGGCTTCATATTCGATGAGTGTTTGTACAATTTGAAGTTTTACCCTTTCTTTTTCTTTTTTTAAAATCTGTTCTTAAGGGTTTTCTGCTTTCCTATTTTTACTATTTTACTATTTGTCTGTGGTATATGTTATTGAATTATGTGAACGTTTTCTGCTTTACTATTCCTTGCCTGTGTTTGTGGTATATGTTTTTTGACGGCTTTCTGTGAACATAGATTCTGATTGGTATATGCTTTTTTATTTATTTATGTGAACTGATAATAGGAAAGAAGTAATTACAAAATTCCTGGTTGTTGTATTCAGTTAATTTTGTTCGATGGGCGGGAGTGCAGTTTTTGATGATTGGGAGATCACCTCATCTGCAAGTGAAGTTAGAACTGTGGTTTTAGTTGGGCGAACGGGTAATGGAAAGAGTGCCACTGGCAATAGTATACTTGGAACAAATGCATTCAAGTCTATGTCCAACTCTGCTGGAGTCACAAGTACTTGTCAGATGCATAGCACCGTCTTAGAAGATGGGCCTATCCTTAACGTCATTGACACTCCAGGTGTGTAATGACTTTGATTCATATTTTTTTTTTGTTTTCACTTCACTATTTTGAATTCGGCCAACTTGTAGGATTATTTGATTTTTCGGCCGGATCCGAGTTTATCGGTAAGGAAATTGTTAGATGCATCAACATGGCCAAGGATGGTATCCATGCTATACTTGTCGTCCTTTCAGTAAGAACTCGCTTTTCAAGAGAAGAAGAAGCTGCTGTTGAGAGCCTTAGCAAATTCTTTGGCAGCAAAATTAGTGACTACATGGTCGTTGTTTTCACTGGTGGGGACGATCTTGAGGACAATGGCGAGACTCTCGATGATTACTTGGGTCGTGATTGTCCTGAACCTTTAAAGGTAAAGTATAGTAGAATGGGAATAAGCTGTATATTTATGTATAGGTTTATATTGATACTTGTAGAATACATATTTGTGCTTTTAGATAACTCTTTTGTGGTATCTGATATCTTTCTAATGGGATGCAGGAAATTCTGAAAATGTGTGGGAATAGGTGTGTCCTCTTTGATAACAGGACGAAAGAGAAAGCGAAGAAAGCAGAGCAACTGAAGCAACTTATCTTCCTGGTAGACATGGTGATGGAAAGAAATGGTGGGAAACCATACACGGATGAGCTGTTTGTTGAAATAAAGGTGAATTAATGAATAGTTTTGCTACTTGACTGACAAATCATGATGATAACACTAACATTAACATTTGTGTAGAGAGGAGCACAGAAGCTTCACAATCAAACTGTTGAAGTTCAGTCTCTGGAGGGGTACTCCAAACAAGAGATTTCTGAATTGAAGGAGCAGCTCCACAAGTCGTACGAGGATCAGCTCAAGAGAATCACAGAAGTGGTAAGTAAGGTTTATTATGGCTTTTGGTATCATGTTAGTAATGTAATGTAGTGACATGTGTTGATAGGTTGAGTCGAAGCTGAGGGAGACTACGCACATGCTTGAGAAGCAACTGGCTGAGGAGCAAAGTGCTCGGCTGAGAGCAGAAGAAATGGCGCAAGCTGCACAGATGAAATCGAATGATGAGATACGCCAGCTGAGAGTGAACTTAGAGAGAGCTCAGAGGGAGACTCAGGAGCTGCTAAAGCGAGCTGAACGGGGCGGCTGTGCCATTTTGTGAAACTCTACCAACTTGTTATTATTATAACTTTTAAGATTTATGTTGCTGGGTTATACTTAACCCTAGTCCCTATATATATATGCATTTCATTTCATTTCACTGGTAATAGAGTATCTCATATATTACGAAAACAAGCATAATGTGATAGTATGAAATTGCAAGACTTGACTTAGAGAATATTATTCCCGGATAATTCTTCATCAAGTTGCTCATCTGGTTCAAATAGCTTCCTCAGGCGGGCTTGCTGTTGCTCCCTTTTCCTTCGCTGCCACCACTTGTACAAGAAAACAGATAACAAACAGGCAGCTATAACGACAACGACGCCGACGACGCCGGCAATCACCATCTCTCTTCTGTGTGATTCATTACCCGCCACAGCAACGTTCACTTCACTATTCGTAAAATCTGAATCCTCCTCGTCTTCTGCCCTACCTACACATACAACATAAACATAATTTTCATCAAATGTACCTACCACTCTTGCTACTCTAATTAGTCTTCCAAAATACAACATAGATATAAAAAAAACATAGATCTAACAAAAAATAAACACCAAACACCACAAAATCTTGAGAGAGAGAGGAGATACTGCAGACCTGGAATTAATCGAACACCTAATGAAACGAAGAGGAATGAGATTTCCAAGAAGCTGAGATTTTTTAATTTGTTCATTTTTTCGTTAAATTCTTCTTGTCTGATTTCTACTTTCTTAAGCTAAATTTATATTTGTGAGTAGTTCCAATCAGCTGTAGTTTTATAGACCGCGTAACTTAGTTAAAAATCCACATCCATAATTTAAAGAATACCTTAGTGATTTTCTGTTTTGTTATAATCTAATACATAAAAAGAAACATTTAAAGTAGTCAAAATGTATTAAATAAATAAGATTGACCAGCTTTTCAAAATAGGCCTTTTTAGTTAATGAGACTTGCCAAAATACTTTTTAAGGATCCTTTTTTATTTAATCATGGACAAGATTTATGAGTTTGAATGAGTACAAGACGATTATGCTATTTAATGATATTTAATTTTAGTTTTGGCCACATTTCAATACGCCAGATGTATGTACATTCGGGTCGCACGGAAGATTCATTTTACTAATTTACCTGGCCCTAACCTTCATTAAAATAATAATAATAATAAAATAAAACCCTACTCGCTCTCTCATTCTCCGCTCTTTCATCTCTCTGCCTCTGCTCTTTTTCTGTCTTTGTCTCTCACATCTCCGCCTCTGCTCTCTCTGCCTCCGCTCTCTCATTCTTCGTTTTCTGGATTTTTATTGTATTCGACTGTAAGACGTCGCCGCTGGAGTAGTGCTTCGCCAAATCGGTATCTCTCTCTCTCTCTCTCATACACCACACACACAGATCTTCGCAGAGTGTATGTATATTGAATTGAAGTTAATTTGATCAATTGAATCAAAATCGTTGCTGAAATTGAGTGAATATTGCTTGTACGTGACAGTGGTGGTAGAATTAGCAGATTCGTTATTACTTTACAAGATTTCTTGGTAGAATTGTGCTTGTCCGTTATGATTCTTTCACATATTTTCAACAAGATTGTAGCTTCTCTTAATTAGTCTGTTCCATTCGTTCAAGAAATGACACTTTTGTTCAGAATAATTAACATTCTGAAATAAAATGACACATTTATTCATTGCAATTGATACATTTATTCATTACAAATGACACTCTATGAGAATGTGACACTCTCCTCCAATGCAAATGACACTTTTGTTAATTACGATAGAGTAACATTTCTGGTTATTATGTTGATCATATTTTGTTGATTAAATAATTGAACGGTGGTTTTGTGTGATTATTGGATTAAAATGATATTTTTCCTTAATTATGATTGACACTTTGCTTTAGTGTGATTGACACTTTGAGATAAATGCATTTGTTCACAACAATTGACACTTCGAGATAAATGACACATTTATTCATAGTTGACACTTCTTTCATTTACAATGACACTTTTTTCGAAACAAACCACATTGTTTTAAAAAAAATTGATAGTCAATAAATAATATTCTACAAATGACACTTTATTTAAAACAAATGACACTTTTGTTACAAAGCAAATGACCTACAAGTAACACTTTTCTTCGAGGTAAATGACACTTTTGTTCATTGGAAATGACACGGCTATCGTTAATTAAAAATGGAAACAAAATAAAATAAAAATAAATTTAAAACATGAAAGAAACTAAAAAGTAAAATTAAAAATAATTAAAAATGTTAATTATTTTTTTTTAAAAAGCATAAAAATAATTAAAAAACCGTACAATATTTTTGCTAAATAAAATAATTTTTAAAAAAATTGAATGAAACAAAAAATGCAACTAGGGGTTAGAAACTTTGACCTTTTCGGTCAAAAGAGATAATTTCACTGATGGACTAAGAGTTATTATAGTAAAATAACGAACATAACATATATTTACTTTGTTGCGTGTGGATCCGAATCTAGTAACTGAATCGGAATTGGGTTCACGAGTTGGACCGAATGTATATACATCCAGCTTACTAAGTATTTGTGTTTTAGTTTTGGGTTGATTGATTGACATTTACTAATTTGGAATTTACTAGTATTTCAACATCTTGTTTGGAATTAATGGTATTTCAACATTTAATTTTCCCATAGTAAAAAAAAGTTCGATTCTCGGGTTTTGCCGGTCTTTACAATAATGTAGGTATCAATGGGCATTTCCGGTGGAGGAGGGTACGGAAAAATGAAGAAAAAAATTGGACTAACTGCAAACAACAATTGAGCAATTGAGATGAACTCGCTCTTAATTTTGATAAGAGAGTATTTCTTGTAAACTTTTTAAAAATACGACCTGAATAAGGTATTTTTTTTTTTGTTTTTTTAATCTTTTCTGTCCTTCAATGAACCCTATACAAACTTTGTGGTGTTTTTGCACATTCTTCATACTATTATAGAGGTGGTTATTGCAAATGACCTAAATGTGGTGGACCACAAAACAATATAATATATTAACCAACTGTATAAATAAGCGAGAAACCCTAAAAAACTCTACATTATACACAGGTGCATCCCACTCTTCCGCAGGGCTCACGGCTTCAGTCACTCTACAGGTGAACCATTTTCGGTTTTGCATTTAGTTTCTCGCCCTCAATCTAATTATGTGATTTCAATGAGCGTTTGGCATTTTGCGGTTCTGTCGGTCAATTTTCTGGTGATTTTGAAGGATTCTTATCTATCATAGATTTTTGCAGGTTTCTCATTTGATCTTGTGGAGTCATGACTCTGGTTGGTTTTTCTCTCTTTTACCTTTTCGTTAATTGGGACTTTGAGCTTATATTTGTTAATTTTCTTTTATCAATTATAATCTTCCCGTTTTCGTTGTAAATTGAGTTGGTATGATCGGTTATTGGTATTTATTTTAGAAATCTGAGTACCAAGGATTACTACTCTTGTTCGGCGCACTGTTCCATTCAGATTTTTTTCTTCCTGAATTACTGTCATTTTTTATATACTTTATTTCTAGGTTTCTTCGGCTTCTATGTGTGAATGAATGAGTTTGTAGTGAGACTGTAGGGATATCCTATTAGTTCCTGTATTTTAATATCCATAAAGTAACATTGCGGAAAGTTAATTAGTTGGTTGAAAACGTAATTCAAGTAATTCAAAGAAAGTCAGAGGCATAAACATTAAGTTCAACGAATCTGTGTTGCCTCTCTAATTAGAAGATGAAGAGAGGCATATAAATATAATTGGGTTAGTATGCATTTTTATGGTTGATCCATTTCTGACTTTATATGTTATTGTAAAGGTCTTGCATGCTTCGAGTATGAACAAAAATGGCCTCAAGGCACGGGTTGCTGCAGAATATAATGGGGTGAAGGTTGAACTTGCAAAGAACTTTGAGATGGGTGTGTCAAACAAGACTCAGGAGTTCCTCAAGATGAATCCTATTGGGAAGGTATGAGATAGTGTGATGACAATATTTTCATCATGCTGAATCTTTTATGTTTACTGATTTTCAATATTTTCCAGGTTCCTGTGCTTGAAACTCCTGACGGTCCCATATTTGAAAGCAATGCTATTGCACGATATGGTACTTACACCTTTATTAATTTGTTACTTTTTTAATTGCTGATTTGTGGTCTAGGCTGATGTATTTCTTGCACTGTTGCACACTTACAGTGGCTCGGCTGAAGCCTGATACCACCTTGTATGGCTCTTCATTGATTGACTATGTAAGTAGTTGTTGTTTTGCTCCCACTGATGAAAATTATGTTTACAGGTTTTTCGTTTATGTATTCTTTTCAAATTCCGTTTGCATTTGTTTACTATATTTTACTTGGTTTTAGGGGCACATCGAGCAATGGATTGATTTCTCTACTACTGAGATTGATGCTAATATATCATGTTGGTTGTATCCACGACTTGGTTATTATCTTTATCTTCCTCCGGTATGTCACTTGCACTGCAATCGTTTCCTACCTACAAGCATTTCTTGCCTTCCCTCTCCATATAAAGTCGATCCCTTTGATTGTTGACATAATTGTTTCATCTTTTCTGCACAGGCTGAGGAGGTTGCAGTTACTGCATTAAAGCGTTCTCTTGAAGCATTGAACACTCATCTTGCCTCCAACACCTACTTGGTTGGACATGGAGTCACGCTTGCTGATATCATCATGACATGTAACCTGAGTATGGGTTTTAAGGGAATCATGACTAAGACCTTTACCTCACAATTCCCTCACGTGGAGAGGTACTTTTGGACCCTGGCTAATCAACCAAATTTCAAGAAGATTTTGGGCGATATCAAGCAAGCAGAGTCTATTCCGCCTGTTGCAGCCAAAAAACCCACCCAGGTAAAAGAACCTGCAAAGCCCAAGCCAAAGGAGGAAGCCGTTAAGAAACAGGAAGTAAAGCCAAAAGAAGTAGCTGAGGAAGAAGCACCCAAGCCAAAGGCAAAGAACCCCTTGGATCTCTTGCCCCCCAGTAAGATGATACTAGATGACTGGAAGAGGCTTTACTCTAATACAAAGACCAATTTCCGTGAGGTTGCCATCAAAGGTAATCACTAGTGTTCCAAGTTGTGAATTTTCTTTTGCAGAATCTATGCTTCTGTATCGGCTCCACTCTCTCTCTTTCTCTATGCACCTGTGTGTTTAGTGTTGCAAGCATATTAATGATAACTACAGCTTGATTAGAATTGGTTTGTGTATGGTTATTAGTGTACTTGCATCTTATAATGTGTTTCAGCTTCTCTTAGGATTGGTCAAAAGTGTAAAATGATGAGTTTTTGCTGTCTAGTTTGTTTATGAGGCTCATTTCTTGTGCAGGGTTCTGGGACATGTATGATCCGGAGGGATACTCTCTTTGGTTCTGTGACTACAAGTACAATGATGAGAACAATGTCTCTTTTGTTACCATGAACAAGGTTGGCGGTTTTCTGCAGAGAATGGATTTGGCTCGTAAATATGCATTTGGGAAGATGCTTATTATTGGTAACGAGGCACCATTTAAGGTTAAGGGGTTGTGGCTTTTCCGAGGAACAGAAATTCCGCAGTTTGTTCTTGATGAGTGTTACGACATGGAGCTGTATGATTGGACCAAGGTAGATATCAATGATGCAGCTCAGAAAGAGCGTGTGAGTCAGATGATTGAAGATGCTGAGCCTTTTGAAGGCGAGGCACTCTTGGATGCCAAGTGCTTCAAGTGATGATACAACTGCTATGTTTTAAAGTTTTGGCCTAGCTCGATTTTATCTACACTTCATTTAGCAAAACATGTGTAATTGAAACAGATTTTGACCTAAATCTTGTTGATTCTGCTGAACGATGTTTTGTCAGAAGGTATTATACCTTTGATGTGGGTTTAGTATTACTTTGTGATTTCAAATTCGAGTTATCTTATAATTTGTTGGTCTGTTACATTCTGCTGAGGTGATGCAGTGGTGTCCCTTTTTACAATGGTTTTCTTGAATTTGTCAAACTTGGTATTACTACATTGTAGAGTCTACACTGAGATAATGCCGGGAAACCGTTGTTCCGATTTTCATTTTTCTACTAGTCATGTGAAATAGGCAGTTCTTTGTTGTAATAATTAAACTAGCTAGAACTCAACTACCTCTTTCATCTCTTTGCTAACCTGGAATCAAATTCATTCATCCCAACATATTTTTTTTATAAATTTCACAGAAAATCAGAGACTCAAATTGAAAAACAAACCAAACAAACCTTAGTTTCCCTGGGAAGTGCAAGGTTGGTTGAAACAAACCTTAGAGCATCTCCAAAGAGGGAACTCTATTGTAGAGTTCCCTCCACACTATTGTAGAGTTGAATGTAGAGTTTTTCCGAATTCATCTCCAATCGTCAACTCTACATTTAACTCTACAATGGAATATTCTATTTTGATTCTTTTATTTATTAATTTAATATGTTTATTAATATTTTATTAATTATCCAATATTATATATATTTAAATATATTTATTTTTGTATTAATCTCACTAAATAAAATTTTAAATAAAAATTAAATGAGTAAAAATATATTTAAATAAATATAAAACAATTAATTTATTTCCACAATAATAAAACTAAGAATACACAACACTTTTAAAAGCACAAATCCAACAATTACATGATATAATAGAAAAACTAATATTACATATTATAATTTTTTGAATTTGAATACTCCTCCCACATATGATCAATTAATGCATCACGAAGAGCAAGATGCGTCGTTTTGTCTTTCATTTTCTTATAACGTGCAAAATAAGATTGATAACGACATGTTTCAGTTGATATCATTTCAATATCCGGAGTTGGCACTTCTCTTGTATCTTCAATTGGTGCAGACAAATCTCGCTCATTTTCAATAATCATATTGTGCATTATAATGCATGCTTTCATTATATGATCCAAATGTTTCTTCTTCCAATATTGAGCTGGATTTGCAACAATTGCAAATCGGCTTTGAAGAACTCCAAATGCCCGTTCCACGTCTTTCCTACACGATTCTTGTTGCTTTGCAAAATGCTTCTTTTTTTGCAGTACGCGGTTCTTGAAGAGTTTGCACAAGTACAGTCAACCATTGGAGGTGATTTTCCAGATCTTGGAGGATCTGGAAGTGACTTCGGAGGATCTGGAAGCGACTTTGGAGGCTCAGATAGCGGTTTTGGAGCTTATTAGATTGCTTTGTCTCCTTAATTTAGTGCTATTGTATTTTTATTCCAGTGTATTTTTAATATTATTGTCTAATTTATGTAACATTTGTGTTAATTTTTATGTTTTTTCATTATTATATTTTAATTTTAAAATAACAATAATTAATAAATCTAAAACAAATTAAAATATAAATTACATTTCATTTAAAACAACTTTACAATTAAATATAATAATAATTAATAAAATTAATCTAAATCAAACAAAATTAAATAATCAAAAAGAAAAAAAAAATTATAACACTACCACTACCGTGTAAATAGTCACACGGCAGTGGTACCGTATTAAAATACAGGAACTGCTGAATAGCGTTTTATCACTCTTGTTGTTGGAGTGCATCTGACACCGAATTCAGGCGTTAAACGCCACAACACCATGGCCTTTGGAGTCACTTTCTTCCGCCTGCGTTTCTGCGTGCATAAGTCATTAAATGTCTTGATTTCCTATTGTCTGAGTTAGCTTCATGTGCACACTTTTAACATTGGCATAAATTTGAAAAAAATAGAAAGATTTTGTATAGATTTTCTATAAAAGTGGAACTTTAACTTATAAGTAAAACCAATGATGCAATAATAATTTAATATAATAATATGGTCTCTATTCGTTTTCGGTGATCTAATGCGGCCGTGTTCGATTTTGTCTTATAATTGTATAAAGTATTCGGTTTTGGTTCTCGGACAAAAATTGTTGGAGGACCAATATCGAATATTTTGTAAAGTTAAATGACGAAATCAAACGCTTTATAAAATTATATAAAAATCAGACACGATCATATTAGAGGACCAATAACGAACAAAGACGAAAATAGAACACTAAAGTCTGATTTTTTTTTTCTCTTTTGTTTGTATCATACCAAAATAATCTGACCAATTTCCATTCGAGACGCCACAATTTCTTTTAACCCTCACAACGAACACTTTGGGGCGATTAATTTTTGTGGCGTGAATAAAATAATGGACCATTTCTTATTAGATGGTCAATTCAAGAAAAAGACTTTTGGTCATTAGCCTTATTTTAAAAGTTGGGCAAAAGTCACGTTGTTTTTTAGTCGAAAAATAAACTTAAATATCTATAATTTACTGTATGTTATATGTATATTCTATTCGTTAGTTACGACTTATAAGACTTAAACGATTTAACTTCAATATTATAGAGAAACACAAATATAAGAATATTAGGAAACTAAGAGAAATATGCAAAAGTGAATAGAGAAGTAATTAAACTTTATATCCGTGCAATATTGAATTTCCATTGACCAGTTATTAAACAAATTTAATGTATAATTTAATGAAAACACCGGCAAACAAAATTAATCATATTCTTAACTTATCCCTTTTTTATTTGATTTTCAATCATTACACCAACTTTTTTGATTTTTGAATTAAGACTAGTTACTTATGTAATGTTACTTTAATTTTGTCTTATATTCTGATATTAATTAACTGTTAATTATTTCCAAATTTCTTCCAACTAGACAAACACAAGGTAGGTATGCAACATAAAGCTAAATTTAAAGTTTCGAAAGCTAAAACTACATGATTTTATTTAACAAACTAATACAACTGAAAATATGATATGGCAGAAAACTTACAAGAGCAAAGACAACACAATTATGTTGAAAGGTGAAATGTTTTTGGTGTGTGAGAAGCTTAGTTCTTTACATCCCTATCAGAATTATAAAGGAATCACGAAACTTATCATTTACGTATTTCGTATATCTACCATATATTTTTTTTTCTCAATAATTTTTTTCGACGTGCAAAATAATTTATTGCAAGTGGCCGGAGCCATAAATTATTCGACAAGAGCCACGTTTTTATTCTACCTAATATTAGTTTTTATCAAAAAATGATTTATTACTAATAGTATCATTTTTCATCTTACGTTGTCTTCTAAAAACTTTAGCCTACAAAAGCAGAGTTTCTCAATTGCGTCGCATAACCACCGCATAAACAAGTTGGATATTTGCAACGTGCAAATGAGTTTATTGCAATGATGATTAATACTTTCTCTGTACTATTTTTGTATACTATATCGGTTTGTCCTACTAATATTGCTTTATTTCTGTAAAAGAAAAGAAATAATCACAAAAACTCATGTCGACTAGGATTATTTACACACAAACATTAAGTATCTTAAACTTTATAGTGAAACCCTACATGATAGTATGAATGGGGACAAAGGAATCGATTATTTGATACAAATTTTTAGAAAAAATGAATGAAGTCGGCATTTATTTATCTCCACATCACTGCAAGATGAAATAGATAGAGAAAGACCGAATAAAAGGATGTCAATCTTAGGACAACTTTAGTTTTAGATTTAAATTTGAGACCATTCAATAATTTTTAAATGAGAATACGTCGGTTTTGCACAAAACCTATGTTCAACTTTTTAGATGTAATTTGAGTTTCTCATTCTAAAGCCCTTGTATCAAACAAATAATTACAAGAACAAGATTGAAAAAACATAATGATTTATAACTCAACTTGTCAACAATTAATCTATTTACTTATGAACATAAGCAATTAACTTCAGTGAATTGCAGTATTGATGAACATAAGCAGCTTTAATTTACTCATGAATTTGAGTGGCAAATTTAGAGAATCTCATATAATTTTTTTTTTAAAATTTTGCATATATTATAATTTGTGTTTCTGCATATATATTTAAATTGTGTTTGTTTTATGTGCAGACTTTTGAAATTGACAGATTTTTTGAAAAAATAGAAAGACTCGCTACAGATTTTCCATAAAAGTGAAATTTTAACTTATAAGTAAAACCAAAGATGCAATAATAATTTAATACACTAATGCTTGGACTTATAATATACATTTACATATATTTAAGGTTATTAAATAGTGGACCACTTCATTTTCATCTTACGTTGTTAGAGAAATTAACTTGGGTCGTTATCAATCATAATTTGTGTATAGATGTTCCTACTAACATAATCTACGCCTCACAACGACGGACCACTTGGGCCGATTAATTTTTGTCCCGTGAATAAAATACATAGTGGACCATTTCAGTTTATCTTCTAGAAATATTAATGGGACATTAATATTTCTAGAAGACAAACATAAATGGTCCACTATATATTTTTAAGAAAATGATTCTTGGGCAAAAGCCACGTTTTTTAAGTGTCCCATCGATGGACCACTTGCCCAAATAATTTTCGTCCCATTATTCAAATAATGGATTTGGGTCTAGTCATAGTATGCGTATGCACATGTTTCTACTAACATAACATGAAATGGGCATTGTATGATTGGGTTTAATTTAGTCGAAGAATGAAATTTGATGTTATGAAATGCGTTTAATGTCTATATATATATATACCATCCACGAAAAAAAAATAAAAAAAAATATAAACATATATATGCATTATATTGAATTATTGATAAACATATGCAACTTTAGTCAGTTGCATTATTGATGAACACAAGCTAAGTAGCAACTTCAGTCAGTTGCTTATTGATGAACATAGCCATAGGCAACTTTATTCAGTTGCATGAAATGAAGAGAGATAGAGATAGAAATGCATGCATGCATGTTGAGGTAGCTAGAGCTTGGTAACTTCATCAACCTGAAAGTTGAAGTTGTAAGAATTGACGCCGGTGAAAATGCCGTCGGCGTATTCGGTATGAGTAATGGTGCCGTCGGTGGAACTCCTGTCTTCCTGCGTGTAGGTGAACGGAATGTCGCAGGTGCCCGTTGTCCCTACATAACTTATCTTCATCGTACTGTTTGCGGGTACGGGAACTGAACCCGTAGCCGTAGCCCCTTTGGACTTGGTGGTCGTGTTGGACCACTCGAACGTCCCGTTCACCTCAAACCCGATCTCGAAGCCTTCCTTGGCAATGAGCGGTATACCGGCCTCCAGAGTGATAGTGAGTCCCGCCGTTATCGAGACGCTGCGGTTGAAAGTGTAAGCGCTCTCCTCCGTATAGGGGATCTCCACGGCCATATTAGATTCCTGATCAGTATTATTAACAAGAGTCTCTACGCCTGCTATGTAAGGCCGCTCGCCGTAGACTCGAGCATACTCCATCTGATACGTCACATTGTACACCTTCCGCTCCAGCATGAGTTCCTGTAGTATCAACTTGGAATATTTCGAGATTGTTAGGTCCCCAGCATTAAGACAACTGTATTTCCCTTCAGCGTCGAGACGTTTCAAGAATCGACCGTTGCCCTCACTGCGGAGAGCGATGGTGGTGTCGTCGACTTTCACCGGCCAGAAGATAGTGTTGCTGTCGCCTGTTCCGGTATCAGCCGAGTCGGCCCATATCCAATTAGGCTGGCCCCTCCAGAACAGTTTGAAATGGTCTGACTTTACACGAACACGTCCGTTCGGCAGGAGGGTGAGCGTCTGGCCACTACGCTCCGCGTTGGGGTCGTCCGTTGAGAACTGCTGGTACGCGTATCCTTCGATCATCACTGATTGGATAAACTTATTGTTGTCTCCTTTGAAGGCCACGTGGGTCGGGAGTTTGACGAACGTATCCCAGTCCAATATGTTGAGCGCGTTGCCGGTATCGGCGAGATACACGCGGTCATTGGAGGCGTTCATGTTCACATACTTTCCGCTTTGGACATGTCGGAACCCTCCGTTGGCATAACTGAACAGGGTGGATGACGCGTTCGATGTATCTTCCACTGGGGTGGTGGTTTTAGCGACCAGCCATCCGTCGGTACTCGCCCCCCAGTATTTGTTTGTCTGGCAGAAGCGTAGGTTAACGTACCCGTCTTTCGCCCGCTCAACTTCGATCTTTGTCAGCGGCTCGAACACGCCACCTTTGTCATGCACCACCTCATTATCATTCTTGTATTTCATCCACCCAACATTCGATGCTTCCAGCACTATGTACCTTGGAAGAGCCACGGTCGTCATCCTCCAACTCTACAGTTTCTCATCAAGAAAAGAAACAATTTTATCTAATTTCGTGCTCGTAAACCAGCGACAGCTTTAGTCTCGAATTAATAGTAGTTGTACATAATTAGAAATAACTTCAGCCACGACAATTTATATTGTTAGTTATTATGATATTGTTAGTTATTAATTAACTAACTAATACAACTGATAATATGATATAATAGAAAACTTACAATTTTTTCCTCTTGCAAGAGCAAAGGCAACACAATTATGTTGAAAGGTGAAAATGGTTTTGGTGTGTGAGAAGCTTGTTCTTTACATTTCTATTTATAGATGAATCGTGAACCTTATCAACTACGTATTTCGAATATCCACCACTAATTTTTTTTCTTTTATCATAAAATTTTTTTGAATGTTTGGACGTGCAAAATAGTTTATTGCAGTGGCCGGAGCCAGAAATTATTCGACAAAGACGTATAAGCCACGTTTTTATTCAACCTAATGTTAATTTTTTCTCCAAAAATGACTTTTACTAATAGCGATTCTCATCTTATGTCGTCTTCAAAAAAATTACCCTACAAACGCAGAGTTTAACAACTGCATCACGTATCCACCGCACAAAACTTTTATTGTAGTCAAACAAGAAATTGATTAGCAATTAAAATGTATGTAACGTTTCATATTGTTTAATGATTAATTATTAAATTATGTTAATAATTATTTTTATGTGATTAACATTAAATTTTAGATTATGTGACAAATGAAGCATAATTAATTTTTAATGCCTAATGAAATAATTTGAAATATTAGGCATAGTCATTTTTTATTTTATTTTATTGTTCAACAGTATTAACAATTCGGAGTAATATATGAAATTGAATTAAAATTGCTTAAAAAATTCAAATCGACATGAAATGCCTATTTTTGCATATATAGTTAAACCTCGATATAAAATATTCAATAGAGTAATAATCTCGCTTAAATAATATTTTCTTCCGGCCCCGATATGGGTCAATATGTTCGATAACGTAATAAACTCATTAAATGCTTTTTTTTTCAATTCCAAAATTATTACTTTATCGAGATTTAATTATAATAGTTTAATTTACCTATTTTTATTTTTACCCCATAGTTGTTTGTAGTTATGATTAATTATTATTGGATAAAGACTGAAGAGTAAATACAAAAGCGGCGTCTTTTTAAGTTTTTGTTGTTTTCAAAACTGTGGGCCAAGTTTTTATTAATTTTTTTTCTTCCACAAATTAAATGTTTTCACTATATAATGGACCACTTCTTTTTCATCTTACATTATTTTCTAAATGATTTAACGGATCCTTTTCGAGAAAATGACAATTGGGTCGTCATTATTCATAATTAATTCATGAATCTTTCTATTACTTTGGGCCATTATTTAACTGGGCTTCAATTTGGTCCTAAATAAATTCGTTCAGTCATTGAGTGAATTTGGTTTGCTGACTTAAAATCGAATTTAAGTTCTACATCATTCATTCATGTTTCTAAATGAGAATATGTTCGGTTTTGCACAAAACTCATCCAAACTCATACAAAGAAAAGCATATTTACTTGAACAAGACTAAAAAAAATAATGATTTACAACTCAACGTGTCAACAGTCCATGTAATGATGAACATAAGAAATTAACTTCATTGAACTGCACCGGTTGATGACATAATCAACTTTAATTTACTTGTGAATTTTAGTGAAAAATTATTTCATATAAATTTTTTTTTCACTTTCTTCAGGAAATTATTGCTTTCCCTTTGTTGAAGCGGTCTTGTATACTTACATAATTAAAACAATTGCGTGAAATCCATTCAACAACATATGGTGCAAAATGGATGAGAAATGAGGGAGATACGGTGCAAAATGCAGACGCCTACCAGAAAGGCGTAAGGACATCGAACCCAACTTGCGCGGTTTCCCAATTTTGGTCATATTTCCCTCGTTAGTCGTCGGATTGACCCCATTCTGATGGCAACGTGAAGCTAACTCGTAGACGTAACAACTTCTATTGGTGAAATCGAGTAAATCAGGCTTTTGTTTAGGTAGATTCAGCAAGGAATGCGAGACATCTGCGGGACGCGTTATAGCGCTTCTAATTGTGCTGTTTCGAACTGGTAAACGCGCAACCCGACGGACACAACCAACTTGTAGTCGTAGCTTTCTGAGTTAGCTTCGCGACGACGCAAAAACAATGTCAAATGGATGAGATACGAGGTAGTTATGGTACAAAATGCAGACGCCTACGGAAGGCGTAAGGTTTTCGGGCCCAACTTGCGCGGTTTTCCGATTTTGGTCATATCTCCCTAGTTAGTCATCGGATTGACCCCTTTCTGATAGCAACGCGAAGCTTACTCGCAAACGTAACAACTTCTAACGGTGAAACCGAGGAAATTGGGCTTTTGGCTAGGTAGATTCAGCAAGGAATGCGAGGCATCTGTGGGACGTGTTATAGCGCTTCTAGCTGTGCTATTTCGAACGTCTAAACGTGCAATTCGATGAACATAACCAACCTGTAGTCGTAGGTTTCTAAGTTAGCTTCGCGACGACGTAAAAACGGGGGTCAAATGGATGAGAAACGAGGGAGATATGGTGCAAAACGCATACGCCTACCGGAAAGACGTAAGGTTTTTAGGACCAACTTGCGCGGTTTCCTGATTTTGGTCATATCTCCCTCGTTAGTCATCGGATTGACCCCGTTCTGATGGCAACGCGAAGCTAACTCGTAGAATAACTTCTATCGGTGAAACCGAGGAAATCGGGCTTAGAGTGAGGTAGATTTGGCAAGGAATGTGAGGCATCTGCGGGACGCGTTATAACACTTCTAGCTGCGCTGTTTCGAAAAGGTAAACAGGCAATCCAACGGACACAACCAGCTTGTAGTCATAGACCTCTTAGTTAGGTTCACAACGACAGCATAACGGGATCAAATGGACGAGAAACAAGGGAGATATGGTGCAAAATGCAGACGCCTACCGGAAAGGCATAAGGACGTCGGGCCCAACTTGCGCAATTTCCCGATTTTGGTCATTTGTTATTTATCGGATTGACCCTGTTCTGTTGGCAACGCAAAACTAACTTGCAGACGTAACAACTTCTATCGGAGAAACAGAGGAAATTAGGATTTTGGTAAGGTAGATTCGGCAAGGAATGCGAGGAATCTGCGAGATGCATTATAGCGCTTCTAGCTGTGTTGTTTCAAATGTGTAAACGCGTAATCCGACGGACACATCCAACCTGTAGTCGTAGGTTTCTGAGTTATCTTTGCAACGACACAAAAAGGGTTCAAATGGATGAGAAACAAGGGAGTTATGGTGCAAAATGTAGACGCCTAACGGAAAGGGATAAGGTTTTTGGGACAACTTGCGCGGTTTCCCGATTTTGCTCATATCTCCGTCGTTAGTCATCGGATTCACCCTATTCTGATGGCAACGCGAAGCTAAATCATAGACATAACAAATTCTATCGGTGGAACCGAAGAGATCGGGCTTTTGGTGTGGTAGATTCGACGAGGAACGCGAGGCATCTGCAGGATAGCTTCGCGATGATGCAAAAATGGGTTCAAATGGATGAGAAACGAGGGAGATATGCTGCAAAATACAGACGCCTACCGGAAAGGCGTAAGGACGTCGGGCCCAACTTGTGCGATTCCCCAATTTTGGTCATATCTCCCTCGTTAGTCATCGGATTGACTCCGCTCGAATTGTGCCGTGAAGCTAACTCGCAGACGTAACAACTTCTATCAGTGAAACTGAAGAGATCGGGCTTTTGGTGTGGTAGATTCGATGTGGAACTCGAGGCATCTGCGGGATGCATTATAGCGCTTCTAGCTGTGCTGTTTCAAAAAGGTAAACGGTTAATCCGATAGACACAACCAGCCTATAGTCGTAGCCCTTTGAGTAAGCTTCGCGATGATTAAAAAACGAGGTCAAATGGATGAGAAAAGAGGGAGATATGGTGCAAAATGCAGATGCCTACCGGAAAGGAATAAGGATGTCGGGCCTAACTTGCGCGGTTTCCCAATTTTGGTATTATCTCCCTCATTAGTCATCGGATTGACCCCGTTCGATTGACGTCGCGAAGCTAACTCGTAGATGTAACAACTTCTATCGATGGAACATAAGATATCGGGCTTTTGGTGTGGCAGATTTGTTGGGTGATAATTCAATCCTCAGCATGATCATACTTGTGGGAAATGATTCTATCTTCTATACTGAATCACGCTCAGTAGCCTCGTGCTTTGACTGTTGAGAAGATTTGAAGATCCCAAAACCCTATCTGATTGGTGAACCATTCCTTTGTATTCGTATTTGTCTCTGAGGTTTCAGACTCAGTAGACACTCTGCTCTCGGTCAAGGCGCTCGGAGCTCATCGGCCTCGGCACCGGTGTAGAAGACTCGGTGAATCTTGGACTCGGCGGGAGCGATATATCGAGAGAGTCGGTTGAGCCGAACTCAGCAGAGTAGTTCACCGGACTCGGAGCTGATTTTCGATAGACCCTTCTCACTGTCTATCTACCGAATACAAAATCGGACTCAAGATCGGGCTGACGCTTCTTACGAACCTGTCCGAATCTTTTGATAAGCTATCAGTGTTGTCAAGTACGAGGAAGAGAGAAGTCAACTTCAGTTGCCTCGAAGTTTGTTCTGTCTCAACCACCACATCCACCTCGACAAATGACAAGCATACACGTGTCGTCTCACCTACTAAAGCTACAGTCAACATATTTCCGTAAAAGGAGGGAAAGGACACTATACCTACTACACAAAAGAGCCGTTTGCTACCACAAAATAGGGAAAAAGAAGAAGATCGTCTCCAACGGATCTATTCTTCTCTCCACTCTATAAATAGAGGGATCATTCAAGATTTGAAAAACACCAACACCCAAGAACCTAATACAATAGAAGCAAGAAAGGCACAGAGCATTCAAACGAGCGAAATTAACGACTAAGTCTTCCGCAAGAATCAACCGAGTTATCTCCGGCGAAAGACTACATCCAGCTCAAAAGGAACCAAGCTGAACCGACATAAGCTTCTAGTATCCAAGCGACTGACACGAACCTATAGCTAAACCCTCAGCTGTTCGTCGCTCTAGATAGCTACATTCTCGTTCCTTATCCCTCTAACCCTAAGCTTACTTGTTATATCCATAGCTTAGACGAAGGAGTTCACATTTGAACCCAATCCTTATTGTATAAGGACTCCTTCATTGTTGGAGAAGTTTGTCAAACACTTAAAGTTTGATAGAATTGTAAACTGGGACTTGCTCAGTATAATCCCCAAGCCACGGCTTTGTCCAGTGTACAAGGCGGCCGAAACTAACTCGAGTATAATAAATAGCCTCCCGATCTATCGGGACAAGTGGACGTAGGATTGTTGATATCCGAACCACTTTAAAAATATCTGTGTCGTTTACTTACTGTTTCATTGGTTTTACTGTGCATACTGAACATCATATTTAAAATCGATTTAACTGTCTCAGTATTCTGAACTTCTTATCTACTGAACTGAGACTTGCATAAAACGTTTTCCTCATTAAAACTGATTTGGGCCTACACAATTCCGCACATTGAACTCTCACTGATCGATACTGAATTATGACCTAGTCAGTTAGCAGATCTCAGCTGAGTAAGTACTCTTTTAGCCTTTAACACGATTCAGAACAGTTGTCTGGTCTGCTGAACTATTTCAGTACAACACCTTCCTGAATAGGACTGTTCGTGTTCGAAAGTTGAGAAATTCGGATTCAGGTGTATTCACCCCCCCCTCTACACCTGAACTCACTCACGGGACCAACAATTGGTATCAGAGCAGGAGTTCTTTGACTCTTGTTATCTTTGAGACTGGTCTATTCGAACGGATCCGAGGGAAAACGTTTTTCACTGCATATCACTCTACATTCATATCATTATTCTTCATGGCTGATATGTCAGGTATAAGGATGGTACCTATGTTCTCGGTGGAGAACTACGGAGTATGGCGAGTCAGGATGGAAGCTCATCTGACATCCCTCCATGACAAGATATGGTCGAAGTGCTTGAAGATGGACCTATCGTTCCTATGATTGATAGTGTCATGACTCAGGACCAAGCTCAAGGAGGAGGAATGGTGACTGGGAAGAAGATCCCCAAAGACAGAAGTCTCTTCACTCCTGAAGAGAAAAAGCTTCACAATCTAGACCGAGTCGCCAGGAATGCTATACTAACCACCCTTAGTGATTCTTATCTTGGCAGGGTTCAGGAATGCAAGACTGCTAAAGAACTCTGGGATGCTCTTGCGCTACTGAGTCGAGGGACTCAGAAGATTAAAGCCAACAAATTAGCGCTGGAACTCCAAAAGCTGGAAAGCTTGTCTCTCATGCCCGGGGACAAAATCGAAGATCTAAACGTCAGATTTACCAATCTGATGAATTCTATCAATGGGCTGGGAAAGACATTCAGCAACCAAGAGATGAATCTGAAGATTCTGAGGGCACTGCCGGACGGACACTGGACACCTTTTGCCACTTTATTGCGACATTCTGATTTAAATGATGTGTCTCCTGACCATATCTTTTTAGAATTACAGGCAGAGGAGTATGAGTTCGACAGACCTCAAAGAAAGCTGAGAGCTGAAGCTGATACGAAGATTGACCATGCTTTCAAAGCTACAGTCAGCACAGCATCTCCCGCTACGAGCAAGACGACGAGTAAGACTGAGCCTTCACTCACTGACCTACAAGAAGGAAGTCTAGCTCAGAAGTACGCGCTGCTCGCAGTGAAGTATCAGAAGGAGAAAGAAAGGCGTAGAAAACTGACCAAAGCATAATGAGATACAAAAGGTAAGTCAGAATATACACCTAAACGCGCTCCTGATACTCAATCTTCTGAATGCAGAAAGAAAGATGACTCAGCACCCTCAAGGGATAGTGCAACCACAGAAGAAAAAGTCATCACTTGCTACAAAAGGTAGTTGACGTGGCTACTGAGTGCTGTGCTGACTGTAGCTTTGAAAGAGGGTCAATAGGATGAGAAAAACCTTATGAAAACCTTTCTTTTTGTATCGTCGCGGCTTCTGCCAAGCGAAGGCGTTAGCACCGTGGGTATGTCCCGGAAAGGCATAAACGAGGGAGATATTGTCCAAATCCCGCGACGGCGTTAGTGCAACCAAAGGATAGTGCAACCAAAGATGTCCGGACCCTCTTTCTGTGTTGTCCGGACCCTCTTTCTGTGTTGTCCCGGAAAAGCATAAACGAGGGAGATATCTGCCAAGCAAAGGCGTTAGCACCGTGGACAATCATACTGATACTTGTCCAAATCTCCCTCTGAGCCGGTATGCTGTGCTGCCGGAAGTTGAATACATGTCTCAGCCAAAGGATAGTGCAACCAAAGATGACTCAGCTTCAGCAGTTGACGTGGCTACTGAGTGCTGTTTCTTTGAAAACCATGAGATCAGCTTACTGCCAAGGAACTGACACGTTCCTGAAGTTGATTTTCGGTCAATATATTGATTTTCAAGTGGAACTACTGAGTATATTTTTTTCAGGTTAAAAAAAATGTGAAACGTCTCTAGAATTTTTAAAGGTTAACCCCTTTAAAATATTTACAATTCGATTATTAAAATAATAATTTTTTTCATATATGAAAAATTGATCAAAATCTACAAATTTTTAAAGGTTAACCCCCTTTAAAAAATTAACAAATCGAATGCAAAAAATAATATTTTTTTTTTCAAGTTAGAAAAAAGATGAAACGTCTCTAGAAATACTTAAAAGTTAACCCATTTAAAATATTTGCAATTCGAATATAAATTAATTACTTTTTTCATATACGAAAAATTGAGCAAAATCTCCATTTTTTTAAAGGTGTTACCTTTAAAAAATTAGCAAATTGAATGCAAAAATAATATTTTTTTTTGAAGTTAACAAAAATGTGAAACGTCTCTAGAATTTTTAAAGGTTAACCCCTATAAAATATTTACAATTCGAATGCTAAAATAATAATTTTTTTCATATATAAAAAATTGAGCGAAATCTCCAAATTTTTAAACGTTAACCTAACCCCTTTAAAAAATTATCAAATCGAATGCAAAAAATAATATTTTTTTTTCAAGTTAGAAAAAATGTAAAACGTCTCTAGAATTTTTAAAGGTTAACCCCTTTAAAATAATTACAATTCGAATACTAAATTAATAATTTTTTCATATAGGAAAAATTGAACAAAATCTAAATTTTTTTAAAGGTTAACAACCCCTTTAAAATATTAACAAATCGAATGCAAAAATCCGAACCACTTTAAAAATATCTGTGTCGTTTACTTACTGTTTCATTGGTTTTACTGTGCATACTGAACATCATATTTAAAATCGATTTAACTGTCTCAGTATTCTGAACTTCTTATCTACTGAACTGAGACTTGCATAAAACGTTTTCCTCATTAAAACTGATTTGGGCCTACACAATTCCGCACACTGAACTCTCACTGATCGATACTGAATTATGACCTAGTCAGTTAGCAGATCTCAGCTGAGTAAGTACTCTTTTAGCCTTTAACACGATTCAGAACAGTTGTCTGGTCTGCTGAACTATTTCAGTACGGCACCTTCCTGAATAGGACTGTTCGTGTTCGAAAGTTGAGAAATTCGGATTCAGGTGTATTCACCCCCCCTCTACACCTGAACTCACTCACGGGACCAACAATTGGTATAAGAGCAGGAGTTCTTTGACTCTTGTTATCTTTGAGACTGGTCTATTCGAACGGATCCGAGGGAAAGCGTTTTTCACTGCATATCACTTTACATTCATATCATTATTCTTCATGGCTGATATGTCAGGTATAAGGATGGTACCTATGTTCTCGGTGGAGAACTACGGAGTATGGCGAGTCAGGATGGAAGCTCATCTGACATCCCTCCATGACAAGATGATGGCGAAGTGCTTGAAGATGGACCTATCGTTCCTATGATTGATAGTGTCGTGACTCAGGACCAAGCTCAAGGAGGAGGAATGGTGACTGGGAAGAAGATCCCCAAAGACAGAAGTCTCTTCACTCCTGAAGAGAAAAAGCTTCACAATCTAGACCGAGTCGCCAGGAATGCTATACTAACCACCCTTAGTGATTCTTATCTTGGCGGGGTTCGGGAATGCAAGACTCGCTAAAGAACTGCGGGATGCTCTTGCGCTACCGAGTCGAGGGACTCGAAGATTAAAGCCAACAAATTAGCGCCTGGAACTCCAAAAGCTGGAAAGCTTGTCTCTCATGCCCGGGGACAAAATCGAAGATCTAAACGTCGAATTACCAATCTGATGAATTCTATCAATGGGCCGGGAAAGACATTCCAAGCAACCAAGAGATGAATCGAAGATTCTGAGGGCACTGTCGGACGGACACTGGACACCTTTTGCCACTTTATTGCGACATTCTGATTTAAATGCTGTGTCTCCTGACTATATCTTTTTAGAATTACAGGCAGAGGAGTATGAGTTCGACAGACCTCAAAGAAAGCTGAGAGCTGAAGCTGATACGAAGATTGACCATGCTTTCAAAGCTAAAGTCAGCACAGCATCTCCCGCTACGAGCAAGACGACGAGTAAGGCCGAGCCTTCACTCACCGACCTACAAGAAGGAAGTCTAGCTCGGAAGTACGCGCTGCTCGCAAAGGAAGTATCGAAGGAGAAAGAAAGGCGTAGAAAACCGACCAAAGCATACCGAGATACAAAAGGTAAGTCGAATATACACCTAAACGCGCTCCCGATACTCAATCTTCCGAATGCGAAAGAAAGATGACTCAAAGACCCTCAAGGGATAGTGCAACCACGTAAGAAAAAGTCATCACTTGCTACAAAAGGTAGTTGACGTGGCTACTGAGTGCTGTGCTGACTGTAGCTTTGAAAGAGGGTCAATAGGATGAGAAAAACCTTATGAAAACCTTTCTTTCTGTATCGTCGCGGCTTCTGCCAAGCGAAGGCGTTAGCACCGTGGGTATGTCCCGGAAAGGCATAAACGAGGGAGATATTGTCCAAATCCCGCGACGGCGTTAGTGCAACCAAAGGATAGTGCAACCAAAGATGTCCGGACCCTCTTTCTGTGTTGTCCGGACCCTCTTTCTGTGTTGTCCCGGAAAAGCATAAACGAGGGAGATATCTGCCAAGCAAAGGCGTTAGCACCGTGGACAATCATACTGATACTTGTCCAAATCTCCCTCTGAGCCGGTATGCTGTGCTGCCGGAAGTTGAATACATGTCTCAGCCAAAGGATAGTGCAACCAAAGATGACTCAGCTTCAGTAGTTGACGTGGCTACTGAGTGCTGTTTCTTTGAAAACCATGAGATCTCTAGAATTTTTAAAGGTTAACCCCTTTAAAATATTTACAATTCGATTATTAAAATAATAATTTTTTTCATATATGAAAAATTGATCAAAATCTACAAATTTTTAAAGGTTAACCCCCTTTAAAAAATCAACAAATCGAATGCAAAAAATAATATTTTTTTTTCAAGTTAGAAAAAAGATGAAACGTCTCTAGAAATACTTAAAAGTTAACCCATTTAAAATATTTGCAATTCGAATATAAATTAATTACTTTTTTCATATACGAAAAATTGAGCAAAATCTCCATTTTTTTAAAGGTTAACCCCTTTAAAAAATTAGCAAATTGAATGCAAAAATAATATTTTTTTTTGAAGTTAACAAAAATGTGAAACGTCTCTAGAATTTTTAAAGGTTAACCCCTATAAAATATTTACAATTCGAATGCTAAAATAATAATTTTTTTCATATATAAAAAATTGAGCGAAATCTCCAAATTTTTAAACGTTAACCTAACCCCTTTAAAAAATTATCAAATCGAATGCAAAAAATAATATATTTTTTTCAAGTTAGAAAAAATGTGAAACGTCTCTAGAATTTTTAAAGGTTAACCCCTTTAAAATAATTACAATTCGAATACTAAATTAATAATTTTTTCATATAGGAAAAATTGAACAAAATCTAAATTTTTTTAAAGGTTAACAACCCCTTTAAAATATTAACAAATCGAATGCAAAAAATAATATATTTTTTCAAGTTAGAAAAAATGTGAAAAGTCTCTAGAAAACTTAAAGGTTAACCCCTATAAAATATTTATAATTCGAATGCTAAAATAATAATTTTTTTCATATATGAAAAATTGAGTGAAATCTCCAAATTTATAAAGGTGTTACCTTTAAAAAATTATCAAATCGAAAGCATAAAATGTTGGTCCGGAGACGATAGTCAAGTGTAGAGGGGGGGGGGTGAATACACCTGATCACAGTTTCTTTTCTCAAACGCAAAGGACAGTTGAGCTGTAGGTTGCAACTGATGAACAGTGCCAAATAGTAACCTTCGATTGCGGGTCAGAAGTGTGCCAACTACTGAGCTCTCCTACTGTTGGTCCTGAGAGCACGTTCAGGTGTAGAGGGGGGGGGGTGAATACACCTGAAAATCGATTTCTCAACTTAAACACGAACAATCCTTTTCAGGATAGTGTCGTGCTGAACAGTTCGACGGACCGGATAAAGCCGTTCCGAATCGTGTTGGCAGAGTGACTGACTCTACTGAGATCTGCTAGCTGACTGAGAGTCAGAATTCAGTATCTTGCAAATAGAGTTCAGTGGTGCGGAATAGTGTAGGCCCAATTCAGTTGAGTTGGAAAACGTTTTTAATAAAACAGTTTCAGTAGATTAGTGCAATCAGTTAAGTTCGCTGAAACTCAGTTGAATGATTTAAGAAGGCTTTTCTGTATGAACAGTTAAATCAATGCAACAATTGAAAAAGAAACAGAACACAAGACACAGAGATTTTTAAAGTGGTTCAGACACAAAAGTCCTACGCCCACTGTCCCGAATGATCAGGAAGCTATTTATTATACTGAGGTAGTCTCAGTTGGTTTGTATGCTGGACAAACTCTGGTCTTGAGATTTATACTGAGCAAGTCTCAGTTTACAAGGTTATCAAACTGAGTGTTTGAAAAACTCTCCAACTATGAAGGAGTTCTTTTCAGTAAAGAACAGTTCAATGATGAACTCCTTCGTCTAAGCTATGGATATATTCTATTGAGCTTAGGTTAGAGGGATAGGGAACAATGAAGTGGCGTCTAGAACGACGAACAGCTGAGTATGACTTTGGGTTCGTGTATCGTTGTTTGGATACTAGAAGCTGTATTTAACAGTTCAGCTTGGTTCACTAAGAGCTAGAATATAGTTCTTCGCCGGAGATGGATTCTTCGAACTTCTTGCAGAGAACTTAGGCTTTTCGAGTTTGCTCGTTTGAATGCTCTGTGTATGTGGTTTTTCGTGTTTCGTTCGTTTCGTGTTTCTCTCGTCGTCGTGTGAGCTTCAAATTTGATTTATCCCTCTATTTATAGAGAAGAGACTAGGAAAGATCCGTTGGAGACGATGATCCTTTGTCTCTCTCTTTTGGGTAGCTAACGGCTCTTTTTGTAGCATTTGCAGAGTCTTTTCCCCCTTTTCCGGAAAGTTGTTGACTTGCAGCTTTAGTAGGTGTAAGACAGGTGTCTGCTTGTCATTGGTCGAGGTTCAGAAAGTGGTTGAGACCGAACAGACTTCAAGGAGATTTGAAGCTGACTTCTCTCTTCCTCGTACTTGACTCTGCTGATTGTCTTTGAAAGATCTGACAGTTTAGAAGACTGTCTGGCCGTTGTTGAGTCTGATCTTTGATTCAGTAGTGAACTCCTGCTGAGTCTGCTTTAGTGAAGATAAACTCTGAGTACAGTGAACTACTCCTGCTGAGTTCAGTTCAACTTGCGGGGCCAGCCTGTAGTAGTAGCCCTCTGAGTTAGTTTCGCGACGATGCCAAAAGGGGGTCAATAGGATGAGAAACGAGGGAGATATGGTGCTCAAAGCAGACGCCTACCGGAAAGGCGTAAGGTTTTCGGACCCAACTTGCGCGGTTTTCTGATTTTTGGTCATATCTCCCTCGTTAGTCATCGTATTGACCCCGATCTGATGGCTACGTGAAGCTAACTCGCAGACGTAACAACTTCTGTCGGTGAAACTGAGGAAATCGGGCTTTTGGCGAGGTAGAATCGGCGACGAACGCGAGCCATCCGCGGGGCACATTATATCGCCTCTTGCTATGCTGGTTAGAATGGGTAAACGCGCAATCCCGCATGCGGGGCTGGCCTGTAGTCGTAGCCCTTTGAGTTAGCTTCGCGACGAACCAAGAAGAGGGTCAATAGGATGAGGAACGAGGGAGATATGGTGCTCAAAGTAGACGCCTACCGGAAAGGCTTAAGGTTTTCGGGCCCGACTTGCGCGGTTTTCCGATTTTGGTCATATCTCCCTCGTTAGTCATCGTATTGACCCCGTTCTAATGGCTACGCGAAGCTAACTCATAGACGTACCAACTTTTCTCAGTGAAACCGAGGAAATCGGGCTTTTGGTGAGGTAGATTTGGCGACGAACGCAAGTTGGGTAAATTGGGGTTCTAGCTATGATGTTTAGAATAGGTAAACACGCAATCCCGCATGCGGGGCGGCCTGTAGTCGTAGCCCTCTGAGTTAGCTTCGCGACGAAGCTAGAAGGGGGTCAATAGGATGAGAAACGAGGGAGAGATGGTGCTCAAAGCAGACGCCTACCGGAAAGGCGTAAGGTTTTCGGGCCCGACTTGCGCGGTTTTCCGATTTTGGTCATATCTCCCTCGTTAGTCATCGTATTGACCCCGCTCTGATGGCTGCGTGAAGCTAACTCACAGACATAACAACTTTTGTCGGTGAAACCAAGGAAATCAGGCTTTTGGCGACGTAGAATCAGCAATGAACGCGAGCCATCCGCGGGGCACATTATAGCGCCTCTTGCTGTGCTGGTTAGAATGGGTAAACACGCAATCCCGCAAGAGGGGCCAGCCTGTAGTCGTTGCCCTCTGAGTTAGCTTCCCGACGATACAAAAAGAGGGTCAATAGGATGAGAAACGAGGGAGATATGGTGCTCAAAGCAGACGCCTACCGGAAAGGCGTAAGGTTTTCGGGCCCGACTTGTGCGGTTTTCCGATTTTGGTCATATATCCCTCGTTAGTCATCGTATTATTTCGGCGACGAACGCGAGCCATCCACGGGGCGCATTATAGCGCTTCTAGCTGTGCTGTTTAGAATGGGTAAACACAGAATCCCGCATGCGGGGCCAGCCTGTAGTCGTAGCCCTCTGAGTTATCTTCGCGACGATGCAAAAAGGGGGTCAATAGGATGAGAAACGAGGGAGATATGGTGCTCAAAGCAGACGCCTACCGGAAAGGCGAAAGGTTTTTGGGCCCAACTTGCGCGGTTTTCCGATTTTGGTCATATCTCCCTCGTTAGTCATCGTATTGACCCCGCTCTGATGGCTACGTGAAGCTAACTCGTAGACGTAACAACTTCTGTCGGTGAAACCAAGGAAATCGGGCTTTTGGCGAGGTAGAATCGGCGACGAACGCGAGCCATCCGCGGGGCACATTATAGCGCCTCTTGCTGTGCATGTTAGAATGGGTAAACGCGCAATCCCGCATGCAAAGCTGGCCTGTAGTCGTAGCCCTCTGAGTTAGCTTCGCGAAGATTCTAAAATGGGGTCAATAGGATGAGAAACGAGGGAGATATGGTGCTCAAAGCAGACGCCTACCGGAAAGGCATAAGGTTTTCGGGCCCGACTTGCGCGCTTTTCCAATTTTGGTCTTATCTCCCTCACTAGTCATCGTATTGACCCCGTTCTGATGGCTACACGAAGTTAACTTGCAGACGTACCAACTTTTATCGGTGAAACCGAGGAAATCGAGCTTTTAGTGAGGTAGATTTGGCGACGAACGAAAGCCATCCGCGGGGCGCAATATAGCGCTTCTAGCTATGATGTTTAGAATGGGTAAACACGCAATCCCGCATGCGAGGCCGGTCTGTAGTCGTAGACCTATGAGTTAGCTTCGCGACGAAGCTAGAAGGGGGTCAATAGGATGAGAAACGAGGGAGATATGGTGCTCAAAGCAGACGCCTACCGGAAAGGCGTAAGGTTTTCGGGCCCGACTTGTGCGGTTTTCCGATTTTGGTCATATCTCCCTCGTTAGTCATCGTATTGACCCCGCTCTGATGGCTACGTGAAGATAACTCGCAGACGTAACAATTTCTGTCGGTGAAACTGAGGAAATCGGGCTTTTGGCAAGGTAGAATCGGCGACGAACATGAGCCATCCGCGGGGCACATTATAGCGCCTCTTCCTGTGCTGGTTAGAATGGGTAAACGCGCAATCCCGCATGCGGGGCTGGCCTGTAGTCGTAGCCCTCTGAGTTAGCTTCGCGACGAAGCTAGAAGGGGGTCAATAGGATGAGAAACGAGGGAGAGATGGTGCTCAAAGCAGACGCCTACCGGAAAGGCGTAAGGTTTTCGGGCCCGACTTGCGCGGTTTTCCAATTTTGGTCATATCTCCCTTGTTAGTTATCGTATTGACCTCGTTCTGATGGCTACGTGAAGCTAACTCGCAGACGTAACAACTTCTGTCAGTGAAACCGAGGAAATCGGGCTTTTGGTGAGGTAGTTTTGGGGACGAACGCGAGCCATCCGCGGGGCGCAATATAGCGCTTCTAGCTGTGCTGTTTAGAATGGGTAAACAGGCAATCCCGCATGTGGGGAAAGCCTTTAGTCGTAGCCCTCTGAGTTAGCTTCCCGACGATGCAAAAAGGGGGTCAATAGGATGAGAAACGAGGGAGATATGGTGCTCAAAGCAGACGCCTACCGGAAAGGCGTAAGGTTTTCGGGCCCGACTTGCGCGGTTTTCCGATTTTGGTCATATCTCCCTCGTTAGTCATCGTATTGACCCTGCTCTAATGGCTACATGAAGATAACTCACAGGCTTAACAACTTCTGTCGGTGAAACCGAGGAAATCGGGCTTTTGGCGAGGTAGAATCGGCGACGAACGCGAGCCATCCGCGGGGCACATTATAGCACCTCTTGCTGTGCTGGTTAGAATGGGTAAACGTGCAATTCCGCATGCAGGGCTGGCCTGTAGTCATAGCCCTCTGAGTTAGCTTCGCGACGATGCTAAAATGGGGTCAATAGGATGAGAAACGAGGGAGATATGGTGCTCAAAGCAGACGCCTACCGGAAAGGCATATGGTATTCGGGCCCGACTTGCGCGCTTTTCCGATTTTGGTCTTATCTCCCTCACTAGTCATCGTATTGACCCCGTTCTGATGGCTACATGAAGCTAACTCACAGACGTACCAACTTTTATCGGTGAAACTGAGGAAATTGGGCTTTTGGTGAGGTAGATTTGGCGACGAACGCAAGCCATCCGCGGGGCGCAATATAGCGCTTCTAGCTATGATGTATAAAATCGGTAAACACGCAATCCCACATGCGGGGCCGGCCTGTAGTCGTAGCCCTCTGAGTTAGCTTCGCGACGAAGCTAGAAGGGGGTCAATAGGATGAGAAACGAGGGAGATATGGTGCTCAAAGCAGACGCCTACCGGAAAGGCGTAAGGTTTTCGGGCCAGACTTCCGCGGTTTTTCGATTTTGGTCATATCTCCCTTGTTAGTCATCGTATTGACCCCGTTCTGATGGCTACGTGAAGCTAACTCACAGACATAACAACTTCTGTCGGTGAAACCGAGGAAATCAGGCTTTTGGCAAGGTAGAATCGGCGACGAACGCGAGCCATCCGCGGGGCACATTATAGCGCCTCTTGCTGTGCTGTTTAGAATGGGTAAACGCGCAATCCCGCATGCGGGGCTGGCCTGTAGTCGTAGCCCTCTGAGTTAGATTCGCGACAATGCTAAAAGGGGGTCAACAGGATGAGAAACGAGGGAGATATGGTGCTCAAAGCAGACGCCTACCGGAAAGGCATAAGGTTTTCGGGCTCGACTTGCGCGCTTTTCCGATTTTGGTCTTATCTCCCTCGTTAGTCATCATATTGACCCCGTTTTGATGGCTACGCGAAGCTAAATCGCAGATGTACCAACTTTTATCGGTGAAAAGGAGGAAATCGGGCTTTTGGTGAGGTATATTTGGCGACGAACGCGAGCCATCCGCGGTGCGCAATATAGCGCTTCTAGCTGTGTTGTTTAGAATGGGTAAACACGCAATCCCGCATGCGGGGCCAGCCTGTAGTCGTATCCCTCTAAGTTAGCTTCGCGACGATGTAAAAACGGGGTCAATAGGATGAGAAACGAGGGAGATATGGTGCTCAAAGCAAACGCCTACCGGAAAGGCGTAAGGTTTTCGGGCCCGACCTGCTCGCTTTTCGGATTTTGGTCATATCTCCCTCGTTAGTCATCGTATTGACCCTGTTCTGATGGCTACGTGAAGCTAACTCATAGACGTAACAACTTCTGTCGGTGAAACTTAGGAAATCGGGCTTTTGGCGAGGTTGATTCGTCAACGAACACGTGCCATCCGCGGGGTGCATTAGAGCGCTTCTAGCTGTACTATTTAGAATGGGTAAACGCACAATCCCGCATGAGGGGATAGCCTGTAGTCGTAGCCCTCTGAGTTAGCTTCGCGACGATGTAAAAAGGGGGTCAATAGGATGAGAAACGAGGGAGATATGGTGATCAAAGCAGACGCCTACCGGAAAGGCATAAGGTTTTCGGGCCCGACTTGCACGCTTTTCCGATTTTAGTCATATCTCCGTCGTTAGTCATCGTATTGACCCCGTTCTGATGGCTACGTGAAGCTAACTCACAGACGTAACAACTTTTGTCCATGAAACTGAGGAAATCGGTCTTTTGGTGAGGTAGATACGGCGACGAACGCGAGCCATCCGCGGGGCGTATTATATCACCTCTAGTTGTGCTAGTTAGAATGGGTAAACGCGCAATCCCGCTTGAGGGAACAGCCTGTAGTCGTAGCCCTCTGAGTTAGCTTCGCGACGATGCAAAAAGGGGGTCAATAGGATGAGAAACGAGGGAGATATGGTGCTCAAAGCAGACGCCTACCGGAAAGGCGTAAGGTTTTCGGGTCCGACTTGCGCGCTTTTCCGATTTTGGTCATATCTCCCTCGTTAGTCATCGTATTGACCCCGTTCTGATGGCTACGTGAAGCTAACTCACATACGTAACAACTTCTGTCGGTGAAACCGAGGAAATCGGGCTTTTGGTGAGGTATATATGGCGACGAACGCGAGCCATCCACGTGGCGTATTATACTACCTCTAGTTGTGCTAGTTAGAATAGGTAAACGCTCAATCCTGCTTGAGGGGACAGCCTGTAGTCCTAGCCCTCTGAGTTAGCTTCGCGACGATACAAAAAGGGGGTCAATAGGATGAGAAACGAGGGAGATATGGTGCTCAAAGCAGACGCCTACCGGAAAGGCGTAAGGTTTTCGGGCCCGACTTGCGCGGTTTTTCAATTTTGGTCATATCTCCCTCGTTAGTCATCGTATTGACCCTGTTCTAATGGCTACTTGAAGCTAACTCACAAAAGTAACAACTTCTGTCGGTGAAACCAAGGAAATCGGGCCTTTGGTGAGGTTGATTCGGCAACGAACGCGAGCCATCCGCGGGGCCTATTAGAGCGCTTCTAGCTGTGCTATTTAGAATGGGTAAACGCACAATCCCGCATGAGGGGACAGCATGTAGTCGTAGCCCTCTGAGTTAGCTTCGCGACGATGTAAAAAGGGGGTCAATAGGATGAGAAACGAGGGAGATATGGTGCTCAAAGAGGACGCCTACCGGAAAGGCGTAAGGTTTTCGGGCCCGACTTGCGCGCTTTTCCGATTTTGGTCATATCTCCCTCGTTAGTCATCGTATTGACCCCGTTCTGATGGCTACGTGAAGCTAACTCATAGACTTAACAACTTCTGTCGGTGAAACCGAGGAAATCGAGCTTTTGGCGAGGTTGATTCGGCGACGAACGTGAGCCATCCGCGGGGCGTATTATAGCACCTCTAGTTGTGCTAGTTAGAATGGGTAAACGCGCAATCCCGCTTGACGGGACAGCCTTTAGCCGTAGCCCTCTGAGTTAGCTTCGCGACGATGCAAAAAGGGGGTCAATAGGATGAGAAACGAGGGAGATATGGTGCTCAAAGCAAACGCCTACCGGAAAGGCGTAAGGTTTTCGGGCCCGACCTGCTCGCTTTTCGGATTTTGGTCATATCTCCCTCGTTAGTCATCGTATTGACCCTGTTCTGATGGCTACGTGAAGCTAACTCATAGACGTAACAACTTCTGTCGGTGAAACTTAGGAAATCGGGCTTTTGGCGAGGTTGATTCGTCAACGAACACGTGCCATCCGCGGGGTGCATTAGAGCGCTTCTAGCTGTACTATTTAGAATGGGTAAACGCACAATCCCGCATGAGGGGATAGCCTGTAGTCGTAGCCCTCTCGAGTTAGCTTCGCGACGATGTAAAAAGGGGGGTCAATAGGATGAGAAACGAGGGAGATATGGTGATCAAAGCAGACGCCTACCGGAAAGGCATAAGGTTTTCGGGCCCGACTTGCACGCTTTTCCGATTTTAGTCATATCTCCGTCGTTAGTCATCGTATTGACCCCGTTCTGATGGCTACGTGAAGCTAACTCACAGACGTAACAACTTTTGTCCATGAAACTGAGGAAATCGGTCTTTTGGTGAGGTAGATACGGCGACGAACGCGAGCCATCCGCGGGGCGTATTATATCACCTCTAGTTGTGCTAGTTAGAATGGGTAAACGCGCAATCCCGCTTGAGGGAACAGCCTGTAGTCGTAGCCCTCTGAGTTAGCTTCGCGACGATGCAAAAAGGGGGTCAATAGGATGAGAAACGAGGGAGATATGGTGCTCAAAGCAGACGCCTACCGGAAAGGCGTAAGGTTTTCGGGCCCGACTTGCGCGCTTTTCCGATTTTGGTCATATCTCCCTCGTTAGTCATCGTATTGACCCCGTTCTGATGGCTACGTGAAGCTAACTCACATACGTAACAACTTCTGTCGGTGAAACCGAGGAAATCGGGCTTTTGGTGAGGGATATACGGCGACGAACGCGAGCCATCCACGTGGCGTATTATAGCACCTCTAGTTGTGCTAGTTAGAATAGGTAAACGCACAATCCTGCTTGAGGGGACAGCCTGTAGTCCTAGCCCTCTGAGTTAGCTTCGCGACGATACAAAAAGGGGGTCAATAGGATGAGAAACGAGGGAGATATGGTGCTCAAAGCAGACGCCTACCGGAAAGGCGTAAGGTTTTCGGGCCCGACTTGCGCGGTTTTTCAATTTTAGTCATATCTCCCTCGTTAGTCATCGTATTGACCCTGTTCTAATGGCTACGTGAAGCTAACTCACAAAAGTAACAACTTCTGTCGGTGAAACCAAGGAAATCGGGCCTTTGGTGAGGTTGATTCGGCAACAAACGCGAGCCATCCGCGGGGCCTATTAGAGCGCTTCTAGCTGTGCTATTTAGAATGGGTAAACGCACAATCCCGCATGAGGGGACAGCATGTAGTCGTAGCCCTCTGAGTTAGCTTCGCGACGATGTAAAAAGGGGGTCAATAGGATGAGAAACGAGGGAGATATGGTGCTCAAAGAGGACGCCTACCGGAAAGGCGTAAGGTTTTCGGGCCCGACTTGCGCGCTTTTCCGATTTTGGTCATATCTCCCTCGTTAGTCATCGTATTGACCCCGTTCTGATGGCTACGTGAAGCTAACTCATAGACGTAACAACTTCTGTCGGTGAAACCGAGGAAATCGAGCTTTTGGCGAGGTTGATTCGGTGACGAACGTGAGCCATCCGCGGGGCGTATTATAGCACCTCTAGTTGTGCTAGTTAGAATGGGTAAACGCGCAATCCCGCTTGACGGGATAGCCTTTAGCCGTAGCCCTCTGAGTTAGCTTCGCGACGATGCAAAAAGGGGGTCAATAGGATGAGAAACGAGGGAGATATGGTGCTCAAAGCAAACGCCTACCGGAAAGGCGTAAGGTTTTCGGGCCCGACTTGCTCGCTTTTCGGATTTTGGTCATATCTCCCTCGTTAGTCATCGTATTGACCCTGTTCTGATGGCTACGTGAAGCTAACTCATAGACGTAACAACTTCTGTCGGTGAAACTTAGGAAATCGGGCTTTTGGCGAGGTTGATTCGTCAACGAACACGTGCCATCCGCGGGGTGCATTAGAGCGCTTCTAGCTGTACTATTTAGAATGGGTAAACGCACAATCCCGCATGAGGGGATAGCCTGTAGTCGTAGCCCTCTGAGTTAGCTTCGCGACGATGTAAAAAGGGGGTCAATAGGATGAGAAACGAGGGAGATATGGTGATCAAAGCAGACGCCTACCGGAAAGGCATAAGGTTTTCGGGCCCGACTTGCACGCTTTTCCGATTTTAGTCATATCTCCGTCGTTAGTCATCGTATTGACCCCGTTCTGATGGCTACGTGAAGCTAACTCACAGATGTAACAACTTTTGTCCATGAAACTGAGGAAATCGGTCTTTTGGTGAGGTAGATACGGCGACGAACGCGAGCCATCCGCGGGGCGTATTATATCACCTCTAGTTGTGCTAGTTAGAATGGGTAAACGCGCAATCCCGCTTGAGGGAACAGCCTGTAGTCGTAGCCCTCTGAGTTAGCTTCGCGACGATGCAAAAAGGGGGTCAATAGGATGAGAAACGAGGGAGATATGGTGCTCAAAGCAGACGCCTACCGGAAAGGCGTAAGGTTTTCGGGCCCGACTTGCGCGCTTTTCCGATTTTGGTCATATCTCCCTCGTTAGTCATCGTATTGACCCCGTTCTGATGGCTACGTGAAGCTAACTCACAAACGTAACAACTTCTGTCGGTGAAACCGAGGAAATCGGGCTTTTGGTGAGGTATATACGGCGACGAACGCGAGCCATCCACGTGGCGTATTATAGCACCTCTAGTTGTGCTAGTTAGAATAGGTAAACGCACAATCCTGCTTGAGGGGACAGCCTGTAGTCCTAGCCCTCTGAGTTAGCTTCGCGACGATACAAAAAGGGGGTCAATAGGATGAGAAACGAGGGAGATATGGTGCTCAAAGCAGACGCCTACCGGAAAGGCGTAAGGTTTTCGGGCCCGACTTGCGCGGTTTTTCAATTTTGGTCATATCTCCCTCGTTAGTCATCGTATTGACCCTGTTCTAATAGCTACGTGAAGCTAACTCACAAAAGTAACAACTTCTGTCAGTGAAACCAAGGAAATCGGGCCTTTGGTGAGGTTGATTCGGCAACGAACGCGAGCCATCCGCGGGGCCTATTAGAGCGCTTCTAGCTGTGCTATTTAGAATGGGTAAACGCACAATCCCGCATGAGGGGACAGCATGTAGTCGTAGCCCTCTGAGTTAGCTTCGCGACGATGTAAAAAGGGGGTCAATAGGATGGGAAACGAGGGAGATATGGTGCTCAAAGAGGACGCCTACCGGAAAGGCGTAAGGTTTTCGGGCCCGACTTGCGCGCTTTTCCGATTTTGGTCATATCTCCCTCGTTAGTCATCGTATTGACCCCGTTCTGATGGCTACGTGAAGCTAACTCATAGACGTAACAACTTCTGTCGGTGAAACCGAGGAAATCGAGCTTTTGGCGAGGTTGATTCGGCGACGAACGTGAGCCATCCGCGGGGCGTATTATAGCACCTCTAGTTATGCTAGTTAGAATGGGTAAACGCGCAATCCCGCTTGACGGGACAGCCTTTAGCCGTAGCCCTCTGAGTTAGCTTCGCGACGATGCAAAAATGGGGTCAATAGGATGAGAAACGAGGGAGATATGGTGCTCAAAGCAAACGCCTACCGGAAAGGCGTAAGGTTTTCGGGCCCGACTTGCGCGCTTTTCGGATTTTGGTCATATCTCCCTCGTTAGTCATCGTATTGACCCTGTTCTGATGGCTACGTGAAGCTAACTCACAGACGTAACAACTTCTGTCGGTGAAACTTAGGAAATCGGGCTTTTGGCGAGGTTGATTCGTCAACGAACACGTGCCATCCGCGGGGTGCATTAGAGCGCTTCTAGCTGTACTATTTAGAATGGGTAAACGCACAATCCCGCATGAGGGGATAGCCTGTAGTCGTAGCCCTCTGAGTTAGCTTCGCGACGATGTAAAAAGGGGGTCAATAGGATGAGAAACGAGGGAGATATGGTGATCAAAGCAGACGCCTACCGGAAAGGCATAAGGTTTTCGGGCCCGACTTGCACGCTTTTCCGATTTTAGTCATATCTCCATCGTTAGTCATCGTATTGACCCCGTTCTGATGGCTACGTGAAGCTAACTCACAGACGTAACAACTTTTGTCCATGAAACTGAGGAAATCGGTCTTTTGGTGAGGTAGATACGGCGACGAACGCGAGCCATCCGCGGGGCGTATTATATCACCTCTAGTTGTGCTAGTTAGAATGGGTAAACGCACAATCCCGCTTGAGGGAACAGCCTGTAGTCGTAGCCCTCTGAGTTAGCTTCGCGACGATGCAATAAGGGGGTCAATAGGATGAGAAACGAGGGAGATATGGTGCTCAAAGCAGACGCCTACCGGAAAGGCGTAAGGTTTTCGGGCCCGACTTGCGCGCTTTTCCGATTTTGGTCATATCACCCTCGTTAGTCATCGTATTGACCCCGTTCTGATGGCTACGCGAAGCTAACTCACAGACGTAACAAATTCTGTCGGTGAAACCGAGGAAATCGGGCTTTTGGCGAGGTTGATTTGGCAACGAACGCGAGCCATCCGCATGGCGCATTGGAGCACCTCTAGCTGTGCTATTTAGAATGGGTAAACGCACAATCCCGCATGAGGGGATAACCTGTAGTCGTAGCCCTCTGAGTTTGCTTCGCGACGATGCAAAAAGGGGTCAATAGGATGAGAAACGAGGGAGATATGGTGCTCAAAGCAGACGCCTACCGGAAAGGCATAAGGTTTTCGGGCCCGACTTGCACGCTTTTCCGATTTTAGTCATATCTCCGTCGTTAGTCATCGTATTGACCCCGTTCTGATGGCTACGTGAAGCTAACTCACAGACGTAACAACTTTTGTCCATGAAACTGAGGAAATCGGTCTTTTGGTGAGGTAGATACGGCGACGAACGCAAGCCATCCGCGGGGCGTATTATATCACCTCTAGTTGTGCTAGTTAGAATGGGTAAACGCGCAATCCCGCTTGAGGGAACAGCCTGTAGTCGTAGCCCTCTGAGTTAGCTTCGCGACGATGCAAAAAGGGAGTCAATAGAATGAGAAACGAGGGAGATATGGTGCTCAAAGCAGACGCCTACCGGAAAGGCGTAAGGTTTTCGGGCCCGACCTGCGCGGTTTTCCGATTTTGGTCATATCTCCCTCGTTAGTCATCGTATTGACCCTGTTCTGATGGCTACGTGAAGCTAACTCACAGACGTAACAACTTCTGTCAGTGAAACCGAGGAAATCGGGGTTTTGGCGAGGTTGATTCGGCGATGAACGCGAGCCATCCGCGGGGCGCCTTAGAGCGCTTCTAGCTATGCTATTTAGAATGGGTAAACGCACAATCCCGCATGAGGGGACAGCTTGTAGTCGTAGCCCTCTGAGTTAGCTTCGCGATGATGCAAAAAGGGGGTCAATAGGATGAGAAACAAGGGAGATATGGTGCTCAAAGAAGACGCCTACTGGAAAGGCGTAAGGTTTTCGGGCCCGACTAGCGCGCTTTTCCGATTTTGGTCATATCTCCCTCGTTAGTCATCGTATTGACCCCGTTCTGATGGCTACGCTAAGCTAACTCACAGTCGTAACAACTTTTATCAGTGAAACCAAGGAAATCGGGCTTTTGGCGAGGTTGATTCGGCGACGAACGCGAGCCATCCACGGGGCGTATTATAGCACCTCTAGTTGTGCTAGTTAGAATGGGTAAACACGCAATCCCGCTTGAGGGGATAGCCTGTAGTCCTAGCCCTCTGAGTTAGCTTCGCGACGATGCAAAAAGGACGCCTACCGGAAAGGCGTAAGGTTTTCGGGCCCGATTAGCGCGCTTTTCCGATTTTGGTTATATCTCCCTCGTTAGTCATCGTATTGACCCCGTTCTGATGGCTACGCGAAGCTAACTCACAGTCGTAACAACTTTTATCGGTGAAACCAAGGAAATCGGGCTTTTGGGAGTCAATAGAATGAGAAACGAGGGAGATATGGTGCTCAAAGTAGACGCCTACCGGAAAGGCGTAAGGTTTTCGGGCCCGACTTGCGCGGTTTTCCGATTTTGGTCATATCTCCCTCGTTAGTCATCGTATTGACCCTGTTCTGATGGCTACGTGAAGCTAACTCACAGACCTAACAACTTCTGTCAGTGAAACCGAGGAAATCTAGGTTTTGGTGAGGTTGATTCGGCGCCGAACGCGAGCCATCCGCGGGGCGCATTAGAGCGCTTCTAGCTATGCTATTTAGAATGGGTAAACGCACAATCCCGCATGAGGGGACAGCCTATAGTCGTAGCCCTCTGAGTTAGCTTCGCGATGATGCAAAAAGGGGGTCAATAGGATGAGAAACGAGGGAGATATGGTGCTCAAAGAAGACGCCTACCGGAAAGGCGTAAGGTTTTCGGGCCCGAGTAGCGCGCTTTTCCGATTTTGGTCATATCTCCCTCGTTAGTCATCGTATTGACCCCGTTCTGATGGCTACGCGAAGCTAACTCACAGTTGTAACAACTTTTATCAGTGAAACCAAGGAAATCGGGCTTTTGGCGAGGTTGATTCGGCGACGAACGCGAGCCATCCACGGGGCGTATTATAGCACCTCTAGTTGTGCTAGTTAGAATGGGTAAACGCGCAATCCCGCTTGAGGGGATAGCCTGTAGTCCTAGCCCTCTGAGTTAGCTTCGCGACGATGCAAAAAGGATGCCTACCGGAAAGGCGTAAGGTTTTCGGGCCCGACTAGCGCGCTTTTCCAATTTTGGTCATATCTCCCTCGTTAGTCATCGTATTGACCCCGTTCTGATGGCTACGCAAAGCTAACTCACAGTCGTAACAACTTTTATCGGTCAAACCAAGGAAATCGGGCTTTTGGCGAGGTTGATTTGGTGACGAACGTGAGCCATCCGCGGGGCGTATTATATCACCTCTAGTTGTGCTAGTTAGAATGGGTAAACGCGCAATCCCGCTTGAGGGGACAGCCTGTAGTCGTAGCCCTCTGAGTTAGCTTCGCGACGATGCAAAAAGGGGGTCAATAGGATGAGAAACGAGGGAGATATGGTGCTCAAAGCAGACGCCTACCGGAAAGGCGTAAGGTTTTCAGGCTCGACTTGCGCGCTTTTCCGATTTTGGTCATATCTCCCTCGTTAGTCATCATATTGACCCCGTTCTGATGGCTACGTGAAGCGAACTCATAGACGTAACAACTTCTGTCCATGAAACTGAGGAAATCGGGCTTTTGGCGAGGTTGATTTGGCTACGAACGCGAGCCATCCGCGTGGCGCATTAGAGCGCTTCTAGCTGTGCTATTTAGAATGTGTAAACGCACAATCCCGCTTGAGAGGACAGCCTGTAGTCGTAGCCCTCTGAGTTAGCTTTGCGACGATGTAAAAAGGGGCTCAATAGGATGAGAAACGAGGGAGATATGGTGCTCAAAGCAGACGCCTACCGGAAAGGCGTAACGTTTTCGGGCCCGACTTGCGCGCTTTTCCGATTTTGGTCATATCTCCCTCGTTAGTCATCGTATTGACCCCGTTCTGATGGCTACGTGAAGCTAACTCACAGACGTAACAACTTCTGTCAGTGAAACCTAGGAAATCGGGCTTTTGGCGAGGTTGATTCGGCGACGAACGCGAGCCTTCCGCGGGGCGCATTAGAGCGCTCCTAGATGTGCTATTTAGAATGGATAAATGCACAATCCCGCATGAGGGGACAGCCTGTAGTCGTAGCTCTCTGAGTTAGTTTCGCGACGATAGAAAAAGGGGGGCAATAGGATGAGAAACGAGGGAGATATGGTGCTCAAAGCAGACGCCTACCGGAAAGGCGTAAGGTTTTCAGGCCCGACTTGCGCGCTTTTCCGATTTTGGTCATATCACCCTCGTTAGTCATCGTATTGACCCCGTTCTGATGGCTACGCGAAGCTAACTCACAGACGTAACAAATTCTGTCGGTGAAACCGAGGAAATCGGGCTTTTGGTGAGGTATATATGGCGACGAACGCGAGCCATCCACGTGGCGTATTATACTACCTCTAGTTGTGCTAGTTAGAATAGGTAAACGCTCAATCCTGCTTGAGGGGACAGCCTGTAGTTAGAATAGGAAATCAGGCTTTTGGTGAGGTAGATACGGCGACGAACGCGAGCCATCCGTGGGCCGTATTATAGCACCTCTAGTTGTGCCTATTAGAATGGGTAAACCTGCAATCCCGCTTGAGGGGACAGCCTGTAGTCATAGCCCTCTGAGTTAGCTTCGCGACGATGCAAAAAGGGGGTCAATAGGATGAGAAACGAGGGAGATATGGTGCTCAAAGCAGACGCCTACCGGAAGGCGTAAGGTTTTCGGGCCGGACTTGCGCGCTTTTCCGATTTTGGTCATATCTCCCTCGTTAGTCATCGTATTGACCCCGTTCTGATGGCTACGTGAAGCTAACTCACAGACGTAACAACTTCTGTCAGTGAAACCAAGGAAATTGGGCTTTTGGCGAGGTAGATTCGGCGACGAACGTGAGCCATCCGTGGGGCGCATTCGAGCGCTTCTAGCTGTGCTATTTAGAATGGGTAAACGCACAATCCCGCATGAGGGGACAGCCTGTAGTCGTAGCCCTCTGAGTTAGCTTGTCGACGATGCAAAAAGGGGGTCAATAGGATGAGAAACGAGGGAGATATGGTGCTCAAAGCAGACGCCTATCGGAAAGGCATAAGGTTTTCGGGCCCGACTTGCGCGCTTTTCGGATTTTGGTCATATCTCCCTCGTTAGTCATCGTATTGACCCCGTTCTGATGGCTACGCGAAGCTAACTCATAGACGTAACAACTTATATCGATGAAACCGAGGTAATTGGGATTTTGGTTAGGTTGATTCGGCGATGAACGCGAGATATCTGCGTGGCGCATTAGAGCGCTTCTAGCTGTGCTATTTAGAATGGGTAAACGCACAATCCCACATGAGGGGATAGCCTGTAGTCGTAGCCCTCTGAGTTAGCTTCGCGACGATGCAAAAAGGGGGTCAATAGGATGAGAAACGAGGGAGATATGGTGCTCAAAGCAGACGGCTACCGGAAAGGCGTAAGGTTTTCGGGCCTGACTTGTGCGCTTTTTCGATTTTGATCATATCTCCCTCGTTAGTCATCGTATTGACCCCGTTCTGATGGCTACGTGAAGCTAACTCATAGACGTAACAACTTTCAGTCAAACCGAGGAAATTGGGCTTTTGGTGAGGTTGATTTGGCGACGAATGCGAGCCATCCGCGTGGCGCATTAGAGCGCTTCTAGCTGTGCTATTTAGAATGGGTAAATGCACAATCCCGCATGAGGGGATAGCCTGTAGTCGTAGCCCTCTGAGTTAGCTTCGCGACGATGCAAAAAGGGGGACAATAGGATGAGAAACGAGGGAGATATGATGCTCAAAGCAGACGGCTACCGGAAAGGCGTAAGGTTTTCGGGCCCGACTTGCGCGCTTTTCCGATTTTGGTCATATCTCCCTCGTTAGTCATCGTATTGACCCCGTTCTGATGGCTACGTGAAGCTAACTCATAGACGTAACAACTTCTGTCTATCAAACCGAGGAAATCGGGCTTTTGGTGAGGTTGATTTGGCGACGAACGCGAGCCATCCGCCTGGCGCATTAGAGCGCTTCTAGCTGTGCTATTTAGAATGGGTAAATGCACAATCCCTTATGAGGGGATAGACTTTAGTCGTAGCCCTCTGAGTTAGCTTCGCGAAGATGCAAAAAAGGGGTCAATAGGATGAGAAACGAGGGAGATATGGTGCTCAAAGCAGACGCCTACCGGAAAGGGGTAAGGTTTTCGGGCCCGACTTGCGCGCTTTTCCGATTTTGGTCATATCTCCCTCGTTACTCATCGTATTTACCATGTTCTGATGGCTACGCGAAGCTAACTCACAGACGTAACAACTTCTGTCGGTGAAACCTAGGAAATCGGGCTTTTGGTGAGGTAGATATGGTGACGAATGCGAGTCATCTGCGGGGCGCATTAGAGCGATTCTAGCTGTGCTATTTAGAATGGGAAAATGCACAATCCCGCATGAGGGGACAGCCTGTAGTCGTAGTCCTCTGAGTTAGCTTCGCGACGATGCAAAAAGGGGGTCAATAGGATGAGAAACGAGGGAGATATGGTGCTCAAAGCAGACGCCTACCGGAAAGGCGTAAGGTTTTTGGGCCCGACTTGCACGCTTTTCCAATTTTGGTCATATCTCCTTCGTTAGTCATCGTATTGACCCCGTTCTGATGGCTACGTGAAGCGAACTCAAAGATGTAACAACTTCTGTCGGTGAAACAGAGGAAATCGGGCTTTTGGTGAGGTTGATTCGGCGATGAACGCGAGCCATCCGCGGGGCGCATTAGAGCGATTCTAGCTGTGCTATTTAGAATGGGTAAATGCACAATCCCGCATGAGGGGATAGCCTGTAGTCGTAGCCCTCTGAGTTAGCTTCGCGACGATGCAAAAAGGGGGTCAATAGGATGAGAAACGAGGGAGATATGGTGCTCAAAGCAGACGCCTACCGGAAAGGCGTAAGGTTTTTGGGCCCGACTTGAGCGCTTTTCGGATTTTGGTCATATCTCCCTCGTTAGTCATCGTATTGACCCCGTTCTGATGGCTACGCGAAGCTAACTCACAGACGTAACAACTTCTGTCGGTGAAACCGAGGAAATAAGGCTTTTGGCGAGGTTGATTTGGCACGAACGCGAGCCATCCGCGTGGCGCATTAGAGCGCTTCTAGCTGTGCTATTTATAAAGGGTAAACGCACAATCCCGCATGAGGGGACAGCCTATAGTCGTAGCGCTCTGAGTTAGCTTCGCGACGATGCAAAAAGGGGGTCAATAGGATGAGAAACGAGGGAGATATGGTGCTCAAAGCAGACGCCTACCGGAAAGGCGTAAGGTTTTCGAGCCCGACTTGCGCGCTTTTCCGATTTTGGTCATATCTCCCTCGTTACTCATCGTATTGACCCTGTTCTCATGGCTACGTGAAGCTAACTCACAGGCGTAACAACTTCTGTCCGTGAAACCGAGGAAATTAGGCTTTTGGTGAGGTAGATACGGCGACGAACGCGAGCTATCTGTGAGGCGTATTATAGCACCTCTAGTTGTGCAAGTTAGAATGGGTAAACGCGCAATCCCGCTTGAGGGGACAGCCTGTAGTCGTAGCCCTCTGAGTTAGCTTCGTGACGATGCAAAAAGGGGGTCAATAGGATGAGAAACGAGGGAGATATGGTGCTCAAAGCAGACGCCTACCGGAAAGGTGTAAGGTTTTCGGGCCCGACTTGCACGCTTTTCCAATTTTGGTCATATCTCCCTCGTTAGTCATCGTATTGACCCCGTTCTGATGGCTACGCGAAGCTAACTCACATACGTAAAACCTTCTGTCATGGAAACCGAGGAAATCGGGCTTTTGGTGAGGTAGATACGGCGACGAATGCGAGCCATCTGCGGGGCGCATTAGAGCGCTTCTAGCGGTGCTATTTAGAATGGGTAAACGCACAATCCCGCAAGAGGGGACAGCCTGTAGTTGTAGCCCTCTGAGTTAGCTTCGTGACGATGCAAAAAGGGGGTCAATGGGATGAGAAACGAGGGAGATATGGTGCTCAAAGCAGACGCCCACCGGAAAGGCGTAAGGTTTTCGAGCCCGACTTGCGCGCTTTTCCGATTTTGGTCATATCTCCCTCGTTACTCATCGTATTGACCCTATTCTGATGGCTACGTGAAGCTAACTCACAGGCGTAACAACTTCTGTCCGTGAAACCGAGGAAATTAGGCTTTTGGTGAGGTAGATACGGCGACGAACGTGAGCTATCTGTGAGGCGTATTATTGTACCTCTAGTTGTGCTAGTTAGAATGGGTAAACGCGTAATCCCACTTGAGGGGACAGCCTGTAGTCGTAGCCCTCTGAGTTAGCTTCGTGACGATGCAAAAAGGGGGTCAATAGGATGAGAAACGAGGGAGATATGGTGCTCAAAGCAGACGCCTACCGGAAAGGTGTAAGGTTTTCGGGCCCGACTTGCACGCTTTTCCAATTTTGGTCATATCTCCCTCGTTAGTCATCGTATTGACCCCGTTCTGATGGCTACGCGAAGCTAACTCACATACGTAAAACCTTCTATCGGTGAAACCTAGGAAATCGGGCTTTTGGTGAGGTAGATACGGCGACGAATGCGAGCCATCTGCGGGGCGCATTAGAGCGATTCTAGCGGTGCTATTTAGAATGGGTAAACGCACAATCCCGCATGAGGGGACAGCCTGTAGTTGTAGCCCTCTGAGTTAGCTTCGCGACGATGCAAAAAGGGGGTCAATAGGATGAGAAACGAGGGAGATATGGTGCTCAAAGCAGACGCCTACCGGAAAGGCGTAAGGTTTTCGAGCCCGACTTGCGCGCTTTTCCGATTTTGGTCATATCTCCCCCGTTACTCATCGTATTGACCCTGTTCTGATGGCTACGTGAAGCTAACTCACAGGCGTAACAACTTCTGTCCGTGAAACCGAGGAAATTAGGCTTTTGGTAAGGTAGATACGGCGATGAACGCGAGCTATACGTGAGGCGTATTATAGCACCTCTAGTTGTGCTAGTTAGAATGGGTAAACGCGCAATCCCGCTTGAGGGGACAGCCTCGTAGTCGTAGCCCTCTCGAGTTAGCTTCGTGACGATGCAAAAAGGGGGTCAATAGGATGAGAAACGAGGGAGATATGGTGCTCAAAGCAGACGCCTACCGGAAAGGTGTAAGGTTTTCGGGCCCGACTTGCACGCTTTTCCAATTTTGGTCATATCTCCCTCGTTAGTCATCGTATTGACCCCGTTCTGATGGCTACGTGAAGCTAACTCACATACGTAAAACCTTCTGTCAGTGAAACCGAGGAAATCGGGCTTTTGGTGAGGTATATACGGCGACGAATGCGAGCCATCTGCGGGGCGCATTAGAGCGCTTCTAGCGGTGCTATTTAGAATGGGTAAACGCACAATCCCGCAAGAGGTGACAGCCTGTAGTTGTAGCCCTCTGAGTTAGCTTCGCGACGATGCAAAAAGGGGGTCAATGGGATGAGAAACGAGGGAGATATGGTGCTCAAAGCAGACGCCCACCGGAAAGGCGTAAGGTTTTCGAGCCCGACTTGCGCGCTTTTCCGATTTTGGTCATATCTCCCTCGTTACTCATCGTATTGACCCTATTCTGATGGCTACGTGAAGCTAACTCACAGGCGTAACAACTTCTGTCCGTGAAACCGAGGAAATTAGGCTTTTGGTGAGGTAGATACGGCGACGAACGTGAGCTATCTGTGAGGCGTATTATTGTACCTCTAGTTGTGCTAGTTAGAATGGGTAAACGCGTAATCCCGCTTGAGGGGACAGCCTGTAGTCGTAGCCCTCTGAGTTAGCTTCGTGACGATGCAAAAAGGGGGTCAATAGGATGAGAAACGAGGGAGATATGGTGCTCAAAGCAGACGCCTACCGGAAAGGTGTAAGGTTTTCGGGCCCGACTTGCACGCTTTTCCAATTTTGGTCATATCTCCCTCGTTAGTCATCGTATTGACCCCGTTCTGATGGCTACGCGAAGCTAACTCACATACGTAAAACCTTCTGTCGGTGAAACCGAGGAAATCGGGCTTTTGGTGAGGTAGATACGGCGACGAATGCGAGCCATCTGCGGGGCGCATTAGAGCGATTCTAGCGGTGCTATTTAGAATGGGTAAACGCACAATCCCGCATGAGGGGACAGCCTGTAGTTGTAGCCCTCTGAGTTAGCTTCGCGACGATGTAAAAAGGGGGTCAATAGGATGAGAAACAAGGGAGATATGGTGCTCAAAGCAGACGCCTACCGGAAAGGCGTAAGGTTTTCGAGCCCGACTTGCGCGCTTTTCCGATTTTGGTCATATCTCCCCCGTTACTCATCGTATTGACCCTGTTCTGATGGCTACGTGAAGCTAACTCACAGGCGTAACAACTTCTGTCTGTGAAACCGAGGAAATTAGGCTTTTGGTAAGGTAGATACGGCGATGAACGCGAGCTATCTGTGAGGCGTATTATAGCACCTCTAGTTGTGCTAGTTAGAATGGGTAAACGCGCAATCCCGCTTGAGGGGACAGCCTGTAGTCGTAGCCCTCTGAGTTAGCTTCGTGACGATGCAAAAAGGGGGTCAATAGGATGAGAAACGAGGGAGATATGGTGCTCAAAGCAGACGCCTACCGGAAAGGTGTAAGGTTTTCGGGCCCGACTTGCACGCTTTTCCAATTTTGGTCATATCTCCCTCGTTAGTCATCGTATTGACCCCGTTCTGATGGCTACGTGAAGCTAACTCACATACGTAAAACCTTCTGTCAGTGAAACCGAGGAAATCGGGCTTTTGGTGAGGTATATACGGCGACGAATGCGAGCCATCTGCGGGGCGCATTAGAGCGCTTCTAGCGGTGCTATTTAGAATGGGTAAACGCACAATCCCGCAAGAGGGGACAGCCTGTAGTTGTAGCCCTCTGAGTTAGCTTCGCGACGATGCAAAAAAGGGGGTCAATGGGATGAGAAACGAGGGAGATATGGTGCTCAAAGCGTACGCCCACCGGAAAGGCGTAAGGTTTTCGAGCCCGACTTGCGCGCTTTTCCGATTTTGGTCATATCTCCCTCGTTACTCATCGTATTGACCCTATTCTGATGGCTACGTGAAGCTAACTCACAGGCGTAACAACTTCTGTCCGTGAAACCGAGGAAATTAGGCTTTTGGTGAGGTAGATACGGCGACGAACGTGAGCTATCTGTGAGGCGTATTATTGTACCTCTAGTTGTGCTAGTTAGAATGGGTAAACGCGTAATCCCGCTTGAGGGGACAGCCTGTAGTCGTAGCCCTCTGAGTTAGCTTCGTGACGATGCAAAAAGGGGGGTCAATAGGATGAGAAACGAGGGAGATATGGTGCTCAAAGCAGACGCCTACCGGAAAGGTGTAAGGTTTTCGGGCCCGACTTGCACGCTTTTCCAATTTTGGTCATATCTCCCTCGTTAGTCATCGTATTGACCCCGTTCTGATGGCTACGCGAAGCTAACTCACATACGTAAAACCTTCTGTCGGTGAAACCGAGGAAATCGGGCTTTTGGTGAGGTAGATACGGCGACGAATGCGAGCCATCTGCGGGGCGCATTAGAGCGATTCTAGCGGTGCTATTTAGAATGGGTAAACGCACAATCCCGCATGAGGGGACAGCCTGTAGTTGTAGCCCTCTGAGTTAGCTTCGCGACGATGCAAAAAGGGGGTCAATAGGATGAGAAACAAGGGAGATATGGTGCTTAAAGCAGACGCCTACCGGAAAGGCGTAAGGTTTTCGAGCCCGACTTGCGCGCTTTTCCGATTTTGGTCATATCTCCCCCGTTACTCATCGTATTGACCCTGTTCTGATGGCTACGTGAAGCTAACTCACAGGCGTAACAACTTCTGTCTGTGAAACCGAGGAAATTAGGCTTTTGGTAAGGTAGATACGGCGATGAACGCGAGCTATCTGTGAGGCGTATTATAGCACCTCTAGTTGTGCTAGTTAGAATGGGTAAACGCGCAATCCCGCTTGAGGGGACAGCCTGTAGTCGTAGCCCTCTGAGTTAGCTTCGTGACGATGCAAAAAGGGGGTCAATAGGATGAGAAACGAGGGAGATATGGTGCTCAAAGCAAACGCCTACCGGAAAGGTGTAAGGTTTTCGGGCCCGACTTGCACGCTTTTCCAATTTTGGTCATATCTCCCTCGTTAGTCATCGTATTCACCCCGTTCTGATGGCTACGCGAAGCTAATTCACATACGTAAAACCTTCTATCGGTGAAACCGAGGAAATCGGGCTTTTGGTGAGGTTGATTTGGCGATGAACGCGAGCCATCCGCATGGCGCATTAGAGTGCTTCTAGATGTGCTATTTAGAATGGGTAAACGCACAATCCTGCATGAGGGGACATCCATTAGTCGTAGCCCTCTGAGTTAGCTTCGCGACGATGCAAAAAGGGGGTCAATAGGATGAGAAACGAGGGAGATATGGTGCTCAAAGCAGACGCCTACCGGAAAGGCGTTAGGTTTTCGGGCCCGACTTGCGCGCTTTTCCGATTTTGGTCATATCTCCCTCGTTAGTCATCGTATTGACCCCGTTCTGATGGCTACGTGAAGCTAACTCAAAGACGTAACAACTTCTGTTGTTGAAATAGAGGAAATCGGGCTTTTGGTGAGGTTGATTTGGCGACGAACGCGAGCTATCCGCGTGGCGCATTAGAGCGCTTCTAGCTGTGCTATTTAGAATGGGTAAATGCACAATCCCGCATGAAGGGACAGCCAGTAGTCGTAGCCCTCTGAGTTAGCTTCGCGACGATGTAAAAAGGGGGTCAATAGGATGAGAAACGAGGGAGATATGGTGCTCAAAACAGACGCCTACCGGAAAGGCGTAAGGTTTTCGGGCCCGACTTGCGCGCTTTTCCGATTTTGGTCATATCTCCCTCGTTAGTCATCGTATTGACCCCGTTCTGATGGCTACGGGAAGCTAACTCACATACGTAACAACTTCTGTCAGTGAAACCGAGGAAATTGGTCTTTTGGCGAGGTTGATTCGGCGATGAACGCGAGCCATCCGCGTGGCGCATTAGAGCGCTTCTAGCTGTGCTATTTAGAATGGGTAAACGCACAATCCCGCATGAGGGGACAGCCTGTAGTCGTAACCCTCTGAGTTAGCTTCGCGACGATACAAAAAGGGGGTCAATAGGATGAGAAACGAGGGAGATATGGTGCTCAAAGCAGACGCCTACCGGAAAGGCGTAAGGTTTTCGAGCCCGACTTGCGCGCTTTTCCGATTTTGGTCATATCTCCCCCGTTACTCATCGTATTGACCCTGTTCTGATGGCTACGTGAAGCTAACTCACAGGCGTAACAACTTCTGTCTGTGAAACCGAGGAAATTAGGCTTTTGGTAAGGTAGATACGGCGACGAACGCGAGCTATCTGTGAGGCGTATTATAGCACCTCTAGTTGTGCTAGTTAGAATGGGTAAACGCGCAATCCAGCTTGAGGGGACAGCATGTAGTCGTAGCCCACTGAGTTAGCTTCGTGACGATGTAAAAAGGGGGTCAATAGGATGAGAAACGAGGGAGATATGGTGCTCAAAGCAGACGCCTACCGGAAAGGTGTAAGGTTTTCGGGCCCGACTTGCACGCTTTTCCAATTTTGGTCATATCTCCCTCGTTAGTCATCGTATTCACCCCGTTCTGATGGCTATGCGAAGCTAATTCACATACGTAAAACCTTCTATCGGTGAAACCGAGGAAATCGGGCTTTTGGTGAGGTTGATTTGGCGACGAACGCGAGCCATCCGCATGGCGCATTAGAGTGCTTCTAGATGTGCTATTTAGAATGGGTAAACGCACAATCCTGCATGAGGGGACATCCAGTAGTCGTAGCCCTCTGAGTTAGCTTCGCGATGATGCAAAAAGGGGGTCAATAGGATGAGAAACGAGGGAGATATGGTGCTCAAAGCAGACGCCTACCGGAAAGGCGTAAGGTTTTCGGGCCCGACTTGCGCGCTTTTCCGATTTTGGTCATATCTCCCTCGTTAGTCATCGTATTGACCCCGTTCTGATGGCTACGTGAAGCTAACTCAAAGACGTAACAACTTCTGTCGTTGAAATAGAGGAAATCGGGCTTTTGGTGAGGTTGATTTGGCGACGAACGCGAGCTATCCGCGTGGTTTCTCATCCTATTGACCCCCTTTTTGCATCGTCGCGAAGCTAACTCAGAGGGCTACGACTACAGGCTGTCCCCTCATGCGGGATTGTGAGTTTACCCATTCTAAATAGCACATCTAGAAGCGCTCTAATGCGCCACGCGGATGGCTCGCGTTCGTCGCCAAATCAACCTCACCAAAAGCCCGATTTCCTCGGTTTCACCGACAGAAGGTTTTATGTATGTGAGTTAGCTTCGCGTAGCTATTAGAACGGGGTCAATACGATGACTAACGAGGGAGATATGACAAAAATTGGAAAAGCGTGCAAGTCGGGCCCGAAAACCTTACTCCTTTCCGGTAGGCGTCTGCTTTGAGCACCATATCTCCCTCGTTTCTCATCCTATTGACCCCCTTTTTGCATCGTCACGAAGCTAACTCAGAGGGCTACGACTACAGGCTGTCCCCTTAAGCGGGATTGCGCGTTTACCCATTCTAACTAGCACAACTAGAGGTGCTATAATACGCCCCGCAGATGGCTCGCTTTCGTCGCCGTATCTACCTCACTAAAAGCCCGATTTCCTCGGTTTTACCGACAGAAGTTGTTACGTCTGTGAGTTAGCTTCACGTAGCCATCAGAACATGGTCAATACGATGAGTAACGAGGGAGATATGACCAAAATTGGAAAAGCGCGCAAGTCGGGCCCGAAAACCTTACGCCTTTCCGGTAGGCGTCTTCTTTGAGCACCATATCTCCCTCGTTTCTCATCCTATTGACCCCCTTTTTGCATCGTCACAAAGCTAACTCAGAGGGCTACGACTACAGGCTATCCCCTTAAGCGGGATTACGCGTTTACCCATTCTAACTAGCACAACTAGAGGTGCTATAATACGCCCCGCGGATGGCTCGCGTTCGTCGCCGTATCTACCTCACCAAAAGCCTGATTTCCTCGGTTTTACCGATAGAAGTTCTTACGTTTGTGAGTTAGCCTCACGTAGCCATCAGAACATGGTCAATACGATGAGTAACGAGGGAGATATGACCAAAATTGGAAAAGCGCGCAAGTCGGGCCCGAAAACCTTACGCTTTTTCGGTAGGCGTCTGCTTTGAGCACCATATCTCCCTCGTTTCTCATCCTATTGACCCCCTTTTGCATCGTCAAAAAGCTAACTCAGAGGGCTACGACTACAAGCTATCCCCTCATGCGGGATTGTGCATTTACCCATTCTAAATAGCACAGCTAGAAGCACTCTAATGCGCCACGCAGATGGGTCGCGTTCATCGCCGAACCAACCTCTCCAAATGGGTCGCGTTCATCGCGTTCATCGCGTTCATCAACCTCTTTGATGGGTCGCGTTCATCGCGTTCATCGACCTCTCCAAATCGACCTCTTTGATGGGTCGCGTTCATCGCCGAATCAACCTCTCCAAATGGGTTGCGTTCATCGCGTTCATCGCGTTCATCAACCTCTTTGATGGGTCGCGTTCATCGACCTCTCCAAATCGACCTCTCCAAATCGACCTCTTTGATGGGTCGCGTTCATCGCGTTCATCGCGTTCATCGCGTTCATCGACCTCTTTGATGGGTCGCGTTCATCGCGTTCATCGCGTTCATCGCGTTCATCAACCTCTCCAAATCACGCAGATGGGTCGCGTTCATCGCGTTCATCAACCTCTTTGAGCCACGTAACAACTTCTGTCGATGAAACCGAGGAAATCGGGCTTTTGGTGAGGTAGATACGGCGACGAACGCGAGCCATCCGTGGGGTGTTTTATAACACCTCTAGTTGTGCTAGTTAGAATGTGTAAACGTGCAATCCCGCTTGAGGGGACAGCCTATAGTCGTAGCCCTCTGAGTTAGCTTCGTGACGATGCAAAAAGGGGGTCAATAGGATGAGAAACGAGGGAGATATGGTGCTCAAAGCAGACGCCTACCGGAAAGGCGTAAGGTTTTCGAGCCCGACTTGCGCGCTTTTCCGATTTTGGTCATATCTCCCTCGTTACTCATCGTATTGACCCTATTCTGATGGATACGTGAAGCTAACTCACAGACGTAACAACTTATGTCCATGAAACCGAGGAAATTGGGCTTTTGGTGAGGTAGATACGGCGACGAACGCGAGCCATCCGCGGGGCATATTATAGCACCTCTAGTTGTGCTAGTTAGAATGGGTAAACGCACAATCCCGCTTGAGGGGACAGCCTATAGTCATAGCCCTCTGCGTTAGCTTCGTGACGATACAAAAAGGGGGTCAATAGGATGAGAAACGAGGGAGATATGGTGCTCAAAGCAGACGCCTACCGGAAAGGTGTAAGGTTTTCGGGCCCGACTTGCACGCTTTTCCAATTTTGGTCATATCTCCCTCGTTAGTCATCGTATTGACCCCATTCTGATGGCTACGCGAAGCTAACTCACATACGTAAAACCTTTTGTCGGTGAAACTGAGGAAATCGGGCTTTTGGCGAGGTTGATTTTGGCGACGAACGTGAGCTTTCCGCGTGGCGCATTATAGCGCTTCTAGATGTGCTATTTAGAATGGGTAAACGCACAATCCCGCATGAGGGGACAGCCTATAGTCGTAGCCCTCTGAGTTAGCTTCGTGACGATACAAAAAGGGGGTCAATAGGATGAGAAACGAGGGAGATATGGTGCTCAAAGCAGACGCCTACCGGAAAGGCGTAAGGTTTTCGGGCCCGACTTGCGCGCTTTTCCGATTTTGGTCATATCTCCCTCGTTAGTCATCGTATTGACCCCGTTCTGATGGCTACGTGAAGCTAACTCAAAGACGTAACAACTTCTGTCAGTCAAACTGAGGAAATCGGGGTTTTGGTGAGGTTGATTTGGCGACGAACGCGAGCCATCCGCGTGGCGCATTAGAGCGCTTCTAGCTGTGCTATTTAGAATGGGTAAATGCACAATCCCGCATGAGGGGACAGCCAGTAGTCATAGCCCTCTGAGTTAGTTTCGCGACGATGCAAAAAGGGGGTCAATAGGATGAGAAACGAGGGAGATATGGTGCTCAAAGCAGACGCCTACCGGAAAGGCGTAAGGTTTTCGGGCCCGACTTGCGCGCTTTTCCGATTTTGGTCATATCTCCCTCGTTAGTCATCGTATTGACCCCGTTCTGATGGATGCACGAAGCTAACTCACATACGTAAAACCTTCTATCGGTGAAACCGAGGAAATCGGGCTTTTGCAGAGGTTGATGCGGCGACGAACGCGAGCCATCTGCATGGCGCATTTGAGCGCTTCTAGCTGTGCTATTTACAATGGGTAAACGCACAATCCCGTATGAGGGGATCACTTGTAGTCGTATCCCTCTGAGTTAGCTTCGCGACGATGCAAAAAGGGGGTCAATAGGATGAGAAACGAGGGAGATATGGTGCTCAAAGCAGACGCCTATCGGAAAGGCGTAAGGTTTTCGGGCCCGACTTGCGCGCTTTTCGGATTTTGGTCATATCTCCCTCGTTAGTCATCATATTGACCCTGTTCTGATGGCTACGCGAAGCTAACTCATAGACGTAACAACTTATGTTGGTGAAACCGAGGAAATTAGGCTTTTGGCGAGGTTGATTCGGTGATGAACGCGAGCCATCCGCGTGGCGCATTAGAGCGCTATTAGCTGTGCTATTTAGAATGGGTAAACGCACAATCCCACATGAGGGGATAGCCTGTAGTCGTAGCCCTCTGAGTTAGCTTTGCGACGATGCAAAAAGGGGGTCAATAGGATGAGAAACGAGGGAGATATGGTGCTCAAAGCAGACGCCTACCGAAAAGGCGTAAGGTTTTCGGGCCCGACTTGCGCGCTTTTCCAATTTTGGTCATATCTCCCTCGTTACTCATCGTATTGACCATGTTCTGATGGCTACGTGAAGCTAACTCACAGACGTAACAACTTCTGTCGATGAAACCGAGGAAATCGGGCTTTTGGTGAGGTAGATACGGCGACGAACGTGAGCCATCCGCGGGGTGTTTTATAGCACCTCTAGTTGTGCTAGTTAGAATGTGTAAACGTGCAATCCCGCTTGAGGGGACAGCCTGTAGTCGTAGCCCTCTGAGTTAGCTTCGTGACGATGTAAAAAGGGGGTCAATAGGATGAGAAACGAGGGAGATATGGTGCTCAAAGCAGACGCCTACCGGAAAGGTGTAAGGTTTTCGGGCCCGACTTGCACGCTTTTCAAATTTTGGTCATATCTCCCTCGTTAGTCATCGTATTGACCCCGTTATGATGGCTACGCGAAGCTAACTCACATACGTAAAACCTTTTGTCGGTGAAACCGAGGAAATCGGGCTTTTGGCGAGGTTGATTTGGCGACGAACGCGAGCTATCCGCATGGCGCATTAGAGCGCTTCTAGATGTGCTATTTAGAATAGGTAAACGCATAATCCCGCATGAGGGGACAGCCTGTAGTCGTAGCCCTCTGAGTTAGCTTTGTGACGATGCAAAAAGGGGGTCAATAGGATGAGAAACGAGGGAGATATGGTGCTCAAACCAGACGCCTACCGGAAAGGTGTAAGGTTTTCGGGCCCGACTTGCACGCTTTTCCAGTTTTGGTCATATCTCCCTCGTTAGTCATCGTATTGACCCTGTTCTGATGGCTACGCGTAGCTAACTCGCAGACATACCAACTTCTGTTAGTGAAACTTTGGAAATTGGGCTTTTGGCGAAGTAGATTCGGCGACGAACGCGAGCCATCCGCAGGGCGCATTATAGCGCCTCTTGTCATGATGTTTAGATTGGGTAAACGCGCAATCCCGCATGCGGGGCCAGTCTGTAGTCATATCCCTCTGAGTTAGCTTCTAGCTGTGCTATTTACAATGGGTAAACGCACAATCCCGCATGAGGGGATAGCTTGTAGTCGTATCCCTCTGAGTTAGCTTCGCGATGATGCAAAAAGGGGGTCAATAGGATGAGAAACGAGGGAGATATGGTGCTCAAAGCAGACGCCTACAGGAAAGGCGTAAGGTTTTCGGGCCCGACTTGCGCGCTTTTCCAATTTTGGTCATATCTCCCTCGTTACTCATCGTATTGACCATGTTCTGATGGCTACGTGAAGCTAATCACAGACGTAACAACTTATGTCGGTGAAACCGAGGAAATCGGGCTTTTGGTGAGGTAGATACGGCGACGAACGCGAGCCATCCGCGGGGTGTTTTATAGCACCTCTAGTTGTGCTAGTTAGAATGTGTAAACGTGCAATCCCGCTTGAGGGGACAGCCTGTAGTCGTAGCCCTCTGAGTTAGCTTCGTGACGATGCAAAAAGGGGGTCAATAGGATGAGAAACGAGGGAGATATGGTGCTCAAAGCAGACGCCTACCGGAAAGGTGTAAGGTTTTCGGGCCCGACTTGCACGCTTTTCAAATTTTGGTCATATCTCCCTCGTTAGTCATCGTATTGACCCCGTTATGATGGCTACGCGAAGCTAACTCACATACGTAAAACCTTTTGTCGGTGAAACCGAGGAAATCGGGCTTTTGGCGAGGTTGATTTGGCGACGAACGCGAGCTATCCGCATGGCGCATTAGAGCGCTTCTAGATGTGCTATTTAGAATAGGTAAACGCATAATCCCGCATGAGGGGACAGCCTGTAGTCGTAGCCCTCTGAGTTAGCTTTGTGACGATGCAAAAAGGGGGTCAATAGGATGAGAAACGAGGGAGATATGGTGCTCAAACCAGACGCCTACCGGAAAGGTGTAAGGTTTTCGGGCCCGACTTGCACGCTTTTCCAATTTTGGTCATATCTCCCTCGTTAGTCATCGTATTGACCCCGTTCTGATGGCTACGCGTAGCTAACTCGCAGACATACCAACTTCTGTCAGTGAAACTTTGGAAATTGGGCTTTTGGCGAAGTAGATTCGGCGACGAACGCGAGCCATCCGCAGGGCGCATTATAGCGCCTCTTGTCATGATGTTTAGATTGGGTAAACGCGCAATCCCGCATGCGGGGCCAGTCTGTAGTCATATCCCTCTGAGTTAGCTTCTAGCTGTGCTATTTACAATGGGTAAACGCACAATCCCGCATGAGGGGATAGCTTGTAGTCGTATCCCTCTGAGTTAGCTTCGCGACGATGCAAAAAGGGGGTCAATAGGATGAGAAACGAGGGAGATATGGTGCTCAAAGCAGACGCCTACCGAAAAGGCGTAAGGTTTTCGGGCCCGACTTGCGCGCTTTTCCAATTTTGGTCATATCTCCCTCGTTACTCATCGTATTGACCATGTTCTGATGGCTACGTGAAGCTAACTCACAGACGTAACAACTTCTGTCGATGAAACCGAGGAAATCGGGCTTTTGGTGAGGTAGATACGGCGACGAACGCGAGCCATCCGCGGGGTGTTTTATAGCACCTCTAGTTGTGCTAGTTAGAATGTGTAAACGTGCAATCCCGCTTGAGGGGACAGCCTGTAGTCGTAGCCCTCTGAGTTAGCTTCGTGACGATGCAAAAAGGGGGTCAATAGGATGAGAAACGAGGGAGATATGGTGCTCAAAGCAGACGCCTACCGGAAAGGTGTAAGGTTTTCGGGCCCGACTTGCACGCTTTTTCAATTTTGGTCATATCTCCCTCGTTAGTCATCGTATTGACCCCGTTCTGATGGCTACTTGAAGCTAACTCACATACGTAAAACCTTCTATCGGTGAAACCGAGGAAATCGGGCTTTTGGTGAGGTTGATTTGGCGACGAACGCGAGCCATCCGCGTGGCGCATTAGAGCGCTTCTAGATGTGCTATTTAGAATGGGTAAACGCACAATCCCGCATGAGGGGACAGCCTGTAGTCGTAGCCCTCTGAGTTAGCTTCGCGACAATGCAAAAAGGGGGTCAATAGGATGAGAAACGAGGGAGATATGGTGCTCAAAGCAGATGCCTACCGGAAAGGCGTAAGGTTTTCGGGCCCGACTTGCACGCTTTTCCAATTTTGGTCATATCTCCCCCGTTAGTCATCGTATTGACCCCGTTCTGATGGCTACGCGAAGCGAAGTCACAGACGTAACAACTTCTGTCGGTGAAATAGAGGAAATCGGGCTTTTGGTGAGGTTGATTCGGCGATGAACGCGAGCCATCCGCGGGGCGCATTAGAGTGATTCTAGCTATGCTATTTAGAATGGGTAAATGCACAATCTCGCATGAGGGGACAGCCTATAGTCGTAGCCCTCTGAGCTAGCTTCGCGACGATGCAAAAAGGGGGTCAATAGGATGAGAAACGAGGGAGATATGGTGCTCAAAGCAGACGCCTACCGGAAAGGCGTAAGGTTTTCGGGCCCGACTTGCGCGCTTTTCTGATTTTGGTCATATCTCCCTCGTTAGTCATCGTATTGACCCCGTTCTTATGGCTACGCGAAGCTAACTCACAGACGTAACAACTTCTATCAGTGAAACCGAGGAAATCAGGCTTTTGGCGAGGTTGATTCGGCACGAACGCGAGCCATCCGCGTGGTGCATTAGAGCGCCTCTAGCTGTGCTATTTAGAATGGGTAAACGCACAATCCCGCATGAGGAGACAGCCTGTAGTCGTAGCCCTCTGAGTTAGCTTCGCGACGATGCAAAAAGGGGGTCAATAGGATGAGAAACGAGGGAGATATGGTGTTCAAAGCAGACACCTACCGGAAAGGCGTAAGGTTTTCGGGCCCGACTTGTGCGCTTTTCCGATTTTGGTCATATCTCCCTCGTTAGTCATCGTATTGACCCCGTTCTGATGGCTACGCGAAACTAACTCACATACGTAAAACCTTCTGTCCGTGAAACCGAGGAAATTAGGCTTTTGGTGAGGTCGATACGGCGATGTACGCGAGCCATCCGCGGGGCGTATTATAGCACCTATAGTTGTGCTAGTTAGAATGGGTAAACGCGCAATACCGCTTGAGGGGATAGCCTGTAGTCGTAGCCCTCTGAGTTAGCTTTGTGACGATGCAAAAAGGGGGTCAATAGGATGAGAAACGAGGGAGATATGGTGCTCAAAGCAGACGCCTACCGGAAAGGTGTAAGGTTTTCGGGCCCGACTTGCACGCTTTTCCAATTTTGGTCATATCTCCCTCGTTAGTCATCGTATTGACCCCGTTCTGATAGCTACGCGAAGCTAACTCGCATACGTAAAACCTTTTGTCAGTGAAACCGAGGAAATTGGGCTTTTGGCGAGGTTGATTTGGCGACGAACGGGAGCCATCCGCATGGCGCATTAGAGCGCTTCTAGATGTGCTATTTAGAATAGGTAAACGCACAATCCCGCATGAGGGGACAGCCTGTAGTCGTAGCCCTCTGAGTTAGCTTCGCGACGATGTAAAAAGGGGGTTAATAGGATGAGAAACGAGGGAGATATGGTGCTCAAAGCAGACGCCTACCGGAAAGGCGTAAGGTTTTCAGGCCCGACTTGCGCGCTTTTCCGATTTTGGTCATATCTCCCTCATTAGTCATCGTATTGACCCCGTTCTGATGGCTACGCGAAGCTAACTCACATACATAAAACCTTCTGTCCGTGAAACCGAGGAAATTGGGCTTTTGGTGAGGTAGATACGGCGACGAACGCGAGCCATCCGCGGGGCGTATTATAGCACCTATAGTTGTGCTAGTTAGAATGGGTAAACGCGCAATACCGCTTGAGGGGACAGCCTGTAGTCATAGCCCTCTGAGTTAGCTTTGTGACGATGCAAAAAGGGGGTCAATAGGATGAGAAACGAGGGAGATATGGTGCTCAAAGCAGACGCCTACCGGAAAGGTGTAAGGTTTTCGGGCCCGACTTGCACGCTTTTCAAATTTTGGTCATATCTCCCTCGTTAGTCATCGTATTGACCCCGTTATGATGGCTACGTGAAGCTAACTCACATACGTAAAACCTTTTGTCGGTGAAACCGAGGAAATCGGGCTTTTGGCGAGGTTGATTTGGCAACGAACGCGAGCTATCCGCATGGCGCATTAGAGCGCTTCTAGATGTGCTATTTAGAATAGGTAAACGCACAATCCCGCATGAGGGGACAGCCTGTAGTCGTAGCCCTCTGAGTTAGCTTCGCGACGATGCAAAAAGGGGTTCAATAGGATAAGAAACGAGGGAGATATGGTGCTCAAAGCAGACGCCTACCGGAAAGGCGTAAGGTTTTCAGGCCCGACTTGCGCGCTTTTCCGATTTTGGTCATATCTCCCTCGTTAGTCATCGTATTGACCCCGTTCTGATGGCTACGCGTAGCTAACTCGCAGACATACCAACTTCTGTCAGTGAAACTTTGGAAATTGGGCTTTTGGCGAAGTAGATTCGGCGACGAACGCGAGCCATCCGCAGGGCGCATTATAGCGCCTCTTGTCATGATGTTTAGATTGGGTAAACGCACAATCCCGCATGCGGGGCCAGTCTGTAGTCATATCCCTCTGAGTTAGCTTCTAGCTGTGCTATTTACAATGGGTAAACGCACAATCCCGCATGAGGGGATAGCTTGTAGTCGTATCCCTCTGAGTTAGCTTCGCGACGATGCAAAAAGGGGGTCAATAGGATGAGAAACGAGGGAGATATGGTGCTCAAAGCAGACGCCTACCGGAAAGGCGTAAGGTTTTCGGGCCCGACTTGCGCGCTTTTCCGATTTTGGTCATATCTCCCTCGTTAGTCATCGTATTGACCCCGTTCTTATGGCTACGCGAAGCTAACTCACAGACGTAACAACTTCTATCAGTGAAACCGAGGAAATCAGGCTTTTGGCGAGGTTGATTCGGCACGAACGCGAGCCATCCGCGTGGTGCATTAGAGCGCCTCTAGCTGTGCTATTTAGAATGGGTAAACGCACAATCCCGCATGAGGAGACAGCCTGTAGTCGTAGCCCTCTGAGTTAGCTTCGCGACGATGCAAAAAGGGGGTCAATAGGATGAGAAACGAGGGAGATATGGTGTTCAAAGCAGACACCTACCGGAAAGGCGTAAGGTTTTCGGGCCCGACTTGCGCGCTTTTCCGATTTTGGTCATATCTCCCTCGTTAGTCATCGTATTGACCCCGTTCTGATGGCTACGCGAAACTAACTCACATACGTAAAACCTTCTGTCCGTGAAACCGAGGAAATTAGGCTTTTGGTGAGGTCGATACGGCGATGTACGCGAGCCATCCGCGGGGCGTATTATAGCACCTATAGTTGTGCTAGTTAGAATGGGTAAACGCGCAATACCGCTTGAGGGGATAGCCTGTAGTCGTAGCCCTCTGAGTTAGCTTTGTGACGATGCAAAAAGGGGGTCAATAGGATGAGAAACGAGGGAGATATGGTGCTCAAAGCAGACGCCTACCGGAAAGGTGTAAGGTTTTCGGGCCCGTCTTGCACGCTTTTCCAATTTTGGTCATATCTCCCTCGTTAGTCATCGTATTGACCCCGTTCTGATGGCTACGCGAAGCTAACTCACATACGTAAAACCTTTTGTCGGTGAAACCGAGGAAATTGGGCTTTTGGCGAGGTTGATTTGGCGACGAACGGGAGCCATCCGCATGGCGCATTAGAGCGCTTCTGGATGTGCTATTTAGAATAGGTAAACGCACAATCCCGCATGAGGGGACAGCCTGTAGTCGTAGCCCTCTGAGTTAGCTTCGCGACGATGTAAAAAGGGGGTTAATAGGATGAGAAACGAGGGAGATATGGTGCTCAAAGCAGACGCCTACCGGAAAGGCGTAAGGTTTTCAGGCCCGACTTGCGCGCTTTTCCGATTTTGGTCATATCTCCCTCGTTAGTCATCGTATTGACCCCGTTCTGATGGCTACGTGAAGCTAACTCACATACATAAAACCTTCTGTCCGTGAAACCGAGGAAATTGGGCTTTTGGTGAGGTAGATACGGCGACGAACGCGAGCCATCCGCGGAGCGTATTATAGCACCTATAGTTGTGCTAGTTAGAATGGGTAAACGCGCAATACCGCTTGAGGGGACAGCCTGTAGTCATAGCCCTCTGAGTTAGCTTTGTGACGATGCAAAAAGGGGGTCAATAGGATGAGAAACGAGGGAGATATGGTGCTCAAAGCAGACGCCTACCGGAAAGGTGTAAGGTTTTCGGGCCCGACTTGCACACTTTTCAAATTTTGGTCATATCTCCCTCGTTAGTCATCGTATTGACCCCGTTATGATGGCTACGCGAAGCTAACTCACATACGTAAAACCTTTTGTCGGTGAAACCGAGGAAATCGGGCTTTTGGCGAGGTTGATTTGGCGACGAACGCGAGCTATCCGCATGGCGCATTAGAGCGCTTCTAGATGTGCTATTTAGAATAGGTAAACGCACAATCCCGCATGAGGGGACAGCCTGTAGTCGTAGCCCTCTGAGTTAGCTTTGTGACGATGCAAAAAGGGGGTCAATAGGATGAGAAACGAGGGAGATATGGTGCTCAAAGCAGACGCCTACCGGAAAGGTGTAAGGTTTTCGGGCCCGACTTGCACGCTTTTCCAATTTTGGTCATATCTCCCTCGTTAGTCATCGTATTGACCCCGTTCTGATGGCTACGCGAAGCTAACTCACATACGTAAAACCTTTTGTCGGTGAAACCGAGGAAATTGGGCTTTTGGCGAGGTTGATTTGGCGACGAACGCGAGCCGTCCGCATGGCGCATTAGAGCACTTCTAGATGTGCTATTTAGAATAGGTAAACGCACAATCCCGCATGAGGGGACAGCCTGTAGTCATAGCCCTCTGAGTTAGCTTCGCGACGATGCAAAAAGGGGTTCAATAGGATGAGAAACGAGGGAGATATGGTGCTCAAAGCAGACGCCTACCGGAAAGGCATAAGGTTTTCAGGCCCGACTTGCGCGCTTTTCCGATTTTGGTCATATCTCCCTCGTTAGTCATCGTATTGACCCCGTTCTGATGGCTACGCGTAGCTAACTCGCAGACATACCAACTTCTGTCAGTGAAACTTTGGAAATTGGGCTTTTGGTGAAGTAGATTCGGCGACGAACGCGAGCCATCCGCAGGGCGCATTATAGCGCCTCTTGTCATGATGTTTAGATTGGGTAAACGCGCAATCCCGCATGCGGGGCCAGTCTGTAGTCATATCCCTCTGAGTTAGCTTCTAGCTGTGCTATTTACAATGGGTAAACGCACAATCCCGCATGAGGGGATAGCTTGTAGTCGTATCCCTCTGAGTTAGCTTCGCGACGATGCAAAAAGGGGGTCAATAGGATGAGAAACGAGGGAGATATGGTGCTCAAAGCAGACGCCTACAGGAAAGGCGTAAGGTTTTCGGGCCCGACTTGCGCGCTTTTCCGATTTTGGTCATATCTCCCTCGTTAGTCATCGTATTGATCATGTTCTGATGGCTACGCGAAGCTAACTCACAGACGTAACAACTTCTGTCCGTGAAACCGAGGAAATTGGGCTTTTGGTGAGGTAGATACGGCGACGAACGCGAGCCATCCGCGGGGTGCATTAGAGTGATTCTAGCTGTGCTATTTAGAATGGGTAAATGCACAATCCCGCATGAGGGGACAGCCTGTAGTCGTAGTCCTCTGAGTTAGCTTCGCGACGATGCAAAAAGGGGGTCAATATGATGAGAAACGAGGGAGATATGGTGCTCAAAGCAGACGCCTATCGGAAAGGCGTAAGGTTTTCGGGCCCGACTTGCGCGCTTTTCGGATTTTGGTCATATCTCCCTCGTTAGTCATCGTATTGACCCCGTTCTGATGGCTACGCAAAGCTAACTCACATACGTAACAACTTATGTCAGTGAAACCGAGGAAATTGGGCTTTTGGCGAGGTTGATTCGGCGATGAACGCGAGCCATCCGCGTGGCGCATTAGAGCGCTTCTATCTGTGCTATTTAGAATGGGTAAACGCACAATCCCGCATGAGGGGACAGCCTGTAGTCATAGCCCTCTGAGTTAGCTTCGTGATGATGCAAAAAGGGGGTCAATAGGATGAGAAACGAGGGAGATATGGTGCTCAAAGCAGACGCCTACCGGAAAGGCGTAAGGTTTTCGGGCCCGACTTGCATGCTTTTCCAATTTTGGTCATATCTCCCTCGTTAGTCATCGTATTGACCCCGTTCTGATGGCTACGCGAAGCGAACTCACAGACGTAACAACTTCTGTCGGTGAAACAGAGGAAATCGGGCTTTTGGTGAGGTTGATTTGGCGATGAACGCGAGCCATCCGCGGGGCGCATTAGAGCGATTCTAGCTGTGCTATTTAGAATGGGTAAATACACAATCCCGCATGAGGGGACAGCCTGTAGTCATAGCCCTCTGAGTTAGCTTCGCGAGGATGCAAAAAGGGGGTCAATAGGATGAGAAACGAGGGAGATATGGTGCTCAAAGCAGACGCCTACCGGAAAGGCGTAAGGTTTTCGGGCCCGACTTGCGCGCTTTTCGGATTTTGGTCATATCTCCCTCGTTAGTCATCGTATTGACCCCGTTCTGATGGCTACGCGAAGCTAACTCACAGACGTAACAACTTCTGTTGGTGAAATTGAGGAAATCGGCCTTTTGGCGAGGTTGATTCGGCACGAACGCGAGCCATCCGTGTGGCACATTAGAGCGATTCTAGTTGTGCTATTTAGAATGGGTAAACGCACAATCCCGCATGAGGAGACAGCCTGTAGTCGTAGCCCTCTAAGTTAGCTTCGCGACGATGCAAAAAGGGGGTTAATAGGATGAGAAACGAGGGAGATATGGTGCTCAAAGCAGACGCCTACCGGAAAGGCGTAAGGTTTTCGAGCCTGACTTGCGCGCTTTTCCGATTTTGGTCATATCTCCCTCGTTACTCATCGTATTGACCCTGTTCTGATGGCTACGTCAAGCTAACTCACAGACTTAACAACTTCTGTTGGTGAAACCGAGCAAATTGGGCTTTTGGTGAGGTAGATACGGCGACGAACGCGAGCCATCCGCGTGGCGCTTATTAGAGCGCTTCTAGATGTGCTATTTAGAATGGGTAAACGCACAATCTCGCATGAGGGGACAACCTGTAGTCGTAGCCCTCTGAGTTAGCTTCGTGACGATGCAAAAAGGGGGTCAATAGGATGAGAAACGAGGGAGATATGGTGCTCAAAGCAGACGCCTACCGGAAAGGAGTAAGGTTTTCGGGCCCGACTTGCACGCTTTTCGGATTTTGGTCATATCTCCCTCGTTAGTCATCGTATTGACCCCATTCTGATGGCTACGCGAAGCTAACTCATAGACGTAACAACTTCTGTCGGTGAAATCGAGGAAATCGGGCTTTTGGCGAGGTTGATTCGGCACGAACGCGAACCATCCGTGTGGCGCATCAGAGCGATTCTAGTTGTGCTATTTAGAATGGGTAAACGCACAATCCCGCATGCGGAGACAGCCTGTAGTCGTAGCCCTCTGAGTTAGCTTCGCGACGATGCAAAAAGGGGGTTAATAGGATGAGAAACGAGGGAGATATGGTGCTCAAAGCAGACGCCTACCGGAAAGGCGTAAGGTTTTCGAGCCCGACTTGCGCGCTTTTCTGATTTTGGTCATATCTCCCTCGTTAGTCATCGTATTGACCCCGTTCTGATGGCTACGCGAAGCTAACTCACATACGTAAAACCTTCTGTCGGTGAAACCGAGGAAATCGGGCTTTTGGCGAGGTTGATTCGGCGACGAACGCGAGCCATCCATGTGGTGCATTAGAGCGCTTCTAGCTGTGCTATTTAGAATGGGTAAACGCACAATTCCGCATGAGGGGACAGCTTGTAGTCGTAGCCCTCTGAGTTAGCTTCGCGACGATACAAAAAGGGGTTCAATAGGATGAGAAACGAGGGAGATATGGTGCTCAAGGCAGACGCCTACCGGAAAGGCGTAATGTTTTCGGGCCCGACTTGCGCGCTTTTCCGATTTTGGTCATATCTCCCTCGTTACTCATCGTATTTACCATGTTCTGATGGCTACGCAAAGGAAACTCACAGACTTAACAACTTCTGTCGGAGAAACCGAGGAAATCGGGCTTTTGGTGAGGTAGATATGGCGACGAATGCGAGCCATCCGCGGGGCGCATTAGAGCGATTTTAGCTGTGCTATTTAGAATGGGAAAATGCACAATCCCACATGAGGGGACAGCCTGTAGTCGTAGTCCTCTGAGTTAGCTTCGCGACGATATAAAAAGGGGGTCAATAGGATGAGAAACGAGGGAGATATGGTGCTCAAAGCAGACGCCTACCGGAAAGGCGTAAGGTTTTCGGGCCCGACTTGCACGCTTTTCCAATTTTGGTCATATCTCCCTCGTTAGTCATCGTATTGACCCCGTTCTGATGGCTACGCGAAGCAAACTCACAGACTTAACAACTTCTGTCGGTGAAACAGAGGAAATCAGGCTTTTGGTGAGGTTGATTCGGCGATGAACGTGAGCCATCCGCGGGGCGCATTAGAGCGATTCTAGCTGTGCTATTTAGAATGGGTAAATGCACAATCCCGCATGAGGGGACAGCCTGTAGTCGTAGCCCTCTGAGTTAGCTTCGCGACGATGCAAAAAGGGGGTCAATAGGATGAGAAACGAGGGAGATATGGTGCTCAAAGCAGACGCCTACCGGAAAGGCGTAAGGTTTTCGGGCCCGACTTGCGCGCTTTTCGGATTTTGGTCATATCTCCCTCGTTAGTCATCGTATTGACCCCGTTCTGATGGCTACGCGAAGCTAACTCACAGACGTAACAACTTCTGTCGGTGAAACCGAGGAAATCAGGCTTTTGGCGAGGTTGATTCGGCACGAACGCGAGCCATGCGTGTGGCGCATTAGAGCGCCTATAGCTGTGCTATTTAGAATGGGTAAACGCACAATCCCGCATGAGGAGACAGCCTGTAGTCGTAGCCCTCTGAGTTAACTTCGCGACGATGTAAAAAGGGGGTCAATAGGATGAGAAACGAGGGAGATATGGTGCTCAAAGCAGACGCCTACCGGAAAGGTGTAAGGTTTTCGGGCCCGACTTGCACGCTTTTCCAATTTTGGTCATATCTCCCTCGTTAGTCATCGTATTGACCCCGTTCTGATGGCTACGCGAAGCGAACTCACATACGTAAAACCTTCTGTCGGTGAAATCGAGGAAATCGGGCTTTTGGCGAGGTTGATTTGGCGACGAACGCCAGCCATCCGCGTGGCGCTTATTAGAGCGCTTCTAGATGTGCTATTTAGAATGGGTAAACGCACAATCTCGCATGAGGGGACAACCTGTAGTCGTAGCCCTCTGAGTTAGCTTCGTGACGATGCAAAAAGGGGGTCAATAGGATGAGAAACGAGGGAGATATGGTGCTCAAAGCAGACGCCTACCGGAAAGGCGTAAGGTTTTCGGGTCTGACTTGCGCGCTTTTCGGATTTTGGTCATATCTCCCTCGTTAGTCATCGTATTGACCCTGTTCTGATGGCTACATGAAGCTAACTCATAGACGTAACAACTTCTATCGGTCAAACCGAGGAAATCGGGCTTTTGGTGAGGTTGATTTGGTGACGAACGCGAGCCATCCGCGTGGCGCATTAGAGCACCTCTAGCTATGCTATTTAGAATGGGTAAACGCACAATCCCGTATGAGAGGATAGCCTGTAGTCGTAGCCCTCTGAGTTATCTTCACGACGATGCAAAAAGGGGGTCAATAGGATGAGAAACGAGGGAGATATGGTGCTCAAAGCAGACGCCTACCGGAAAGGCGTAAGGTTTTCGAGCCCGACTTGAGCGCTTTTCCGATTTTGGTCATATCTCCCTCGTTACTCATCGTATTGACCCTGTTCTGATGGCTACGTCAAGCTAACTCACAGACGTAACAACTTCTGTCGGTGAAACCGAGGAAATTGGGCTTTTGGTGAGGTAGATACGGCGACGAACGCGAGCCATCCGCTGGGCGCATTATAGCACCTCTAGTTGTGCTAGTTAGAATGGGTAAACGCGCAATCCCGCTTGAGGGGACAGCCTGTAGTCGTAGCCCTCTGAGTTAGCTTCGTGACGATGCAAAAAGGGGGTCAATAGGATGAGAAACGAGGGAGATATGGTGCTCAAAGCAGACGCCTACCGGAAAGGTGTAAGGTTTTCGGGCCCGACTTGCACGCTTTTCGGATTTTGGTCATATCTCCCTCGTTAGTCATCGTATTGACCCCGTTCTGATGGCTACGTGAAGCTAACTCACAGACGTAACAACTTCTGTCGGTCAAACAGAGGAAATCGGGCTTTTGGTGAGGTTTATTTGGCGATGAACGCGAGCCATCCGCGGGGCGCATTAGAGCGATTCTAGTTGTGCTATTTAGAATGGGGAAATGCAGAATCCCGCATGAGGGGACAGCCTGTAGTCGTACCCCTCTGAGTTAGCTTCGCGACGATACAAAAAGGGGGTCAATAGGATGAGAAACGAGGGATATATGGTGCTCAAAGCATACGCCTACCGGAAAGGCGTAAGGTTTTCGGGCCCGACTTGCGCGCTTTTCCGATTTTGGTCATATCTCCCTCGTTAGTCATCATATTGACCCCGTTCTGATGGCTACGCGAAGCTAACTCACATACGTAAAACCTTCTGTCAGTGAAACCGAGGAAATCGGGCTTTTGGCGAGGTTGATTCGGCGACGAACGCGAGCCATCCATGTGGTGCATTAGAGCGCTTCTAGCTGTGCTATTTAGAATGGGTAAACGCACAATGCCGCATGAGGGGACATCTTGTAGTCGTAGCCCTCTGAGTTAGCTTTGCGACGATGTAAAAAGGGGGTCAATAGGATGAGAAACGAGGGAGATATGGTGCTCAAGGCAGACGCCTACCGGAAAGGCGTAATGTTTTCGGGCCCGACTTGCGCGCTTTTCCGATTTTGGTCATATCTCCCTCGTTACTCATCATATTTACCATGTTTTGATGGCTACGCAAAGCGAACTCACAGACTTAACAACTTCTGTCGGTGAAACCGAGGAAATCGGGCTTTTGGTGAGGTAGATATGGCGACGAATGCGAGCCATCCGCGGGGCGCATTAGAGCGATTTTAGCTGTGCTATTTAGAATGGGAAAATGCACAATCCCGCATGAGGGGACAGCATGTAGTCGTAGTCCTCTGAGTTAGCTTCGCGACGATGCAAAAAGGGGGTCAATAGGATGAGAAACGAGGGAGATATGGTGCTCAAAGCAGACGCCTACCGGAAAGGCGTAAGGTTTTCGCGCCCGACTTGCACGCTTTTCCAATTTTGGTCATATCTCCCTCGTTAGTCATCGTATTGACCCCGTTCTGATGGCTACGCGAAGTAAACTCACAGACGTAACAACTTCTGTCGGTGAAACAGAGGAAATCGGGCTTTTGGTGAGGTTGATTCGGCGATGAACGTGAGCCATCCGCGGGGCGCATTAGAGCGATTCTAGCTGTGCTATTTAGAATGTGTAAATGCACAATCCCGCATGAGGGGACAGCCTGTAGTCGTAGCCCTCTGAGTTAACTTCGTGACGATGCAAAAAGGGGGTCAATAGGATGAGAAACGAGGGAGATATGGTGCTCAAAGCAGACGCCTACCGGAAAGGTGTAAGGTTTTCGGGCCCGACTTGCACGCTTTTCGGATTTTGGTCATATCTCCCTCGTTAGTCATCGTATTAACCCCGTTCTGATGGCTACGTGAAGCTAACTCACAGACGTAACAACTTCTATCGGTCAAACAGAGGAAATCGGGCTTTTGGTGAGGTTGATTTGGCGATGAACGCGAGCCATCCGCGGGGTGCATTAGAGCGATTCTAGCTGTGCTATTTAGAATGGGTAAATGCAGAATCCCGCATGAGGGGATAGCCTGTAGTCGTAGTCCTCTGAGTTAGCTTCGCGACGATGCAAAAAGGGGGTCAATAGGATGAGAAACGAGGGATATATGGTGCTCAAAGCATACGCCTACCGGAAAGGCGTAATGTTTTCGGGCCCGACTTGCGCGCTTTTCCGATTTTGGTCATATCTCCCTCGTTACTCATCGTATTTACCATGTTCTGATGGCTACGCAAAGCTAACTCACAGACGTAACAACTTCTGTCGGTGAAACCGAGGAAATCGGGCTTTTGGTGAGGTAGATACAGCGACGAATGCGAGCCATCCGCGGGGCGCATTAGAGCGCTTCTAGCTGTGCTATTTAGAATGGGAAAATGCACAATCCCGTATGAGGGGATAGCCTGTAGTCGTAGCCCTCTGAGTTATCTTCGCGACGATGCAAAAAGGGGATCAATAGGATGAGAAACGAGGGAGATATGGTGCTCAAAGCAGACGCCTACCAGAAAGGTGTAAGGTTTTCGGGCCCGACTTGCACGCTTTTCCAATTTTGGTCATATCTCCCTCGTTAGTCATCGTATTAACCCCGTTCTAATGGCTACGCAAAGCGAACTCACAGACGTAAAACCTTCTGTCGGTGAAACCAAGGAAATCGGGCTTTTGGCGAGGTTGATTCGGCGACGAACGCGAGCCATCCGCATGGTGCATTAGAGCGCTTCTAGCTGTGCTATTTAGAATGGGTAAACGCACAATGCCGCATGAGGGGACAGCTTGTAGTCGTAGCCCTCTGAGTTAGCTTCGCGATGATGCAAAAAAGGGGTCAATAGGATGAGAAACGAGGGAGATATGGTGCTCAAAGCAGACGCCTACCGGAAAGGCGTAATGTTTTCGGGCCCGACTTGCGCGCTTTTCCGATTTTGGTCATATCTCCCTCGTTACTCATCGTATTGACCATGTTCTGATGGCTACGCAAAGCTAACTCACATACGTAACAACTTCTGTCGGTGAAACCGAGGAAATCGGGCTTTTGGCGAGGTTGATTCGGCGACGAACGCGAGCCATCCGCGGGGCGCATTAGAGCGATTCTAGCTGTGCTATTTAGAATGGGAAAATGCACAATCCCGCATGAGGGGACAGCCTGTAGTCGTAGTCCTCTGAGTTAGCTTCGCGACGATGCAAAAAGGGGGTCAATAGGATGAGAAACGAGGGAGATATGGTGCTCAAAGCAGACGCCTACCGGAAAGGCGTAAGGTTTTCGGGCCCGACTTGCACGCTTTTCCAATTTTGGTCATATCTCCCTCGTTAGTCATCGTATTGACCCCGTTTTGATGGCTACGTGAAGCGAACTCACAGACGTAACAACTTCTGTCGATGAAATAGAGGAAATCGGGCTTTTGGTGAGGTTGATTCGGCGACGAACGTGAGCCATCCGCGGGGCGCATTAGAGCGATTCTAGCTGTGCTATTTAGAATGGGTAAATGCACAATCCCGCATGAGGGGACGGCCTGTAGTCGTAGCCCTCTGAGTTAGCTTCGCGACGATGCAAAAAGGGGGTCAATAGGATGAGAAACGAGGGAGATATGGTGCTCAAAGCAGACGCCTACCGGAAAGGCGTAAGGTTTTCGAGCCCGACTTGCGCGCTTTTCCGATTTTGGTCATATCTCCCTCGTTACTCATCGTATTGACCCTGTTCTGATGGCTACGTGAAGCTAACTCACAGACGTAACAACTTCTGTCCGTGAAACCGAGGAAATTGGGCTTTTGGTGAGGTTGATTCGGCGACGAACGCGAGCCATCCACGTGGAGCATTAGAACGCTTCTAGCTGTGCTATTTAGAATGGGTAAATGCACAATCCCACATAAGGGGACAGCCTGTAGTCGTAGCCCTCTGAGTTAGCTTCGCGACGATGCAAAAAGGGGGTCAATAGGATGAGAAACGAGGGAGATAGGGTTTAGGGTTTAGGGTTTAGGGTTTAGGGTTTAGGGTTTAGGGTTTAGGGTTCAGGGTTTTTTTTTTTTTTTTTTTTTTTTTTTTTTTTTTTTTAATCAAACACCCTGAACGGGTGGAGGGTTAGGCAGACCCCCAACCTGTCTATATCAAAAAATATATATGTACATCGTCAAGTGGTGAAGCAGCTAGAAAGGATACTTCCACCACATCCAAAAATGAACAAAGTGCAAACCAAGGCCTAACAGGTGGCCAATCGAAGGTAATAAGAGTAAGAGTAACTAAAGAAGATCTAACAACCATCCTGATATAAACAAACAAAACAAGTAGTGAAGCATCTAGCCTGGACGAATCCGAAAACTGGGATATCCAAGCTGGTCCATGCGTATCAAGCCAAGAAGATATCTGGGCGCCGAGATCTCATCAAATAGGAGTAACTCGGAGGATGAGAGACCTCGGTGTGCAAGGAAGTCAGCAGGTTTGTTTCCCTCTCTGAAGATGTGAGAGAAACGAACCTGTCGACTTCGGAGAAGCTGTCGGATGAAAGTAAGTGAATGTCGAGTCGCCGCTGCGCCATGTCTGTCTGAAGATAGAAGATAAAGGACGGCAGAGGCGTCCATCTCCACCCAAATAGGGGAAGAGAGCTGTGCTGCAAGCCGGAGCCCCTGTAGGAGGGCCAGGAGCTCCGCCTCAAAGCTGGAGGAAGCTCGTAGGGGGAGACAGAAGGCCTGGATAAGCCGTCCGGTGTGATCCCGAAGAAGTCCGCCGCCAGCCGCCTGGGTCGAGCTCACCGAGAAAGAGCCATCCGTGTTGAGTTTCACCCAAGGAGGAGAGGGTGGAACCCAACACACAGGAGAAGAACGAAGAGGGCGAGCCACCGTGAGCGAGGGTGGTAAAAAGTGTAGCTGAGAAGAAGATCCTGCCCATTGTGCCGGCTGAAGAAGCCCGGCAGCAAAGAGCACCTGCAAGTAATGAGAAACCTGCCAAATCACGTGAGAAGCACGAAACGAAATGCAGCGGTGTTTGCTGCCATTTCGCTCCGTCCAAATAAACCAGAAAATCAAACAGGCAGTCAGAAACGAAATGTGATTGACGGGATTCCTCGAAGAAGAGCCCCGCCAATGCTGTAATCGAAGAGAAAAAGCAGTGCAAGTGTGTGCAAAAGGGGGAGAAGAAGGAAACCACTGAGAAAAATGCCACCAGATCTGCCTAGCAGGGATACTCTGTAAGAATATATGATCTAACGTCTCAACATCCCGAGTCATACAGCAATAACAGGCCGAAGCCAAATGTGTACCATGCCTCTGGGTACGTGCATCACAGGGTAAACGTCTATAGAGAAGACGCCAGAGGAAAACAGATATAGTGGGGGTAAGGCAGGGGGACCAGATGGCGCGAAAGAGCGACCGCTTCGGCCGCCTCTCCCGCACCGTCTCCCAAGCCGACGAGAGAGAGAACTCACCATGAGGGGTAAGTGTCCATCTCATCACATCATCCCCACATCACATCACATCACCATTAGGGTTTAGGGTTCAGGGTTTAGGGTTTTTTTTTTTTTTTTTTTTTTTTCATCAAACACCCTGAACGGGTGGAGGGTTAGGCAGACCCCCAACCTGTCTATATCAAAAAATAAGGATATACAACGTCATGTGGTGGAGCATCCATATAAGATACTTCCACTCACGACAAAAGACATAATCAGCATATGTAAAATCAAGCCTAACAGGTGGCCAAACAAAATGTAGAAAAGTAAGTAAGTCAGTCAAAATGTCGTGTGGAGAAGAACAGTACGAGTAGTGGAACGTCTAACCAGGTCTGATCCGGAAGCTAGGATAGCCAAGCTGATCCATGCGAATCAGACCACGAAGATATCTGGGTGCCGAGGACTCATCAAATGTGAGGAGCTGAGAAGCAGAAAGGCCTCGGCGTGCAAGAAAGTCAGCAGGCTTGTTTCCCTCTCTGAAGATGTGAGAGAAACGGACCTGTCGACTGTTGAGAAGCTGTCGGATGAGAGTGAGAGAGTGTCTAGTCGTCGCTGCGCCATGTCTCTCGGATGAGATGAGCGTGATAACTGCAGAGGCATCCATCTCCACCCAAAGAGGAGAAGAGAGCTGTGCTGCAAGGCGGAGACCCTGTAGTAAGGCCAGGAGCTCCGCCTCAAAGCTGGAGGAAGCTCGTAGGGGGAGACAGAAAGCCTGTAGAAGTCGTCCAGTATGATCACGAAGAAGTCCGCCGCCAGCCGCCTGCGCCGAGCTCGCCGTAAAGGAACCATCTGTGTTGAGTTTCACCCAAGGAGGATTAGGCGGAACCCAACAAACAGGAGAGGAACGAAGAGAGCGTGCCACATGGGGAGAAGGCGGCAAAAAGTAGAGCTGAGTCGAAGAACTT